>LT669794.1:13950517-15150517 GCA_900128785.1 Arabis alpina | reverse complement strand
GTGTCCAAGCAGCTAAAGCAAACAAACTGTTTTGCTGTTCTAACGGATACATTGTGTGTTTTACAGGATCGTTTCACGAGGACCCTGATTGGAGCCGGTAAAGAGAGAGATGGGGTTTATTATTTTCAAGATGTTATGGCTGCAAGGGTTCATCGAGTTTCTAATCAAGTTGTTAGTTCGACTGATCAGTTTCGTTGGCACCAACGGCTAGGACATCCATCGTTTTCAGTTTTAGCATCTTTGCCTATGTTATCTTTTACGAATAAATCTGCTGACCCTAGTCCTTGTGACACTTGTTTTCGGGCAAAGCAAAGTAGACAAGAGTTTTATGATAGTTCAAATAAATCAAATGAGTGTTTTGAGTTGATTCATTGCGATGTTTGGGGTCCTTATCGCACAAGAGCTTCATGTGGAGCTGTTTATTTTCTTACAATTGTAGATGATTTTTCTAGAGCCGTATGGACTTATTTGCCCCTAGAAAAATCAGAAGTTCGTACGGTGCTTCAAAAATTTTGCACCATGACGGAAAAGCAGTTTTGTAAAGCAGTGAAAATGGTTCGGAGTGACAATGGAACGGAGTTCATGTGTCTATCTCGTTTCTTTCGGGAACATGGTATACTTCACCAAACTTCTTGTGTTGACAGTCCACAACAGAATGGACGAGTCGAACGAAAGCATCAACACATTCTTAACATGTCGAGGGCCTTGTTGTTTCATGGAAATTTGCCAACTAAGTTTTGGGGAGAAGCTGTCATGACTGCTGCTCATCTTATTAATCGCATTCCTACGAAAGTTCTTAACGGTTCTTCTCCATACGAAGTCCTCCCTGGCAAGAAACCAGAGTATGATCACCTTTGAGTTTTTGGCAGTTTATGGTACACGCATTATAGGGCTAGAAACAAAGACAAGTTTGGAGCCCGGAGTCGTCGGTACATTTTTGTTGGCTATCCCTCGGGTCAGAAAGGTTGGAAAGTTTAGGATTTAGAGAAAGAGAAGTTTCTTATTTCTCGCGATGTGGTGTTTTATGAAGATGAATTTCCGATGGCAACACCGTTGGTTTCCATGTCTCCTTCGAATGCTCCTCCACCGTTGTCATTATTACCTGATGAAGATTGGCTAATTGAGTCAAGTACGAGCTCTAGTGCAAGGGGGAGCTCGAGCGTTGCTGGTACTCCTGCAATTGAGGTTATATCATGTCACACACAGACTCGGGTGTGTCAAACACCGAAGTTGTACCAGACGACCATGTGTTACACACAACTCCGACTGTGTCAAACAGTGATTTGGAATCAGTTGAATCTAAAATTTTGGGTCGCTGACAATGACCACGTAATCCTCCAGTCAAGTTTAAAGATTATGTTACTCATGCTACAATTTGTGATGATAAACCCCATCTTGCTCCGCATTGTCTTCTCTCATCGTCCTCTGAAGCTAATTCTGGTAAGACACCTTATCCTATTGATGAATATGTCTCTAATCTTGTTTTCTCACCATCACACAAAGCTTTTCTTGCAGCGGTGACTGCTAATGTTGAACCCAAACGTTATTATGATGCTGTTAAAGAAGATGTTTGGCGTTGTGCTATGACACACGAAGTTGTTGCTCTTGAAGAAAATTACACTTGGGATATTGTCTCGCTTCCGCCTGGTAAAGTTGTTATTGGTTCAAAGTGGGTTTACAAGATCAAATACAATGCAGATGGGAAAATCGAGAGACACAAAGCTCGCTTAGTTGTACTTGGAAACAAGCAAATTGAAGGTGAAGACTTTGATGAAACTTTCGCACCAGTGGTGAAGATGAGTACTGTACGTGGTCTTCTTAGTCTTGTTTCTGCAAAGGGATGGGAAGTGCATCAAATGGACGTCCACAACGCTTTTCTTCATGGTGATTTAGAGGAGGAAGTATACATGAAGTTACCTCCCGGTTTTACTCATTCCGATCCAACTAAAGTTTGTCGTTTGCATAAGTCGTTATATGGGCTTCGTCAAGCTCCTCGATGTTGGTTTGCCAAGCTTTCCAAAGTTCTCTTGGAGTTCGGTTTTGTGCGGTCATATTCTGATTACTCTTTGTTCACATTCACCTGTAATGAAACAGAGATCCGTGTTTTGGTGTACGTGGATGATTTAGTTATTGCAAGTAATAATCTTGACATGCTTAACAAGTTTAAGGCATATTTGGGAAATTGTTTTCATATGAAAGATTTGGGAAAGCTGAAATATTTCTTGGGTATTGAAGTTGCTCGGTCTGAAGAAGGTATTTTCCTCTCACAACGAAAATACATTCTCGATATTGTTCGTGATACAGGTCTTCTTGGTTGCAAGCCGGTTTCGACTCCTATCGAGCAGAATCACCAGCTTGCTTCTGATGAAAGCCCGTTGTTGAAATATCCTTCGTCTTATAGGAGACTTGTGGGGCGACTTGTTTATCTTCGGATCACACACCCTGAGTTGTGTTACTCGATACACTTGTTATCTCAATTCATGAAGGCACCACGAGAAGGTCATTGGGATGCGGCGTTACGGGTTGTTCGCTTCCTAAAAGGCTCACCTGGTCAAGGTGTTTTCTTAAAATCAAAGAATAATCTCGAGTTGTCTATCTATTTTGACGCGGATTTTAGCTCTTGCCCTTTGACTCGTCGCTCGTTAAGTTCTTATGTTGTGCTCCTTGGTAGCTCGCCAATTAATTGGAAAACTAAGAAGCAAGACACTGTTTCCCACTCTTCCACTGAAGCCGAGTATCGGTCTATGGCAGCTGCTTTACGTGAGATTAAGTGGATTATTCCGCTCATGGAAGATCTTGGTGTTAAGGTTACTAAACCAGTTCCGTTTTTTGTGATAGTCAAGCTACCATACACATCGCTGCTAATCCCGTCTTTCACGAACGTACTAAGCATATTGAGCGAGATTGCCATAGCGTCCGTGATGCAGTTCGTGATGGTCTCATTACCACTCGTCATGTTCGTACCAAAGACCAACTTGCCCTAAAGGATTGTGTCCACATTTCAATCTTTCTGTTTCTTTCGAAGAGAGAGTCGATACTATCTTGAGCTATTTAGATCTTCCTGAAGACGAAATCCCTGATTTGATGATGTTGTATTTGGATGAGCCCGACGGAGCGGGTCATAACTATGGTCCTGATGATCCCCGGGTTACGAATGCTGTGTCTAGGGTCGATAAAATGATCGGTAGGGCTATTCAGGGGTTGAAGAAGAGGGAGATCTTCGATGAGGTTCATGTCATATTGCTTGGTGATCACGGAATGGTGACTAACTGTGACAAGAAAACAATTTACATTGATGATTTAGCAGATTGGATCAAGATACCTGCGGATTGGATCAACGCTTATAGCCCCGTGCTAGCAATAAATCCCAGGTGGGGAAAAGATGTGGAGAATCCAGGCGAGAAGAACGCGGAATTTGTAGCCAAGATGAACGAAGCTTTGAGCTCAGGAAAAGTAGAGAACGGAGAGTTTTTGCAGGTTTACTTGAAGGAGAAGTTACCGGAAAGGCTGCATTATTCTGAGAGTTCCCGGATTCCCCCAATCGTAGGAATGGTTGGAGAAGGTATTTTGGTTAGACAAAACAGAACTAACGCTCACGAATGTTACGGAGATCATCGATATGACAACCAATACTTCTCCATGAGATCTATCTTTATTGGACATGGTCCTAGGTTTAGGAGAGGAAACAAAGTGCCGTCATTCGAGAATGTTCAGATCTACAATGTAGTTGCAGAGATTCTCGGACTCCAACCAGCTTCGAACAATGGTTCTTCTTTGTTCACTAGGAACATTCTCTCGCACTTTAAGAAAACAGGGGAAGTAGAATGAAGCTAAAAATCCGTTTTATGTGTTTTTGTTTAATTTTGTGAAACGAATAAGAAATGAATAAATGTTTTTAAAGCTAAATTCACCCTGATAAATTTGCGAATTTAGATCCAATCATGACCATTGTTGTTCCTAGTGTTAAAATTTAAATCATTTTCTCGAAAAAATCAAAAAGTTCCAAGACTTCTCTGGTGAAACTTCTCATACTCGGCCAAGATATCAAATATTTTAGGGCTACTTTGTGGTATAACTTTAAAAAAATTATATCTTAAAAACTAACCAAACCCCATGTATCTAATGGCTAGAATGTTGGCACATAAGGGGGTATTGATTTTTTTTTTTTTTGTCATGAAACGCACTTATCCTTATTGATTACAAGAATACAGTTGCATCATTGAACCAAAAAGGAACAGAAGTGCTAATATAAGAAAACACCGATTTGCGGAGACGAGCATTCCTCGCGAGAAGATCTGCTTTTTCATTCTTTCCCCTAGAACAGAACTTAAGAGTAAAGTCCGGAAAAGAAAAACGTAACTCCTGGAACTCTTCTAATTCTGTTCCAAAACAGGGCCAGCTATCCGGATCTTCAATCTTGCTAATCAGCTCTTGTGAGTCAGTGTGAAACGCCGAACAATAACGGGTATGTTGACGAAGACTTGACATTGCCCAAATAAGACTTAACAATTTTGTATGGAGTGGAGTTAAAGCCCTCCGTAGACCTCTTGTTCCCAGTAAGTCTGAGGTTCCATCTTGAAGTTGTAGGATCCAGCCCACGCCACACGTTGTGTCATCTGCTTTCCATGATCCATCTATGAAACACCGAAAAACCGCCTGCGTATCTTCCTCCGCCGCTCTGCGTGGGTCATCCCGATTCGGCCCCGTTTCACTCTCATTGGCCACAAACCATTCCTCAGCCTCTTTCCTGGCTAGTTCCACGATTGTATCTGGTGAGCGATCTACATTGTTAAAAACTTTGTCATTGCGGGCCTTCCAAAGATACCAGATGATCCATGGGAAGCATCTAGCGGACTCCTCTATGTCTACACGATGTGGGATTCTGGATAACAAATAATCCATGTTACACCATAGGTTATCTATAGGGAAAATGTTAGGCGGATTAGGTATATTTGACAATGCCCAAACTTGGCGGGCTGGTGCACATGTGAATAAGACATGATTAATCGTTTCATCACTGTCCCCACATCTAGGGCACTGTCTTTCCTGTTGTAGATGGCGGTGAGCCAGCCTCTCATTTACTGCCACTGCCCCCGAAAGTGCTTGCCACAAGAAATGGCGAATTTTATTTGTTGTTTTCTGTTTCCAAACTTTCTCCTTTAGTGGATTCACAGACGGGAGTTGTTGGTGTTATACTATTTTTCATGATTGGATTCACAAGAAGAGGGTTTTGATTAGTTTCTAAGATATACTATTTTTGATATTATACAACCAATATCCCAATATTTTGTGGCTTGTAGGCATGTATTAAGTTTTTCGAACCACTATCAAAAACAACATCTTCGTACCGCAAATTACTAAACACATGACATTTTTTTTTTACTAAACACATGACATTGCCCCGTTCAAAGCTGCGCTTAGACATCTGATATTGACCGAAAGTGGGGGTAAGCTTTTGCTCCAAACCATCTTATATTTCTTGTTTCATCTCTCACTCAGCAGTGGCCGGACCTCAACCCGGGTTTATAGTAGTCGAGGCCACAACAAACTACCAATTGTGCTATAAAATCTTTTGCTACTTACATGTGTTAAAATTTATTTATAGATATTAGGCAGGAGACCGACTATTCACTTTACTAGGTATGCCCAGGCCCGACCCAGAGGGGAGACAGGCTAGGCAATGGCCTAGGGCCACCAATTTTTTTTGTTAATTTTTGGGCCACATTTTTTATATCTAAGCTGATTTATGGCCCACATTTTTGTAAAAAAATTATCTAGACTACATACAAAAAATATTTTGGGCCATAAATAAAAATGTTTTGGACCATTAAAATAAAATATATATAAGTTTATGAACTACTAGGTGAAAGACCCGCATATATGCGGGTTTATGAAAAAATATATTTTACTACCCGTGAAAAATCACATGAAAAGCAAATTACTTATGAAAATAAACGAAATCGAAAACTTTAATATAAATAAATTTAATACTTACTTCTTTTTCTATCTTAAATTGTTTGGTCTAATTTGATTTCCAATTAAATTTGATCATGCCTTTTAAAAATAACTGGTTTCTTTCTATTCATGTTTGAAATAATTTAATTTTCACTATTTCGCTACTCTATTTTTATAATAAGATTTTATTTTTAAAATTTTCACATATTTTAAAGTAATTAGTTTTTTCTTCTTATTTCTTATTGAATTATGATTTTTTTATTATGTAGTTGGTCATTCATATATTTATTTTTTCAAAACCTTAACGAATTGAATCTTATATTTTTAGTTGCAAACTAAAATTACAAATTTCAATTGAGCTTTTTTCATATAATTGATTCCCAAAGTTTGGAAGAATTTAATGATACACAAAGCTTTGAATAGTTATACATTATTCAAATAAAATCAAAATGTAGTTAGATATTATTCAAATAATTAGTAATACATTAAGACTCTTATTGATATAAAGTCATTTCCTCTAAGCTCATTATTTTTCTTAAAATGTTTAGTATATTACTTTCTTAAAAGATGTATTACAATACGATGATAAACAATTTTTTATCTAACTTGTCTAACATGAAATCATTGTTGTGTTTTCTTGTGATGATAAAAATTTATATCTTTGTATTTATCAAGTAGTTTTTTTTTATTCTAATTAGAAGCATATAAAGCAAAAAAAAATCAAGTAATTTTTCCCAATAGATATTCTAATATACATGTAAGATCATTTTAGTTTAAATAGACTTAGGTTTTGCATACGATGATTTATCCACATATCAAAAAAATTATGTATTTTAGATTAATAACATCTTTATTTGTAATAGTAAAAAGTAAACCTATTTTAAATAGGATTAGAAATTTTTTGATTTAATTTAGTTAAAATAAAATAACACGTGTCAAAACCTAATTTAAATAGGATTAGGGAAATTTAGAAATATGTGATTTAATTTAATAAACTAAAATAACACGTGTTAAAATCTTATTAACTGGTTAACATGTGTCGTGATCATGTTAATTATTATGTTAGACGCATCAAACTTTATATAATAAGATTATATTTTTATAGGTTAATATAAAAAAATAAAAAAATAATAACTATTTTTTATTTATTTTTTGCCTTGTGCCACATATTTGGTTGGACCGGCCCTGAGTATGCCACATTACTCTACTTCTATAGATCTATCTGAATCTTTGGACAAAAAAATATCAATATTGTAGTTTAAAATTTCCTAAGGAGGAAGTGTCCATTGGAGATTGGGTGAATTGGACTTTGAAAACTTGTTTTTCTCCTGATTCCATCTCACACCATTCTGGAGCAATCAGAAAATGCTTTCAAATACTTGTTTATTGTCCAGCAGGTCGAGACTTAGGTTTTTTTTTGTTACTAACACGTTCAAAATCCTGCGGTGACCAATGTGATGGTTTTGATATATTTGAGAATTGAACAAAAAAATCTGATTTCCCTAACTGTATCTAAAAGTCTTCTAAAATCTTATCATTATAATGTTTGATTGAATACATCGATCCTCTAAGTTTCATTCTAAACATAAAATAATGGTTGGTTCTTACATCGTTTCCCAAAAGTTACAAAACTCGAACCCATATCAAGTTAGGATGGGCTTATCGACATATAGAATCCCATGTCAAAACACAGCCAATCATCCCGTCAGAGGAAGACCCTACCACGAAAGGATAATTTTTCTCGTGACAAAAAACGTGAGTTAAATCTAGACCGTAAGATCAGATATCAACGGCTCTCCCACATCTGGATTTAATGTTCTTGTCGTACTAATGTAACTGCCACTGATTCTGGAATTGTATTATTAAAAGCAGTTGTTTTTACCTTAACTCTATCCACAACTTGCCTAAAAGTTATGTAAAATCGTTAAAACTCCAAATTTGCTGTCACTTAATAGAATTTGTTCATCAATATTTGTGGTAAATATAATGATATATCTATGTCATTATTATCTTCTCCTAATTTGTTTTCTCAAAAGAAAATTAAAGTAATAAACACATTAACGAAATTTGTTTTGGCCAGTCTATAAATAGCATGAACTGCAAGAACCATCACAAATATTATTTCCAATGGCAAAACCTAAACATGTCCTGTTTCTCAAACTATCTCTCATCCTTCTTAACGTCCTCATTGTTTCCGCCACCGCAGCCGCAGCTACCAATGGATTGGATTCTCCTCCGCCCAAAATCTTGCGTCCCTGGCCCTTCAAGAAGCTCAACAAACCGGTGGTTTTAATGATTTCTTGCGATGGTTTCCGGTTCGGTTACCAATTTAAAACCGACACACCAAACATCGACCTGCTCATATCCGGAGGAACCGAAGCAAAACTCGGTTTAATCCCGGTCTTCCCCACCATGACATTCCCAAACCACTACTCTATCGCAACCGGACTCTACCCGGCTTACCACGGTATAATCATGAACAAATTTACAGATCCGATAACCGGAGATGTGTTCAACAAAGGCCTAGCCCCAAAATGGTGGTTAGGTGAGCCGTTGTGGGTAACCGCAGCAAACCAAGGTCGCAAGGCTCTGACTTACTTTTGGCCAGGCTCTGAAGTTTCCAAAGATTCTTGGACTTGCCCTAAAGGATTGTGTCCACATTTCAATCTTTCTGTTCCTTTCGAAGAGAGAGTCGATACTATCTTGAACTATTTAGATCTCCCTGAAGACGAAATCCCTGATTTGATGATGTTGTATCTCAATGAGCCGGACGGAGCGGGTCATAAGTATGGTCCTGATGATCCTCGGGTTACAGCTGCCGTGGCGCAGGTTGATAAAACGATCGGGAGGGTAATTCAGGGTCTGAAAAAGAGAGAGATCTTCGATGAGGTTCATGTGATACTGCTTGGTGATCACGGAATGGTAACTAACTGTGATTTGAAAACAATTTACATTGATGATTTAGCAGATTGGATCAAGATACCTGCGGATTGGATCAACGCTTATAGCCCGGTGCTAGCAATAAATCCGCGGTGGGACAAAGATGTGGAGAATCCAGGCGAGAAGAACGCAGAACTTGTTGCCAAGATGAACGAAGCTTTGAGCTCAGGGGAAGTAGAGAACGGAGAGTATTTGCAGGTTTACTTGAAGGAGAAGTTGCCGAAAAGGCTGCATTATTCCCATAGTTCCCGGATTCCGCCGATCGTAGGAATGGTCGGAGAAGGCCTCGTGGTTAGACAGAACAGAACAAATGTTCACGAATGTTATGGAGATCATGGTTACGACAACAAATACTTCTCCATGAGATCGATCTTTATCGGACATGGACCTAGGTTTAAGAGCGGAAGGAAAGTACCGTCGTTCGAGAATGTTCAGATCTACAATGTCGTTGCACAGATTCTTGGACTCCGAGCAGCTTCGAACAATGGTTCTTCTTTATTCACTAGGAACATTCTCTCGCACTTTGGAGAAACAGGGGAAGTTGAATGAAGCTAGAAAGCCCTTATCTCATGAACGTTCATGACTAATAATGAATCTAATAATTGTGTTCTTTTTTCAAGATGCATTTTATATTGAATAAACTATTTGGGTAACCAAATTAGGAGGAAGAATTTACATAACTGAAAACATAAACATGATCTAGCATTATGTGCTAAGCAATCCGCTTTTACATTCAACACATGAGGTAAACAAACGGGGTTTTAGACCCAGAAACTCCATTAACTGAATCTTATCAACCGTTATAATAGATGTAACCACAATGGAAATGGTAGATACACTTGATATGGTTGACGGAATGAGCTGAGAATTAGTTTACAGTTTCGTTCTACTCGACAAGTCTGATTGCAAATTGTTAGCGCATATCAAATTATGTTTGGTTATGTTTTTGGTTTGATTTGATATATTTATATTCTGAGGAAAAATAAATTATTCACCCAATTTTGAAAAATTATCCCATTTGAAATTATTTGTTTTTTAAATGTTACATCTCTAAAAAAATTTCAAGCCACCTTTGAAATCATATAATTTAGAGAGATTGGCTATAATAACTCACAAAATATTTAAAAATAGTCAATATAACCTAACAAGATTTTGAAAATTATTTTAAAACATTTTTTCAATGCTATTCATTTATTCCTAAGAATATTAATTGTTTATTCTTTTTTTTTAATTGTTTATTCTTATAACATCTAAGTATTATAGATAACTAGGTAAAGAACCCGCAAATATGCGGGTTTATGGTTAAAAACATTTTTGCAACCCGTGAAAAACGGATAAAAACAGAAAAAACTAAATCACTCGTTAAAGTAAACAAAATCAAAAACATTGATACTAAAATAATTTAACACTTACTTTTTTATCTTAATTTTGTTCTAATGTGATTTTTAACTAAATTTGATCACATCTTATTAAAATAATTAGCTAATTTCTATTTACGTTTAAAGTAATTTAATTCCTACTATTTTGCTACTCTAATTTTTCAACAACTTGTTGACTTAATTTTATTTGATTTTCGTAATTTTATAACCTCTGAAAAACACAAAACACGAAATGTAAAAACCATTGATAGAAAAGCTTTATTATTATTAAATTGTTATGACTCTTTTTATTATAAGATTTTTTTAATTAAAGTTTTTACGTATTTTCAAATACTTAGTTTTTTTTCCTATTCCTTATTGAATTAGGTTTTTTTTTATTATGTTGCTACTCACTCATATATTTAATTTTCCAACACTTTAACGAATTGAATCTCGTATTTTTAATTGCAAATTAAAATTACAAATTTCAATAAGATTTAGTATTTTCATGCGTTAAAATATAATCAAATAGTATTTTGATATTATTCAAATAGTTATTAATACATCAAGTGTCTTAATTATATAAAATAAAAATACGCTAACGTTTTCATCAACTAATATATTTGTTTATACTAAATAGAAGGCGAGATCAAGTAAGTTTTTTCAATGAGATATTCTAATATAATGTAAAAAAAATTAGTTTAAATAAACTTAGGTTTTGGATACGACCATTTATCCATATGTCAAAAGATTTATCTATTTTAGATAAATAATATCTTTATTTGTAAAATAGGAAAAAGTAAACATGTCTTAAATAGGATTAGAAATTTTTTTAAATATGTGATTTCATTTAGTTAAAATAAATAACATGTGTCAAAACCTATTTAAAATAGGATTAATTTTTTTTTGAAATATGTGATTTAATTTAACTAAAAAAAGATAACACATGTCAAAATCTTATCGACCGGTTAACACGTGTCACAATCTTGTTAATTATTATGTTTGACTCATCAAACTTTATATAATAAGATTGTTCAAAAAAACATTATCATTATATTAAAAAGATTATCGACATTTAGTTCAAAAAATACCATTGTTTTCAAATAAAACTGAAGAAAAAAAAAAAAAATCAAAAAAGAAAAATGATCTCTTTTTTGTGCTAAAGTTAATGAATCTACTAGTCTGCCATTTTTTTGCAGGCTTGTGTACTTAATGGTAGATTCTGTAAAAATTTGGCATACAATGCGAAAGTCTTGCATTTTAATGGTAGACTTGAATCTAAATTTACTTGTCTACCCTTACTTTCGGTAGATTTTTTGTAATTAATGGTAGATTCTGCGAAATTTTGGTAGACTCTGCGAAAGTCTTCCAACTTAATGGTAGACTTGAATCAGAATATGCTAGCATACCATCTTTTGGCAGACTCCGCGTAGTTAGTGGCAGACTCTACAAAATTTAGGCAGACTCTGAATGTACACCCCGATTTATGAGAATATGTGATGCATGCGGAGAAGCTAAAAATAATTGATTTGGCTACCTATGTCACTAAAGTGCACTTATCTTTTCGGTCACTCGTCTTTAGAGAACTCCATAGTTAAGTGTGCTTGAGCTAGAGCAATCGAAAGATGGGTGACCTACTGAGTACCGTACGAGTGAGGCCAAAACACAGGGAAAGATCGCGTGGTGCTTGCAGGGTCAGTAAACATGCATTACGAGCCTCCCAGACTAACATACCAGACCGTCAGATAAGTTAGGGTCAACGGACTTGATGCACACAAAAGTTTGAGATGAACAATGCAAATGAATGTTCAACCTAGATGTGCTATGAGTTCTAAACATCAACTAACTAACCACAAGTGCATGGTGCAATCAATGTATTAATCAAGGGTCATTCTTCCACTAGGATTAATGATTGTTTAAGCAATTGGAATGCAAGAAACTAATGAAGATATGTGAATGCAAATTCAAGGTGTGATATGAGGTTTTTACTCAACTTAAATGACAATATAAAATGGTGCAATAAGTAAAATGCAAGTTTAAACAAAGTAAAACACTAAGATAAAGAAAAGCAATGCATAAATGAAAGTAAAACAAGATTAAAATGCAATTTGAGAAAAGTCAACAAAAGTCAAACTTGAATAACAATGAGATTAAAGCATGAATCTTGAGTAAAGGTGATTGATTTAGGTTGAAACAAGTTAAGATAGTGATGCACAACAACTAAAGATAGCTAATTTCAAAGCATGAATCCATTTAATCTAGATTAACCCACTTCCATGGTACTAATCCATTCCTTAATCAAAATATAACACAAACTTCCATCTTGTTAAAGATTAACTAAGAATCATTAAGTTTATGTTCATAAAAGCTTACTAAACTCCTTAGACATCAACTTCCATTGGCTAAGATGAGTAAAACATGATTAAAGTTCTTTTAGACATTTTCACAAACACCTTCCGGGCACGAAAAGACCATGATCTAGATTCGGGGTAATTACTTCCTAATCTAGCATTAAGAACTCTTTAATCAATGAAATATTAAAGACTAACAACCTAGCATCACTAATCTAACATGAATCAACCTTAATCTTCTCTACCCAAGATCCATTAAGGAAGCTACTCACAAATCATGACTAAAACACAAAAAGCAGATTTAAAATGATGCATAATGAAAAGCTTAAAGTAAATAAACAAGATTAAACTTTGTTAAAACATAAAAGGTGAAGACTTTAACCTCAAATCATCAAAAACACAAAGGTTTTAGGTTTTACACAAAGGATAATAGAAGAGAGGCTAAAGCTTAGGATTTTTAATCATAAGAAGAGTATTTATATAGAAATAGAAGGAGAGACATTGTGGACCGACCAGAGGATCGACCAACTGGTCGGTCCACGAGCCAATTTTTGACTAGGGGATTTTGGCACTTTGGGACGTCCTATGGATCGACCAAGAGACCGAGTTCCGGCCGATCCATATGCCTTCTCGATCTTCACTTCCTTGTTCTTCATTCTTCAATCTTGATTCTTCTCTCCACTTGTTTCATAATTGATCCAAAGCTCCATTTGTACTTAAAATGGACAAAATATGCATGCAAATGCAAGAAAACAAGAACTTGGACTCTAAACTCAATGTAATCTCAAAGGAACAAGATATGCAACAAAACATGTAAAAACCTAAGCTAAATGCCTCAAAACCTAACTAAAATGCATGCTAAGAAAGGGCAATTTATGCACTTATCAACTCCCCAGACTTGTCGTTTGCTCGCCCTCGAGCAAACAAAGAGAACAAACGGATGTAGAGGTTTGAAAATAAAGAAAATAAAAGAAAGAGATTCAAACAAAGCATTCAACACCATCACCTAAGATAATACAAAGCTATCGCTAAGCGCTTTAAACTCAATCAATCTTCTCGTATCTATCGCTACTTCAGGCTTTTGACTCTAGACTCAATGATCAAGCACTCACATACCTTTATATCCACCAATTCTTTAACATTCATTAAGGATTAATGCATGGTCTTTCTTATCAACTATCAACAATGTTCAAGGCTCGGTAAAAGAAGGTTTGAACGTGAAAGTTAAGGCGGTTATTAAACAATTTTAGGTGACTAGAAAAGGGTAATGCAAAACATCATGTAAAAGCAAGGAAGAAATGGAACAATTGATGCATACAAATTACTGCTTCCATTTTACCCATGATTTTGCAAACTCTCTTTCCTTTTGGTGCAAAATTTGATATGCTCAAATTTACCGTGAGCTACTCTCTCAAATTAAGAGGTCAATTGTAGTAGGGGTCGAATCACTGGGAGTCAAATCAAACAATAGGATATATGACTTCGAATTGAGCTAAGCAATAAAGTAATGTAAAAGCAAGAAATAATTCAAAGCAAAGCAAGATTGTTGGTTTTTTAAGAATTCAATTAAACAAAAGCTAGGTTTTCGGGAAATTCGCAGGCAAAGATAAATTGTAGAATTAATAAACCGTCAGGATTTTAATGAAGAACCGTTCTCGAACTTGAAACTCTAATGTAAAATTAAACGACTTCCGTTGAATTAATTATCTATGCATAAACCCTAGAAATCCAAATTCCTTTGTAAAATCAATCAATTTATGCAAGCATTAAAGTTCAGGTTTCAATTGTTCACAAAATCCATAAACCAAATTCCTTTGAGAATAGGTGATTTTGCTCATATAAGACTATGGTCAGGTTATCAATTGATGCTTCCGCTTCTAATTAATCAACCTAAGATAACTAATCAAGGGTGATCAATCCTAAATCAGGGTTATAACAATCTAGATGAAGAACCAATAGATAATCCTAACATGAATTCAATTCTAACAATCCATCTTAATTCCTTTGAAAAACCCTAAACCTAACAAGTAGATTACTCAGACATGGATGCAAAGCAAATCATAATAGCTAAATAATACTGCATTAAATAAAGAGTAAAGAGATATACAGAAGGGTTCGAAGAAATCTGAATGGTCTGAAAACTTGTCTCCCTAACTCTCAAAATCTCTCTGAAACCCTAATTCTTTGATAAAAGCCAACTTAATGAAAACTAAAAGCAAAACTATGTATTTATAGGCTAGGATTCGGGCTGGGCTTTATTTGTTAACTTCTGGAACTTCTAGGGTAAAAAGGAAATCTTCAAAATTGGAAAATTCCTCTTCCTTCGCGAAACAGTTGCCTCTGTCGATCGACGCACATGTCATTCCGTCGATCGACTCGCCATTCTGACGGCAATTGAAAATCCGTCCTCGAGACTTCAGCTCTTCTTTCCTTGATGCTCCAAAATCCTCCATAATCACCAATTAAGCTCGACACGTACACAAACCTGCAAAGACTCTAAAACACTAGAAAAATACCAAAACGACTCGATAAAACCGGGTTAAATCATGGCCAAAAGATGGTAAAAACCATGATATATTATCTAAGCCTTTTGAATCTTTCTTCAAACTTTTTAGCTTACTCTAGGAGGTTTCTTTACTTGCTAGACTCTTTCTTTTACTTCAATCCTTTCCTCTAAGGTTTCCTTTTATACTTTTCTTCTAGCCCTTTTGGGTTCTAGCTTATAGAGGAGATTTCTATTCATAATCAAGCACTATAGTCTTTCTTTAAACTTTAACAATAACAACATTTCCCTAGAGTAGCTCAACTCCTTTTATTTCTTTAGCTTTCTTTTCATTTATGATCAAACACTCTCTTTTTTTCTCACCAAAACACTCACCAAACCCAACCCATAAGAACAACAAGTCCTAAGCTAATACTAGTCTTAAAACGAGACTAGCTCTAAAATGAAAGCACTTCTTTGTCGTTCCCATCTTTCAAGATTTTACTTGTGTATGCATTTTCAAAAAGGAGGCCTCACTCAAGAAAATACATGTAGGTTTCAAAGAAGGGTCAAGGTTATACAAGGTAGAGAGAACCATCCTCATTCACATTAGATGTCGTGAATCGGGAAGGCCATTTGGACTAGCAAAGAGTGGTAAAAAGGGATAAAGAAAGTCCAAATGTGTATATGGTTACTTTGAACAAGCATATCAAGTTTCTAAGCAAGAATTTAAAGTCAATATTAGGTTCAAGTTGATAGAATTGGTTTCAAGTCTAATATGTTTCAACCTAATCACGAGTTTCGAGCGAAGAGATCAAGATGCAAAGGAGATTTCTATAATTCACTTAGCAATATCTAGCATTATCTCAAAGATCATATTGAATGCTAAGCCATAAAACTCAAAAACATTTCAAAATATGTTCAATGCAACCTAAATGATCATACAAATGTATGAAGAAATGCAACTATATGAAAAATGAAAATATTTTTGGTTTTTTCGAAAAATTTTAAAAAATTTAAATTTTTTCAAACTTTTCTCATATGTACAATGCAATGCATGCTATGAGACTCAACATATGATAAAAGAAAAAACAAAATAACTAAAATGAGCATTAGCAACGCCTCCCCCGGACGTACTTCTCATCGTCTCGATGAAGAAGCAAACCGAAGAAGGAAGAAAATTGAAATGAAACTAAAGAGGCATAAATGAAATGGTATATACAATGGATAGAGTGGTACCTTGGAATCAATGGTTGTCAAGTGGAGGTGGAGTGAAGGTTAGGCGACGAGGTAGATTGAATCGGAGGGCACGGTTGCTAGAAGTTCTTCCAAACTTCGGTGGTAGTAGAAGGTAGCAACAAAGTGGCTCGCCATCGTCATCGAAGAACCGGTAAACATAGTGTCTTAACCCAAATGGTCCTCCCAAAGTCTCCTTCTCAACCAAATATTGAACATCAATCAATGGTCTTTCTTGTAAAGGCACAAAATCATTGATATCGATTCCCACGTGTAAGAACAATGGAGTGAGCATGCCGCCAAAACATATGCGCGGTGTAGCCGTAGTCGTCAAGCAAAACCGAAACTTCTTCAATTTAGCGAAGAACATCGTGCCAAGCTCACATCCATAATAATCGTGGTCCATCTCCATAGGCTGACCATCGAAATCATGCAAAGGGGAATGGATACCAATGTAGAGTAGCTTGAGGTCGTCATTTGTTGGAAAATCGTCGTTTCCTCTTGCGTTGAAAGTGTTGGCCAGTAAGTGAAGAACATGTCGAACCGTGGGATTCTTGACTCTCGTAATTCGATTGGAGACGGCCGTGTAGCTCTCCTCGAGTGCTACATTACGCCATAATAGAGTTTCCTTGTTGAACTCCATTGTTTCTCCAAGTTTCCCCGGTGGAAAACCATAAATGTTGCAGAAATCCCTAAATGTGACCATATACTTCCAACCGCCTATCTTGAAACAAATGAGGTAAGTTCCTAGATGATCATCGAATTGCACACCATTGTGGCTCTGAATTGCTTGGTGAGCTCGAGATAAGTAGCGTAGCTCATTGACGATATGCCACTCAAATACATTCTTCCTAAAAGCTCATCGACCTTGTCTTTGAGTCCACTCATAGCCAAAAAAAATGGACACGCTAATGAGATCCTCCTAGATCGATACTCTGAGATTGAGAATAAACTGAAAACGTGATGATTGAATTTGTGATGGTGAATGGAAGTTGAATGGTTGAAGGATAGCACAGAAGCTTGCGGAAGAACTTCTGGATATCAACTCGATATCTCTGGATATTACACACCAAAGAAATCAAGGGTTTTGTTGGATATTACAAAACAACAAGATGATCTTCTTAGAAAACGTTTTTGATAAAAAGAAAGATGAGTTTTCTTATCTCAGAAACAAAGAGATATAAAGGGAAGAGAGGAGAAGTGTAGAAAATGTAAATAACACTTATTACTAACTTTGACTAATAATAATGAGACCCAGACCACGTTTTTTTGGCTCCTCCTTTAATGGCCTTGAGTCTGATCAACAAATGGATGATTTGAAGTGATACATAAGCCTCATTAAAAACCTCCTTTGGAAAACCCAATGGGACAAAACCAAAGGTAGGGAAAAAGAGTGCAAATGCATCACTTGTCCATTTGTTGATGTTCTTGAGCTTGTATCAAAACCAGAGTGGTTAGGATCACATCTTCTTCTGCCAAGCTCACGTGATTAAGTAGTCCACCAATGGCTTGGTTGAACAACTTAGTTCTAGATCGAGTCATCGGTCCTCTTGGTGCGACCAAAACGTCCTCAGCTTCAAGTGACTCCTCAGCAACAAGTTTAGCTCCTTCTGGTACAAGCTCAGGTTCAAGATCCGGTTCATGCTCCATATCCTTAGTGATGTCCATGATCATATCACACGCGAACCTTGTAGCCTCATACGTTGCTTGGCTTAAGATACCAATTTGAATCTCGTCAACACATAACACGAACTTCTCAATTCCAGTAGTCATTGTTGCTATATTGATCCTACAAAGAAATATTCCCAAATAAGAACCATTTTCCAATCAAAGCACAACTTGTCTAGCCAGTTATCAAAGATTCATCAACAATAGGCATCATATAAGACTACAATGGATCAATCAATGTAACAAGCAATATTCAATGACCATTCTACTCATTTTTGAACAAATTCTAACTTTTCCATTCTTTAATAAACCTATTTACTAAAGCTCAAATCTTGAACTTGATCAATTTTCAAAATTCTAGTGAATACTAGGTACCAACAAGGTTTGATTAGCAAAACTCATAAATAAACTCAATTTCATCCAAAGATTTCAAATTTAAAGCATTTCTAACCTTCAAGAACTCTTAAAATGATATAAACTCAAATTCAACCATTAATAATCCGTATTTGTATATGAAATTAACTACCCAAACAATTATAACTCATATTAAACCACAAAGTAACTCAATTCATAACCTAATGATAGTAGATTCCATAAGATTCTCATGTATGCATCTATGAGTTTCAAGAGTAATTGAAATGAGCAAAGGAAAGAGAGAATACCTTGTGATAATCAAAGATTATGGTAGAGGAGATCCAAAAGAAATGGTGAATTCAAAGTTCTTTCAAAGTTTGAGAGAGAAAAGTGATCTTGATTTTCAAAGATTTTGAAATTTCTTTAGTGAAAGAGTAAAGTGAGAGAGAGAGAGAGAGAGATACTAAAGAATATTTAAAAGATTCAAAATAATTTGAATTTGAAAGAGAAGGATCTTTGAAATATGATTTTTAGAAACTAAACCGGTCAAAATTGATTGAAAACACTTGAATAAACCGGTTTAGACCAAAATTGGACCGAGTCAACGTGCAGAGAAAAAGTCAAACTTGGCAGTTAGAGAGCTCGTACGGATCGACCAGGTAGACCGACCAGTTGGTCGGTCTAGAGGCCAAAAATCGGGTAGGGACTTTTCACGTTTGGAGCCTCGTATGGATCGGTCAAGAGACCGACCAGTTTGGTCGATCCTTGCCTTTCTTTGAGTTTCCTTGCATGTTTCACCTTCCTAACTTGATTCAAAACCTCTCAAATTATCTTCCTTGATTCCTACACCAAAATCAATCTCCAAAAACATATTAAACATAAATAAAAAGCGTAAGATATATGTACAAAGGATACCATGGGAATGCCTCGCAAGTGCGCTTGTTTTACGTCTCTAAGCTTGACGGTTGACAAAGGCGCCAGTTGGAGTTCAATGGAGAACCATCAATCTTGCTTGGTTCCCAATCCTCCAAATTAATCTCAAATGCTTCTTTCATTGCCTTCTTACACTTGTCAATCTCTTCTCGGTTCATATCGGTGGGGAAAACAATCTTAGCTTTATAGAAATTTCCAAGCTCGCCATTCCAAACGACTTTGCACTCAAGTTCCTCGCCGATTTTCTTTATAGGCTCTAATATGAGCTTATCTCTAACCTTTTATTTGGACATCTCGGAGCTCGTACCATCGGCTCTGTTAGGCTCGTTAGCTATAGCCATAAACGTCTCTTCAATCGTTTCAAACATCGATTCAATACCGCCACCATCAAAAAAATCTAAGCTCTCCTTGTAATCATCTAACTTGAGAGCTTATTTCACAACCTTCTTGATATCTTCACTAGTCTCTAGACTCATCATTTCTTCTTTAACATCTCCACTAGAGACCATACCACTAATACAAACCTCAATAGGTTCAATATCATAGTAAGTGTAAGGATCCACATTCATCAATAGAGCTTTCATGTGGAGAAAGTCTAGACTAGCTTCGGTGATAGCCAAGAAAGGCGTACCAAGTATAAGTTGGAGCGACTTAGCCATCTCCATTTCCATAACCATAAGATCCGTCGGTATAATACAAATACCGATTTTCAAAGGATAATCTTCAATGACTCCAAGTGGTTGCTTGCATGTTGCATCTCCAAAGATGAGAGAGCATGGGGTCTTATTGAGCTTTTTTATTCCTATATGGTCCATCATCTCTCGATAAATCACGATAACATTGGACCCAGAGTCACACAACGCATCGTTGATCTCCAAGTTTCCAAGTGTGTAAGCAATCGTAAACTTCCCGGGGTTGAGCTTCTTCTCAAGAGTTTTTGGTTTATCCCTTTCCCCTTTAGCTAGATACTTCATCATAACCTCTCTAACCTTTCCTTGGTTAGCTAACACATCCGTAATGAGATCTCGCTCTTTAACAATCCGCTTGTAGTCGTCTTCCTTTTGAAACTTAATACCAATATCATCCATGTCCTTCTTGTAGCTAGCTAAGATCTTCTTAACCGCCTTAGTGAAATCCGATATTGGAAGGTCTAGCTTAGGCTTGTGTTGCCTATCTTCATAGCTTGGAGTCTCCATAGCTTTTTTTCAAACCAACTCAATCCTTCTTGAGTGTTATTTCTTCACAATAACATTCATCTCTTGGGGGGGACTTCAATAGGTTAGCTAAACCTTCTAAGTAAAGATCATCTTCCTCATAATGTTCCTTAGTCAAAGGTCCATACCATGATATCCATCCTTTATCTTCTTGTAAGATCACCACATTGCAAATGTTACTTCTAGGATTACACTCGGGTTTACCCGGTAGAATATCGCTTGGTGCCTTTGAGCTAGAAGCGAATTGTGCTAGTTTCACATCAATGGTCTTAACATGGAAATCTAGGCTTGTAATCTTTCCATCCAACTCTTGATACATTCCATCAATCCTAGTGTTTACCTCATGGAACTTCCTTTTGATATCCGCATTACTCTTGATTTGTCCATCTAAAACCCGTTGAACCAACGCCTTGAGCTCTTGGTCTTGAGAGGAGGGTTGAGTAGAGGTAGTAGCTTGATTGGTTAGAGCAACTTGATTAGAGTAGTATTGTTGCTTAGGAACAAAAGCTTGTTGAGGAACAAATCCTTGAGCTCGTTGTGGAATGAAAGCTTGTTGTTTAGGTGGATAGACTTGGTCTTGGGGATTCTCCACATTAGTGCTTCTATAGGACAAGTTGGGATGAGACCAGGTTGGTCCATATATACTTCCTCCTCAAGGTCTCCATTCAGAAATGCGGTTTTCACATCCATTTGGTGAAGCTCAAGATCATAATGAGCCACCCAACCCAAAACAATTCTTAAAGAATCCTTTTTTGAAACTGGAGAGAAGGTCTTTTTATAGTCAATGCCATCCTTTTAAGTGAAAACTTTAGCAACAAGACGAGCCTTGTATCTATCAATGATGTCTTTCGAGTCGCGTTTAGTATTAAAGACCCATTTAGATCCAATGGTTTTGAAACCATCATGCAACTCTACTAAGTCCCATACTTGGTTATCACCCATAGATTTCATTTCTTCTTTCGAGGCATTAAACCATTTTTCAGAATTGATACTTTCCATGGCTTTTCAGAATGTGCTCGGGTCTTCATCAATGCTCAAGTCACATTCACTTTCAATAGCGTAAACCACATAGTCATTTGAAATAGCAGATCGTCTTTCCCTTTCAGATCGCCTTAATGGTTCTTGTGGTACACTATTATCTTATTAAATTGTGACAAGTTCATTTGCTTGTTTAACTAGTGGGTCATGTTGTTCTATTGTGTCGTTTGACTGTGATACAAAATAGGACTAACTACCTTAGGTGCAACAACATGTGAAGAGAATTCAACATGAACTTCTTTAATGTCCACCTTTCTTGGTTCACCACTCCCACTAGTTTCACCATTTTTAATGAATCTAGCATTGCTCGTTTCAACTATTCTCGTACTATGTTTAGGACAATAAAATGTATACCCCTTTGATTTTTCAGGATAGCCAATGAAAAATCCACTGACAGTCCTGGAATCAAGTTTCTTTTCTTCTGGATTATATAGTCTTACTTCTGCTGGACAACCCCAGACACGTAGATGCCTTAAACTAGGTTTCCTTCCATACCACAGTTCATAAGGAGGCTTAGGAACTGCCTTACTAGGAACCCGGTTCAGCACATACGTTTCAGTCTTTAATGCATATATCCATAAGGCAAGGGTAAAGAACAATTACTTAACATGTTCCTAACCATTTATATTAAAGTACGGTTCCGCCTCTCAGCTACACCATTCTGCTAAGGAGTACTAGGCATTGTGTATTGAGCATAAATGCCTCTACTTTCAAGTAGTTTTGCAAATAGACCTGGATATTGTCCACTTTCAGTGGATTATGACTCACCACCTCTATCAGATCTCACAACTTTTACTTTTCTATCTAACTGCCTTTCCACTTCATTAATGAATATCTCTAAGACATCCACAGAATTAAATTTTTCATGCAGTAGATATGTATAACCATAACGTGAGTAATCATCTATAAAGGTGATAAAATATTTTTCACCGTTCCAAGATGGAGCGTCGAAAGGGCCACATATATCGGTATGTATTAACTCAAGCAGCTGAGTGCTTCTTGTGGCTGGTTTCTTTACACTATGTTTAGTCTGCTTTCCTTTAATGCAGTCTATACATACATTTAGGTCACTAAGTCCAACTGAGGAAGAATTTCATTCTTTACCTACCTCGTCATCATTTCTTTGGAAATATGACCTAATCTTTGATGCCACAAGAAAGCAGAACTTTCATCTGATGCACTACGTTTAATGCCTCAACTTTCAATATTAAATAAGGAATCAGAAAACTTTGCATCAAGATTGAATTTATAAAGTGAATCAAACAAAGTACCACTACCGTAAAAGTAATCATTTCGGTACAATGTGAAAACACCATGTCCAATCTTAAAATCAAAATCAAAATTATCCAGCCTACTTATGGAAACAAGATTTCTAGCACATTCAGGTACATAGAGACACCCTTCGAGATCTACATGACATCCAATGTCCAAGATCAATTTGTATGTCCCGATGCCTTCAATTTTTGCCTTCATCCTGTTTCCCATGAACAAGTACTGCTCAGGTCCTCTTATTGGCTGGATCATACTGAATCCCTGTTTAATATGAGACACATGAGTAGTGGCACCAGAATCTAACCATCAACTATTATTAGGCACTTCAATAAGATTCAATTCAGAGCAAACAAAACCGAAATGTTTACCTTTCTTATTGAACCATGCCTTCCTTTTAGGACAATCTTTTCTGAAGTGTCCCATCTTCTTATAGAAGAAACACTTCCTTTCTTTCTGGATTTGACTATCAGGTCCTTTCACGAAAGTCGCATCCTTCTTTTTGTCCCATTTACTTGGTTTTCTTTTCATGTTGCTGGCACTTCCAAGACCTACGAGATTAGCAACTTGTTCCTTCATCTTCTTTAATCTCCTTTCCTCTTGAATCAACATAGCCTTTAATTCCTTAAAGTTCCATTTCTCCTTAATGGTGTTGTAATTCACCTGGAACTGGCTAAATTCAACATGTAGGGAGTTCATGATGAATTGGACCAAGAATTGCTCGTGATTCTCCATTCCCAAGGAAGTTAACTTTGCTACCAAGTTAGACATGTGCGTCAGATGATCATGGATTAGCTGAGACCAGTCAAACTTTTTCGTAGTAAGCTCACTCATGAGATTTCCCACAATCGACTTGTCAGCCAAATCCGATTGTGAACACTCCCTAATTTTCTCTATGAATTCCCTTGCTTTCTCTGTGTTAGGCATAGATGGCTTAATACTTTCTGCCATCGTCAGGCTCATGAGGTTCAAACTCATCCTGTTAGAGCGCTCCCAAGTCTCATACTTAGACTTTTCAGTTTTGGTGCTCTTTTCCGTAATGGCTGAGGGTTCCTCATCCGCTAGGATGACACAGTCCAATGCCATTGCACCCAGTGTAAACCGGATTTGATCTGACCATTCCCCATAATTCATTAAACATATTTGATGAAGCTGCAAACATTTATACATGCTTACTCATTTGTGCTTTGAAACTATACTACAAATTCATAAAAGGCTTTTAAACTTTTCAAGCATGTATTAAAGCAACTTTTGGGTAATACTTAAACACTGCTATATTTTAAACTTTTACAATATGATCTTACAAAATCAAAAAGTGTGTTAACTTTGGGTATACATACTATTAACTATAGTAAAAAATGATTAATCATTTTCATATTATTAACAATATCTAATGATCCACCTTTGGATGATCTTTAAAGATATAGATAATAAAATAATTGATAAATAAACTTTATGTCATTTATAGCATCTCTTTAATCAGTGGATCAATTAGTAAAATCTTTTATAATTTCAATGTTTATATATAATATAACTAGGCCACTTTGGTGACTAACATGTCATATACAATACAAACATTAAAATTTTAATCGGGTAAAGTTTATTTGAATTGTGTTAGTATTTCATAACACAATTACCCTTCTTAAAAAAAATGTAGCGGAAGCATTTTAATTTCAATTACATATTTTCAATTAATAAAATACCAAAAAATAAGTGTGTTTTAATACCATTCAAAACACTTGCAATATGAATGCACATTTTCATTTTCATGCATGCAACACCGATTCAAAAAATTCATGCATACGACACTAATTATGAATGCACTAAATTATGCCTCGATGCACTTAGACTAGACAATAACCAAACCGGCGGTTAACTAGCGGTTCACATCCTTTGAAACAATCATTGTTTATTCGATTCCGAAACCACTCTATTATGAATACACTAGGGTTGGACTCGCGCGTTGCGCGAGTTTAGCTTCTTTTGATATTTTTGTGTTATTTTCCTATGTTTGCTATCAGTATCATGTATAACATGAATTAGTAAGTATTTTATGTTAGTATATATATTTTACATTTATTTACACATTATAATATAATATTTTCAATTATTAATTTGTTTTTAATTTTTTTTTTGAAATTCTTTCGATTTGGTATTTGATTTTAAATAAATAGTTGTTTAGTTTTTGAGAACTTATTATTTTATCTATTATTGCATAATAAATTCATCCAATCTTCAAACAAATTCTAAATATAACCAATACATTTACTTTTGTCATTTTTTCACAAAACACTAATATAATTATAGAAAGTTAATTTATACATAATATTTTTTTACGTTGTCTTAAACATTTCGAAAATAGTTTTTGTTTCTCTAGATTTTTAAAATCATTGATTCATATATTGAATTATAGAAGCTCGTCCGAGAATGCTTTTTTGTAGAACTACGTACATTTTTACATAAAGATCACAAATTATTCTCGGTATACTTTGCTGTACAATTTATGAATAATGTGACCATCATTTTATACGTTATATATATATCAAATTTAAGATTTTTTTATTTATCTTAAATTACGATATTACAACGTTTTCAATTTTTTTATTTTCTACTTCCAAAAATTGAAGATAACATTTTGAATAAAATATTATATTCTAAAGTTTCACCTTATTTTCATATTTTAGTGTAATCATTTAATATCCTTTAGTGAAATCATACATCCTCTTTTCTTTAAAGCCTTCAGTCTCTTAACAATCGGCTAAAACTCAATTACGATACTTCAATAATTAACATCATTGAATCTATTTTTTCTTTGATTATTTTTTATTAACATTTATATTCAGCGCTTTTATATATAAATTCGTAATATTTTGATTATTTTCTAATGACCATATAAATAAAAGTAATTCATTATTGTAATTTTTAATTCGAAAATAAATACTCAAATAATCCTAAAATATGGTTCGTATGATGCATTTATTAAACTTAACGACAAAAATTTGATTTAACTATTTACAATTTTATGTTACTTTGTTTACTTATTTTTAGTAGAACATAACTCAAGTAATGCGTGATTTTTTTGTCTTACACCAATTTATACCTTATATCTTTAAAATAATAGTATTATAACACTTTCATATTTTTCTTTCATACTTCCATAAAATTATAAATAAAATCGTATATTCTAAATTTTCATCTTATTATCTCATCCTTAATTAGATGGTTCAGTATCCTTTTAGTGAAATAATATATATTCTTTATCTTTAGATCAACAACCTCTTATATTAACACGTGCATCCCTCATTGTTCAAATATGCTCATGTATTTCTTTAACGAATAGGTGTAAGTGCATTCATGACAAAAAAAAAACCAATAGCCTCTTAACAATTTTCTGACACTCAAGATTCTTTTTCTTTGATTCTTTGATGTCGCTAATATCTTTATTCACTTTTTCTTATATGTATATTCATTTTACATATTTCCAATTTTTGAAATTGAATATATAAACATAAATTCATAGTAAATACTCAAATATTAATTTCTACTTTTAGTAATTTATTGACTTATTTTCGTTTTTTAATTTAATTAAAAAATTAATAGCTATAAGTAACAATAAATATACATAAACATGAACTAAATGAACTTAAAACTAAAATTAATTGGTAAAAATTTTTTTTGCCTATGTGGACACCTTAGATGGAGAGAGGACTCCCTAATTATATATATGATTCATGATTCAAATTATTCAATATGTCATGCAATTCTATACAGCAGTTATTCATGATTCTATCGTTAATTTAAATGCATCGGTTCATGAGAGCCATAATCATAAACAAGTCACACGTGAGGTTATGAAGTCAAATTCATGCCATTTTAACAATAATGCATCTCGACGATAACTTAAGCCTTACGTCATCATCAATTCTATCATGCAACAACAGTAATCGTGATTTCTTATCATGAGTTTGTACAAACACGGTGAATTAAACAAATCGAAGTTGCTCTGATATCACATATTACAATATTCCTAATGATTTCAATCATGAAATCAATCATAAAATTATCTAGATTTGAATTAACCCACAATACTTTCTTGTAAAAGAAGAAAGACTAACCTTGATACCATTGCTTAATTGGACTTGAAATAGATTCAACTTCGTCAATTGATCTTCTCCTCCATCTGGCCTTCTATTCTTTACGATTCCTTTTGATGGAGAAGGAATCAAATCCTTCTACGTAATGTTTGTTCTCTACGGTTTTTCTCTTCTGCTAATGTTATAACAACAATCTAGTTGTTTATATATATAATATTCTCCTTATGAAACCATGCGAGAAACCACACGTTGCCATTATGCAACTGTCACGTCCATTACTCACATACATGCATGTATATGGTTATACTTAATTATAACCACCGTATATAATACACATATATATATGTGAACACTACTGAAGGATATTTATACAATATAATAAGGCAAGGGATGAGGTTATCAATATATACACCCGAATTCTAATAATTTTAATCGAAACCAATCCATCACGGTATCGTTTTTAATGTTAGAATCCGTAACTTTAATATGAACTTGATCTTAAATAATTAAACCGAAAGACACATAGGTCATATAAAAGTATAAATATTCTTACAAGTCTTTCAACTTTGAGTTTACCATTTTTTTTGGCAGACTTTACGTAGTTAGTGACAGACTCTACAAAAGTTTGTCAGTTTCCGCGAAAGTCTTCAACTTAATGGTAGACTTGAATCTAAATCTGCTACTCTACCATTATTTTTGGTATACTTTGCGAAATTTTGGTACACTTTGTACAAGTTTTTCAATTTAATAGTAGACTTCTGAGTAAAATAAAGTTCTAATGAAATTTACCTAGTAAATCTGTTTTTCATTTTTTTCAGAAAAGTATTTATTATTTAAATTTCATGTAAATTGTCAAACTTTATATAAAATTATAAATGTTAAATAATTTAATTTTTCAAATACCTATTAATAAAAAATGTAATTTTGGTATTATGGAAAAGTTGTATATTAAAATAGGTTATTTGAACAATAACGTTTTCAATGGGTTATACTAGTTATTTTAAAAATAAAATAGGCTGTCTTAAGTAAAAATTTATATTATTTATCCAAAATACCATTCAGATTTGAGTTAATTATTTTAGGTTTAGAGTTTAGGTTTTAGAGTTCGTTAGGAGTTAAAAACCCTAAACTATAAAATCCTAAACCTGTTAAAACTTGTCTCTAATTAAATAATGGTATGGAATTTTAGTGAATTTACATTTAATAAATGGTATTTTAAAAAATGAACAACACACAGCTATCTAGTCATACCCTCTATATTCACTATAGATCTGTGATCTATTTTTAACGAAATGTAATTTACTACGTCATCATCATGACAACAATTTGGTGACTAAATGTTTTTCAAAAATTTGTATACATAGAACGTTACTCATCAATCTAATTACTCAAATCAAACCTTTTTATGCATGCACATTTTTTCCTACCATTTTTGTCTGAGTCGGAGTTTAATTCACGTTCAAGCGCTTGAATTTTCATAGATAGATTTGAATGATCTTAACAAAATAAAGAAAAGAAGAGGAGAGATAAAAGATGTAACGAGTTTGTGAGTGATTTGCCACTGTATATCTTATTAGAATCAAACCACCTTTTATTAATTTTAATTAGAAAAACATCGCGATTGAATTTACTCAGGCCATTGATTCTCCTTAACCTTGTTATAGCAAGCCCATGTAATAGTTCATATTTTAAGTCCACTTATATTAGCCTAAACATAGAATTAATCCCAATTACTAACAATTTTACCCACTTATACAAACATAAGGTAAGTTCAAACACTCATCAAGCTTTTTTCAAATAAATGGATAAAACAACATGTTTTTAATATATACTAGAATATACCCGCGTTTTATGTGGGATAAAACATTTATTAAGTAAAATTAATATATTTTTAGGTAAATAATCAATTATAGTTACTGATAAATTTATCATACGGAATTTATGATCAATATTATATATTGAAATTTGCGATTATTTTTATAAAATGTGTTTCACCCGTGAAATAATTGAAACCAACATAACATATTTTTTAAGATATGGTATATGACTCAAAAATACAACTTGTCACCAAATTCTGATATTATAAATTAATTATTATTTTAGTATTTGTTTAGTAGATAATTCGTATTTCGAAACTGTTTGGTAGTTTTTGCATTATAAAAGCCAAGTTAGTATTATATATTAAAATAGTGTTTAGGTAGTGAGGTCTTATATGTATAAATTTAATAATATTAATTATGTTAATTATATGAGTAAAATTATTTAATTTTCTTTTGAATATAGGTATTAAGGTATTTGCAGTGTTGAATATGAATATATGTAGTTAATAATTGTTATAATTTATTTGGGTATAGAGATTTAGCTATTATGGAGTGTTTCAATGGATATAATAGTAGTTAATAATAGTTATAATTTGTTTGAGTATAGGGATTAAGTTATTTTGAAGTGTTTGAATATGAGTATAGTAAGAGTTAGAAATTTTAATTAATTAAATTAAAAAAAAAAAGACCTTGATATATAAACTCAAAATAATTCTCTTTCAATATATAGAAAAAGATACTAAGAGGATAAGTGGAAATAGAGCAATATAAGTCCTAGACAAGCTAGACGATCCGCTGTAGTGAGGAGCGTACGTGGAATCTGGAGACATATTTCGTAGTACTCCCTCCGTTTCATAATATAAGTTGTTTTGGGGTTTTTTTTTTGTTTCAAAATATAAGTTGTTTTGACATCCCCATGTAAAAAAATACTAATAAAATAAAAATTTATCCAAAAAGTAAAATAAAGCAAATATAGTTTATTATTTAATTATTGCTTTTACTAAAATAATGATTTAAAACATCATTTTTTAAAAACAAAATAAATTTTCTTAAACTCTATGATTTTAAGCAAAACAACTTATATTATGAAACGGAAGGAGTATTATTTACTAAATCCCTAATCTCGAGTTGGCTGTATTTGGCTATTTCTATGTATTAAATATATTAGGTGAGGATCCGCGCATATGCGCGAGTTTTCTTTCATAAATATATTTTATGTATTTTGTTCTTAAAATTATATTTTTTGTTTTTTATTCTGTTTTGCAGTTGATTTTTTTCTTCCTAAATAATGTTGTATATCTTATATAGTTTTATGGCTATAGATTAGTTATCAACTTTAGTTATAACAGATTAGTTATACAGTAAAACCTCTATAAATTAATAATGTTGGTATCTCGAAAAATTATTATTTTAGAGAGATATTAATTTATTGATAAATTAATATTTATTCATTTATAAAGAGAAATCCGTTTTAGGTAAGATTTTTCTTAATTTGTTTTTTCGAATAATGTTATATTATGGAATTTAATGAATCTGTTTGCAAATTGATGAAATTTTGATTAAATTTTTTGATTATCACAATAGAGTGGATGACATTATTACAATAGACGATCAAATTAAAATGGTATACTATGTATAAAATTTAGAAGAAATCATAGTTATTATCCCTAATGTTGATAGATACATTTAGAAAGCGTTATTATAAAGAATCAATTATTTTGCCTATAATTTTTTCAAGTTTATGGTAAATACCGAGAAAACAATTATAAAAGTTTTTGATGTTACACTTAAATTTAAAGATAAGGTCTAATGAGATTTTCATTTTTAAATTAAAACAAAAATCACTAAAACTATTTTTAATACATTATCATATATATATATATATAATTATATATGATTATTAATTTATACTATTATTGGGACCATATTTTACATAGGAGTTTCAAAAAAATTATTATCTTATCATTTTGTCAAATTTTGCTAATTTTTACATTGACCCGACTCGGGACCGGAAGATTTTATTAATTTATGGTGATTATTAATTTATAAAGTATTAATTTATAGAGGTTCTACTGTAGTTATTATTATCAACTTTATGTATCATGTTTCACATGAGTTTCAATGTAACTTTATACAGTAAACTTGTTTTAAATTTTTTATTTATTTGAATAACCGTTCGTCCATTATGTACTATATGTGTGATATACATAATCTATGTCGTGGCAATAGAACTCTCTACTTGATTCGTGAGTGAAACATGTTAGAATAACTTCATGTTTGTTCATTAGATATTGTTTTTCTTATTTTAATGCAAGGAAGATAGCTTTACCATTTTAAAAGATTGTGTTTTTTCTTTAATTTTGAGAAACAGTAAACGTCAATAATATGGTCATAGGACATACATACAGTTGATGTTTTTCCTTTAGAACAATAAAAAATATGGTTTATCATTTTGTTAAAAAATACAGAAAATTAAGTTTATCATGGACAGTATTATTACCCATTCATTTGAGGTAAGTGAATACCATATTATGAATTTGTATTAAGCACGGAAGTTCTAAACAATTAACTGGAAATTAGTTGGTGACGTCATTAGCCCCAACTACAGTTTTTCTCTTCAGTTGTTTCTCAATATAGTTCACGAGTTTATTACTCATTCTTGCCACAGATGCATGAAATGAAACTCAAAAACAAAGGAACAACACTAAAAGAGTAAATCCTTATGGTTTATCATTGCGAGAATTACCTTGCAAGCCTTGTAGTTTTTGGTTATCTTAAATCTGTATCCTCTTCCACTATCATTTACATATCTACGAAGTTTTTATATGTAGTATGAGTTTATTAACTGAGCGAACAAAATAACTGACAAAAGATCTCTAGTCTCTAGAGAAGGAGGTCATTACAACAATGTTAACTTTACAAAGAAGTTCGATGTTCTTGTTTGACCTTGAATGAGAATGAATATGATTAGATACTTACAATAAAGAACCATTCCTCTATAGAGTCACTACTCTCCTGTCTCACCCAAATGGATTGTTTCTTCTAACCTGATTCACCAGAGCAAGAAATTTAATAATTAAGCAGAACAAAGATGAAACATAAGCAATCCGTATACTGGAGACTATAATTTCCAAATTTGAGCAGGAGAATGAATTATAGAATCTCTAAAGCCTAAACATGATATATGTTAATGTGAAGAAACAACCAACTTAAATGGGTTCATGCGTGGAGTGGATAAAGAGAGAGATGAGAAGGTAAAAGAGCGACAAATTAAACCAATCAGCTAGGGAAAAAGAAAATGAACTGTCATGGGAAGGAGGGGGAGTGAAAGAATTTATAAAAACTCATGTAGCAAACGTTTACTCATAACTGGATCGAGATTGAATTTGGACATAAACTTATTTTCTCATGACCATATGCTCTCTCATGTCATAAAAATTCATGTTAGCAAAGAAGACACTAAAAAGTGGCAATATAATGTACGACATTAGAGATTTTGGAAACGTCTTATCATGTTTTGGTACTGATATAACAATGTTAGAGAAAACACTCATTTACCTTTATTTTCTCTTGTGGAGTAATAATTGCAGTGGCTCATTCTCATACTTGGTAGTCAAATTCTTCAAACAATCTGGTTGCTTTACGACAAACGAAGCAAGAAAACCTCTGTTAAAAATAAAAGATATGACAAAGAAACTTGGATTGAGAATGATAGAAATTCTCAGCCTCTCACTCATATGTCATATATATATTACAAAACTTGCGTTGCATTACCTAGAGAGTATGCCTCAAACATCCAATTGCCTTAATGTTCTCCAGGAGGTGTTACATGGCCATGAGAGCTTATGTTAATACATATGTATACTAAGATTAAGATTCTACGAAAGCAGGTTGATTCATAAAAGCAGGATCAAACCTATACTTGAAAAATCACTCACAGTAAATTTCATTGTAGATATAAGATAGATGGTGTAAGAATGACATTATATTTACCTCGTAGGTTGAGTACATGTGGATTTTTATGAACCCTACAGAAGAGAAGAAACAGAAATAACCATACGGTAAGAATGAGATTAAAATCATATCCATCTCCGCTCCTCACGAAAACTTGTTAACCATACGGTAAGGGGTTACTAAGCAATGCTTTTCAACCGGCGATTCCCAAACTCCAAAATTAATTCGGAGGAGACAATCAGATAGATTAGCAGAGCGGTATGGATGTTGACGAATTTGGCCATCGGCAAAGGTCTAAACCTTCATCCTTCGTATGATGAAGGTGGTTGAAGTGACTCACGGCGGAGTGGCGAGGTGGTTCAATTGGCCGACGCTCCGTGATTCATTGTAGCCAAGTTTGTGGGAGACTCATGGTAGCAGCGAGTTGTTGGTGAAGAGACCTTAAAGGAGTAAGAGAGGATTGAGCTCGAGTCAAGAAGATATGTCAAGGCAATTCTGGGTTTTTCTTGCTTAAAAAGCGTTTCGCTAATTCGATATATGCGGTGAATTTAAGATAGCAGTTTTTTTTTCCAGATCGATACGAAGGAAGACGAAGATGAAGAGACGAAACGAATTTTAGAAATCGGATCGGCAAAAACAAAACAGCAGGGTGACGAAGAATCCTAAGAGACTGATGAAGACGTATAGCTTGGAGAGCATCGAAGGAGCGTCGGTATCAGATTGTTTTTCATCAAATAATGCCACGTGTCATATTGTAGGGAGGAAGGATGGCTGACGTGTCACTCAATTGGAGAGTGCCATCCGAATCGAAATTCGTGAAGGGCTTCTAATTAACGTGGGAGAAATACCAACGATTTTTCCCCATTAATTCATATGATTTAAAAACCAAAAAATATTCGCATGATAAATATTCTCACTCATGCCCGAGTGTATTGCCTACTAGCAACAAAGACCCATCGATGCGTAGGAATTAGGCTCGTTTGAGATGTCGATGGTGCTCCTGTCCGGTGATTGTTTCTCACATATCAATTTACCGTGTCCATATAATGGTGAAAACTCACGATATCAATGAACACATAAATATAATAATATATCAGAATTTTCCATTCTATAAATAACAAGAGCGTTGTTGAGCTCAACCACCATCAAAACTTTCTCTGTCATGGCGAAAAGTAAATCTTACCCCTTGTGCAACTTATCTCTAATTGTTCTTTCTCTCGTTGCCCTCGCGGTAGCGGCCACTGCCGATGATTCGAGTTTTCCGACATCCTACACCTGGAGACCTCAACCCCCCAAGAAGCTCACCAAACCGGTGGTTCTATTGATCTCCAGCGATGGTTTCCGGTTTGGTTACCAATTCAAGACGGAGACACCAAACATTGATCTGCTCATATCGAGTGGAACTGAAGCTCAGACCGGTTTAATCCCGGTTTTCCCCACCATGACGTTCCCAAACCATAACTCAATCGCCACCGGACTCTACCCGGCTTACCACGGTATAATCATGAACAAATTCACTGATCCGGTAACCGGAGAATTATTCAACAGAAACCTAGACCCGAAATGGTGGTTAGGTGAGCCGTTGTGGGTAACGGCAGTGAACCAAGGGCTCAAGGCTGCCACTTACTTTTGGCCAGGCGCTGACGTCCACAAAGGCTCTTGGACCTGCCCAAAAGGATTTTGCAAAGCTCCTTACAATGTTTCGGTTCCTCTAGAAGAAAGAGTCGATAGGATCTTGAGCTACTTCGATCTTTCCGAGAGTGAAATCCCGGATTTCATGGGGCTGTATCTCGATCAACCGGACATTCAGGGGCATGAATATGGCCCCGATGATCCTCGGGTCACGGAGGCGGTCGCCAAGGTCGATACAATGATCGGTAGGGTCATCCAAGGATTGAAGAAGAGGAAGGTTTTTAGTGATGTTCATGTGATATTGCTTGGTGACCACGGAATGGTTACTAGTTGTGACAAGAAAGTGATTTACATTGATGATTTAGCAGATTGGATCAAGGTACCCGCGGATTGGATCCAAGCCTATAGCCCCGTTCTAGCAATGAATCCGCGGTGGGGCAAAGATGTCAAGAATCCTGGCGAGAAGAACGCGGAACTCGTGGCGAAGATGAACAAAGCTTTGAGCTCAGGGAAAGTAGAGAACGGTGAGTTTTTGCAGGTTTACTTGAAGGAGAAGTTACCCCAAAGGCTGCATTATTCGGATAGTTCCCGGATTCCGCCGATCATAGGAATGGTCGGTGAAGGTATTTTGGTTAGGCAGAACAGAACAAATGCTCACGAATGTTACGGAGATCATGGATATGACAACATGTTCTTCTCCATGAGATCTATCTTTATTGGACATGGTCCTAGGTTTAAGAGAGGAAGGAAAGTGCCGTCATTCGAGAATGTTCAGGTCTACAATGTTGTGGCAGAGATTCTCGGACTCCGACCAGCTCCGAATAATGGTTCTTCTTTGTTTACTCGTAGCCTTCTCTTGCCCTTCGGAGAAACAGCGGAAGTAGAATTAGCTAGGTTAATATTAACCTAAGTGTGTTGTCTTTGAAAGTTTGTTTAGCTGAAACTGCTACAGCTTCTAGTTTCTGATGCCATTCTATTCTACTGTTTCAATGTATCAACAAATGAATAAGAGAAGAGCCTAATGTCATCTTGGATGATAACCATTAAGAATAAAGTATACTTAGATCGAGATAGAAATAATGCTAATTTTAAAAAATTAGGATAAGTACAAATGTAAATTATTCACAAATTAATCTAAGTCTTTTGACATCTTTGACCAATATTGTGACCACGATCTATCCCCGTCAATCTCCCAACAAAGTGAACAACTTTTAGTTTTGTACCAATTATTGAATGTGAAAAAAAAAATCAATCCAAAACTAAACTGAAATTTAATTTAGATTATTCCAGTTTTGTTATTTTAGACTTGAAAGAACTATTCTAAAAGCTAAAAAGAAAGGAGAAACATATCTATCATGAAAACTATATTTTTTGGAATTTGAACTGAACATACATTTGTTGAAGTATTGAACTAAGTTAAATTTAAATTTGGTCTCAATTTCGTTTTTAAGCTCCCTATATAAGTAAATTGAAATCGAATTGTAAATCCTGATGGAGCATCTAAAACCTACGTGTGTGTAACGTTATATGTTTTCTATATAATAACACGAATTTAAGTAGTCTCCCAAAGTCGATTGAATTTTTGATTACTTAAAAGTGTCTCTTCGTTATCTCTATTGGACTCTTCTTTTCGTTTGAACTCGGCTCTTTTACGTTCCTTTGCTACTCGTAATGCATTTCCTTTGTACTTTTTTTATACTAACAAGAAAATGAAAAAGCAAATGTCTTACTATACCAATTTAATTTATCCGTTACTTTTAATTTTCATCCAAAAGGCAAAAAAAGAGTTGCTTGTATTAAATATCCCCTAAAAGCGATGCTATTACCAATGAATAAACGTGCAAATCTGATTTCTTCTATTTATTGGATCTTTATCCTATAGTATATGAATGAGTTGGTTGTATTTATAGCAAGCGATGCTATTACCAATGAATAAACGTACTATTTTATAGAAGAAGTATTTTATTTTCTCCGTCCCATTTTAGATGATCTTGTAAGAAATTTTTTTTGTCCCAAATTAGTTAATTTTTTCGATTTTTTATGCACAATTTATTGTATTTTTGTTGTTTTTAGCTGTTTGAATTCTGCAGATTATTTTTTCATTCGTTGAATTATTTTGAAATTGATGTTCTATATTAAAAAGATGAACAATTAAATAGTTTTTTAATTTATTTGTAAAAACTTTAAAGATCATTTAAAATGAGACGGAGAAAGTACCGTATTACTATCTTATAGTGAATGGATATGTAATTTTATTTCAAAATTGGCCATATTTTACCACTTGGAATGTGTGTCAATATCTCCACTTATTCATTGGAACTTTCAAAATTAAAGTTAGATGTATAACCCGCTTTTATAATACACAAGTCGTCATGTTGGCTTAAATGTGGTTTATTAATTCTAAATCAGAAGTTTATTTAAGAAATTATGTACCATGTGACTGTATTCGCATGGAACCTAATCACATGACCCATTTATCTTTTGTTGTTATCGACGTTGATCCGTTTTCTTTTCGTTGATATCGAATCTTTATTTTAGCTAATCTACCGATTTAGTTTTAATTTATCTTATTAAAAATTTAGACGGGGTGTAAAGTTGAATTGACGTAAATAATTTGATGTAGTAAAAAACGTAGGAACCCAAAAAACTCGATTGAGAAAATCTACCCAATTTCACCATCTCTAAGCTGTTGGGTGTATTTATTTTCCATGGGAGGATTGACACACCGATTGTCTTTTTTGGTTTTGTCGTTTCAAAGGTCTTCGGAGCTAAGGTTGAGCGCTCGCATGGACTTCGGTTTATGGCTCAGAATTTCATCTTGGTACATTGTTGTTAGTTTTGGGTTTGTCTCATATTGGTTATAAGCTTTAAGTTGTGTTTTGTTTGATTTCGTATTCTAGTCTCTCCTTCGCGTAGCATCTTTCCGGGGAAATTCATTATTCGCCCGGTTTTGTATTCTCTCAAGTTTTATAATATAAAAAGTTCAAATGGAAAAGAAAAAAAAGCTGTTGGGTGTATATTTGGGCTCAAGCCCAAATATCCTAAAAAGAAGCCAAAGTCCAAAACCATGAAGAAAAACCCATTATAAGGCCTAAAAGAAGGGAAAATTTGGATAAGAACTAACCATGATTAGTTCTCAAACACTTTGTTATGGGAATATAAAAGGAGGTAAATAGTCACAAGAGAAGACATCTTTTTTGACCATTGGACAAAGGAATTACATCCTAGATTATTAATTGTTTTCTGCTTAAGCTCGAGCTCGACCCAGATATCTCAATATCGGTCCGAGCTGTTGTGTAATTCGAACCTGTTGACACATCTCTGTAATCCAATTTTCTATTATATAAACGAGATAATTTGACCCCCTCTCAAAATACATTCGACTCGATCCTAGTTACAACATTTGGCGCGCCAGGTAGGGGCATAGAATATCTCTCACGCGAAATGGAATCAGATCATCCGGAGAACGAGCACGGCAACGCCGCGACTCGAACGGAAATTCAGGAAACGACACCCCAAGCCGTGTTCAATAGTCAAAGTACGGGGCAAGACCCGGAGACAAGTTCGCGCCCTCTGAGACAAGCTCCGACGCGAACAAATCAAGCCGAGCAAACGCCGACTCTGATCACCGAGAGCGAGCTCAACCTAACGGACGTAATAGGTACCATCCTGGGTCGCTTCAACCAACAAGAGGAATCGAACAGGAGAATAAACGACCGCCTTGACCTCTTGACGTCGGTCTATCCATCTCGTCCGGAACCCACCGGAGCAACTCGCCACAGAATCACCAGCGTGATACCATCCATCTTCGATAGGCTGGGAGGTACGAACACGCCGCACACACCTGCGAATCCAATTGCCGGTAGTCCGGAAGCATCTCACCTAGCGCAACCTTCGGATCTATCAAGGCTCTCCGGTTCGAGGGAAGACCAGGATGATCGGGATGAAGACATTCGAGACCTGAGGGAGAAACTCAGGGCAATGAGGTCGCAAGTCCACCAGGCACTGAGCTCGGGCCCGGAGCTTGACCCCGTGATTGAGGATGCACAGCGCACCCCTTTCACTGAACGGATCATGTCTATCCCGGTCCGATTCACTGGGAAACTTCGCATCTCAACTTATGAAGGGAAGACCGATCCCAAGCGGCACCTGACGGCATTTTCGCACGCTATAAGTCGACAGCATTTCCCCGCCGACTAGAAAAACGCGGCGAACTGTTAAATCTTCGTCGAATACTTGGATGGCCCGGCTCTGGAATGGTTCTCACGACTCGAACCGAATTCGATTGATGACTTCTTTCAACTCTCGTTCGCATTCGTAAAACACTACTCACTCTACTTGCACAACAGTGCAATGGACTCCGATCTCTATGACCTCGAGCCCCAAGGGGAGAAGGAGACGTTAAGAAACTACATGGATCGCTTCAAGGCGGTCCTCTCGAAGGTAAGCGTCCCCGACTCCTCAGCAATCAGCGCACTCAAGCAGGGCCTGTGGCACGAGTCAGAGTTCAGAAGGGACCTCGTGCAGCACAAAGCGCACCTACTCGACGATGCGCTACATCGCGTGAGCGGCTTCATTCGCATCGAAGAAGACAAGGCGATGAACTCAAAGAAGTACTCGGTGCTCAAACCGCATGCGCCCAAGCCAAAGCCGAAGGAACGAACCAAGGATGAATATCAGGAGTCTCGACAGCATTACGACCAAGATTACAAAGCCAAGCACCAAGTAAACCAGGTCGGGTCGGCCAGCCAGTCGAGGCAGGGACAATTCAATAAGTGGATCCGAGGCCAAGATACCAAAGACGGTCAATCGTACTGCACATTCCACAGAAAGTATGGCCATGCGACCTCGATATGTCGATACCTGATGAACGTCCTGTTAGGCAAATACAACAAAGGCGAGGTAGCGGTCGAACGACCCCCTGTTCAAACGGACAAGATCAAAGAGCAAAAGCTCGACCTGGAGCAGAAGCCCGTGGGGAACGCGAACCCTCCGGCTGCTCCCAAGAGACACAACAACCAGCAGGCGTCACCCGACGCACCCTCAGCCTCGAAGAGAAAAATCCTCATGATTATGGGAGGGGCCCAACTCGTCCACGGATCGGTTCGATCTCTCGAACAATATGAGAAGATGGCGATTCAAGCGCAGCAGTGCATAGTGCGATATGAAGTCGACATGCCGATCATATTCACCGAGGCCGATACGAAGGGGCTCGCCATGCCGCACAACGACCCTCTTGTAATCAAACTCAGAATTGATGACTGTGACGTATCGCGAGTCCTCATCGATACAGGAAGCTCGGTCGATCTAATCTTCAAGCAGACTCTCCTAAGCATGGACATCCCCGAAAGCAAGATCAAGCCGAGCATGAAGCCTCTAACCGGGTTTGACGGGGTCACCACCATGACGATTGGTTCGATCAAGTTGGACGTATACGCATGAGGAATAACAAAGACAGTGAAGTTCCTCGTCGTCGACCGACCAGTAATCTACAACGTCATTATGGTACTCCTTGGTTGATATTGCTTCGAGCCGTGCCATCGGCCTTCCATCTATGTCTGAAATTCTCGACACCCACGGGAGTGTTCACCATTCGAGGCGACAAGAAGATGGCTGGAACATGCTTTGTGACTGAGCAACAGCTGAGAAGGGTAAGCCTACACATCTCCACAACGGAGCAATCACATGCTTCGGAGCCTAGGAAGGAAGTATCGGAGTCGATCGCGATCGATCCAGCTCGCCCCGAAAGATGTGTCAGCATCGGAACCGAGCTACTCGAACCAATCCGATCAGAGTTGTTACAATTGTTAACTGAGAACGCCAGGACATTCTCGTGGACGGTCAAGGATATGAAGGGGATAAACCCATCCATCACAACCCACGAGCTGAACGTTCACCCGACCTTCAAGCTGATCAGACAAAAACGATAGAAGCTCGGTTCGGAGAGAGCCAAGGCGGTCAATGATGAAGTAAAAAGCTACTCGACGCAGCCTCGATCACCGAGGTACACTACCCAGAGTGGCTAGCGAACCCGATCGTTGTTAAGAAGAAGAACAGAAGCTGGAGGGTCTGCGTAGACTTCACCGACCTGAACAAGGCCTGTCCCAAAGAGAGCTACCCCCTCCCGCACATCGCTCGAGTCATCGAAGCAACATCGAGAAATGAGCTCCTATCTTTCATGGACGTTTTCTCGGGCTACAATCAGATCGAGATGCACTCGGACGATCGAGAGAAGACCGCGTTCATCACCAAGCGCGGGACATACTACTATCGAGTCATGCCATTCGGTCTGAAGAACGCGGAGCGACTTACCAGAGGCTCGTGAACAAGATGTTTTCGATCAGCTCGGTGATACCATAGAGTTCTACAAAGACGATATGCTAGTAAAATCAGAAAAGGTAAGCGACCACGTCGGTCATCTCAGGTCATGCTTCGAAGTACTAAATCAGTATGTAATGAAGCTTAATCCCACGAAGTGTACGTTCGGAGTGACCTCCGGTGAATTCCTCGAATACATCGTGATCCAGCGCGAGATCAAGGCGAACCCAAAGCAGATCGCGGCGATAGCCAACTTGCCTTCTCCGAAAAACAAAAGAGAGGTTCAACGTCTGACAGGTCGAATCGCCGTCCTCAATCGCTTCATCTCAAGATCCACCGATCGAAGCCTACCTTTCTATCAGCTCCTCTGAGGTAACAAAACCTTCGCCAGGGACGACAAGTGCGAATCTGCCTTCCAAGAACTCAAGCAATATCTAACAACCCCACTGATCTTATCGAAGCCCGAATTTGGAGAGACCCTGTATCTCTACGTGTCGATCACCGATGCTGCGGTCAGTGGTGTTCTCGTCAGGTAAGATCGAGGCGATCAGAAGCCAATCTTCTACGTAAGTAAGGCCTTCAACGGTGCTGAATCCCGGTATCCTGTCCTCGAGAAGCTCGCACTCGCAGTCGTGATGTCGGCTCGAAAGCTCCAACCTTATTTTCAATTGCATATGATCGCGGTAATGTCGACGCAACCGCTTCGCGCCATACTGCATTGCCCGAGCCAATCAGGACAGATGGCCCACTGGGCAGTCGAATTGAGCGAGTTCGAAGTCGAATTCCGCAATAAAACCACGGCCAAATCGCAGGTCTTAGCCGATTTCGTGACATAACTACCACCTAGAGTCGAGTCGACGGAACGACCTGCTTTTTGGAATTTATACGTAGGCAGGTCGGCCTCCCGACACGGTTCGGGGATTGGAATCCTACTTATATCGCCATCTGGGGACGTGCTCGAGCAGTCTTTTAGACTCGGATTCCGCACATCGAACAAGAGGCCGAGTGGAAAGTCCTAATCGCCGAACTGCGACTTGCAAAGGAGATAGGTGCACGACGCATACGGGCCTTCAGCGACTCCCAGCTCGTGACGAATCAGTTGAACGACGATTACGATGCTCGTGACGACCGAATGAGTGCTTACTTGTAACTAACGGAAAAGATCATACTGAACCATTTCGATAACTTCCTCATCTCGAAGGTCCCTCGCGCCGAGAATTCTAAAGCCGACGCATTGGCATCACTGGGATCAAACTCGAGTACCGAACGGCACCGGACGATCCCGGTTGGTATATTACCTGATCCCAGCATCGAGTTGCCTCGAGACCAAAGCAACATAATGAGCATCATCAAACTCGAGGCAGACCCTAAGCCAATTCCCGAACCAATCGCGATACCAGGAGCATCGACGTCGAGCACAGACTGGCGCGAAGATATTGTTCAGTACATCACCAAGGGAACCCTACCAGAGGACAAATGGGCAGCTCGACGCCTCAAAACTCGAAGCGCTCGCTACGTAATGCTCGAGGTAAACTGTTCCGATGGAATGCAGCAGGAGTCCTACTTCAGTACATCGCAGGGGACGAGATCTACTTAGCCCTCGCTGAGACACACGAGGGAGCCGGAGGAAGCCACTCAGGAGGTCGAACCCTCGCCCTCAAGATAAAGAAGCTCGGGCTCTATTGGCCAACGATGCTCGTAGACTGCGCGAACCATGCATGATGCTGCGAGAAATGCCAGAGGCACGGTCCGATGATCAAGTCGCCAACCGAGCCATTGACCACATCAGCCACCGCCTACCCCTTCATGAGGTGGGCAAGGAACATCATCAGCCCAAATCGCACCAAAAGAAGTATGTCATAGTCATCACAGACTACTTCACAAAATGGGTCGAGGCCGAAGCTTACGCTATGATTCGTGCCAATGACGTTCAAAACTTTGTCTGGAAATTCCTCATGTGTCGACACAGGCTACCATACGAGATCGTCACCGACAACGAATCGCAGTTCATCTCTAATACATTTGAAGACTTCTGCGCGAATTGAAGAATCAGGCTTAACAAGTCGACGCCTCGGTACCCGCAAGGGAACGGCAGGCCGAGGCGACCAACAAAGTGATCATCAACGAACTGAAAAAGCGACTCGATGAGAAAAAATCCTTTGGGCCTGTAACGTCCCCGATCCGCGATAACCTCGCGGAGATCGGACCATGGTCGGACATGGGGCAAGGCTTCGAGGAAAATCTTAAGGAAGTTCGGACAATGGTCCACGAAAGGAGTAAGTCTAGTTTTGGGAGGACTTAGTCGGAAAAAGAAGAAGAAAAGAGCTGGAATAGCAAGCTGGGTCAGCTAGAGTAGTTGTCGGGAAGCTGGACTAGCTACCGGGAAACTCAACTCAGTTGGACTAGCTGCCAGGAAGCTCAACTTGGCCGAAAAGAGTATTCAGTAGCTGAGTTAGCTCACTAGCGGTTGAGCGGTTATGGGCAGTTGAGCGGTTAAGGCCGAAAGGGTTCCTAGACCCACTCGCACCCATTCGCTGGATGTGGCCGAACGGTTGCCTTAGGATAACTGCCATGCCATCGTCGCCTATATAATAAGGCCTTAGGGTCAGTTTTGAGGATCACGCATAACAAGGGAAATTCCCAAGAAAACTCTAAGGAAAGAACTCGAAAGAGAGAAACACCGAGAGTGAACACTGAGAGAATCATCAAGGCGGAAGGTTTATCGAGAAGGCTTACAACGACTAAGGATCGGCGGTCATTCGGGAGAGATCTCACCGGGATACCTAGTCGCTAGAAGAGGAGACGCGGTAAAGCGCCCCTTCGGTACGCGTTGCTAAGGTTGGTGCGGATCTTTGGCTTGATGTTCGGAGTCGAGACCACCGGTGATTCGGGGAAGTCTCGCTCGGGCAAGGGCTCTCTTAGGATAGACGCGATGATATCTTAGATCGGTTTAGCCTTGGGTCGGATTCAGACTTAGGCTTGAGGATGATCCGTGGTAAGGCGAGTCGCTTGGGGATCTTAACGGATTCGGTGACTCGACCAAACCGGATGCGGTGAACCTCGGCGCCAAGTCTCGGAATTCGTTTAAATCCTTAGACCGCATGATATAGGCATCTCGGCATATGCATTGATCCAATTGCTTAAAAGAGCGATGGATTACTTATGTTCCTTTGGTTTCAGGAAACGATGGTGATCGTGGGAAGGATCATACTTAGTCGCGTGAAGACTCGTGGTTGGATCGATGGGTGGTGTAGTCCGGAATTACTTAGGATCGATATATGTTGTATTAGCATAATGCAAACTCTCAATGTTATCGAATCTTATGATAGTAATTAATAAAGATCTCGTTTGTTGCTTATTTCTATCTCTTTCTAAAGTTCTTGGATAGATTAAGCGGAATCAAACCACCGAACCTCGAAAAAGAACTTGTTTAAGGAATGGGCCTAAAAGTTTGACTAAGTAACACAGATTCCTTTGAGATCCGGTTGGGAACGTCCATCGCGGACTTAGTGTCCGAGTTGGGGTGTTTCAAGTTGGTATCAGAGCATGCTTGCTCCTAGGACGGTTAGATGTCAGGTTTAGGGAACACCACTCATCTGCCACCGAGTCTCACGCGGAATGTTAGGCTTACCTTATGTCGGAGTTTGATAGTTAGTATGATGAACTAACTTATCGGGTTTTCTTTGGGTAGATGACCAAGGAAACAATCAAGAGAAAGAAGAAGGATAAGGGCATTGCCCAGACCGATGATGCGAACCCATCCGGACCTGTGGATGGGAAGGACGCAATCGAGGATCTTGTTCCGATCGAAGAAATTGGAAAAATGCATGGGGTGCAATTTCCTGAAAATGATGAAGTCGAATCATCGGCTAAGACTCGCCCGTTAAGCGGAAAAAGGAACAAGGTTCCCACCATGGCGGAGATGTGGAAAACGCTTCAGGATATGATGGAGCAGATGAAATCCATGACGGATATCATGAAGGCGACCGAGGAACCCGTGGTAGTGCAAACCGCGATCCCAATTGGGACAACTTCGGTAGTGCCATCGGTGATTCCCACTACGATTCCAATCGGGACAACTCTGGTAGTGACAATTCCGGAAGCCGTGGAATTAAAGTCTCCGGAACCAAGGACCAGCCGCCGCAAGGTGGATTACTTGAGCGTGTTAGAGCACGTCTCCAAGCTTGGAACTCGGAGCTTTAAGGGCAGTGCGGACCCGATAGAGGCGGATGAGTGGAGGGGCAGGCTGGAAAGAAATTTCAGTTCCACTCGATGCCCGGAGGACTACAAGAAAGATATCGCGATTCACTTCCTGGAAGGTGACACGCATAATTGGTGGATTGCGGTGGAGAAATGCATGGGTGATCGTGTAGTCACCTTTGCGGATTTCAAAGCCGAATTCAACAAGAAGTACTTCCCAATGGAAGCCTGGGACAAGTTAGACTCTGATTTCCTCGACCTAACCCAAGGGAACCGTTCAGTCCGCGGATATGAAGAGGAATTCAACCGCCTAAGGCGATATGTGGGCAGGGAACTCGAAGACGAGTCGGTGCAAGTCCGCCGTTTCATTCAGGGCTTAAGGGTTGAACTCCGGACTCTCTGCAAGGTCCGCACCTTTGGCTCGGTATCCGAGTTAGTAGAGCGGGCTGCCTTGCTGGAGGCAAGTCTTGCGGAGGAAAACCAAGATAAGCTCGAGAAGAATCGGTCCCGCTCAAGTGGGGACAAATCCGCGGATAAGAAACGGAAGTATGATCAAATGGATGATGGAAAGTCATCGGGAAGTCGCCGCCAATGCGGGACTTGTGGAAGAAAGCACGGTGGTGAGTGCTGGAAGACAAGCGGTGCTTGTGCTAGATGCGGCAGTAAGGAACATAGGGTCCAAAACTGTCCGCGGCCGGACCAAGGGTCCGCAAGGGCGACTGGTTCCGGTGAAAGGACTTGCTACTACTGTGGGAAAGCTGGGCATTTCAAGACAGAGTGCCCGAAGCTCCAAGTAGAAAAACAAGTGGGACTTAAGGAAAACCGCGGAGGCAATGAGTCGCAAGCCAAAAGGCAGACTGTAACCCCACGACTTGCTACTACTGTGGGAAAGCTGGGCATTTCAAGACAGAGTGCCCGAAGCTCCAAGTAGAAAAACAAGTGGGACTTAAGGAAAACCGCGGAGGCAATGAGTCGCAAGCCAAAAGGCAGACTGTAACCCCACGAGTATATGAGCTATCGAAGGAAGCTGGCAAGGCCGGCAACTTCAACGCGATCACTGGTATGTGTCTTACCCAATCTGATCAAATTCAGCATGTAGGCATCATGCATGAATAAGTAGGTACTTAGCATTTTAGGTGAATGTATAGGGACCTTAGACATTGGTGGTGTAGCGACCCACACAATGTTCGATACCGGGGCATCACATAGTTTTGTGTCCCCCGCGATGATCGGTAAAGGAATGTTCCAAATGGAACCAGGAAGTGGCCGCGGCATCGTGAATGCCGCAGGCGGACAGATCATGTACTCCTTAGGCACGGTCCGAGACATTCCAGTGGAAATAGCGGGCCAAAGTATGATTGCCGATCTAGTCATTGTCCCACTTAAGCATCATGATGTGATTTTGGGCATGGACTGGCTTGGCCAATACAAGGCGACCCTGGATTGTCATCGAGGCCGAGTGCGGTTTGAAAGGGAAGGTGCAAAGGTCGAGTTCCAAGGAATAAGATCGACTCCGGGGAGTTTAGTGGTCTCGGCTATCCAGGCAGGACGGATGCTAGAGAAAGGATGCGAAGCATACCTAGCCACTATCTCGGTAACGGAAGTCGGGAAGGATGCGGAGTTAAAGGATATTCCGGTGATAAAGGATTTTGCGGATGTATTCGAGTCCTTGAAAGGCTTACCACCTGATAGGTCCGATCCATTCACGATTGAACTTGAACCAGGAACGACTCCTCTCTCCAAAGCACCTTATCGAATGGCTCCGGCGGAAATGGCCGAGTTAAAGAAACAACTGGAAGAGTTGTTGGATAAAGGATTCATTAGGCCGAGTAGTTCGCCGTGGGGCGCGCCGATTCTGTTTGTAAAGAAAAAAGATGGAAGCTTCAGGCTTTGCATCGACTACCGGGGACTGAATCGGGTTACGGTAAAGAATAAGTACCCACTACCCCGGATAGATGAGTTGCTGGATCAACTTAAGGGAGCAACATGATTCTCGAAGGTGGATTTGGCCTCGGGTTACCACCAAATTCCCATTGATCCGGTGGATGTTCGGAAAACGGCATTCCGGACTAGATATGGCCACTACGAGTTCGTGGTAATGCCGTTCGGGTTAACCAATGCCCCGGCAGCATTCATGAAGATGATGAATGGGATATTCCGTGATTGTTTGGATGAATTCGTGATCATCTTCATCGATGACATACTCATCTATTCAAAAGATCAGGAAACCCATCAAAGTCACTTAAGACAAGTGATGGAACGATTAAGGGAAAAGAAACTCTACGCGAAGCTAAGCAAATGTAGCTTTTGGCAGCGGAGTATTGGGTTCCTTGGACACATTGTATCGGAAGAAGGGGTCTCGGTTGATCCAGAAAAGATCCGAGCCATCAAGGAATGGCCGAGACCAAGAAACGCCACAGAATTCCGAAGTTTTCTTGGGTTAGCTGGGTACTATCGAAAATTCGTGAATGGTTTTGCGAGTTTGGCCCAAGCAATGACTCGGTTAACAGGGAAAGATGTGAAGTTTACGTGGACGGAGGAGTGCGAGAAAAACTTCTCCGGGTTAAAGAGTATGCTGACGAGTGCACCGGTGCTAGCCTTACCGGAAAATGACGAGCCCTATACAGTGTATACGGATGCATCGATTTCGGGACTAGGGTGTGTTCTGACGCAAAAAGGCAAGGTAATCGCCTACGCTTCAAGGCAATTGCGAAAGCATGAAGGGAATTATCCGACCCATGATTTGGAGATGGCAGCAGTGGTATTTGCACTAAATATTTGGCGTTCATATTTGTATGGAGCTAAGGTGCAAATCTTCACTGATCATAAGAGTTTGAAGTACATCTTCACTCAGCCGGAATTGAATCTTAGGCAACGGAGGTGGATGGAACTAGTCGCGGATTACGACTTGAACATCGCCTACCTTGCGGGGAAGGCTAATCTAGTTGCGGACGCTTTGAGTAGGAAGCGATCGGTGGTTGCAGCGAGGAAAGACTGCAAAATGTTGGTAAACATGATCGGATCATTGCATCTTGATGCTTTGTCCTTCGAGGTGGAGCCGTTAGGATTGGGCGCGGCAGACCAAGCGGATCTGTTGACGCAGATCCGGATTGCTCAAGAGAAGGATGAGAATCTGATTAAGGTGGTTCAAAACGATAAGACCGAGTACCAAACCTCGAATAATGGGACAATCGTGGTCAATGGTCGGGTCAGTGTGCCAAACGACAAGTGTCTAAAGGAGGAAATACTTAAGGAAGCGCATCAATCTAAATTCTCGATCCATCCGGGTCTCACCAAGATGTACCAAGACATGAAGCGGTATTATCATTGGGTTGGAATGAAGAGAAATGTAGCTGAGTATGTCTCTAAGTGCCCAACGTGTCAATTGGTTAAGGCGGAGCATCAAGTTCCGAGTGGACTCTTGCAAAGCTTACTTATTCCTGAATGGAAATGGGACCATGTTACGATGGACTTCGTGACGGGACTGCCTAGAACCCGCAACAAGAAAGATGCGGTTTGGGTAGTGGTGGATCGGTTGACAAAGGCGGCTCACTTTGTCGCGATCAAGAAGACTGATGGAGCCGATGACATCGCGGCCAAGTACATCAGTGAGATTGTCCGGTTACATGGTGTTCCGGCAAGTATAGTCTCGGATCGGGATTCGCGGTTTACGTCTCACCTCTGGAAGGCTTTCCAAAAAGCCTTAGGAACCAGGGTCAACATGAGCACCGCATACCATCCGCAAACAGACGGGCAGTCGGAGCGTACAATCCAGATTTTGGAGGATATGCTAAGGGCTTGTATCTTGGACTGGGGTGGTTCCTGGGAGAAGTACTTACCCTTGGCAGAGTTCTCTTATAACAATAGCTTCCAAGCTAGTATTGGGATGTCGCCTTACGAAGCATTGTATGGACGTCCGTGCCCCACACCATTATGTTGGACCCAAGTGGGAGAGCGTAGTGTGATCGGGCCGGAGATAGTGGAAGAAACCACAGAAATGATCAAGCTTCTAAGGATAAAAATGAAGGAAGCCCAAGATAGGCAGAAAAGCTACGCGGACAAGCGTCGGAAAGACATTGATTTTGCGGTGGGTGATCTAGTCTACCTGAAAACAATAACGTTTAAGGGAAAGGCTAGAACATCGAAGAAGGGAAAACTTGATCCAAGGTACCTCGGACCATTCACGATCCTCGAGAGAGTTGGGGCAGTCGCTTACAAGTTGAAATTGCCGGAATCAATGAAGGCATTCCATAATGTCTTCCATGTTTCGCAACTAAGGAAATGTTTGGCGGAAAAGGACGTGATAATCCAAAGAGTGCCTGCAGAACTCAAGGAAAACCTTACCATCGAAGCGTTACTAGTTCGAATTATTGACAAGATGGATAAAGGAACAAGGAGGAAAGTGATCCCAATGATAAAAGTTGTATGGGATTGCAACGGAACCGAGGATGCTTCATGGGAAACGGAGGCAAGGATGAAAGCTGATTTTCCTAAGTGGTTTAAGGAACAAAACCTTGATCCAGATTCGAGGACGAATCCCCTTCAGGTGGGGGAGACTTGTAACGTCCCCGATCCGCGATAAGCTCGCGGAGATCGGACCATGGTCGGACATGGGGCAAGGCTTCGAGGAAAATCTTAAGGAAGTTCGGCCAATGGTCCACGAAAGGAGTAAGTCTAGTTTTGGGAGGACTTAGTCGGAAAAAGAAGAAGAAAAGAGCTGGAATAGCAAGCTGGGTCAGCTAGAGTAGTTGTCGGGAAGCTGGACTAGCTACCGGGAAACTCAACTCAGTTGGACTAGCTGCCAGGAAGCTCAACTTGGCCGAAAAGAGTATTCAGTAGCTGAGTTAGCTCACTAGCGGTTGAGCGGTTATGGGCAGTTGAGCGGTTAAGGCCGAAAGGGTTCCTAGACCCACTCGCACCCATTCGCTGGATGTGGCCGAACGGTTGCCTTAGGATAACTGCCATGCCATCGTCGCCTATATAATAAGGCCTTAGGGTCAGTTTTGAGGATCACGCATAACAAGGGAAATTCCCAAGAAACTCTAAGGAAAGAACTCGAAAGAGAGAAACACCGAGAGTGAACACTGAGAGAATCATCAAGGCGGAAGGTTTATCGAGAAGGCTTACAACGACTAAGGATCGGCGGTCATTCGGGAGAGATCTCACCGGGATACCTAGTCGCTAGAAGAGGAGACGCGGTAAAGCGCCCCTTCGGTACGCGTTGCTAAGGTTGGTGCGGATCTTTGGCTTGATGTTCGGAGTCGAGACCACCGGTGATTCGGGGAAGTCTCGCTCGGGCAAGGGCTCTCTTAGGATAGACGCGATGATATCTTAGATCGGTTTAGCCTTGGGTCGGATTCGGACTTAGGCTTGAGGATGATCCGTGGTAAGGCGAGTCGCTTGGGGATCTTAACGGATTCAGTGACTCGACCAAACCGGATGCGGTGAACCTCGACGCCAAGTCTCGGAATTCGTTTAAATCCTTAGACCGCATGATATAGGCATCTCGGCATATGCATTGATCCAATTGCTTAAAAGAGCGATGGATTACTTATGTTCCTTTGGTTTCAGGAAATGATGGTGATCGTGGGAAGGATCATACTTAGTCGCGTGAAGACTCGTGGTTGGATCGATGGGTGGTGTAGTCCGGAATTACTTAGGATCGATATATGTTGTATTAGCATAATGCAAACTCTCAATGTTATCGAATCTTATGATAGTAATTAATAAAGATCTCGTTTGTTGCTTATTTCTATCTCCTTCTAAAGTTCTTGGATAGATTAAGCGGAATCAAACCACCGAACCTCGAAAAAGAACTTGTTTAAGGAATGGGCCTAAAAGTTTGACTAAGTAACACGGATTCCTTTGAGATCCGGTTGGGAACGTCCATCGCGGACTTAGTGTCCGAGTTGGGGTGTTTCAGGGCCAACGAACTCGACAGCGTTCTCTGGGCGTTTCCCACAACACCAAGGCAGTCGACCGACCGAACCCCCTTTTCTCTCGCTTACGGGCTCGAGGCTATGGCGCTTGCCGAAGTTAACATAAACTGCCTCCGCAAGGCCACGATGCCCCAGAACCCCCAAGTCAACGAGCTCGCGCTCCTTGACACCCTCGACAAAGTCGAGGAAGAGCGCGACCAGGCTCCTTCGCATCCAAAACTACCAGCAACGAGCCGCCCAGTACTACAATCGAAAAGTACAAGGTCGAAGCTTCAGCGAAGGCGATCTCGTGGTGTGCAAAGTCTATGAAAACACTAAGGAGTATCAGGCCGGCAAACTCGGCGCGAACTGGGAGGGTCCGTACCTAATATCGATGATCGTTCGACCCAGCGTGTATAAGCTAATGACCCTAGTGGGCATCGCGATCCCACGATCATGGAACTCGATTTCCCTCAAGCGATACCACTACAACTCCCAACCACTTCCGATGGCTTCGAGTCCAACACCGCTAGTCGACTAAAAATCGATGCACGACCACCTTACCGTGTTTATAGAAAAAAGAAAAAAAGAAAAAAAAACCAGGTCGACCTCACAACTCGACCCGAACTACGAATCGCTTGATCCCACCTCGGGTACGTAGGCAGCCTTCTCGAAGGTCCAGCTATACCACCAAAACAAAAACAAATCTTTCAGCTCCATGCTAACATACGATCGAAGCCCTGGCCAGGCCTCGATCTTAACAAAATAATGCGACACTCACATAGTCGCATCGATTCCCATAGAATCGAAGTCAGGTCGACGTCGAATTCGAAAGTCTTCGCAGCGCTCGACCTAAACTAAAAGCCGGGGCCAGACCCGCACGATTCCTACGAATGCCTAAGTGAGTAAGCCGGAATCTGCCCGCATACTTAGCCGCAAGACGGATCAAACTTACGTAAGCCGAGTTCCGACTCGCATTGCAGGGCTCAACCCCCCCCCCCCCCATCGAGCACAAAGGTTGCAGCCCAAACTCCGGTTATTCGATAACATGCTCTAACGTGCATCGAAACCCGAGCCGTTGAAGACTCGATAACGTATCATATACTTGGTTCGATATTATTAATTTATCAATTCAAAGGAGGTCAAGACGGCTCGAACGAAGAACAACACTTAGAAGAAAAGAGACAAAATTTCATAAATAAACCCGAGCCTCAATGGCTCGATAAATCTGTGTTCGAAGCCAATAGGAGATTGCATAAGTAAATCCAAGCCTCCAGGGCTCGGTAAAAGAGTTCGAAACAAAAAATAAAATACAACAGTAAATTACAAGAAAAATCCCTATCGATCACACACGATCTAGGGGGTAACTTCGGGTTCTCGCTCTTCAAGGTTCGCGTCGGGCTGAGAAAAAAGAGGAGCGATTGGTTCTCCGGTCGCAGCATCGACGACATCAGCTGCATCAGTTGCAACAGTTTCTTCGTCCCTAGCAGGCTCAGCGAATCCCTCAACTCCCTCGGCCTGATCAACCCCACCTCGAGCTTCACCGTTCGCTGCCTCCTCAATCTCAGCACGAGTCAAAGCAGGAGTCTTCCCAGCCACGGTCATTCGACCATCCACCTCGGTCCTCTGAGCCTCGTCTTCGGAACTCTCCGCCGAAGAGATCTCCAGGGCTAGGTCTGAAGTTGGCTCGACGCCTTCGTCCTCAGAGGAGTCTACAGGAAGAGGCGGAAGGACGACCTTATCCGCTTCGGCAGTGTAAGCCGCGAGGCGAGCCTCGAGCTTCTCCTTCTTTGCAGCGTCGACCGGGACTCCTTCCTTAGCCGCCTTGTCCATCCTCCTGATTGCTCCAACCACTTGGCTAGCAAGCATAGCTAGGCAATCGACCTCGGTTTGAGCTCTGCTCCTCTCCTCCATGATCTCAAGGCTCCGTCGGAGCTTTTCCTTTGCTCTCTTCTTCACCTCCCCAACGGCTCAAGCCACCGAATCCTTAGAAGAGCTCTTCAGCTCAGCAACCTCGTCCTCGATCCGGGACATCTCTTTCGCCTTGATCTCCTCCGCCTCGGCCAGCGCCGAGGTCAGGTCGGCAACCTTTGAATTAAAGGTGTCCTACTCAGCGATCAGGTCATTGTTCATCCTCTGGGAATGTTCGAGCAGGTCCTTGAATTTCACAACCTCTTGCTCAGCCTTGCTTCGAGCCAGCAAGCATCTGCACAAAGAACAAGCAAAATCAGTAGGGATCGATCATATTCGACATGGCAAAACTAGGATCAAAGGTAAGAAACTTACAAAGATAGCCGATATAGTGAACCGCACGTCTGGATCGCTGGGGGAAGAATCGTCCCGAAGCGGGGATAGGAAGTCAGGTCCACCTCGTACGCAGCGAACGAACTGAAGGCAGGCCAAGAGAACTTGGGAGATATGCTTTCCTCCGCCTCTGAAATCAAAGACGAAGTCATGGGGGGACGAGCCCAATCCCTCAGCGTCCCCGGCTCGAATCATCGCACCGGTATATAGGTGATCGAGCTCGACCTGAAGTCCGGTCGTATTGAATCGAGCCACCTTCTCGGCTCGGTCCCTAGATCTCTGGGCCTCCTGGGTGGATCTCTTCTTCTTCTCGAGAGTAGACTCGGTCTTCTCCCTCTCCTTGGCTCACTTCTTCTTCCTCACCTCAGACTCTTCCTTTTTCTTCATCTCCTCCTCCTTCTGCATCCGCCGCAACGCCTCTTTCTGCTTCTCCCGCTCGAGGCGAGTCGCTTCAGCTCGACGGCTATCGACAATTTTCGGCGCCGCATTTCAAAAATTGACGAGACTTCCCTTATCACCACCAGAGGTGCCATCATCGGTCTCGACCCGATCCGAGGGTTCAAATCCCCTTGAACTGGTTTCAGGGTTATCATATGAGGACCCCTCCTCGGTCGAGTCCCTAAGCGCCGGCCGAGGGGCGGACAGTCTGGTCTCCTGGGGTGGAACAACCTCGGGTCGATGTGTGGGAAGCTCGATCTCGGGGGACGACGCGTCCGATGACCATCAATCCGAAAGTCCAACCAAAGGAACACCAGTTGGAATGGACGCGTCGAGCGTATGGTCGAACGCACGAGCGAGGGTAACATCAGGGTCGATACGGCCCCGTTTTCTGTCTAACTTTACGGAGGCACTTGATTCTGAAGACATCACAGATAGTCGAAGAACGATTCATAGGAGTAGCGGTAAAGTGGTTCGAGCACGAACAAGAAAGAAGTTTGAGAGAGAAAAATACCTTTTTCTTCTGTTTGTTCGATTTCAAAAGGCGAAAGTGGTTGAGAAAGAAGAGGATGTTCGGTATTTATAGACCGAGGTCAGAAGACGAACCGACACCTCCAAGCGCCGCGTCTCTCCACCAATCAGAGGCAGCGGGCCTCGATACAAAGCCCAAAAGCCCATCAGAAAGCCCACAGACTAGAATTCTGGGCTCCGAGAAATCGAGCACGCGCAACGAGTCTAGCGGAAAAAGCACAAGACCTCGAGTCCATGTAGAAGAATTGTGACCTACCCGGCACGAGAGCTCGACGCCAACAATCGTGATCGATGCGAACCGGATTGGACCTTAGCCTCTGTAAGAGAAATATCATGATCGACTCGACCCGATAGGACAACGATGAATTCGAACCGGTATTCATCGTCGACTTGGGGGGGGGGGGGGGCTTACTGTTGGGTGTATATTTGGGCCCAAACCCAAATATCCTAAAGAGAAGCCAAGGTCCAAGACCATGAAGAAAAGCCTATCATAAGGCCCAAAAGATGGGAAAGTTTGGATAAGAACTAACCATGATTAGTTCCCAAACCCCTTGTTAAGGGAGTATAAAAGGAGGTGAAGAGTCACAAGAGAATGCATCTTTTTTTACCATTGGACAAAAGAATTACATCCTAGATTATTAATTGTTTTCTGCTTAAACTCGAGCTCGACCCAGATATCTCAATATCGGTCCGAGCTGTTGTGTAATTCGAACCTGTTGACACATCTCTGTAATCCGATTTTCTATTATATAAACGAGATAATTCGACCCCCTCTCAAAATACATTCGACTCGATCCTAGTTACAACATAAGCCATGGATATGTATCTTTTTTAAGAGGCAAATATAAAATAATTTTTTTTTGATTTAATAAATAGAACCAATGAGAAAAAGGCACATAAAGATCTCAAGGAGTTCTATAATTTCTAAAATGAGATATAATTCTTATAAATTTTTAGTAAAAACTTGTTTTTATTTTTATTTGTATTTGTTTTGAGGTTTAGATACTTTCGTTTGTGCTCTAAGAGTCTAATTCAAAAACTGAAGAATTGTGCTTTTTATAGACTTTTCGTAAACATAAATTATGAGATTTGTTGAAAATAAATGGCTCAAACCCTAGCCGTCAGAGAAAGAGGGGACAAAAAAAGTGATTTGCATTTCTTCTCGCTCCGGTTTCCGTGCTTTTTGTGCGCATGAGAGGGTTGAATCTAGTAGTTTCTATAATGAACATGCTATTTAGAAGGTGTTTTTGAGGGTTTAACAAAAACGATGCCAAAAGTTTTGCCATATGGATTTTTCAGTTATTGTGATTCTTTTATTTGAGTTCTGTTTTTATGGGGTTTATAGTTTGATTTAACTGGTTTTGTTTCTTGTCAATTATGGCTATCTATCTGATTTAATTTTGCAGGGTTGTTCAACGGTTGCTTTACCTGAGCTAACTCTGGAACAAAATTCACAAAGACAATTAAAGAAAGAGATTTATCTAAATTAAGAGAATTGTTCGTGTTATCATAAAAGATATTGAAAGTCCGACTGCTATTGTGGATTTGGCAACACCTAGTCGTCTACCTGAAACTCAAAACAAGACCGTCTTGGTATCGCTAATGTGTCATCAAAGCTAATTTTCTCCATGTATGGTACGGGAATAACCATTAGCTTCTCTTTGTATTTCATCTATTGAACTTCTTCTATAATGTAATATGGTTTAAATCAGTTTCAATCTTTTTTTCTTTTTTTTTGTCATCAAGATAATCAACTAACTTACCACATCACAGTAATTCAAGTTGGTGGTGAAAGGCTTACAAAGAAAAGTTCAGAACTAGCTAATCGAGCAGCATTCGAAAGCTTATAAACTTTTGAATTAAGCGTGCGCGGAATATGAGATACGGAGCAAAAAGAGAACTTCATCTTCAAACTCTGCAATTCTTCTACATGGACTTCAAACGCTGGCCCCTCCATTGGTGTAGACACCATTATCACGAACTCTAAGTAGTCAGTTGCGAAAGCTACCTCTGTCTTCTTCATTTTGAGCATGCACACGATGGCCCGTCCTAAGGCTTCAAGTTCCGCATGTAAGGGAGAGAGACTTCGTAGACAATTTGTTGTCCCCATCATGATCTCTGTCTCTACCTCTTGGTACGCATACCAATCACGGCCTGAAAACTGATCAGATTCTTTACAAGAACCATCTATATAGCCCTTTAACCCAAGATAATTCGGGTGTCCTGGTGACTGTTCGTTATCATTACTTGTGGGTTGGGATTCCTCCGATTCTGCATTTTCCCATACCAACGTCTCTGTCTCCGCATTCCGTAAAACTACAAAAGGATCCCTATCTAAATCTACAAAAACTTTATCATTTCGAGTTTTCCATATGTCCCACATCATCCATTGAAATCGCAAATCTTGATGTCTAGTCGATATCCGCTAGTATAAATAGTCTAGATTCGTAAAATCGAGGAGGTCGGAAAAATTTCAGTGGCCGTTGGGATATTTGAGAGGGCTCATGTTTGAACAGTCGGCGGACACTCAAAAAAGGCATGATTAATAGTCTCGTCCAATCAACAACGTGTACACTGTGTATCACACCATATTCTCCTTTTATTGAAATTTACACTTATCGATAAACAATCGGTTATTACTTGCCATAGGAAATATTTCAACTTTCACGGACAAACAACCTTCCAGGCATGCGCCTGCAAATATCAGATAGAAGGGCCAATGAAAGGGGCTCCTGTCCTCGCCATACTTTGTTGTTCAATTTGGTACCCTGATTTAACCGTATACTTACCCAATTTTGTGTAATGCCACCCTAAGTATCGAGTTTTAACAATCTTCGAATCAGAATTCCCTGAATAATCTTCATATCCACCAGAGTAATGATCTCTTTTAGCAAATCTCATTTCCAGGTCATTGACGGTGTGTCAATCAAACTATTGACCATCATACTTGGATCAAAAAGATCATTTTTAGAAATACTGATCTCGGAGATGGAGCCAGAATCCAAGGATCCCGCCATAATAAAATGGTGGTTCCTGATCCGACCCTTTTGATAAGCTCTTTTTTTAACCAAAGATCGAACTGATATAATACTCTTCCATCCATAGGAAGGATAGTATGATTTTTCGAAATCCAAAGCGTTAGATTTTCGGAAGTAACGCTCTTTAAAGACTTTTGCAAACAAAGAATTTGGATTGTCTATTAATCTCCAGAGCTGTTCCCGAGTAAAGCCGTATTGAAAGCTTCAATCGTTCTTAAACCCAATCCTCCGTCTTGCTTATTCTAGCATAGTTTTTTCCAAGCTAAATAATGCATACCTCGTTGATTTCCATTTGAACTCCACCAGAATTTTGCTATCGCACTTGTTAACTTAGTGGTTATACCGCTACCGATTTAATAAGAACCTCTTTTCCTCTGTGGACAAAAACTTCGAGGTCCACCCATTGATTATATCATTTAATCTATCCCTCTCACAAACGCAAAAACTTTCGCTTTAGCTCCGCCCAAACTTTCTGGTATACCCAAATAAGTACCCATCCCACCAATCGTTGATATCCCCAAGACCTCTTGCATCTCTTGCTTTACGAATGGGTCCACCGTTTGACCAAATTGAATTGATGATTTTGAAAAAATTATTTGTTGACCGGATGCACTCTCATACGTATTGAGAATATGTTTTAAAGCTTGACATTCTTCCTTAGTTGCTTTACAAAAAAATAAGTTGTCATCCTCAAAAAGTAAATGTGACACTGCCAGACTTACCCTTGCAAGTTTTAGATCCGTTAATATTATTTCCGCTCTGCCTTGCGTATATTAGCAATTAAGGCTTCTGTACATAAAATAAATAAATAAATACGGACACAAAGGATCTCCTTGTCGTAAGCCCCTCTGTTGACTTATATGCCCTTTTGGTTGTCCTTTAATGAGTGCTTTATATTGTACCAAACTAATACACTATATCATCCAACCTATCCATATATCCGCAAAGCCCATTTCCCTGAGAGTTTTTTCTATGAAAGACTATTCCAATCGATCATATGCTTTACTCATGTCCGTTTTAACAGTTATAAATTTATTCTTACATACCTTATTGGTTCGTAAACCATAGAACATCTCCTGAGCAATCAAAATATTATCAGTGATTAGACGTCCCGTAACAAAGGCTGATTGTGTCTCCGATATAAGAGAAGGTAACACCCGTTTTAACCGCTGACGTAAAACCTTCGATATAATCTTATATCCAACATTACAGATACTTATGGGTCACAACTCTGTCATCCGGGTGGGCCGTCCTGTCTTGGGAATTAAACAAATATTTGTCATGTTTAATCGCTGATCCTGTCCGTAGGAATTCATTGATTAAGTCCAGAATATCTAGTTTAATAATATTCTAGGATTGTTGGGAAAATAGTGTAGTAATTCCATCAGGTCCTGGTGCCTTCTCTGGATGCATCATAAATAAAGCTCGTCTAACCTCCTTTTTAGTCATCTCCGTTGTTAATGCCATATTAATCTGATTGGTAATTGTTGTGGGTACCTCCTCTAAAATATCCTCAATATCCGCATGTTGCATTGTTTCGAATAATTCTTCAAAATAGTTTACCGCAATTTGTTCCATCTTCCTATCGGAGCTACCAACCCTCCGAAAGGGTTGTATAACCCGATGATCCGATTACATGTCCGCCGTTGTTTAGTTTGTGCTTGAAAAAAAATTGGAATTGGTATCCCCAACTTTTGCCTATGTATTTCTACTTTTTTATGCCAATATTTCTCTTCATCCGTATATGCCTCATTTAACTTTTGAGTTAGTTCTACAAGCTCATTTAACTTTTTGTTTAGTTTCAATCTAATACAATAAAACGTTTAAAGATTTTTTTTTTGTGGGATTTGTTTCATAATTTGACCAAATAAATTCAAAGCATGCAGTTAAAAGAAATCTGTTGCATGCTTTATTCTTGCCAAAATTGAAAAGAAAACATTAGTGGCATCTTGACAATGAATGGCAAAGTAATGGTGTGGATCTAGGTTCTTTTGGGATGGTATCTTGAAGAGAACTATAGGTTCTCTGTTTTGGGGAGGATCATTGTGATTTGGCATCCGAGTGTGAAGGTTAATGTCATATCCAAGTTGCTTCAGATGATATCCTGTCAAGTTATGTTACCGAATGTAAAGCAATGGTGTGTAGTGTCCATTGTTTATGCTTCTAATGATGATGGACAAAGAAGATATATTTGGGAGGAGATCAAAAGTATGTACTATCAGCAGATCAATGGCTTGCCTTGGATTGTTCTAGGGTATTTTAACCAAATTCTAAACCCCAATGAACATTCTAGGCCTAAGAGTCATAATGCTAACAGGAAGATGAGAGATTTCAGAGATTGCTTAAGAGTTGCTGAACTGGAAGATCTAAACTTCAAAGGAAACACTTACACTTGGTGGAACAAGTGTCAATCTAGACCAGTGGCTTAGAAGATTGACAGAGTGTTGGTTAATGATGCATGGGCTATATGCTTTCCCTCTGCTTTTGCAGACTTTGGTGAGCCGGATTTCTCAGATCATGCATCATGTGGAGTTGTCCTTAGTCTGCCGTCCCTGAGTTGAAAGAAGCCTTTCATGTTCTATAACTTTCTTCTCCAAAATCATAACCTTGTTCCTTTGGTTTGCCACCACTGGTTCTCTTTCAATGTGGTTGGGTCGGCTATGTTGAGACTGTCCAGAAAACTGAAATTGTTGAAGAAAGTGATTAGAGAATTTAGCCGAGACAACTACTCGCAGTTGGAGAAGAGAGTTGAGGAAGCTCAGTTGGCCCTTTTGATTAGGCAAAACCAAACTTTGGCGGATCCTACTGATGTAAATGCAGCTATGGAGCTTAGTGCTCAGGAGAAGTAACAGACTTTGGTTAGAGCTGAGGATTCTTTCTTATGCTAGAGATCCAGAGTGTGGTGGTTTAAAGAAGAAGACTTGTCTACTGCCTATTTTCACCGTATGATGGCATCTAGAAAGGCGATAAACCACATTCACTTCCTTGTAGATGATGATGGAACAAGGAAAGAGTCGCATGCCGAGATTGCAGAGGTGTGTATAAAGTACTTCACTAACCTCTTGGGAAGTGAGCAAGGGCCAAGTATGTTGATTCAAGAAGACATAGAATTGCTGCTCCCTTTCAGATGCAATGAGTCTCAGAAATCCAATATGGAAAAGAATTTTACAAAGGAGGAGATTAAGGAAGCTTTTTTCTCGCTTCCAAAGAATAAAACATGTAGATCTGATGGCTACTCAGCTAAGTTCTTCATTGGTTGTTGGAATTTCATTGGTTCAGAGGTAATAGAGGCAGTGGAGGAATTCTTTACCTCAGGGTGTTTGCTCAAGCAATGGAATGCCACTCACCTAGTTTTAATTCCAAAGACTACCAATGCCTCTTCACCCTCAGAGTTTAGGCCAATCTCTTGCCTTAATACAGTGTACAAAGTCATATCTAAGCTTTTAGCGAGTAGGCTCAAGGTGGTTCTTTCTGAGGTAATCTCCCTCTCTCAGTCGGCTTTTATTCCTGGAAGATTGTTAGTTGAGAACGTCCTACTAGCCACATATATTGTTCATGGCTATAACAAGAGACATATTGACCCAAGAGCAATGTTGAAAGTTGACCTACAGAAAGCTTTTGATTCAACAAGATTAGATTTCATCTTATCTGCTCTAAAAGCACTAATATGCATGAAAGGTTTGTGAGTTGGATCAACCAATGTATCTCCACTCCATCTTTTTCAGTCATAATAAATGGATCTTCAAATGGCTTCTTCTGTGGTACTCAAGGGCTAAGGCAAGGAGATCCTTTGTCTCCCAATCTCTTTGTCTTAGCCATGGAGGTGTTCTCAAGGCTACTTCAATCTCGCTTTGATGCGGGTTATATCCATTACCACCCAAACACCTCGATGTGATGATCTTTTTTTATGGTGGCTCCTCCTCTCTTCATGGCATTAATGAAGCTCTTGATGATTTTGCTTCTTGGTCAGGGCTCCAAATGAACAAGGAAAAAACTCAACTCTTTCACGCAGGTCTGAACCAATTTGAATCTCTTGCTATATCCAGCTTCGGATTCAGTATTGGTTCACTCCATGTCAGATACTTGGGGCTCCCCCTCATGTCCATAAAGCTTCGTCTCTCTGAATATGATTCCTTGCTGGAAAGATCGGTGAATAGATTCAGGTCTTGGGCGGTGAAAACTCTAACCTTTGCTGGAAGAGCTCAATTGATCAAATATGTTATTTCAGGCATTGTTGGCTTTTGGATCTCAACCTTTATCCTTCCAAAGGGCTGCATTAAGAAGATTGAGGCCCTTTGTGCCAGATTCTTGTGGTCTGGAGGCGTTGAGTCGGGAAAGGGAGCAAAGGTGTCTTGGCAGTCTGTCTGTCTACCTAAAATGGAAGGAGGTTTGGGTATAAGAAGCTTCCTTCATTGGAATAAGACCCTTTGCTTAAGGTTTATTTGGTTCTTGTTCACTGAAAAAGCTACTCTCTGGGCAAACTGGCACATATTTCATCATCTTCGGAATGTGAGCTTTTGGGCTCTTGAGCCAAATCTAAATTATTCTTGGATATGGAACTCTTTGCTTGCCATGAGACTTTTGACAGAAAGATTCATATAAACAGTGATTGGGAACGGGCGTAGCACTAACTTTTGGCTTGACTCATGGACCCCTCTTAGTCCCCTCATTTCTCTATTGGGAGCCGAAGGTCCAAGGAGTTTTAGACTGCCTATCAATGCAGTGGTGGCTGATGCATGCTCTGATTCGGGTTGGAGATTACCATCTTCTCGCTCTGATGCTCATCTTCTGCTGCAAATTCACTTAGCCACATGGCCTCCTGCTTCCCTTTCCTTTGCAAATGATTGCTGCTATTGGGTGATAAATGATGTGGTTCACCATGAATTTGTTTCTTCAATGACTTGGGAAGTGGTGAGACCTAGACAAGATACTAAGCCCTAGTTTACTTCGGTGTGGTTCAAAGGCTTTGTTCCCAAACAGGCTTTTCATATGTGAATTGCTACTCTTAACATACTTCCAACAAAGGTTAGACTCGCTTCTTGGGGTTTGAATGTCACCACAAGCTGTTGTTTGTGTAATAGGGAAGATGAGACAAGGGATCACTTGTTGCTCTCTTGTGAATATAGTTCTGAAATCTGGGGTTTGATTATGGTAAGGTTGACGCCTTCACAACACATGCTCCGTTCTTGGAGTGAGCTGTTGTTTGTGTAATAGGGAAGATGAGACAAGGGATCACTTGTTGCTCTCCTGTGAATATAGTTCTGAAATCTGGGGTTTGATTATGGTAAGGTTGACGCATTCACAACACATGCTCCGTTCTTGGAGTGAGCTGTTGTCATGGACCAGAGAGAGCTCAGTTTCTGGCCCTTCCCTCCTAAGGACGCTAGCTGCTCATACCGCAATCTATAATATTTGGAAGCAAAGAAACAATGTCCTTCACAATGCTCACTCCATTCCTCCCACGATCATCTTCTCGTGTATTGACAGAGAAATCCGGAATATCATCTCAGCACGGCGTCATCGGCGGTGGTTTGCAAGATTAATGGAGCTTTGGATTCGGTAATTGAGCTTTAGCTCTTTGTTGTTGTTTAAAATTTGTATGTTCTCCTTATTTTTTATTTCTTTTTTTTTGCCAAAGAAGCATTGTATTAGGTTTCAAACTCTTTGGAACACATTTTCATTATAATGATATTAACATGTTTAGCAAAAAAAATGGCAAAGTAATGACACTTGATGCTCACGTGTTATTCCTCTTTGAAATTAAGTTAGGAGATAACACTACTTTTTTTTTGGTTTTGTGATAAACACAATTAACCACAAAATTAAAATGAATTTGGCCCATTTGACCTATGATCTATTTACCAAACCCAAATTCAAATACAAATCAAACATCAGTGTAAAGCTAGGAATCCAAAATTTCTTACAATGATCAGTCTTAGAGCACTTTATAGGTGCTACTCAGCCCAGTTTCTTTGATTTATCTCATTAAATAAATGGGTTTGGGTATCAGTTGAGCCCACGAAATATCAGTTATTTGATATGCTATTTGATACGCAACGAACAGTGTTCTGGGACACGTGTCGGACTGTCACTGGACCGAGATTTTTAGGCTCGGAGGAAACACAAACATTTCTTTCATTTTGTGTTTTTCTCTCGTCGCCGTCGAGAGAATCCGAATCGATTCTCTTTGATTCCTTCATGTCTCTTTTGCAAATATTTACCACATCATCATATCCATGTTCTCCATTGATTCTTCTTCCATCTCGACCTTGAAAGACAGATCTATCAACACACAAAACGCAGCGTAAGTCCTTCGTTGTCTCTAGCTTCGGATTTTATCATCTATATCAGTTTATCCATGTCGAAATTCCTTGATTGAATTCGATCTAATCATGTTTGTGAACCATGTTTTGTCTAAGTGATTTTCACATGTGATCGAAGAGAAGATTCGATTCGATTCGAATCGAGATTTTCGTCTAAGAGAAGATTCGATTCAATTCAAACCAAATCCAGCGATGATTGTCTCTTTCTCTTGTTCTGTGAAGGTTCGATTCTCTTTCCTCTTCTTCACAATGGATGTCAATGAATTGTTCTTTGCATGCATCATAGTTTTAGGTAAATCGAATATAATTGATTAATACGGCTCATTAGTAGTTCTTCTGTAGTCCATCTGTTTGAATCATTTTCATTTGATATGATTGTGATTTAGCTAAATCGGATATAATCGATTGATATTCCTTGTGTTTGTTGTCTCGTAGTTGATGAGTGAAAATGATTGATCTTTATCCTATTTAGTCTCATGTTTAGTCTCTCGTAGTTGTTGTTCAATGTTGATTGTTTAGATTATAGAAATTGTAGTTGTTGTTGTTCGGAACAACAAGTTATACAGAACATTGATTGTTTGTTTTTTAGTTTTTGTTCAATGTTGATTGTGTAGTTATGGCTCAATGTTGATTGTGTAGCTCGGAGGTTTAGTGGCTTCTTCTTTGAGGTTTATCTTTATGAATGCATGTGTATTAGGAGTTAGGTGAGCTAAATTAGGGCGTGGCTGTGAGAGAATGTCAGTTTTGTTCCTTTTGGGATTACTTGGAATGTGAAAGAATGATTTTCGACATTTTTGTTGTTGTATTCTACAGAAAATATATTGCTATTTGATAGAGAGTGCAACCGTGTGTTGTTATTTCATTTTGTGCTGGATACGGTGCAGAAATGTGATATGTGAATCTTGAGTTTGTAGGTTATGGAAGGAGGTAGTCAGCAAAGGTAGCATTTCTCTATGCATCCGAAGCGATCAAGTCAAGGAGATGGGTCAGTTGCTAAGCCAGTTAGAAGTAGCGATAGGCTTAAGAGGAGGCCCAAATTGTATGGTCGTGTTGCTTGTTTTATAGATTGATTTGTACGTGTTATCGCAAAAATGGAAAGAGCTGGTTGGGAAATTCAGCTTCTCTTATGGAGAATGTATGGTCATGAATACAATTCCGGTACACTCTTGTTCATATGCATGACAATGTGTTTAAATCTCGGAATCATGAGAATTTCAGCTTCTCTTATGGAGGTGCTGGTTATAATCTTTTAGATGGTGGATGCAACAACAAGTTAAGCTTCTAAATCAGAGCCTTATGCATGCTCAAAAGGAGTACACTTTGAGAGAAAGCCAGTTTTGAGTAGTTTCAATATCCCAACTTGTTAACATTATGAAGTGTGATTTGTATTGAAGAAGATTACTTTTTGATGTCTCTTGTTTATGTTATTCAAAGGCAAAATTTAAGAGTATCACCTATAAACATGTATATAAGAGTAAAGTCTTATTGTGTTTGAAAAATTAAATTAGTAATAAAATTAATCCTAAACTAATGTTCTTAATACTCTGTTAAGCTGTTGAAAAATCAATTGGGGGATATTTTGCCGGGAAACGTGGCAGATTCGGGAGCGTCCATTAGAATCTGGATCCTTGGAAAATGGAATGTGGAAGTCACTCCAATCCTAGAACGAGTCCAACTACTAAGCAACTCACGAAAACGTCTCGTTTAATCTCTCTGACATTAATCCAATCAACCAAAAAAGTTTGCAACTTTCTGAGATTTCAGAGAAGCAATGATTCCCGGCGATAAATCATCAGCTATAAAGCCTAAACAAGAGGAAGATCAAGACCCACCAAGCCAATCGATCGCACTTCTCGACAATAATTCCTCCGATTCAGATTCTTCCACTAACTCAATCACAAGCTGCTTCGTCTTCACATCTCTCCTTCTCATCACCATCATCGCTCTCTCCGCCGCTTCAGCTTTCGCATTCCTCTTCTTCTCTTCTCAAAAACCCGTTACTTCTCTAAACCAAGTCTCAAAGTCTCCATCTTTCGACAGATCCGTAGCTAGACCACTCAAGAAACTCAACAAGCCTGTTGTTCTATTGATTTCCTCTGATGGGTTTCGTTTCGGGTACCAATACAAGACCAAATTGCCAAGCATCCACCGATTAATCGCCAACGGAACAGAAGCCGAGACTGGTTTAATCCCTGTTTTTCCGACACTAACTTTCCCTAACCATTACTCTATCGTCACAGGTTTATACCCAGCTTATCACGGAATCATCAACAACAGATTCGTGGATCCAGAAACAGGGAACGTTTTCACAATGGCTAGTCACGAGCCAGAGTGGTGGTTAGGTGAGCCATTGTGGGAGACTGTAGTGAACCAAGGGCTTAAAGCTGCTACTTACTTCTGGCCTGGCTCTGAGGTACACAAAGGCTCTTGGAATTGTCCTAATGGTTTTTGTCAAATCTACAATGGTTCTGTTCCTTTTGATGATAGGGTTGATACTATTTTGAGCTATTTCGATTTGCCTAGTAGCGAAATCCCGAGTTTCATGACGCTTTACTTTGAAGATCCTGATCATCAAGGTCATCAAGTTGGCCCTGATGATCCTTTGATCACTGAAGCTGTAGTTAACATTGATAGGTTAATAGGAAGATTAATAGACGGGTTAGAAAAAAGAGGGATTTTTGAGGATGTGACTATGATTATGGTTGGTGATCATGGAATGGTTGGAACTTGTGATAAGAAAGTGGTCGTTCTCGACGATTTAGCACCTTGGATCAAAATCCCTAGCAGTTGGGTTCATTATTACACTCCGTTGCTAGCGATTCAACCTCCTTCAGGTCACAACGCTGCGGACATCGTGGCTAAGATAAACGAAGGTTTGAGCTCGGGTAAAGTCGAGAATGGGAAGTACTTGAAGGTTTATCTCAAAGAGGATTTACCTAGTAGGCTACATTATGTAGACAATGACCGGATCCCACCTATTATTGGACTAGTTGATGAGGGCTTCAAGGTTGAGCAGAAGAAAAGTAAAGCCAAGGAATGTGGTGGAGCTCACGGGTATGACAATGCATTCTTTTCGATGAGAACTATATTCATCGGGCACGGTCCTATGTTCGCAGAAGGAAAGAAAGTGCCTTCTTTTGAGAATGTTGAGATATACAATCTGATCAGTTCGATTCTTGGACTTAAGGCTGCACCAAACAATGGATCTGACGAGTTTCCTTCAAACGTTCTCTTGCCACGTGCTTAGCAGAATAGAGGAGTAAGTTCATTCTTCTGTCAATAAAAGGCAGCCTAGAATCTATGACTTTGTTTCCAAGCCGCCGCTGCAAACGCGAAACATAAATGTGTTTTGCTCCGTTAGACCTTTTTTTGTTGGACTGTTTGTTGTTTTTGTATGAGGTTAAAAAGTTCTACTAAACTTATTGTAACATTTTGGAGTTCTCAAAACTTGTCTTGACATTTTGATACCTAGATTTGGAAACTTTGTCCTTGCCACTACATGAACACAATGCTTTGAATTGGACTCAATAATTTATCAAATCATTTATTACTTAGTCACAACCCCCAAAGAATCAACCTATACATGGAACCAATGTAGATAACTTGTCAAATCTAAGTACATGCTAGATTGGTATTTTCACTTCACTACGAGCCACAAAATTGGTACATCTACTCGATTGATCAAATGTGAATCGAATTATAACCAAATCCAAGTAATTTTAGTTTTCAGCTTCAAAACAAAATATTAGAAGAATATATCCTTTTTTTCTCTGGAATCTTATTATATAAAAGAGAGTTTGTCAAAATTGTAGCTCACGAGATCGCGACATGTGTCTATTATCGATTAAAATGATGACACGTGTAAAAATATTTTATTTAAAATAAAGCAATTAGAAAAATAAAGATATCATTATGTTAAACCAATACAATAAAGACACATTAACATTTTCTTATTGTTTCATTAACATATTTCTAAAAGTTAAACCAAATCTTAGATAAGTCGTTACAAAGAAAAGCAAAATATAAATACTATTATGTTAAACAAAATAAATGTTACATCATCACAAAAATGAAACTTTATATATAAAAATAAAATAAATGTTAAACCATACATTATTTGAAATAAAAAAAGTAAACATACATTCAACCTTCCAAAAATGTTATTACTTCAGAAAAGGCAAATCCAAAAACTATATAATAACACATACCTCCCATTAGTTAATGTACTAATTATATATATGTTACCTATTTTCAGAATATTTTGTTAGTGTATGTAATTGTATTTTCTAAAATTCATGTTGTAATGTAAAGATTTATGTTTAAATTTTCATAACTGAATCTTTATTTAAAAATTATCAAAAATGTAAAGAAATTTATTAAAAAAAATTACTTTAAAAAAATAATTTATGTTTATTTATATTATAACTTCAGTTTCAAAATATATAAGATTTCAAATATAATTTAAAACCTCATTATTCATTTATTTTTATAATTTTTTGAAGATTTAAAGTCAATTTTCTTACCCTCGTAACTTTCTTCTGAGAAAGCTTTAACCATTAAACTATTTCTGCGTTCAATGTAATGACACGATTATAGGGTCACAAAAGGCGTTTACACTTTTTAAGCACCACAAAACGCCAAGTGGATAAGCGGCGCCCCAAACGCCAAGTTTTTTTGTTGAAATCGCGTTTATGTATTATTTGGAGACAAAGAAAGAGATACATGATGAGAGAAAATATCATCACTGGAATCTGAACCAGACAGTTTCTGATCTTCTTTTCCTTTAGAGGATCTCTCGGAGAAGATACACACAATCTCAGTCTCTTCTCTAGAATGGCTGGAGTTGTGCGATTATCGGCGACGTCTGTTCAAGCCCTTCGCGTCTCTTCTTCCTTCACATCCTTTGCCACGGCTCTCAATTCTCTGCAACCTTGTTTACCTCCACATTCGAATCTGAATTCCGACAAGAGATTGCGTCTTGTCTCACCTTCTCCCTCTTGCTCGTCTTCTCATTACCCATCTTCTGGTCTCGGAACCCATACCCCTGTTAGACGACCCAAGAACCAGGTGGTTCGCGTCAAGGTCACAATCCCAAAAACCCTTTTGGAAATTGATTGATTCTTCTTCTTCTTCAAGTTTGGTTTTTATGTCATCTGGCTCTAGCTAGGTCGAATTGTGACTTATTTATGAAAATCTGGACACTAATTGAGACCATTTTGAGTCGATTGTTTGATTTTTAGACAATCTAGAAGTTTATTAGAAGGTAAGTTATGTTCTTTAGCTGTTATTGAATCTCATTGATCTATGGTACTGTAGTAAATACGGTATATAATCTTATCCTATTTCAGGTGTTTAGAAACAAGTCTATAGTTGCTTTAGAGGTGGTGATGCTTTGGATTGATTTGAATTAGATAATGCTACTTTTGGACATAGTTTTTAAGTTTGTGATGTGTGTTTATATGGTTTAGGTAGATGAAACTGTATCCGAGACAGAGCCACCGAAATGGTGGGAGAGGAATGCGCCAAACATGGTCGACATTCATTCTACTGAAGAATTCTTGAGCGCTTTAAGCGGGGCTGGCGAAAGATTAGTCATTGTTGAGTTTTATGGAACTTGGTGTGCTTCTTGCAGAGCATTGTTCCCAAAGGTTAGTTCAAGTTACTTCTAGGACTTCTCTGTTCGATGAAGCTATAAGAATTCCATTTCTCTTTCATGGTTCTGAGATAAATTAAGGTGTTGTGTCGGTTTGAAATCTTTTCAGCTTTGCAAGACAGCGGTGGAACATCCGAATATATTGTTCCTCAAAGTAAACTTCGATGAGAATAAACCGATGTGCAAGAGTTTGAATGTGAAAGTACTTCCTTATTTCCACTTTTATCGTGGAGCTGATGGCCAGCTTGAGTCCTTCTCATGTTCTCTTGCTAAGGTAAAGAAGCTGCTCATACACGACACATTTTAGATGTCCTTAATTTTGTAGAACTGCCTCGGGGTTCTTCTTTAGATAGGATCTATCAAATATTAGATGTCCTTTCCTTGATATCCATATCATTGGCCATTCTAGCATCAACTCTTTGGTAATTGTAATGATTGTATTTGGTTTGTCTCTGATTACTATTTGACATTCTCCTCTTTGAATTTTTTCTTTTTTCAGTTTCAGAAGATAAAAGATGCCATCCGACTGCACAATACCGATCGTTGCAGCATCGGCCCAGCCAAGGGACCTGAAGGGTTAACCTTGGAATCTCTATCCGCGCAGAAGAATGCAGCCAAACCAGCTGGATCAAGTTGAAGTGTCAGACTTGTAGATTTATTACTGCAACAATCTTTGGTTGGTCAAGCAAATACTGAGCTTAAAATTCTGTATATCGTCATTTTTTCCGTGTATAAGAATACTTGGTGAAGCCGGTTATGATTTTTTTTGCCAATAGGCTATTGCAAATGTAGTTTTACTTCTGGTCCTCATTGTTGCTATTAAACAACCTAATTGATGTACTGTATCAAAATGCATGTATGCGGTTAAATAAGTCTATTTTGCATAGTTTTGGGTTAAATTTCTCAAACTAACAATGATTGTGAGAAACAAACACAAAAGTTTGTAGGCAAAATTGTGATAGCATAGTGAGTACAAGAATCGTATGCTAATTAACTTGTGCTCAAGATTTAAGTTGATCTAAAGATAAATCATGGGCCGAAAGCTAAAACTTATAGGGATATGAGGACTGTTTGATAAACGTTTTAACTGTTTTTTTGCCTGTTTCCAGATGCGCTCAGGTTCCACGAAAGGAGAAAGCTGAGAGATGCAAGGAATGTGGAGCCAGCTATGGAGGAAATACGCCGACTACAAGTACAACAAGTTCGAGAGATTTGCTGTTTGGGAAATGATCGAACCTTACCGTCGACCAAAAACCTTCACAACTTTGATTACTATCTATGTCGCCGCTTTTTACACCGGCGTAATCGGCGCTGCGATTACAGAGCAGCTTTACAAGGTAAGCTTTGTAGTGTTAATCGATTTTGAGGGCTCTTATCTGATTTAGTGTATTGGGTATTGGGTTTTCGTGATTTGTAATGTTAGGGTTCGAAATGAGATCAAATAGGTTCCTGAAGTGCGTTAGTGTATCAGTATTCTCAGAATTTAGGATTGTTGATTACTGATAAACAGATTAAGAAACCTATACTTGCATTGTTCATCATGGAATTGTTCATTAGGCTTTTTAATCCATGATTCTTCCTGTGTTTATTGATTTCTTGTCGATGTGTATATTTTTTGTGAATATTTTAGTAGAATAATTAATGCTTGTTTTACTGTAATCTTATGTTACTCCACTCTATAAACAGGAGAAATTTTGGCAAGAGCACCCAGGGAAAACGGTGCCTCTGATGAAGCCGGTATTTTATCGAGGACCATGGAGAGTTTATCGTGGTGAGGCTATTGCTTCCGATGCGAGCAGCCAGTGAAGATAACAATTGGGCTATTCAGAGACGATGGTCTAGGATTTATCTTCAACTTTGATGTGCGGTCTTAAATGGATTCATGCTGGTTCATTGGTATATATATATCAAACAGCTTTGTATTCCGTAGAAATATAGAATGCATCTGTCCTTACTTCGAGTTGCTCAAATGTCCTAGCTTTCTCTGGATTTAAGCTTGGCTAGTATATTGTTCTTGTAGACAATAAGGTCTAATGACACTTTGAAGAATTTTGTTTGTCCCGTAATGACAGTCTCATTACAGCACTATGAGAAGTTTAAGGGTATCCATCTATTCCTTTGAATATCTCTCCTTTCCATTATTAGTACATTGTAACCTACATGAGCTAAAGGAAGGCCTTCTCTTCTGGCGTCCTGAAATAAAACATTCCCAAATAAGAGAGAGTCTAACTACCTCAGAAACATCGAACCGACACAATTTATCTCTTTGAATTGGGTACCTTCACATTTCTTTTCTCTATATAGGTTTCTGTGTTTATGTTCTCTGTTTGTTTCTTTTATTTCTATTTGTCGCTCGTAAAAGAATATGACAACCTATGGCACTATACCATCGCAAGCAAATGCCTCGTCAAACGTGGGCTTATTGGGACGAGCCAAAGAGGTAATCTTGTTAGGCCTTCGCTCTCAAATGCCATGGCTTGAGGTTGTCCGATATAGTGCCTTTAGCCTTCCTATCTCATTTAGTGTGGCCACTGAACGAATCAAAACCAACATCATGATCTTCCGCGCCAACTACATTGCCATCTTCATTGTTACTATCTTCATCAGCATGCTATGGCAACCGTTTCACCTTTCCGTTTTCTGTATCTTGATAATCGCATGGCTGTATGTGTACTCCCGGGATAATGTTCCATTGATGATATTTGGCCGTGTGATCGATGATTCTAATATGGTGCTGGCTTTATTGGTCTTCACGATCGGTGTATTTATATTGACCAACATATCCCGCAGTATTCTGATTGGGGTTTTGGCTGGTTTACCCGTTGTTCTGGTTCATGGCATGTGTAGGAATACAGAGCCGTTATTCGTCTTGGAAGATGATGAAGAGAAGGGGACCATGAATGTAGCATCTTCGTCGCTTTCTTCTTCCTCTTAACAAATGAAACATAGGGTTTTGCTTTTGTGAATTTGTCTACATAGCCCTTCCAAAACAACTCAGAACCGGTGGAGGAAATATCAACACGATGCAAAAAGAACTTATTGCTCTTTGCGATCAAAATTCAGGATTTGGTGGTTGATGTGATGATACAAGTTAAAGTTTGAGACCTTTTAGTGACACATAGAGTGCACTTTTGACGTGTTGATCTTGATGTCCTTACAATGAGCTTGGTTGAGAAACTACGACAAGTAATCAATGACGTGAACAAAACAGAGACGTCGCCTTTTATGTCTTCACTCTCAACAAAGTCTCAATCTTTAACTCTTCTGAGCACAATCCTTGCTGTCCAATTGATCTCTTACACATTTGTTCCGTATTCGTACGTAAATTTTGCAGTACACGCATTGTTGTTAGATCGCAATTCGTCTTCTATGGTTAGCTTAGAGGATACGATATAACTCTTTTTTTTTTTAATTTGGTTCCAAAAACGGAAGTCTTTTTAATCTTTACTCTTTTGTTACAAGGGATTATTTGCTCAAGAACAAAGAAAAAAATTATAATTAGAAAACTAACCAAAAACCCTAATTCCAATAGCCTTGATTTTGCCACATAGGTCTATTTTGGTTAGTTTTTTTCTTTGTTATCTAGTAAATTAACCCTTGTTACAAACCTATTTTCTTTGTTTGCTAATGCACACTCCTTTTCCTTATTCATCGAATAAACGTGTACAGACATCAAATTTTCCGGTTTTGCTGATAAAAACCACAACTATATCTTACCCTAAATTAGACACAAGTGTTGTGATAGACAACAAAAATTGTATTTTCTACGAGATAATGATGTTAAAATGGAAAGTCTGATTACTAAAAGAAATGATGAACTGATGAAGAAGTAACAAAACTGAAATGTGGTGAATTGTATAAAACAATATACATGTATACAAATAACAATTACTGAACACCCTTCTGGGTTTATCACTTTATCGCGCTAATTATTTACCATTTCAGTTTATTTCACCAGTAAAAAATATACATCAATTTCAACTATTACGACTTGAAATATTATGAATCTATCGTTTCTCAACAATGGAAAACCTTGAAATTGCAATTAGGAGCTACAACCTGTAAAAGCATCCTCGCCGTGTGTTCTTGACGCACCACCGCATCTTTCTTCTCCACAAGCACAGCTCCGACGATCCTCTCGAATCCTCCACCTCCACCATTTGCCACAAAATCAACCAAGGCCGCTTGTACCGGTCCCATACTAGGATTATACGCAGCTGATTCCATGTACCATCCTCTATATACTTTCCCTTCGCAATCCACCATCGCCACTCCCGACGGACACTGACTATACGGGGAATACGATCGATTCGCCGCGGATAAAGCCGTGCGTTTCATATCGGAGGAATCTATATGACCGTTACGCATCTCTCCGGGATTTGATAGAGTGAGATTGTTGTCGTGTGGCTCGAGAAGGAGAGGGATATCTTTATGGAGTAGATCGTGTGGGCCGAATCTGTGAGGTAAGATGCTCTCGATGCGTACGAATCCATTCTCGTCTCTGTCTCCGTCGTTTTCCTCGGCGGCGGTGTCGCGGAAGGCGTTTGGATCTGTGATTAGGATTCTGATTTCAGGTGCGTCGCGGATTTCTTGAAGGAATTGACGGCAATGGCCGCAAGGAGCGGCGGAGACGGAGATGTAACGGAGGATTGGTTCGGAGTTGAGAGTGAGATTGGTGACGAGGAATTGCTCGGCGTGGATTGTGTGGTGGAGAGGAAGACCTGGGAATTCGATATTGACGCCTACGAAGATTCGACCCGATGATCCGAGTCCTACTGCTGCGACGGGGAAGTTCGAGATCGGATGCCGAGCGAGGGATTTCGCCGGATTGACCAGTAAAGGAAAGAGATGGAGGACGGAGACACCGAGTCGTTTCGCGGCGGATTCAGCTTCTCCGGGATGGATAACGAAGCTGGGCTGATCCATTATCTCTAGCTGATCCGGTTTGATTGGATCGGGTTGGAGATTCAATTGAAGAGCGGAGTGGAAGCTGGTATATTTATGGGGCAAAGAGGCAAGGTTCGAAATCGCGCTAGACGTGAATGGAACGGCTCTGGTATGTGCATAATGAATTCTTCAGAAATTTATTAGAAATAAAGCTTGTTTAGATCTAATCACGTGAATATTATGTTTTTGATATATAATTAGATGATTAACATATGGAGAATATAAATTAAGTGAGTAGTCACTTGTTGATCTAATTAGATCAAAATACCTTTAATTACATTATTAGGCCTGGGCATATATCCCGAACCCGAAAACCGAACCCGAACCCGACCCGAAAAACAGGGTTTGGAACGGGTACGGGTAGTCCTAATAACCCGAATGGGTTTTATAATTTAATATTTCGGGTTCGGGTTCGGGTTAGGGTTACCCGAAAATAAAACGGTTACCCAAACTACCCAAAGAACACATATGTATACAAATATACACTTACCGGTATTAGCATGTTCAGTTTCCAGTAATCCCCATTTATCGATATACGCTATAAATCCACATAATTCCTTTTTGATTTTCAAGATGGAAAATCCAAATCTTCTAAGGAATTCGTCTCCTCCATCAGAGGAGTCTATAAACCATTTGAATGTATGTGACTGATACATTGTTGTTTTTGATTCAATGTAGTTTCTGTATAGGATCGATTTGTCTTTGGTGATTGTTTGATTTCTTTGATTTGATCATATATAAACCCTAGATTCTATATAAATCGATTTGGTCAAATTTTCCAATTCTGATGAATTGTTTTATAACAAGAGGATAGCATTATAGAGGTCCTAGTTTGATGTTTGGAACAAAAATTGTTTTACTTAAGTAATCATTTGTTTATCCTCTATAAGATAGTGATGGTGATGATAAACCGTAAACTTTTCACAATATATTTGTTTAGTAATTTTAGTAAAAAGATCAATACTTTTTTTAAAAAAGGCATGTTATCCAAATTGATTGATTATTAATATTACCACTTGCTAATACAACAATCATTTAATATGCTTTGGATTTATAAACATGAACTTGTATAATCATTATCTAATCTCTATTTGTTATTTGATTTTTACTTATCATAGGAGGAATCAAGAATGGACAAGGGAGGATGGAGAATCACAAGAGAAAGTTATCTTTTAAAATTCTAGTTTGCATTTTAGTTTCATTATATATTTGAAGTCTTGATTTGGTGTTAGACATTACGTTGCTTTTGTTTATGTGGTTGTTTATGTATAGATTTGAAGTCTTGGTTTGATTTAAACGTTGTTTTAGACATTATCTTGTTTGTCAATTTGTAACTTAGAGTTAATTGCCACATTGCTTTTGAATTTACAGGTTTGATTGAGTTAATTTCGGTTTTTGATGACAAACCCGAAACCCGCCCGAACCCAAAAATACCCAACCCGTACCCAACCCGTATTTTTATATAACCCGTATGGGTTTTGTATTCAAAAATCCGAAAACCCGATACCCGAAGTACCCAACCCGAAACCCGATTGGGTACCCGGATGCCCACGCCTATACATTATAATGAAAAGTGGTAAAATAATAAAATCAAAAAAATCCCTAAAATTCGTTATCAATCAAAGAGATTCTGGTGAACTGTAAAAATCACAAAGGCACAATTAGTAGTTCTAATCAACTATACAAATTTACATAGTTTACTATATCAAATCCAAAATATAATATATAAAAATTGATAATAGTTTACTATACAAATATACATGCTAATTTACTATAATAGTTCACTATACTTATACAAATAAGTCATTGGCCAGCCGTTTCTCGTAAAGAGACAAATGCACATTGAGTAGTTGTAGTCAACTATACAAATTTAGATAGTTCACTATATCAAACATAAGGTAAATGATAGTTCACTATAATATATAAAATTTGACAATACACAATGATAGTCAGTTATACAAATATACGTGTTAATTTACTATAATAGTTTACTATATTAGTTGTACAAATTTACATTTAATTTACTATAATAATTCAATACTTACTGTTGATATAAACTTACTTATGATTTTGTATTATCAGGAGACCAACCGTCACGTTCTCAACATCAACATCAAGTCGGTTCTTGGTGATATGTTCGTGAAAAGGAAAATAAAGATGCAGAAAGAAATACTTTAGTCTGAGGACGCAAAGAAAGAGTAAGAAGAAGGAGATAAAAAATGGCCAACAAAGATGAAGATAGTAGAACGACATAAATGAGAGAAGAAAAAGAGAATTTAGAGTTTTAGTTTGTTTTAATTTAATGTTAAAAAAATTATACCTTTTTCTATTTGAGATTAGGATAAAAATATAGAACGGCAGGAATGGGACGACATGAATGAGAGAAGAACGACATGATTGAGAGAAGAAGATAATGTAGGGTTTTAATTTAATGTGAAATAAATTAGAAAAAAGTTGTGTTTGAGAATAGGGTAAAAATGTAGAAGACTAGTGTAGGGTAATAATATAATCGTATTTTTGAATATTTTGTTAGTTAATGAATTATGATTTTTAGAATGTTAAATACCTAATTATTTGTATATAAACTAATATACATGCTAATTAATCGTAGGTTTATGTGATTTTTATAAATATATGGTTTATAAATTATTTTGTAAATTAACGTGGTATTAAGTAACATGGTGCAATGGCTTAATTAACGTAAATAACGTTGACAAGTCATGAGTTCGATGCACTTGCAATGCATTTTTTGTTTCTTTTCCAATAAATGCATGGTAAATTACGAATTTACTCCTGTCTTCAACTTCTCAAAATAAAATCTGGAACCCTAAAGCCACCGTACCTTCATGTTTTATCATATTTTTTTTCTTTTTTCCAATTGTTTATAGTAGAATATGTTAGATCCATCAAATACCTATTGAAATCTACCTTGAAACAAAAGGAAAATCAAGACTTTTTTATGATTTCCGACTAATTGGCTGGATATTATATTCACAGCGGGAAGGAGCCGCCAAACTTTTCACCAGCGTGAATGAGCCGCCAAACTTTTCACCGGCGCAAAAGTGGCCAACGCGGCCGCGTTTTTGAACATGGGAAAGAGGTAATGAGCCTAATCTTGGATATATACATGAATCTTTGATTCTAGGTAATGAGCCCAATATTTTTATTTTTATTTTTTATTTTTTTATAACTCGGGTGATCTTGTTTAACAAACACCATGAAATCCGAGTCAAGTTGTGGGAATGTTTATTCCTGTTGAGAAATCAATCCAAATTTGATCTCTATAAACCTTGAGAATCTAAAGCTAAATGCAATCAAAAAGTAAAGAAGAAACTTTTTCACCCAGTTCTCATTCGGTACCTCTAGGGACGGGATCTCTTGCCCCTCAACTTCACTATATGGCAATGGGTTTTACAAGCTTTTAGTTTTGTGTATAGATACAAAACCCCTTTTGAGAAACAACAAAGAAAAGACTAGAAGATAAAGACTCGAACTCTCTTTTCTACTTATGAACGTTCTCTCTTCTCTCTTTCTCTCTTTGTAATATTGTTCTTTCTTATGCTTGTCTTGGATCATAAACAAAGTTGTGAATTCCTCCTTATATACCCTAAACCAAACTTCTCATTTTCCATTATGCAATATGATTTTCCTTTTCTCCTTTTCCTTTCTTATTCTGGTTTTCCTATTTTGTAAACGAATGGGGCTAAAGATGATTGAGATCCATTACTTCACAAACTCCACCTTGGGACCAATCTTCTTCACTTGTCCTTGTCGATGTATTTACCATTGTAGGATTTAATACCAAACCAACTTGACTTTATTAACTTTCATGTAAACGTATTTATACAAGAAGCTCAAGGCTAAGATCAACATAAAGTTCCTCTTAAAAACGAGATAAACTTAACATAGATCGTAATCAACTAGTCCTTATCAACATATATCCCAATACTCTCCCTCACATTGGAGCATGAAGATTAACCATGCCCAACTTGGACACTAGATTCTGAAATGGAGCACGTCCTAAAGCCTTAGTTAAAATGTCCCCAAGCTGATCATTAGTACGAATATGATCAGTAACAATAGTACCATCTTGAACCGCATCTCGAACATCATGACAATCTCTCTCGATATGTTTAATCCGTTCGTGAAACACATGAGTAGCCACAATGTGAATGAAAACTTTGCTATCACAAAACAATCGTGTGGGAGCCGTTTGAGATACACCAAATGTCGTTAGCAACTATCCTAGCCATTGGATCTCTCTAAGAGCAACAACCATAAAATGATATTCAGCCTCCGCCGAGGAATGAGAAATCATGTCTTGTTTATTTGTCTTCCAAGCAATGGGAGAACCACCAAGAAGAACAACACACGCACTAAGAGAACGACGCGTTAAAGGACATGATGCCTAGTCCGCATCGCAAGACAGTCAAAGTGAGGTCCAAATCTGCTTTGAGTAGAATCCCTTAACCCAATGAAACTTTTAAAAAACGAATCACTCGATGAGCTGCCTCCCCATGAATTTCCTTTAAAGCTTGCATAAATTGGGAAAGTATGTGAACTGAATTACATAACTCTGGCTGTGTATTAAGGAGATAAATTAAGCGACCGACCTATCTTCGATATGGTTGTGGATCCGGAAACAGAGGACTCTCAGCCGTAGCAAGCTTGTGATTAATTTTCACTGGTGTCGCAGGTGGTCTGGATCCAAGATTACCATTATCCGTGACAATGTCCAATGCATACTTGCGTTGTGACAGAAAAATTCCTTATGATCCTTTACTTACTTCATTACCAAGAAAATATTTTAATTTTCCCAAATTCTTCATTGAAAAACACCTGTTTAAATACTCCTTAAACTTGTTGACCATGTACGGGTCATTACCACATATAAGAAGATCATCAACATATATTAACACTCGGAGATCAATCCCTTTGCACATATAGGAAAAGAATGAGTAGTCATCATAGGATTGCACGAACCCGAAATGAAGCAGAGCATCGCAAAGCTTCTTGAACCAACACCTTGGTGCTTGTTTAAGCCTATATAACGATTTACGGAGACGACACACTTTAGCAGGATGATAATGAGGAAATCACAAGGGCGATTTCATGTATACTTCTTCATCGAGATCACCATGAAGAAATGCATTGTTGACATCCATTTGATAAACCTTCCACTTGTTAGCGACTACCAGACGCAAAAGAGTACGAACCATAGTCATTTTGACTACATGAGCGAATGTCTAATTGTAATCCTCACCCTCCACTTGTTACCTTGAACCACAAGGTGAGCTTTGTAGCATTCCAAAGTCCCATCAGCAAGATACTTGATCCAATAAACCCATTGGCTACCAATTTCTTTGATAAGTCCCATATTTTACCTATAATACTATGATTTTCTATAGATATCTATTGCATTTATGCATGGTTATACGCCTTTAGAGGTAGTTTTCTCGTATTTGTATTTGAAGAGTCTTATTAGGAAAATCAGTCAAAAATGACCAAAAGGAGCATTATTGAGTATAAACCAATCTACAGCAACTCACGCGAGCTAAAGAACCCATTGCAGGTAAGGAATTCCCAAGTTTACACATTTCACCAAGTTGGACAGATTACATACGCCAGACGTTTAGCAACGGACAGAGGACCAAATGGATTTGGAATTTAAATAAACTTAAATTGAAGATAACCTTTGAGTTAGCTTTCCAATGGAGGTGGAATCACATTATTTTGAGTTGTGTGGAGAGAGTTATACCCAGAAGACTGAATACATGCCAAACTGCCTAGAAGATGAAGAAGGAGGAGAACCGATCCCCCACACCGACCGGATCACACGATCGGTGTCCAGACCATTAAGGCGCATCAGAACGTGGCAAATTGATCCCCCATACCAACCTAAAGACACGATCGGTGCCACGGCTGCCCGTGGAGCTGTTTCAACTTTTTGACATTTTCGCCTTTTTTGAAGCCCTAAGAAGACTCAAGACGTATATATACTTGCTTTTAGCCTCTTGTTAGGTGTGTGCCAAAAATTAGACCTAGGTTTCATTACAAAAACGCAGCCCCCATTGTTCTTTCATAGATTTGTGTTTCAAGAGCTCTAAGGAGGAGATCTCGCTTTGTACTTCGTTACAGAGAAGAATCTTGTAACCCTTTCTCTTTTAATCAAGTTTATTCATCATGAATTCATCATCACCTTGCTGTTTTTCATGCACCATGCTTGAGTAGTTCATTAGTTAGGATTTAGGGTTTTCAATGAGTCTTATGTTTCAATAGAATCGATGACTATTTAGGGATAAAATCTAGTCTTCATCTTTGCTTGTTCTCAATGCTTATTGCTTTATCGCGCATCTAGCAATTCGATTTTAGGTAGGTGTATCCACGAAAGTGTTCTTGATACCTCCGGATCTAGTATTCGATGAACTAAGCGTCTTAACAATCGTACCAATTAGTTAAGGAGTTTAGTGGACTCTATCAGAACTTGATTATACCGCGTGTTCTCACCTTTTAATAACCATGCGACAACTAAGTCTATTAGGGTGTAGAGCATAGAAGGTTGGAGCCACGGCAGTGGAAAACTCTTACATTCGTGTTCTGAGTTCTAGACGTCCCAATTATTATTCTTATCCCTAGGCTTTCATTCGATCTTTGTTTTTGCATAATTCTCAGCGAATTTCCCGAGTCCTAGCGCTTTTCTTCCATTGATTTAAAACTTACAATTCACGATTCATGATATGCTCAAATTTGCCCTGAGCTACTCTCTCAAATTAAGATGTCGTCGTAGTAGGGGTCGAATCACTGGGAGTTAAATCAAACGGTAGGAATTTTGACTTTGAACTGAGCTAAGCGAATAATGTAAAGTAAATGTAAAAAAAAAAACTAATTTAAAGCAGATGATGATTTTGGTTTCTTAAGATTTCAATTAAACAAAAAGCTAGGTTTTTAGGAAATTCTCAGGATGAATCAAAATTGTAGATTAAAGTATGCTAGGATTTAATTAAGAACCGTTCTCGAGCTTGAAACACTAAGGTATAATTAACCAATTTCCGTTGCAAAAACTAACTATGCTTAAACTCTAGAAAGCCAAATTCCTTTGCGAATTCAATCAATTTAAAGAAGCGTTAAGTCTAAGTTCAATTTGTTCACAAAATCCCTAACCCAAATTTCTTTGGGAATAGGAGATTTCGCTCATCTAAGTTCTAGTCCAAGTGAATCAATTACACTTTCGTGTCAATTTATCATCTAGGATATCTAATTTAGGATCGCGAATCCTAAATCAGAATTAAAGCAATCTAGATGAAGAACTAATATGATAATCCTAACAAGTGATTTGAATCTAACAATTCATCTTCTATCATTTCGAATAACCCTAAACCTAACTAGAGAACTACTCAGACATGGATGCAAAACAAATCATGACTGAATAATACTGCATATAAAAGAGATAGAGAAAGTGAAACAAAGGGTTCGAAGAATCTCAAGAACGAAGTAGATTTGTCTCCCAAAAACTCTCTCTCAATTTGTTTTAATAAAATCTAAGGTGGTCCCTCTAAAAACCTAAAAGAAAACTATATATAAAGCCTCAAATTCGTGATGGGCTTTTATTATAAACTTCTGGTGCGAAAATGAATTCTTCAAAACTGGTAAGTCTTTTCGTCATGGGCCTGTGTCGATCGACAAACCTCCTGGTGTCGATCGACACCAATATATTACGACAATTGAAAATCCGTCCTAGCGATGTCAGCACCTCTTTGCACAATGCTCCAAAATGCTCCATAATCACCAATTAAGCTCCACACGTACACAAACCTGCAAAGACTCTAAAACACTCGAAAAACACTGAAAATACTCGATAAAAGCGTGTTAAATCATGATATATCAACTCCCCCATACTTCGCTTTTGCTTGCCCTCAAGCAAACTAAAGACTAAGAATGAAGTCGAGGTTTGAAAATCCTGGGAACTCACTTATCCTTTGGAACATTGCTTTCGCTTCCTTGACTCTTTCACTGCATATAAAAAAAGTACCTTTGGCGGTCACGAATCTCAACCATCATAGGTTGGGCGTCAAATCTTAACCTGCAAACCCACAAATTTCACATTCTCCTAACTGTCGCACACTTGATCAAAGTGATGATGGAACTCTCTCTAATGATATCAACCAAGTAAAAGGCTAGGTATTATGTTAAAAGGCTTTTGGTGTTTAGTGGAGTTAAAGGTGTTTAGGGTTATCAAATTTTATTTGGTGAATGCAGACATTATGCATAAACACAAGAGAGAGACTGGTCCAGTTGATGCCCACAGTTTCTCATTCACATTGCACTCCCTCCTCCAAATCGTAATCAAGAACCAAACACCATCATAAAGCATAAGAATCTCAAGTTCCACTATCCACATCCATACACTCCATTCCTTGGGATTTTTGTAGAAGCTATAGACTTATTGAAAATGATCATTCCCTTTCCCTTATGAAATTTTCAATTTTTTTTTGTTTTTTCATAACTAAGGGGGGAATGATCTACATAAGTATTAGTCTCAAAAATTACCATTGTTATGCATGAAATCCCAAGGAATGCGCAACATCGTCGCTCATTGTAAAGTTCTCCAACCAAATCCTCATGGTGTGCAATTTTGTGAATGAAAAACTGCGTCGGACCTTTTTCGCTCCGGTGTTTATACACATGCCTGCACATAAAACAAATCGAAAAAGATCGCATGAGGCTTGGATAAAAGGTTAACGCTAGGGGTTGGGTACCAACTAAAAATGAGCTGGCCATTCAGGATCAACAAAGAGTTGTAAAGTGAATAAGGAGTCCTGAATGTTGGATCGATTATTGTCGTGATATCATCAAAGAGAATGTAGCGAGATGTAGATCAAGTGTGCTAGTCTGGAGTTTGATCTACTTCGTTTTGCAAGTCACGATAAGAGGGAAACCTGTACTATCATCTGGTTTGGAATTCGCTCCATCCAAAGGCTTCGTCGCAACAGCTAAAAGTCACAAAAACTAAGCGTTTGTTCCTAGGAAAGATCGTTGTTCCCTACATTATGACTCAATAAAAAAAAATTTTGACTCCAAAATAGAAAACAATGTTAGCAACTACCTTTCCCAGACTTGAACAACACTGTCCCCAATGTTATTAAATCCGAGATTGGTGTGAAAACGAGAAACTCAGACCTGTACTATGGATGTGTCGATCGACAGTCACAATGTGTGTCGATCGACATGAGGTGCGTGGATGTGTTGATCGACACTCATAGAGTGTGTCGATCGACAACACCTTCAAAATTCTGCAATCGTGGCTTTTTGGGGCTTCTGTCATTTGAGCAGTCTAAAGGTCACTGTAAATCACTCAAACGAAACATGATCAAATAGTAGAACACATGATAATAAGTTTAAAAGTTTCACAAATTCAAAAGTCATACTGAAACAAATAACAAACTGACTCAAAGAAAGAAAAATGACTCAAAGAGAAAGAAAAAGAAAAGACTTACAGGTGGGTTGCCTCCCACCAAACGCTTGTTTTCAGTCATTAGCTTGACTGTGTCGGAGCTATTTAGACGTGAGGTGGATCTTTGAAGTGCACTCCCCCAGACTTGCAGGGAATAATACCAAGAAAAAGCTTCATAGTATTGTTCACCATCTCTTGGATAACTACCTCTTCTTTCTCCCTCAACTTTAAATGAATGACAATTCTGAAACTTGGATAATGGGCTTGAGGTCTCTTTGTGCTTGCCTTTTGGGGTCTCTTTGCACTTGGAACTTGCTGGATTGTTGACTTCATGATGTGTAGTGGAAGGAGCAATCTTGAGGACGTTTTGAACCTTCTTCGTCTCATCTCCAACATTAACGCTCATACAAGAAGTCTGTGTGACAAGAACTGAAGGATAAAAGACATTCTTGTTGATGTTCGAGAAGAAATTTCGCTTATTAGGAAAATCCACCATTGCTCCCACTGTTGCAAGGAACTGTGCACCAAGAACCAATAGTTTACAGCTGTTATCCTTGGTCTCAATGATGTAAAAGTCCGTAGGAACAAAAAAATCTCCTATTTGAAGCAACACGTCAGGAATAAAGCCTTTTGAAATTGTACACGATCTATCTATAAGCTCGATATATGTCTTTGAAGGTTGTAACTCCAAAATCCCTAACTTCTTTGCAACAGCCTCAGACATGACGTGTACATTAGCTCCTGTGTCACATAGAGAATCCTTTAATTCTACACTTTTGATTGAGTACGGAACAACGAACATCCCTGGATTCAACAACTTTGGTAGCTTCCTCAATGATGTTGGAGCTGGTTTCCCTTTTTCACTGCCTTGGTTGATAGATGAAGGGTATAAACTCCGTGGGTACGGAATCTTGGGCTTGTAGACACGTTCGACGGCGATTTCAGACTGATTTTTCAAGTTTTATGTGTTTCTCAGTGGTGTCGATCGACACTCATCAGGTGTGTCGATCGACACTGTTGATGGATTCATGTTCGTACAGAAATTTCCCGTAGGTGTCGATCGACACTCATAATGTGTGTTGATCGACACTGTCTATTTCGAAATTGCTGTCAGATCTTGGTGTCGATCGACACCATGAGGTGTGTCGATCGACACATGCTCTGCATTCCACAATTTTAAGTTTTCTTCAAGAACCACGAGCCAATCCTCATCTTCACACTTCTCAATAGTTGGAATCACTTATTCTTCACTCTTTAATGTGATAGAATTGGAGAAGTGCTTTGGGTTCATGTCCGTCTTCCGTGGAAGATAACCTTCTTGTCTCCTCAGACTTTCAGCAGTTTGAGCAACCTGAACATCAAGCTTCTTCACGTGAATGTTGAGAGCCTCAATCTTCCCATTCAAATCATTGTAGAGCGTATCCATCTTTCCATTGAAGTTCACTGTCAACTTCTGTTGTCCTTCCAGAATCTGCTCGAGCATGGCCTTAATATCACTTTCTTAAGACTTAGCAGGGATTGGCTGATAAGATGAAGATCCATAGCTCCTTTGGTTGCTGCTGCTGCCAAATACTGAGACTTTTGAGCATAGTTAGGAGAGCTAGGAGTTCCCGAGAATGAGTTCCTTTGGTTGTAACTGTTGTACCCTTTGTTCTCTGATTGATTCCTAAATCTCGGATTCGAATACCCCTTCTGGTTGATGTAGTTGACATCTTCTTGATCTCTATCATCATCTTGAAAGAACGTGTCAACTTCCTAAGAAAAATGAACCGACTTCTTTCCCACCAGAAGATTATGAACATAATCAAGACTGCGATCTCAACACCACCTGAAAGACCTCCTTCTCTTCTCCTTTCCTCGTCGATCTTCTTCGTACTGTTACTCGAAGCCATGTTCTTACTCAGTACAATAGCATGAGCTGGATATCTAGTCTTGAAGTCTCCATTACTAGCAGAATCAAGAGTCATCTGATGTCTCCAATCAATACCTCTGAAGAAGATGGTTAAAAGCTGAACCTCTGTAAACCCGTGGTGAGGACAGTCCCTCTGATAACCTTTGAAGTGCTCCCATGATGACTTGAATGCTTCGGTTGGTCCTTGAACAAAAGAAGAGATCTTCGCTCTCAACTCATCTGAACGCGATCCATCATAGAAATGGCCCAAGATAGCGTTCTTTATATCGTTCCAAGTGGTCAGTGAGCCCGGCTCCAACTGGTTCAGCCAGTAAGCTGCATCCCCAGCTAGAGAGTGTGGGAATAGCTTCAGAAGACGTAATCTTGAGACACCCCATTTGCCTTGATGCTAGATGTGAGGTCTTCGAACCTCTCAAGATGATCCATGGGATGTTTTGTAGGATGTTCATGGAACTGATGCTGAGCTACCAGTGAGAAGAAAGCATGCTTCAGCTCAAAGTCCTGCCTAGCGAATCCAGGGGCTCGGATCACTGTCCTGTTAGCATAATACTCCTCATGACGGTTGTAGTCATCCAACGTACGCTGATTTCTCACAACCTCCTGAACTCGACGATCCTTCTGAGCGCGCTCACTTGCAGCAGCTGCATCGTCAACTTCCTCAGCCACAGCGATGGCATTACCCGCATCATCAAGTCTCTACCCGTCCTCGTTGTACTTATTTCCTTCCCTGTCAACAAACTGACCCCCTTCTCCAAAAAACAACATGATTGTACGATTCACCATCTTTGCTTCCCTGAAACGCAAAAACAAAAGAAAAACGCGTAAAAACGAAAATAAAAACTTAGACTAAATTCTAGAATCAAAATTCTATAGGTCATTTTGACTCCCCGACAACGGCGCCAAAATTTGATATGCTCAAATTTGCCCTGAGCTACTCTCTCAAATTAAGAGGTCGTCGTAGTAGGGGTCAAATCACTGGGAGTTAAATCAAACGATAGGAATTTTGACTTCGAACTGAGCTAAGCGAATAATGTAAAGTAAATGCAAAAAAAAAAAACTAATTTAAAGCAGATGATGATTTTGGTTTCTCAAGATTTCAATTAAACAAAAAGTTAGGCTTTCAGAAAATTCTCCAGATGAATCAAAATTGTAGATTAAAGTATGCTAGGATTTAATTAAGAACCGTTCTCGAACTTTAAACACTAAGGTATAATTAACCAAATTCCGTTGCGCAAACTAACTATGCTTAAACTCTAGAAAGCCAAATTCCTTTGCGAATTCAATCAATTTAAACAAGCGTTAAGTCTAAGTTCAATTTCTTCACAAAATCCCTAAACCAAATTCCTTTGCGAATAGGAGATTTCGCTCATCTAAGATCTAGTCCAAGTGAATCAATTACACTTCCGTGGCAATTTATCAACCTAGGATATCTAATTTAGGATCGCGAATCCTAAATAAGAGTTAAAGAAATATAGATGAAGAACTAATATGATAATCCTAACAAGTGATTTGAATCTAACAATTCATCTTCTATCATTTCGAATAACTCTAAACCTAACAAGAGAACCACTCAGACGTGGATGCAAAACAAATCATGACTGAATAATACTGCATATAAAAGAGATAGAGAAAGTGAAACAAAGGGTTCGAAGAATCTCAGGAACGAAGTAGACTTGTCTCCCAAAAACTCTCAAAAACTCTCTCTCAATTTGTTTAATAAAATCTAAGGTGGTCCCTCTAAAAACCTAAAAGAAAACTATATAAAGCCTCAAATTCGTGATGGGCTTTTATTGTAAACTTCTGAAACTTCTGATGCGAAAAAGAATTCTTCAAAACTGGTAAGTCTTTTCGTCATGGGCCTGTGTCGATCGACACACCTTCTGGTGTCGCTCGACACCAATATCTTACGGCAATTGAAAATCCGTCCTAGCGACTTCAGCTACTCTTTGCACAATGCTCCAAAATGCTCCATAATCACCAATTAAGCTCCACACTTACACAAACCTGCAAAGACTCTAAAACACTCGAAAAACACCGAAAAGACTCGATAAAACCGGGTTAAATCATGGTCAAAAGCTGGTAAAAAGCATGATATATCAATTCACTTTGTTCACAATTGATTCAATCACAAACGACATCATATTCTGTTCTAGCTTATTTTTTTTTCATTACAATTCGAAGTGTGATGAAGAAGTCCTTGTGGATTCGATCCCTTTACTATACTAACCGTAATTGATGTGCACTTGCAGAATGTTGGTCAAGAGGTTAAAATTCGACAGAGGAAATAACCGACATCATGCTTCTTTACCAGAAGGGAATTTTGTGATATCCCAAGTGTGATTATCCTCAAGAGACACAACCTCTTTTGTCATTGCATCATCCCAAACTTTAAGTTTCACTGCTTCTTTAAAGTTAGTAGGTTCTTTTCCAGCTGTGATCTTGGTTAGAAAAGCATGGTGTGATGGAGAAAACTGAGCATCAAAGATGAAATCAGAAAGAGGATAAAGTGATGTACCTTGGACCGTTGGTGAGGACGTTGAAAGAGAAGCGGGATGAGCGTGTGATAGGGTTCAAGAGCAGCAACATTGTACGTAACATTAAGAGAATGACAAATTTGGTCTTTGGACGTTGGCCCCGACCAAGCAACTCATTATTATCTTAAGAAGCAACCACATGTTGTGATGTTGGTACCTCAAGCACCAGTTGTACTTCATGATCAACCAAGACCGGTGTATCTGAAACAGATTGTGGCTCCACAATCGCAACAAGAGGAACAACATGTGTAGGAGTAGTAGGAACATCTCATGTACTCCCCCTTACTTCAGGCACGATGAGCCAGTCTTCATCGCAATCAACACTAAATTTGAATGATCATAATGAAGCAAGACTACTATCGGCAAATGGGAAAATATTTTCTTGGAACACAACATCACGTGACACTATAAACTCATTGCGTTCAATGTCATAAATTCGCCATCCTTTCTTTCCAAATGGGTAACTGGTGGTACGGATTTAGCACCCATTACCATAACCGGCTCAGATCTGACCCGACGTAGAGCTTCAGGAGACAACTCGAAGGATAGGCCAACAAGGAACCATTGGCGACGACTTGGTCCGTGGAGAACATTAGCAGACCTAGGCGAATACAAGCAAAGAGGAATGTTTAGCTCGAATAAATAAAATACTTAAAATTAGTATATTTTCCTTTTATCTTTTAGGAGATTTTCCATTTATCTTTTAGGGTTATTTCGGCCGATTTTGTAATTGTATAAATACTTGATGTATTCCTCTAAATTGAGGACATCGACTTCAATAGAGAATTTTATACACATCTTTCTAGTTCTTGTTTTTCTTCTGATTTTACGTTTAAACCTAAATACTCTATTCTTTGGAACGATCTCGGGGTGTTACTCAATCTGATATCACGAGTAACCAACAAGGATACACGATCGACTACGTTCCCCAAACTTGTCTTTCTTTCTAGTCATGCGATGTGTATTACACCCTGAACCAAACACTTTGAACATCTGATAATCGGGCTTGACACCATTAAGAGCTTCATATGGTGATTTGCCATGTAAAATAGAGTAGTAGTTCGATTAATTAAGTATGCAGCGGTTAGAACATATTCTTCCCAAAACTTGATAGGCAAACTTGTGTGAAACAACAAAGCTCTCGAGACATTTAGTATATGCCAACCCATTCATTTTGTTGAGGCGTCCCAACACAAGAGCTTTGATGTACAATTCCTTTTTCACGGAAGAAGGAAGAGAGACACATGAACTTCGTACTATTATTTTTATGCACCATTTTCACTAACTTAGAGAATTATCGTTCAACATATGAAATAAAGTTGATCAATACATCTTTAACCTCTGACTTTGCAATAACAGGTAAGTTCAAACAACCTTAGAGAAATCGTCGACTATGGTAAAAAAAAATACACTGCACCACAGGAAGATGGAACTCGATATGGGCCCCAAACATCAACATGAATAAGTGAAATACATTCCTTTGTTTTATTGAAACTATCAGAGAAAACTTCACGAGTGTTCTTAGCTCTAAAACAAATGTCATACGGACTAGAGCTAGCTGTTTGATTTGAATTAAAAACTAAAGATAAATCCAAAAGCACTAAAGAAGACGGATGACCCAGCGTTGATGTCATAAAGCTTGATCTGAACTAGCTGTTGCTCTATGACTCTTTGCTGAATATTCATTTTGAAGCTTAGATTCGTCTCTATCTTGTTTATAAATTTGGACTTGATCCAACGATGCGATCTTGACTTATGGGCCTCGACATTTGATGAACAGATTATGTCTTTCTCCAAAAATGCTTGTTTTTTCCATTCTAGGTCCATTTGGTCATCTTTTCCTGTTTAAGGGTTAAAAACATGAAAAATACTAAAAAAACACTTTTATCCCTAACACTTAGGTTATTATTAATAAATATAAGCAATATACATATTAAAAAGTAGTAAAATATGTGTATATCAATATTGCAACTTGGGGAGATGGAGATTGGTATGCATGGTTAGTAGAAGATATTTTATTAGTTGTATCTAACCAAACTTTCACATATGATGTAAATTCAACATCGTTTAACGATGTAGAATCTATTAGTTAAAAAGTAAGGTTCTTTTTACTTCCAAATACGTTACAAAACCTGGAAAACAATGGGTTTTTAGTACTATACATACGTTAATTATATACTAAATATTCGACTGAAGAAAGCTAAATAACAATAGAAATGTTCTTAAATTTGCTACTCGAAGTAGAAAACTTGTAACATAGGAATTTAAAACGTTCTCAAGTTCAACATCGTTTAATGATGTAGAATTTGCTTGTTAGTAAGTAGGTTACTATTTTACTTCTAAATACGTCACAGAAACCCATAAAAGAATGAGTTTATTGAATTATACGTAAATTATATACTAAATATTCGCCAGAAAAAAAACGTAAATAATATACTAAATATTCGTCAGAATAAAACTAACAATACAAACATTATTAAATTTGCTACTCGAGGAAAAAAAACGTCGTAACACGAAAGCTTTTAAAAACATTCTCAAATTCAGCATCGTTTAATGATGTAGAATCAGCTTGTTAAAAAGTAACTTATTTTTTTACTCCAAATACGTTACAAAACCTAGAAAAGAATGAGTGTTTGATACTGTATGTACGGAAATTATATTATACTAAATTTTGGCCAAATGAAAACTAAATAACAATATAAACGTTCTTAAGTTGGCTACTCGAAGAAGAAAACATCATAACAAACGCTTTTGAAAATGCATTAAAGTTATGTTTTTCTCTGTAATAAAAGATTAGAATATAGTGCAAATTTGTACAGTTGTGTAGAATGAGTATTACTGAATAAAACCATTCGTTCTAAGATTCTTTGAAATGCCACAGATCTATATATCAAAAGTTAGAACAAAACATAACTTTAACTCCTCTTATTAATACCACAGATCTATATATCAAAAGTTAGAACAAAACGTAACTTTAACTCCTCTTAGGCATTGTGGGCCTTGGGTTTTTTTTTTAAATTTTTTTAATTTAAGATCCTGTAGTTTCTTCATAGCTTCTAGATTGTCTTCTTTTGTTTAAAAACAATTGTAGCTTCTTGCTTCCTTTAATTTATAAATGCATCAAATTTTAGCCAAAAAAAAAAAAAAAAAACTCCTCTTATTAATACCTCAAAAACAATCTAATGAAACTTTAACTATATATATATAAACAACCGATTTATAAAAAAACAGGAAACCCCTAAATAACTCTACATCATTAATATACATCATATTTTGCTACTTTTTACTATCTATTTTAATTATATTTATTAATAAAAATACAAGTGTTAGAGATAAAAGTGGAGACCTCTAAATAACTCTACATCATTATTATACGAGAAAATTGGATTGTATACCCTAAAACTTGTTGAATATTGGAAAAGTATACCAAATTTTATAATATTGGAAAACTACTCTTAATATTGAAAAAATTATCATATAAATATGTAGAGAATTAAAAATTGATTACAGCAAATTATAAAATTAAGTTCAATTTATTAACAACTCATATTTATTTTTTAAAACAAAAAAAACTATATGGTTAATTAATCATAATTTTTGCAACTAAAACTATAATTAAGTAAGTAGATTTATTTTACACAGTTGATTTATATTTTTCTTCGTTGATTTTTTACTCTATTGATTTATTTCTTTTATGTTCGTCGACTTAATTTTCAGTTTGGTCGACATATTTTCAACTATGGATTTATATTTGTATTTGTTGATTTTTTTCTTTGTCGACTTATATAACCTTTAACTTATTTTTGTGTGTTCGTCGATTTATTTTCAACTATGGATTTATATTTGTATTGGTTGACTTTTACCTTTGTCGACTTAGATAACCATTGACTTATTGTTTTTGTGTTTGTCAACTTAATTTTCAGATTCATCGACTTGTTTTCAACTGTTGATTTATATTTGTATTGGTTGACTTTTTTCTTTATCGACTTAATATAACCATTGACTTATTATTTTTATGTTTGTCGACTTAATTTCTTGTATTCATCGATTTATTTTACACTATCGATTTATATTATGGTTCATTAACTTTTTACTTTGTCGACTTTTTAAACCACCGACTTAATTAATATGTTCATGGATTTAACAAATTAATATCTAAATTAATTAAACTGTAAATTATAAATTAGTTTTAAATTAAAATATTTAAATTCTTAATTATTTTATATAAAAAACTAATATTCGTAATTATTTTATAATAAACAAATAAAAAAGATTAAGCTAAAAAAACAAATGGTTGGATTAAATATTTATTAATTTTAAAAATTAGATTAATTTTTATTTAAAACCGAAAATCAAATGATTTTGTTTTTTAAAAATAGAATAATTAATGATTAACATTAACTAATGGTAAAAATATAATTTCAAACTAAAAATATGGTAGTTTTTAAATGTTAACAAATTTGGTACAGTTTTCAAATTTTCAAACAAATTTAAGGTACTTATCCAAATCTCCCTTAATATACATCTATTTCATTGTTAAAACTTGATATTAATGATTATAATTGAGCTATGATGATTATGGAATCTTTGTCTCATTAAAGGTAATTCTTACCATTTAAATTCCATGCTTTTGAATTTTCTAAGAATTTCATTTAGATAATCCCATAGTTATTTTGATTATGCTTTGATATTGGAGATTATTGCTCACTTGAACCTTCATTTGAAATTATTGTTCTAGGGGTCTCCTCTAGGGAATGTGAGCAATGAAGAATACAAGAGACTCACCAAGGGAATCCGAACCGTTTGGACACATGATGAGCGTGAATTCTTCGAGACCTTGAAGAATCATGAAGTTGCCGCCACGAGGTATGCGGATAGAAGGTTGCTAGATAAGATGGGTATGCTCGAGGAATTCGAGGAGGCTATGGTGGACATGCGAATGGAGATTTTAAGCACCATAGAAGAGCACACTTACATCACCCCAACTTGTGAGTTTCTTGCAATAGTGAACGTGGAATACCACCGAGCAAGTCACAAGAACGCATCGGAGGCCCTTGTTCGTTTCAAGATTGGAAACAAGGAGTACGGCCTCTCGATCTTCGACATATGTGACATCTTCGATTTTGAGAAAGGCGACACGGTGAAGTTCCCAAGACTCCATGACATAGAAGATCTTTGGGGAGCCATTGGAAAACAAGGAGGTTAAGAAACTCGAAGTGCGAAGAACACACTCATTCGTAACCCCGTGGTGCGCTACATTCACAAGGTGATTGGGTACACATTCTATGGGAAGCGCGAGCCAAGTGTGGTTACAAACGACGACATGTGTTTCCTCTTCCAAGCATTCAAATTCCGGCTAGAAAGGGAGAACATGGAAGAAAGAGTGCGCTACCGTGATCCACTTGGAGATAAGATCAACTATGCTTCGATTTTCATCCACAATTGTGTTAAACTCCGCACTAAAGGAAGATGATATGCTAAAATTTAACCTTGAGCTACTTTGTCAAATTAAGAGGTCGTCGTAGTAGAGGTCGAATCACTGGGAATCAAATCACACAATGGAGTGTATGACTTCGAATCAAGCTAAGCAAAATATGAATGTATGAATGACAAAAACTAATGAAAGCAGACTTAAATTTGTTGTGGTTTAAATTCAATTTGATAAAAAGCTAGACTTTCAGGAAATTCGCAGGAATAGATAAATTGTAGATTTATGAAATTGTCAGGATCTTAATGAAAATTTGTTCTCGAACTTGAAACTCTAATGTAAAATTAAACGACTTCCGTTGAATTAATTATCTACGCATAAACCCTAGAAATCCTAATTCCTTTGTAAAATCAATCAATTTATGCAAGCATTAAAGTTCAGGTTTCAATTGTTCACAAAATTCCTAAACAAAATTCCTTTGAGAAAATGTGATTTTGCTCATCTAAGATTCTAGTGAGGTTATCAGTTGATGCTTCTGCTTCTAATTAATCAACCTAGGATGTCTAAATCAGGGTGATCAATCCTAAATCAGAGTTAATGCAATCTAGATGAAGAACCATAAGATAATCCTAACATGAATTCAGTTCTAACGATTCTTCTTAACTCCTTTGAAAAACCCTAAACCTAACAAGTGGATTACTCAGACATAGATGCAGAAAACATTATGACTAAATAATACTGCATTAAAGTAAGAGAAAAAGTATGAGATACAGAAGGGTTCGAAGAAATCTGAATGGCCTGAAAACTTGTCTCCCTAGCTCTCATAATCTCTCCAAAACTCTAAAATCTCCAAATTGAAAGTATGATCTAAAAACCTAAATAAAATTGAATATAAAAAGGGGAAAAATCGTGCTGGGCCAAATTTGTGAACTTTTGGAACTTCTAGATGAAAAAGGAAATCTTCAAATCTCATTAAAACTTGTTTCTCTCCGACTTCGTAAGTGGTGTCGATCGTTACCAGTAGGTGGTGTCGATCGACAATAGGCGGAAATTTCAGCTTCAACCTTGTAACTGCGACTGCTCTTCCCTTGATGCTCCATAATGCTCCAAAATCACCAATTTAGCTCCACACGTACATAAACCTGTAAAGAAACTGAAAAGACTCGAAAAACACTAAAATGACTCGATAAAAGGACTTATATCATGGTCAAAAACCGGTAAAAACCATGATATATCAACTTCCCCAGACTTAGCTTTTGCTTGCCCTCAAGCAAACTACAGACTAAAAATGGAGTCGACGTTTGAAAATCACGGGAACTCACATATCCTTGGGAACATAGCTTTCGCCTCCTTGACTCTTTCACTGTATATAAACAAAGTACCTTTGGTGGTCACAAATTCTCAACCATCATAGGTTGGGCCTCAAATCTTAGCGTGCAAACCCATCAATTTCACATCCTCCTAACTGTCTCACACTTGATCGAGTGATGGTGGAATTCTCTCTAATGATGTCAACCAAGTAAAAGGCTAGGTATTATGTAAAAAGGCTTTTGGTGTTTAGTGGAGTTAAAGGTGTTTAGGGTTACCAGATTTTATTTGGTGGATGCAGACATTATGCATAAACACAAGAGAGAGACTGATCCAGTTGATGCCCACAGTTTCTCATTCACATTGCACTCGCTCCTCCAAATCGAAATCAGGTACCAAACACCATCATAAAGCATAAAAAATCACAAGTTTCACTACTCACATCCATACACTCCATTCCTTGGGATTTTCCTAGAAGTTAGAGACTTATTGAAAATGATCATTCCTTTTCCCTTATAAAATTTTCGATTTTTTTTTTTGACTAAGGGGTAATGATCTACATAAGTGTTAGTCTCAAAAATTACCATTATTATGCATGAAATCCCAAGGAATGCCTAGCATCGTCGCTCATCGTAAAGTTCTCCAACCAAATCCTCGTCCTGTGCAATTTTGTGAATGAAAAACTGCGTTAGACCTTTTTCTCTCCGGTGTTTATACACATGCCTGCACATAAAACAAAAGGAAAAAGAAAGCATGAGGTTAGAACAAAAAGTTATGGCTAGGGGTTGTGTACCAACTAAAAATGGCTGGCCATTCAGGATCAACAAAGAGTGGTAGAAAGAAATAAGGTGTCCTAAATGTTGGATCGATTACTATCGTGACATCATCAGAGAGAAAATAGCGAGATGAAGATCGAGTGTGGTAGTCCAGAGTTTGATCTACTTTGTTCAGCAAACCGCGATAAGAGGGGAACATGTACTATCATCTGGTTTTGAATTCGCTCCTACCAAAGGCTTTGCCGCAACAACTAATAAATCGCAAAGACTAAGCATCTGTTCCTAAAAAAGATCATCATTCCCTACATGTTTTGACTCAATAAAACGACTCTTTGACTCTTAAAATAATAAACAATGTTAGCAACTACCTCCCCCAGACTTAAACAACACTGTCCCCAGTGTTATTAAGCCTAAGATCGGTGGAAGGAATGAAAACAAAACACAAAATTGTGAAACAAAGAAATCATGGACCAGGTCATGTCGGGTGTCGATCAACACCATCGCCGAAAAATCAGACATGGCTTGTATTGTTTTCTGATTTGAGCATTCCTGAGTTTAAACTGCAATATCACTCACACAAACACGATCAAAAGGCACAACGCTGGACATAATTTAATAAGTTTCGCAAGTCTTAGAAATCCAAAAGGAAATTAGAAAACAAACTGACTCAAAGAAAACAAAAGATGGACGCAAAAGAGAAAAGAAAGGAAAATACGAAACCGAGAAACAAAGAAGCAAACTAATCCTCATTCTCAGCATCATCTTCAGCATCATCGGTGTCCTGATCGTCGTGAGCTGATGTAGAGGCAGGAGTAGTGGTGAGAGAACGAGACAAATCTGATACTGCTCCCCAAAGGTTCTGAAAACTAAGTGCAACGAACTCCTGAAAGGCTTCCTGCGACATAGGGATTGGGGGAATAGGAGGAAGTGCAGGTGCAGGGCCCCCATCCGCGCGAGAAGTGTGTGAAGACTGAGCTTGTGGAGCTGGACCGGTGGTACATTTGGTTGGTCGAAGTAGGCGTTCGTCAGGAACGAAGGAAATCGTGGTGGAGTCTGCTCTGATGGGAGTCGACTCTAGAAGTGGTAAGTGAATGCCATGTGGAACTCGAAAAGCATCGTGGAAAACCCATAGACGCCCATTTTCCATCCACGTGGAATGGATAAGGTATGGCAAGTCCAACGTAAAACGCAACGAGACAACAGTGCTCACGGAGGTGTCAATGCCACATAACTGGAAGATTGGAGTAAGAAGATTACCAGCAGTGAAAGGTTTGTCCTTCATCAATGTGAATGGAGTAGTCTTGACGGATATTAAGCAAAAATCGCTGCCATGTTGGGATCGACTGGCAAATCCAAAGGAGATTGCCAAGCAATATCATCTCTGAGAGTGTAGTAAAGCAGTAAAAGCTCATCGATCCTCATCTTCCTAGGCTCGTTCTTGTAGAGAACAGTGTTGGAGAACAAGCAAGTAATGTAGCGCAAAACTGGATGGCAAATATTTGTGTGCGGAGTAGACTTGACGTTATAGTAACCACTCCCAAACAGCTGCCAAAACTCATGCTTCTTATCGAACTCAAGTGGAAGAGATACATCCTCAGCCTCTACACGAAACCCATAAATCTCACAAAGGGTGGTGAATGGAAGTATGTACCGGACTCCCTTGATCATGAATGTCAAAACCCCATTCCGTGCACTCTCAACCTCCTTCTTAGGATAGTAGATCCTCAATGTGGCAAACAATTGGCGCACCAAATTTGGAAACATATCGTGGTGCTTTGTGGCGATGGTTCGCAAACCTGTTTTCTGTAACAAACGGACCACCTCATCAAGTAGACCTAGAGACCGCAAAGCACTCTCATCCGCAATACGCATTGGCTTCAACTCCACATTCAACCACTCATTATAGAACAACGAATCATAATCATCCCACTCATCCTTTATCTTTTTGTTCATAACCTTGGGATCATCTAAAGTAGCTTCAGGATGATCACTCCACTGTCTCCTTATCTTTATCTTTGTCTCCTCTATGCGTGGCAAAGGTGAGGAATTGAGATAGGAACCAGTGCTTCAGCTGTTCGTGCTCGCTTAGAACCCATCTACAAAACAACCACAAAGCAAAAACACACACAAAAGTTTAAAATTAGTCAAGTCTGGTCGCAACATAGGTGGTGTCGATCGACACCATGACAGAAATCGCACATCGGCACAAAATTTCGAAATTGAGCAATTCACCACTTCAATCATACAAACACAACTCCATATACATCTAATTAAGCAACCCAAACAATCCAATTCCATCGATATACCCAATTCAACAGTTTCAAACCCAAATCATACCTCCACAAACGAAACCGAGAAGATGAGAGTTTACGACACATACCTTGTGGATCTTGAAAACGAGAAATAGGAATGGAAAGAGGATGAAATTCTGTGGATTAGACTAAAAAATCGCTCAAATGGGTGAAGATTTGAGAGAGTTAGGGTTTATGGAGGTTGTGTTTATGAAATAATGAGAAGGAAGAAGTGGTGTCGAGGTTAAAAAGAACTTACCTTGTGGCGTTTATAGACGGTGTCGATCGATACGGGCTTGGTGTCGACTGACATGCGGTCCGAATTTCCTTTTTTTATTATATTTATTTATAGACGGTGTCGATCGATACGGGCATGGTGTCGACTGACATGCGGTCCGAATTTCCTTTTTTTATTATATTTATGAAAATAACTAGATCGACTGTTAGTAAGAAAAGCAAAGAAAAATGAGTATATACACGTACCAGTGGGTTGCCTCCCACTAAGCTCTTGTTTCCAGTCATTAGCTTGACCGTGTTCGTTCTTAAGCAGTGGGTGCAATGGGCAAAGACACGATGTGTTCGTCTAGGATCTCAATATCCGCCTAATAGTGCATTACCCGTTGTCCATTGACGACAAACTCTATGTTGCTGTCTGGAGTAAGGAGGACTACATCGCCATGTGGTCGAACCTCTTTGATGGTGAAAGGTCCGGACTAACGAGAACGCAACTTTCCTGGGAACAAGGACAAACGAGAATTGTAAAGAAGTACCTTATCGTTCGGCTCGAATGTCCTAAAGATGATGCGCTTGTCATGATATGCTTTTGTCCTCTCCTTGTACAACTTAGAGTTTTCATAGGCATGATATATGATCTCATCCAACTCATTCAGCTGTATTATACGCCTCTCCGCAGCAGGTTTTATGTCAAAGTTGTACTGCTTCACTGCCCATGCTGCTTTATGCTCAAGCTCCACTGAAGGATGACATGCTTTCCCATAAAGCAGATGAAACAGAGTAGTTCCCAATGGTGTCTTGAAAGCTTTCATGTAAGTCCAAAGTGCATCATCTAGCTTAGTAGACCAATCTTTCCCTATAGAATTGACAGTCTTCTCAAGGATTTCTTTGATCTGTCGATTTGATACTTCCACTTGCCCACTCGTCTGAGGATAATAAGGGCTAGCTACACGGTGATGAACTCCATACTTAGCGAGCAACCGATCGAAAACCTTGTTGATGAAGTGTGTACCTCCATCACTAATAACAACCCGAGGAACTCCGAAGCGAGGAAAAGTTATCGTCTTGAAAAGCTTAACAACCACACCAACATTGTTCTTGGGACTTGCAATAGCCTCTATCCATTTAGAAAAATAGTCCACAGCAACAAGGATGTAACTGTTTCCATAAGATGATGGGAAATGACCCATGAAATCAATACCCCAACAATCAAAAACTTCGACCTCAAGGATGAAATTTTGTGGTATCTCATGTCGCCTGCTGATTTCCCCCCTTCACTAACAAGCATCGCATTGCTTCACAAAATCATGAGCATCTCTGAACATCGTAGGCCACCAAGACCCAGCTTGAAGGACTTTTGAAACCGTCTTGAAAGTAGCAAAGGGACCGGCATAGTTGTGGGAGCGTGAACCTGCACAGTTAAATTTGTCAAGGGTTTGTAGAAGAGGCGGAGATCTCTAGTAAGTGGAGTCACTTAGAACACAACATATTGTAAAGAAAGTTCTCAGAAAACACTTAGCACAAGACAGATGTATAAAAAAAGTTTTCTTTATTGCTATTATGGCTTAAGCGTTATTACAAGAGAGTTTCTCTGATAAAAGTTGTGATCCATTTTTTGAGTGAATACAATGAACTATATATAGTCTCCCTAAGTAACCTAGGTCAAATAATAGAATGGGTGAGGCCCATTAAGCAATATATTAAATTTAGGCCCATATTATTATTAAGCCCATTTTACATATGAGTTTAATGTAATTTTGGACCTACATTTCAACTGTGCTTTTGTAGGCTCGCTCCGATTATGTCACTTTGAAGTTGAATTGATCTCGTCGTTATATCGATCTCGTAGGGGTGAAATCCGACCCCTACAGTTAGCCCCCTAGCTTGGTAGTATCGAGTGATGATGATGCCAAGGTAGTCGCTGCTGAAGACTGAGATCGATTATGATGGATTGCGCGTTTGCCAGGCGCGGACGTTTTGTCTTCACACTCGGGAAGTTTCAGTTATTTCATGTTAAGCTCGTGTCACCGCGTTTTCCTGGACCTGTGTGTGTTGTTGTTTTTTGTTTCTTTTTACTTAGTGGACTCTAATGAAGCTGATGACTTTCTTTGGTTAACAGGCCTGAGGCCTGCTAAGAAGTTTCTGGAACTTTTTCAAAACCCTAGATTGATTTTAGGAAATCCTCTAGGTATAAATAAAGCTGTTTCCTTCCCATTGATTTTCACCAATTCACATCCCTTTGCCAAAGCAAAGGTAAAAATTCTGCCCTCTCTTTTCTCTTTCCTACTTTTTTTTTGTTTTCTTCTTCTTGACCGACCAAACAACCGTAATCCGACCGCCGTTGTTGCTCTGATCCCGTCGCTCCAACCGATCAATCGTCGTCTCTTCCTTCTCCGTTCGGCCAGCCGTCGTCTCCTCCCTCTCCGATCAACCAACCATCGTCTCCTCCTTCTCCGACCAAACAACCGTCCTCCTCCTCCTTTTTACCGCCACCGTTCTCCGTCTCTGTTTGTGCGAAGCTACCAGAGAAGAGGGATCAGAAACACGCAACAAAGCGGAAGAACAGAGCTTGGATCGTCGAAGCTTGGATAGGGAAGAACGAGTTGAACCGAGTCAACTCGGTCAACTCGGTTGAACCGAGTTAACTCGGTCAACTAGAGTCTGACCAGTTCAGCTCGGTTAAGTGGGTTTGACCGGTTTACCCGGTTTGACTGGTCTGATCTGGTTTACTGGTTTGACCAGGTTTGACTGGTTTGACCAGGTTTGATTGGCGGAGTTGACTGGGACTGAATTTGACCACGAGTTTGACTAAGTCTTGAATTCTCATCCCAGCGGAGAAAGTGAATCGAAGACAATGTCTTCTAACTCCACGGATTCGTGGCTCGATCGCAAGCAAGACGAGGATGGGTCAGAAACTGTTTCGGACTTAGACGATTCCGGAGATATGTCTGCATGCCCTTTTCTTCTCGGCAGGGGAATGGTTATTTCTTCAGAGTCTGACACTAGCAGTTCGATTAAATCAGGTCCTTGCAGTGCTCTGGATGTAACCAACGAAGCCGAGGCTGTGGTCCCGTAGGCTATTAAGAAGAAGAGACCGCCGCCAAAGAAACTTGATCCGCCAGGATCTACTCTCTCAGATCGCAAATCTTTAGATGGTCTCATCGCTCAATTTCATGTTCTTGAAGGAGTGGAATTTATCGTTCCCAGTTCGAATCAGCGCGCAGACCATCCTCCGGAGGGGTTCTTCACGTTATACGAAGCTTATCTCAGGAGAAGTCTTCTCTGGTTCCCGATTCCTTCAGCGATTCTCGAGTTTTAATGGAGGACTCACACTGCTATTGCTCAAATTACTCCTCTCGTAATGTGCCATCTACTTGGGATTATGGTGTGCGGTTTTGAGTGCGATCGTGAGGTCGGAGTAGACCATTTGTTGAACTATTTAAAGATTACGAGGACTGGTGGCAATGGAGGTCCATTCTACTATTTGAGTGGCATGCCAAAATTCCAGATAATCAAGGATTTTCCTGGAAATGATAGGTCTTGGCAGGATAAATTCTTTTTCGTGAGAATCTATGAGGATTCTGTAGGGCGTCGTTATCTTCAAAAGATTCAGGCGGAATGGGGATTTTGTGGTAGCTAGCTTAGTCGTGCTACTATTTTAGAATTACCAGTTTTGACTTGTGCACCTTTGCTCGTTTTGTTTTAGGCTTTGGAAATTCTAACACTTTGTAATGTTCATATTTTGTAGCTCCGAACCAAACTGAGAAATTGCCGCGAAACTTGTTTAATCTTTGTGCTGAACTTGTCGCTGAGAAGTGTAGCTGGAAGAACGATTTTTCTCTACCCAGAGTCAGAGAAGCACTCGCTCGTTTCCCCGAAAATACTCCATCAGATTCGTTACCGAAAATGTCGAACAACGAAAGAGAACTATCCGCTCGTGAGAAGAGAGCTGTTGAGGCTAGGACAGGGTCCAACGCGAGAGTGTCTCAGCGAGCCGGATCATCGATGCCGACCCCTGAAGTTGGTGCTACTGCTGCTCCCAAGTGGCGTCGTCCAGATCTAGAACGAAACGTCGTTGTTGCTACTGATAATCAGCCCAAGCCATTGCAGAAGCGTCATGACGAGACGAGGAAAAAAACGATGGCGTGGAGAAAGGCCGCAAACGGTCTCGAGAAGGTGCAAAGGGAAACGTCACTGCTGGAGATGACACAGTCAGATCAAGGCGTTCTAAATCTCCTCGGCGTGATGGTATAACGAGACCTTCAACCACTATTCTCAATCCGAAGGACTCTTTTAGTGATGCTAAGTTGGCGGCGTCGCGTCTGTCCCAAATTATCTCTACGGACGTTCACTTCCCTTTGCCAGAGCAAATGGCACAGAAGGACGCTTATTGTGATATGGATCTTCGATGTATGACGATATGGCTTTTCTACGACTTCTTTTTGATAATCATCTATGTCGTTTTTCTTTGGTCTTGCTAGAGGTTACGAGTTAGTTGCCCGCTCGTAGACTCGTAAACTTGCCGCTGCTAAGAAGGCTCGCGATGATTACATGGGGCAGATAAAAGACTTGGTGAAACAGGTTGCCACTCTTCAGGAGGTTGTGAAGACAACCAACAACAAACTTGGCAAGATAGACGAGACGTTTGCGAAATCTGAGTTTGAGAGAAAGCGCTTGCAGGAGGAAGTTGCCGACCTTAAGAATCGCCTAGGCCTTCGGGATGCGGGTGTGCAACGAGCTGTCGAGAAGGCGATAAAATACGAAGATAGGATTGGCCAGGCTAACAGGAAGATCAAAATGATTAACGACACACTGAGGGTTAACATAGTTCTCCTTGGTGAAGTCCGAAGTAATATCGAGCTCGTCGGGTTGCTTAAGAAGGGAGAGGTGCCTCATCTTGACGCCGAGCTTGTTGCTCTCAAGAAGCAAGAGGCAGGCTTATTGTCCGCGACCGATGAGTTCGCCTTTCACATGGGCAAGCTTGAAGATATTCTTAAGGACCCGTCAGCGGGCGGAACCGAAAGTCGGGTTGTTGATGCTGAAGCTAATGCGGTGCCTGTTTCGAGCTCTTCCGGTCCATCGGGCGATGAGGATTCGTCGAGTTCTACGACTGGAGGTCCGCCTTAGTGAGTCGCTAAGGTTAATGCGGATGTTGAGGAGATCGCGTCTTAGTTTGTTGTTTTCTTTTGGTTTTCTTCTAGATGTTTCAATTTTTTTTAGCTCCTTTGATTTTGTTTTTCGCATTTGATTCTGATTGGATGGTGTTTTATCCTTTTGTTTAGACTTGTCATTTTTTTCCTTACATTGCCCAAGATAGATTTTATGAATGGAGCTTTTAAGATCTTTGTCTTCGTCGTTCAAACAAACTACTTTAGTTTTGACTCCTTTAATTTTATCGATGTTCCGATGAATTTGCACATTTGCCGATGAGTTGGGTGACTTGTTTGCATTCACAAAGTTTTGACACGTTTTGCAGCTTTCAAGTGAGCCTTTGGTGGGAAGCTTGCTTCAACTGCGAAACTGCTCTAAAAATTTCAAATTTGCTAAGTCTGAATGTTAATTGATCCGGTTCGCGGGTAGGCCATCTTTGACCAGTACGCTTCCTAAGATCAAGTACATTATCTTTGCCATCAGTGTCGAGTTAACTGAGTTTTCTGATGATCCCCTTGGCCCACAGGCAAGTCCGTGTTGCCAAGAGTGAACATGTTAAGTTGTTTGAGACCATTGTTGAGTTAACTGGATTTTTTGATGATCATCTTGGTTTACGGATAAGTCTTTATCGACATGCCCGCTCCAATAATGACCACGTTATCGTGTAATGACCAACGATTAAGTGTAGTTAGGTTTTTTGAGTTAACATTTCGGATTACGGCTTTGCATTCAATAACGCAGCCGCTCCTATAATGAACACTTTGCGATGGTACCAGTGTTGTGGTGAACATGGTTTAGAATGACCATTTTGGATGACGCAGGCATTACTCCTTGAACACCTCCGCTCGACAATGATCATTCTTTTATTTGTATAGCGCGCTGTTTACCGCAGTGGGTGTAATAGTCAGATTTGATTTCCTCACTGTGGCTAGCAGCGACGTCAAGTCTTTTTTGTTTTTGTTTTGTTTTGTATTATTTTGTTTTTACTCGACTAATCTGTGAAGGATGTAAGAGAAATGTGATCAAATATTTGATCTTAATTAATCGTAGAGTATGTTACAAAAAATGAGAGTATATGAGTATACGTACCCACTCCCCCTCTTTTTACGGAGGAGGGCAACCGAACTCATCAGAAGATGAGCTGCCTACGTACCCTTTACAGGGATCTTGTCGCCCCGTAGTTTGTTGAAGCATTGACTCCCCCTGTGTTTAGGAGGGTGGCAATTGAACCCGTCCAAAGACGAGCGCCTACGTACCCTTTGCAGGGATCAGGTCGCCTCGTAGTTCGTTGCGAGTGCCTTGACGACACTTAGTGGTAGTACTTTTTAAGGTGTCGTGCATTCCATGATCATTTTATCGGGACACCTTCCATGTTGGCGATTTGGTAGACGCCCGGACGGACGACTCTAGTAATTTTGTAAGGTCCTTCCTAGTACACTCCGAGTTTGCCAGCGTTCAGCTCTGCTTTTTTTTGAAAAACTTCCCGGAGAACTAAGTCTCCTTCGTGGAATCGCCATATTCAAAATTTATAGTTATAGTATCTGGCTGCAGCTTGCTGGTAGTTGGTTATGCGGACCAAGGCCTGATCGCGCCGTTCATTGACAAGGTCGAGCTCGTCTATCAGCATGATGTCGTTGAGTTCTTTATATTCTGGTAGAAGCTGACGACGAATTCCTGGAAAGTGCACTTCAGACGGAATGACGCACTCCATGTCGTAAACCAAGGCAAATGGTGTTTCGCCAGTTGCTCTTCGCGGGGTAGTGCGGTGAGACTATAACACACCATCGAGCTCATCTGCCCATCTGCCTTTTTAGCGTCTAGTCGCATTTTAAGGCCGGGGAGAATTGTTTTGTTGGTGGATTCTGCCAGGCCGTTCCCTTGTGTACATCGTGGAGTTGACGTGTTAAGTCTGATTTTCCATTTTTCGCAAAAAGTTTCAAATTTGTGCGAGATAAATTGTGAGCCGTTATCAGCGATGATTTCGTACTGGACTCCGTGTCTGCAGATAATGTTCCGCCATACAAATTGTTCGACTTGGGCGTCCTAGATGCTGTCATAGGCTTCTGCCTCGACCCACTTAGAGAAGTAATCTGTTAAGACGAGTAGGAAGCGTTTCTGTTTTGACGGATGCAATGGGACAACGATGTCCATCCCCTACCGCATGAATGGATAGGGCGATGTCACGGAAGAGAGTAGCTCGGTGGGTTGATGGATTTTTGGAGCGTGACGTTGACATTTCTCGCACCTAGCCGAAAACTTCTCGCAGTCTTTGATCATTGTTGGCAAAAAATATCCATGTCTTTTGATTCGAATGGCTAATGCTCTTCCGCCTGAATGATTACATCATGATCCACTATGTACTTCTTTCATGATTGATTTGGCGGTTGTTCCTTTGACGCAGTTTAAGAGAGGTCTGGAAAGTTGCCATTTAAAGATTTTTCCATCCAGCATCGTATAGCGGGCGGCTAGAGCTTTAAGTGTCCGAGCTTCCCATTTATCGAGCAAAATATCACCGATGCTGATGTAGTTTCGAATGGCGTCAATCCATTGCTTGTCACAACTATACTCTGTTTCTGGGGGGTCTTTCTCCGTGTTGGTCTCGTCACCCTCGTTTTGAAGATTTGTTGGCGCTTGAGAGATTGGGACGTCTTGTTTTGGTGCGGTAAGATGATCAACGTAAGGTTATGTTGCTTCTCGTCTGGCGGTAGGGGGTATTGGTTATTCAGCGTGTGGGTTGATAGATAAATCTTATGTTTCAGTATCTTCTTCATCACCCGTTGCTGGTGTAGCTTGTTCCCTTGTTCTTTTAGCCGCTCTAGATTGAGTAACAATATTTACCTCTTCAGGTGGCCCGATGCTAGGATGTTTAATAAATTCCACTTTGATGGTTCGCGTGAGGTTAGGATCCAAAGAAGAGGCAGATGCAATGTTAGCCAGTGCGTCGGCGTCAGTGTTTTCACCTCGAGGGATGCGTGTCAGCGAGAATTCCTTGAATTGAGCAACTAAGCCTTTGGCCAATCTTAAGTATGCTTCCATGCGATCGTCTTTGGTTGTATATTCTCCGCTGAATTGGTTGGCCACAAGTTGGGAGTCGCAGAAAGTTTGGACTCGTTTAATTTTAAGCGCCCAGGCGAGTTTCATGCCATTTGAGGGATTTGTATTCTGCCTCATTGTTGGATGCTCAAAAGCCCAAGCGAAAAGATTATTCGTGTACTTCGCCTGTTGGTGATGTTAAGCGCATACCGATCCCCGACCCGTTTTTGGAGGATGACCCATCCATGTGAAGTGCCCAGATAGCCTCGGGGTTTGTCTCTACAACGATATCTTCCAGTAGCTCGATTAGAAAATTGGCGAGTACCTGAGACTTAGCACAAGTGCGTCCCCGATATTCGATGTCATATTCGCTTAATTCAATAGCCCACTTTGCTAGTCTGCCCGATTGACTTGGACTGTGTAGGACGGAACGTAGCGGAAAGGTACTTAGCACGATGATGGAGTGCGATTGGAAGTAAGGCCTTAGCTTTCGGGAAGACATGATTACAGATAACGCCCGCTTCTCCATTTGAGGATACCTTGATTCTGCATCGGTAAGAGTCTTGCTGACGTAAAAGATTAGTTTCTGATTGATTTGCATCGGTAAGAGTCATGCGTTGCATCGTCAACTTGTTCTGGAGCGCCATCCATTGTCTGCGGGGGTGTTAGTAGGTCATCTCTGGCTCTTCGTGCAGTGCGCGGTGTCGAGAAGCTGAGGGCATGTGGCTTGGACCGTCCAATCGATCCTCGTGGTCCTCCCTTCTTGCGTGCTATCGTGAGAACCTTTAGCTTGCCCTTGAAGGTAGTGTTCAACTTGTCCTGCTTTTCATTTGCAGTCTTCTCGAGGAGCGTCTTCAGTATGTTCTTCACCTCGGCCATGTCTGTTGAAGCTGTTGCGGCGGTGTCCACGTCAGGGTGCGATGCTGAGGAGCTCTTATTGCTGCTAGTCATTGCGTTGGGTCTGATGCGTGTAGTGATTCCTAACTGTCAGAGAATTCTCCTGCCCCTTGGTCGGTGCCAAACTGTGGGAGCGTGAACCTGCACAGTTAAATTTGTCAAGGGTTGTAGAAGAGATGGAGATCTCTAGTAAGCGGAGTCACTTTGAACACAACAGATTGTAAAGAAAGTTCTCAGAAAACACTTAGCACAAGACATATGTATAAAAAGAGTTCTCTTTATTGCTGTTATGGCTTAAGCGTTATTACAAGAGAGTTCCTCTGATAAAAGTTGTGATCCCTTTTATGGGTGAATACAATGAACTATATATAGTCTCCCTAAGTAACCTACGTCAACTAATAGAATGGGCCAAGCCCATTAAGCAATATATTAAATTTAGGCCCATATTCTTGTTAAGCCTATTTTACATATGGGTTTAATGTCATTTTGGGCCTTGATTTCAACTGGGCCTTTGTAGGCTCGCTCCGATTCTGCCGCTTTGAAGTTGAATTGATCTCGTCGTTATATCGATCTCATAGGGGTGAAATCCGACCCCTACAATACTCAGAACCATGACAATGATATAATACACTTCTGGTCTCTTCGTCAGCTATGCATCGTCTGTAAATACCATCCAAACATAACTTATAGAGGTAACGTTCATCCTAATAGTACCTGCGAAGCTCCCTCATGAATTTCTTCTTCTCATAACCCTTTAGATCCTCTAGTACATCATCCGGAGCAAGGTAGTTTGCAATATCAGCATACCATGGACGATCAATCGAGGAAACAATGAAGAGTGAATCATTAAAAACTTCACTAAAGATCCGTGGAAGATCAGCAATCGTCTTTTGGACGGGGTGTCGATCGTTACCATCTTCGGTGTCGATCGACACTAGCTCGAAATTTCCGTGTGTAACGCAAAAATTATTTGTTTTTGCTGCACGTGTCGATCGATACTCCTCAGTGGTGTCAACCGACACTAGCTCTGAATTTTGAAAAACCTGCGGATTTTCAACTTGCAAACCACTCGCGATGAAGTTAACTCCTGCTTCAGGGAAGAAATCATCAATTGGAACAACCTTGTCGATCTGAATCCGAGAAAGATGATCCGCGAGTCCATTCTCAACTCCTTTCTTATCTTTAACTTCAATATCAAACTCTTGAAGGAGCAAAATCCATCTCAACAGCCTTGGTTTACCATCCTTTTTTTCCATCAAGTATTTGAGAGTGGAGTGGTATGCACTATAACCTTAGACCCGATCAAGTAGGAACGAAACTTCTCGAAAGCAAACACTACAGCTAACAATTCTTTCTCCGTAGTAGCATAATTTCGTTGTGCTTCATATAGAATCTGGCTTTCATAGTAGATTGCATGAAGTTTCTTGTCTTTCCTTTGACCCAATACAGCCCCAACTGCAAAATCGCCGGCGTCACACATAATCTCAAATGGCAAAGTCCAGTCGGAGGTTGTACAATCGGAGCGCTTACTAATGCCTGTTTAATTTGTTCAAAAGAAGATAAACAATTAGTATCAAAAATAAATTTAACATCCTTATAGAGTAGGGTGGTGAGTGGGCGAGCGATTTTGGAGAAGTCTTTGATGAAATTCCTGTAGAATCCAGCGTGTCCAAGGAAGCTCCTCACACCTTTCACGTTATCAGGAGGTTGAAGACTCGTCATAACCTCAATTTTAGCACGATCCACCTCAATTTCAGCTTCTGAAACTTGATGTCCAAGCACAATGCCATCTTTCACCATAAAATGACACTTTTCCCAATTCAAAACCAAGTGCTTTTCCTCACATCTAGCCAGAACCTTCTCCAAATGATTCAAACAGTCTTTGAAAGAATCCCCATAAACTCAGAAATTATCAATGAAGTCCTCCATGTAATCTTCTATCATATATGTGAAGATAGACATCATACAACGATGAAACGTAGCAGGAGCATTACATAGTCCAAAGGGCATTATGTGATATGAAAAAGTGCCAGAAGGACATGTAAAGGTGGTCTTCTCCTAATCGTCCGGATGGATGGGGATTTGGAAGAACCCAGAATATCCATCAAAGAAACAGTAATAGGGGTGATTCGCAAGCCTCTCAAGCATCTGATCAATAAAGGGCAAAGGAAAATGATATTTTCTAGTGGCTGCGTTAAGCTTCATGTAGTCAATACACATCATGTGTCCAGTCAAAGTTCTCGTAGGAATCAACTCATTCTTCTCATTTTTAACTACTGTAACTATTCCCTTCTTAGGAACCACATGAACCGGACTAACCCACTTACTATCCGAAATCGAGTAGATGATTCCAGCTTCCAATAGCTTCATGATCTCTTTCTTCACGACTTCTTGCAGGTTGCGATTGAACCTCCTTTGATGCTCAATAGATGATTTAGTATGATCCTCAAGATGAATCCTATGCATGCACAAATCTGGAGATATACCTGCAATATCATCAAGAGAATAGCCAACAGCTTTGCGAAACTTGCGCAGCTTGCTTAGCAACAAAGTGAGTTCTGCATTGTTTAGATAAGCATTAACGATTACTGGATATGTAGAATTAGGACTAAGAAAAGAGTACTTTAGCCTTACTGGAAGTTGTTTGACCTCGATCTTAGGAGCTTTCTCTTCATTCCAATCACTGAATTCCGTAGCTTTTTCTGAAACTCCAGCCAAGTCCACGTTAGCAACCACATGCGAAACTCACTCATTAGCATCCATTAGCTTGGCATAACCCTCAACAGCATCATCTAACTGTCCCCTTCCAATCTCAGCATTAACCAAAGCTCTCTCTACAGGATCAGTAAAATGTGTCTCATTGAAGACCTCTTGAGCAAGGTCAGTAAGCCTGTCTACATAGAATGTCTGACCATCTATCGTGGGTTTTCTAACCAGTTCGTCCATATCAAACTTCATCTCCATATCACCCACACATAGAGTAATCCTACCTCCTTTAACGTCAATCATAGCACCCGCTGTAGCAAGGAAAGGTCTTCCCAAGATAAGAGGATCTTTGGGTTCCTCACAGTACTGAAGAATCACGAAATCTGTAGGAATCAAGCAATCCCCAACTCTGATTGGAACATCCTCTAAAACACCTTCAGGAATCCGGACCGATCTATCTGCTAGGATAAGAGAAATCCTAGTTGGCCGAAAGTCTGTCATCCCAAGGTTGACCGCAATGGAAAGTGGCATGCTTGAGCCCAAATCACAAATATATCTTGGAAATCTATCAGAAAAAATCAAACAATCCAACACAAAGCTCCCTGGATCTTTGAGTTTCTCTGGAACCTTATTCAAGATTATAGCACTTACTTGCTTAGAGATCATAGCAACTCCTTCCTCAACGCACATATTCTTGGTGACCATCCTTTTCACATAACGTTGAATAACTGGAGAAGTTCTAATAGCATCCACCAAAGGCATCTCAACAACAAGTTTGTCCATTATAGTCTTGCATCTAGCTTCTTCTAACTCTTGTTTAGACTTCATTTGACCCTTAGGATAAGGTAGTTTGGATTTGTAGACCTACTCGTCTTGTTTCGTCGAAGTCTATGGAGGAATTGCAGAATTCACAACTTTCTGGGGTTAGGGTAGATCGATATTAGGCCTGGTGTCGATCGACACTGGTCGCGAATTTTCGTTTGCACTAGAATTTGTCTCTGGTGTCGATCGATACTCCTTAATGGTGTCGATCGACACTGGGTCTGATACGAAAATTTATGCATCTTTGATATCTTCAAGCTCGTCCAGCTCCTTATTTGAGAGATGTTTTTGCACAACTGGCTCGAATACTTTCCCACTTCTTGTTGTAATAGCTGCTACACCATGCTGCATAGGATTAGTATCAGTTCTGGCTGGAAGAAACCCCTCTTGTCTTCTCACATTATCTGCAGTTTGAGCGACTTGAGTATCAAGCTTCTTCATGCGAATGTTCATAGCCTCAATCTTTCCATTCAAGTCATTGTAGAGGCTATCCATCTTTCCATTAAAATTTACTGTCATCTTCTTTTGACCCTCAAGAATCTGCTCAAGCATAACCTTCGTGTCGCTCTATGAAGACTTAGCAGGAATTGGTTGATAGGATGAAGATCCATAGCTCCTTTGGTTGTTGCTGCTGCCATAAGGCTTCTGATAATCCCCCTTCTGATACTGAAATCTCTGAACATAGCTTGGAGAACTAGGATTTCCTGAGAATGAGTTTCTCTGACTGATTACCAAACCTCTGATTCGGGTACCATTCTGATTGATGTAGCTGACATCTTCTTGTTCTCCATCCTCATCCTGAAAGAATGTGTCGACGTCCTGAGCAAAATGAAACGAATCAATCTTGGCCTTCACCTCAGCAATCTCAACTCCACCCGACATACCTGCTTCTTTTCGTCTCTCCTCATCAATCTTCTTTGTACTGCTGCTTGCAGCCACGTTCTTGATGAGCATGAGACAATCAGCTGGAAATGTGGTTTTGAAGTTTCCATTAATAGCAGAATCTAGAGCCATCTGATGTCTCTAATCCTCTCCTCTGAAGAAAATGCTCAACAGCTGAACGTCGGTGAACCCGTGGTGAGGGAAATCCCTCTGATAGCCTTTGAAATGCTCCAACGAAGCCTTGAATGCTTCAATTGGTCCCTGAACAAAAGAAGAGATCTTCGCTCTCAACTCATCTGAACGCGATCATCGTAGAAAGAGCTCATGAAAGCATTCTTTATATCCTTCCAGGTGATCAGCGAGCCCGGCTCCAACTGCTTCAGCCAGTAAGCTGCATCCCCAGCTAGAGAGTGTGAGAATAGCTTACAGAAAACCTAATCGGGAGACACCCCATTTGCCTTGATGCTAGATGCGAGGTCTTCAAACTTCTCAAGATGATCCATGGGATGTTCTGTAGGATGTCCATGGAACTGATACTGAGCCACCAAAGAGAAGAAAGCATGCTTCACTCAAAGTCCTGTCTAGCGAATCCAGGGGCTTGGATTGCTGCCCTGTTAGCGTAATACTCCTCAGGACGGTTGTAATCTCCCAAGGTACACTGGTTTACCACAACCTCCTAAACATGAGGATCAACTATAGCATGCTCACGCTTTCTTCCAGCTGCCTCGTCTACCTCAACTTCCTCAATGACCACATTACCCGCAGCGTCGAGTCTCTCACCCTGATCATTGTAATTGTTTCCATCTTTGTCGACCAACTGACCCTCAGTATTCGGGATCAAAATCAAAGTCTGACGCACCATCTTGGCTTGCCTTGCTGTCTTCCTGTTTTCACGTCCTAACACAACTATCTCGTCAACAAAATCCCCTAACTGTTGATCTTTGTTGCTCCTTGTTTTGCGAGAATGCATACACCTGAAATACCAAAAACAAAAGAGAGGAAATCAAAATTAGTAACAAAAGAAAAGAAATACTTAGTCTAAATTCTAGAATCAAAATTCTAATGGTGAATTTGATTCCCCGGCAACCGCGCCAAAATTTGATATGCTCAAATTTAACCCTAAGCTAGTCTCTCAAATTAAGAGGTCGTCGTAGTAGGGGTCGAATCATTGGAAATCAAATCACACAATGGAGTGTATGACTTCGAATCAAGCTAAGCAAAATATGAATGTATGAATGACAAAACCTAATGAAAGGAGACTTAAATTTGTTGTGGTTTAAATTCAATTTGATAAAAAGCTAGACTTTCGAGAAATTCACAGGAATAGATAAATTGTAGATTTATGAAATTGTCAGGATTTTAATGAAAATTTGTTCTTGAACTTTAAACTCCAATGTAAAATTAAACGACTTCCGTTGAATTAATTATCTATGCATAAATCCTAGAAATCCAAATTCCTTTGTAAAATCAATCAATTTATGCAAGCATTAAAGTTCAGGTTTCAATTGTTCACAAAATTCCTAAACCAAATTCCTTTGAGAAAATGTGATTTTGCTCATCTAAGATTCTAGTCAGGTTATCAGTTGATGCTTCAGCTATTAATTAATCAACCTAGGATGTCTAAATCAGGGTGATCAATCCTAAATCAGAATTAATGCAATCTAGATGAAGAACCATAAGATAATTCTAACATGAATTCAGTTCTAACGATTATTCTTAACTCCTTTGAAAACCCTAAACCTAACAAGTGGATTACTCAGAGATAGATGCAGAAACATTATGACTGAATAATACTGCATTAAAGTCAGAGAAAAAGTAAGAGATACAAAGGGTTCGAAGAAATCTGAATGGTCTGAAAACTTGTCTCCCTAGCTCTCAAAATCTATCCAAAACTCTAAAATCTCCAAATTGAAAGTATGATCTAAAAACCTTAAAAAAGTGAATATATAAAGGGGAAAAATCGTGTTGGGCCAGATTTGTGAAGTTCTGGATGAAAAAGGAAATCTTCAAATCTCATTAAAAACTCGTTTCTCTCCGACTTTGTAAGTGGTGTCGATCGTTACCAGTAGGTGATGTCGATCGACACCAGGCGGAAATTTCAGCTTCAACCTTGTAACTTCGGCTTCTCTTCCCTTGATGCTCCATAATGCTCCAAAATCACCAATTTAGCTCCACATGTACAGAAACCTGTAAAGAAACTGAAAAGACTCGAAAAACACTAAAATGACTCTATAAAATGACTTATATCATGGTCAAAAACCGGTAAAAACCATGATATATCAGAAGACCACATCTCGGTATGGGCGGAGTCTTAACTCTAATCTTCAAGAAGCTTGGCATTAAACTTGAGAAAGGGATCAATTGCTTCCAAAGTCTTTCCTCGACATCACTCACCTCCATAAATCAAACATGCTCGAGACTCGCAAGGATGGATACCCTCCTTACAACTACATGTTCTTCAAGAGAAACGGAAACTTGCGATATGTGAGACTCCCTAGCGACAAGATGTCTCTCAACATCCATGAGAACATCATATTCGATCTCCCGAATGATGAGTGTGTTCAAGAGGAGGAGGATGAGGAAGACGACGAAGATGATGAAGACGATGCCGATTAGGACGAAAACGAGGATGAGGAAGAGGGAGATGATGTTCAAAGGGAAGATGGAGACTACGATTTCGATGAAATGATGCTTGACCAACAAGCGAACCACCCTTCAAACAACACACCCTTCCCAAATGTTCGTCTCCCACCCTATGACTTCATCAAAATGATCAATGCGCGTGAAAGGAAATACGACAAAGAGTTTAAGAGGATAAGGCGATTGAGATTATGGTGTGTGAAGTGGGTTGGGAAGTTCAACCGGAGATTCAAGAAGAGACAAGGCAAGGACTATATTTTCGATGAAGGCACATCAACACCACCGGATGAAACTGATCCCTCAATGCTTGTAATGGTTCGTCATAGCTTCCGCGATGATAACCGTCGTGATCGTGGAGGTGATGGAGGAGCTAGCTCAAGCGCAGCCCGTCATAGCACATCCTCCATTCCAAACCGTCGATAAACCAAGTACCCCGCCAAACCATTGTCCAGTCCATACCTCGCTTTGAATTTGCTTGCTTGTTTGATTGCTTCTACCATTGTACCAGTCCATACCTCGGCTTACTTGTCACACCGAGACGGTGTGATACAATTCCGGGGAAGATTAGCTAAAGTTGCTAATAAAACTTGTGTGTTTGTTTTGTTTTCTTGCCTTTGCATTCAAGCATATTGCATTGAATACATTCTATTTTCGCTAAGTTTTAAGTTTTACAAAGTTTTTACAAAGTTTTTCAAACTTTTCATTAAATCATTTAGTAGCATTGTATTCACTTGAGTAAATCATATAATTGCTTAAGTTTAGTAATTGCATTTTATTTTCTTTTAGTCTCATTGCATTTTTGAAAAATACTAAAAATTTGCTAAAATTTTCGAAAATTTCAAATAAATTTTCAAAGTTCATATAGTTGCATTTCATACATTTGTATGATCATATAGGTTGCATTAAGCATGTTTTGATTTATTTTTGAGATTTATGGCTTAGCATTCAATATGATCCTTAGGATAATGCTAGATATTGCTAAGTGAATTATACAAATCTCTTCTTTGCATCTTGATCTATTCGCTTGAAACCCGTGAATAGGTTGAACCATATTAGACTTGAAACCAATTCTATCAATTTGACTCTAATATTAACTTTGATTTCTTGCTTAGAGACTTGATATGATTGTTCAAAGTAACCATATACACATTTGGACTTTCTTTTACCCTTTTCTACCACTCTTCGCTAGTCCAAATGGCCTTCCCGATTCATGACATCTACTGTGAATGAGGTTGGTTTCCCTTACCTTGCATAACCTTGACCCTTCTTTGAAACGTATATGTGATTTCTTGAGTGAGGTCTTTTCTTGAAAATGCTTACACAAGTAAAATCTTGAAAGATGGGAATGACAAAGAGGTGCTTTCATTTAGAGCTAGTCTCACTTTAAGACTAGTATTAGCTTAGGACTTGTTGTTCTTATGGGTTGGGTTTGGTGAGTGTATTGGAGAGCAAAAGAAAGAGTGTCGATCCTAAATGAAAATAAAGCCAAACAAAGGAAAGAAGTTAAGCTACTCTAGGAAAAGGGAATGTGTTGTTAAATCTAAAGAAAGACTCTAGTGATTGATAATGAATAGAAATCCCCTCTATAAGCTAGAACCCAAAAGGGCTAGTAGAAAAGTATGGATCCCCTAGAGTAAGCTAAAGAAATAGTCTAGCAAGTAAATAAACCCCCTAGAGTAAGCTAAAATGTTTAAAGAATGATTCAAAAGGCTTAGATCACCAAAATAAAGAAGAATTTGCAAGCTCATGGGTAGAACTTAGGAGTTTGAAATCATTTTGGGATGGGTAGAATGGAAGCACTTATTTGTATGCATCAATTGTTCCATTTCTTCCTTGCTTTTACATGATGTTTTGCATTACCCTTTATTGAGTGTGAGTCACCTAAAAATGTTTTATAACCGCCTTACTTTCGCATTTTAACCTTCTTTTACCTAGCCTTGAACATTGTTTGATAGTTGATAAGCAAGATCATGCATTAACTCTAATGAATGTTAAAGAGTTGGTGGATAAAATGGTATGTGAATGCTTGAGCATTGAGTCTAGAGGCAAAAGATTGGAGTAGCGATAGATTGCGGGAAGATTGATGAGCGTTAAAGCGCTTAGCGATAGCTTTGTATTATCTTAGGCGATGGTGAATGCTTTGTTTGAATCCATCGTTTTGTTTTCTTGTTTTCAAACCTCTCTGTCGGTTTTGTTCTCTTTGTTTCCTCGAGGGTGAGCAAAAGGCAAGTCTGGGGGAGTTGATAAGTCCATAATTTACCCCTTTTTAGCATGCATTTTAGTTATATTTAGAGACATATATCTTAGGTTTTTACATGTTATCGAGTCTAAAGTCCAAGTTCGTGTTTTCTTGCATTTGCATGCATATTTTGTCTATTTTAGGTGCAATTAGAGTCTTGGAACAAGTATGTAACAAATGGAGAGAAGAATCAAGAAGGAAGAATGGAAAACAAGAAGTTGAAGATGGAGAAGGTCTATGGATCGGCTAGCTAGCCGATCGCCTAGCTGATCCATATGATGCTCCGAAGTGCCAAAACCCCCTGCCAAAAATTCAGCCACTGGACCGACCAGCTAAGCGGTCCTCTGGTCGGTCCACGATCTCTCTCCTTTATTGATTTTGCAGTTGACCGGGTTTGACCCGGTATACTTTCCCTTTTCAGTAAATACTTGTAATTGCATTAAAACCCTAAGCTCCTAGCCTCCCTTGTTCTTAAGTTATGTTGATGAGTTTAATTCTTGAGATTTGAATGCTTTTGTTTGAGTTTTAGATCTTTTATGAATCATTAAAGTTATCTTTGCATTTCTTAATCTTTCTTAATCATGTTTAGTGCTTTAGCTGTAATGTCTGCTTTCAATATGTGTGTGTAGTTATCCTATGAATTATTGGTTGAGTAGATTAAGGTGATTTAGATATTGGGTTGTGTTGCTTATGCTGAGATTTTGAAAGATCTTTCATTTGAATTGAATTTAATGCTAGGATTGACTTGATCACTCAATTTTTAGAACATGGTCTTTTCACGCCTGAAAGGTGTTTGTGAAAATATCTAGAAGAAATTCTAATGAGCTTTTATCATCTTAGGCAATGGAAGTTGATGATTAAGGAGAATTGTGAGTATATGAACTTGTAGGTAAAGCTTTTAAATTGTTTAATTGCAAAATGGAAGTTTATGTAATTAAGGAATTTAGAAAGAGATTAGTACCATGGAAGTAGATTAGTCTTAAATTAGTGATCTTTGCTCTAGGATTGATCTTGCTTAGAGCTTTGCAATACTCCCCAATAGCTAATGAGCTAGAATTAATTGCTTAAACCCATGATCCATAGCTTTTTAGTCTTAAATTCGAAATTTGCTTAGTAAAGTTTAGTATTGTTTTAGTCTTGTTGCTTGATATTGTCTCTTGTTTAAGCTTGCATTTCATCATTTCATCATTTCATCTTGTCATTTACTTATTGTCATATTTGCATTTAGCTTCATAATTGTCATTAAGAATCATTAGAAAACCTCAAAATCATTGATAGATTTATCTTACTAAGTTCTTTACATTCTTGTGGAAGAATGACCGTTGATTACACAATGACATATCACCATGCACTTGTGTATTAGTAATTGAGGAATTGAAACGCATAGAACTTTTTGAGATTGCTTTAGCATTTATCATTTAGTGTGCATCAACTTATCACACCGAGACGGTGTGATTCAAGTCAGGGGGAGATTAGCTAAATTTGCTAATAAAACCGGTGTGTTTGTTTTGTTTTCTTTTCAAGAATATTGCATTGCATACCATTTTAGCTAAAATCCTTGATTTTTACAAAGTTTTCCAAATCCTTTTCAATCATTTAAAATCATATTGGTTGCTTGAGTTTGGTAATTGCATTTCACATTTTCTATCATTGAGTCCCATTGCATTTGAAAAATCCCAAATTTTTCCAAAACTTTCGAAAATCTCAAAAAGTTTTCAAAGTCCATATAGTTGTATTTCATACATTTGTATGATCATTTAGGTTGCATTGAGCATGTTTTGATTCGTTTTTGAGGTTTAGGGCTTAGCATTCAATAAGATCCTTAGGATAATGCTAGATATTGCTAAGTGAATTATAGAAATCTCTTCTTTGCATTTTGATCTCTTCACTCGAAACTCATGATTAGGTTGAAGCATATTACACTTGAAACTAATTCTATTAATTTGAATCTAATATTGATTTTAATTTATTGCTTAGAGACTTGATATGCTTGTTCAAAGTAACCAGATACACATTTGGACTTTCTTTAACCCTTTTTACCACGCTTTGCTAGTCCAAATGGCCTTCCCGATTCACGACATCTAATGTGAATGAGGTTGGTTTCTCTTACCTTGCATAACCTTGACCCTTCTTTGAAACCTATATGTAATTTCTTGAGTGAGGCCTTTTCTTGAAATTGCTTGCACAAGTAAAATCTTGAAAGATGGGAACGACAAAGAAGTGCTTTCATTTAGAGCTAGTCTCGTTTTAAGACTAGTATTAGCTTAGGATTTGTTGTTCTTATGGGTTGGTTTTGGTGAGTGTTTTGGTGAGCAAAAGAAAGAGTGTTGAGTTTAAATGAAAGGAAAGCCAAAGAAAGGAAAGAAGTTGAGCTACTCGAGGAAAATGGTGTGTTTTGTTAAAGTTGAAGAAAGACTCTAGTGTTTGATAGCAAAAGTTTAAATCCCCTCTAAGCTAGAACCCAAAAGGGCTAGAGAAAAGTATAAAAAGGAAACCATAGAGGAAAGCATTGAAGTAAATGAAAGAGTCTAGAAAGTAAAGAAACCTCCTAGAATTAGCTAATAAAGTTTAAAGAAAGATTTGAAAGGCTTAGATCACCAAAAGAAAGAAGAGTTTGCAAGCTCATGGGTAGAACTTGGAGTTTTTTTTTTAATTTGGGTTGGGTAGAATGGAAGCAATTATTTGTATGCATCAATTGTTCCATATCTTCCACGCTTTTACATGATGTTTTGCATTACTCTTTCTTGAGTGTGAGTCACCTAAAAATGTTTAATAACCGCCTTAACTTTCGCATTTAAACCTTCTCTAACCTAGCCTTGAACATTGTTTGATAGTTGATAAGCAAGATCATGCATTAACCCTTAATGAATGTTAAAGAATTGGTGGATAGAATGGTATGTGAATGCTTAATCACCTTGTCTAGAGGCAAAAGATTGGAGTAGCGATAGATTGCGAGAAGATCTATTGAGCTTAAAACGCTTAGCGATCACTTTGTATTATCTTAGGTGAAGGTGTTGAATACTTTGTTTGAATCCCTTTGTTTTATTTTTTCTTGTTTTCAAAACTCTCCATCGGTTTGCTCGAGGGCGAGCAAAAGGCAAGTCCAGCGGATTTGATAAGCGCATAAATTACCCTTTCTTAGCATGGATTTTAGTAATTTTTTGAGACATTTAGCTTAGGTTTTGACATGTTTTAATGCATAATTCGTTCCTTTTAGATTTTATCGAGTCTAGAGTCCAAGTTCTTGTTTTCTTGCATTTGCATGCATATTTTGTCTATTTTAGGTGCAAATGGAGTCTTGGAACAAGTATGGAACAAATGGAGAGAAGAATCAAGATAAAAGAATGGAGAACAAGAAGTTGAAGATGGAGAAGGTCTATGGATCGGCTAGCTAGAAGGTCTCCTAGCCGATCCATAGGGTGTTCCGATAGTGAAAAGTCACTGTTCCATTATCAGCTTCAGGACCGGCTAGCCAGCTGGTCCTCTACCCGATCTATAGCACCTCTCCTTTGTTGAATTCGCAGTTTGACCGGGTTTGACCAGGGTTGACCCGGGTACACATTCCTTTTTCTATAAATACTTGTAATTGCATTAAAACCTTAAGCTCTTAACCTCCCTTGTTCTAAAATTATGTTTTAGAGTTTAAATCTTGGTTTTTGAGTGCTTTTGTTTGAGTTTTAGATCTTTTATGAATCATTAAAGTTATCTTTGCATTTCTTAATCTTCTTAATCATGTTTAATGCTTTAGCTTAAATGTCTTGTTTTAATATGTGTGAGTAGTTATCATATGGATTATGGGTTGAGTAGATTAGAGTGATTTAGACATTGGGTTGTGTTGCTTATGCTTAGATCTTGAAAGATCATTCATTTGAATTGAATTTAATGCTAGGATTGACTTGATCACTCAATTTTTAGAACATGGTCTTTTCACGCCCGCAAGGTGTTTGTAAGAATGTCTAGAAGAAATTCAAATGAGCTTTTCTCATATTAGCCAATGGAAGTTGATGTTTAAGGAGAAATGTGAGTATATGAATTTGTAAGTAAAGCTTTTAGATTGTTTAATTGCAAAATGGAAGTTTGTGTAATTAAGGAATTTAGAAAGAGATTATTACCATGGAAGTGGATTAGTCTTAAACTAGTGATCTTTGCTATAGGATTGATCTTGATTAGAACTTTGCAATACTCCCCAATGGCTAATGAACTTGAATCAATTGCTTAAACCCATGATCCATAGCTTTTTAGTCTTGAATTCGAAATTCGCTTAGTAAAGTTTAGTATTGTCTTTAGTCTTGTTGCTTTGATCTTGTTTCTTGTTTAGCTTTGCATTTCATCATTTCATCTTGTCATTTACTTATTGTCATTTCATATTTGCAATTAGTTTCATAATTGTCACTAAAAATCATTAGAAAACCCTAAAATCATTGATAGATTTAGCTTACTAAGTTCTTTGCATTTTTATTGCCTTTGTCATAATCCTTGTGGAAGAATGACCCTTGATTACACAATGACATATCACCATGCACTTGTGGATTAGTAATTGATGAATTGAAACTCATAGCACTTTGTGAGATTGCTTTAGCATTGATCATTTAGTGTGCATTACTTTCTCCAAGAGTTGAACTCAAAGCCTTGGTCTTTGCATCAAAATCTCGGATGAAATTTTTGATTTCTTTCATGATTTGAGACACAAATGCTTCTACCTTATCCTCTTGGATAGTTGAAAAGGTATTATCTTGGGGTTGTAGACGTGGCTGTGGATACTCATATGGATGGTATTGTTGATCCTCCACACGTTCATAAGCCTCCCAAGGATTGTGTTGGTACGTATGAGCATTGTACAGAGTGTTGTTGAAGATTGACGGTTGATTGAATGCATAAAGACATCGGGGAATAATCACCAGTGGTCTCATGGTAGTAACAACTCTCCATTCTCCTAGAATAAGGACTGTAGTGTTCCATTGATTACTCCCTAAAACACCAAAAGCAAAAACAAAAACAAAAAATCAGAAATAGAAAAGCAAATCTTAGACTAAATCTTTATCAAAAACTCGTAGGTAACAAATCCAGTCCTCGGCAACGGTGCCAAAAACTTGATGGGGTTATATTATCAAGTCTTAAATTTATAACCCAAAGATTCCTGCAAGTGCACAAGCAAGCGCAGTAGTACTTAGGGGTCGATCCGCAGGGACTGGAAAGATGATACGCTACAAATTTAGGGATGTAAATTAAGCTAAGACAAAATAGGAAGTGGGGTTTTTGTGTGTGTGTTAAGTGAACGAGATTGCAAACAAGAATGAAAATCAATATGACGAAAGAGTTAGGCGCTAGGCAATTAGCAGAAACTCATGAAACACATAAAAGCTATCGAGAGGGTTATAAATTCTAGAACTCAAACCACAAAATTAGAATCTCTCCACTGTCATGATTCGGATCTTCTATGCTTTATACCATAATAGACTCAGCTGTCGTATGGTTATTAAAAGGTTAAAACACGCAGTAAAATTAAGATTCAATTGTTCACTAAACTCCTTAACTAATTGGTATGATTGTTAAGACGTCTAGCTCATCAAATACTAGATCAGGAGGTATTAAGAACACTGCCATGGATACACCAACCTAAGATCAATAGCATGGTTAATTACTCCAGCCAAGGTTTTGCGCACAAATAAAGATGAAGAACCTATGTGATAAACCCTAGAAAGTTCGATAATCAATTATGCATTAACATGGAATCCTTGAATGCCTAAAACCTAACAAGCAAACTACACAAACATGGTTGAGGGGACAACGCAGCAAGAGTAGAAAGCATGAAACATGTTAAATTGACAGAGTAAGGGTAAGAAATCTTCTCTATGTCGAAGAACTAGGGAGACATCCTCTTTGAAGCTCTTAGAATCCAAATCAATGATGAACAAAGGTACAAACGTGTTTATTGCTTATGGTGATGATAGGTGGCTGCTCTAGGTTTCCGAGGCGTGGCCTTGTGGTTCTTACAACTTATAAAGGCTAAAAGCAAGTATATGTAGGTCTAGGATCTTCTAGGGTTAAGTTCTATGGACAAAAACGTAAAAACACTCGAAATTGCTCCATATTGGGCACCGATCGTGGGTCTTGGGGCGGTATGGGGGGGCTTATGGCCTCTTCCTGGATCATGCTGGAGTGTCCCGGTACCGATCGTGTCACCGGGTCTGTATGGGGGGTCGGTATCGGGCAGCTTCATCTCCTGGGCAGTTTAACATGTCTTCAGTATTTCGGATATAACTTTTTCTACACAATTCCAAATGATGCGAATCCAACTCCATTGGAAAGGTGACTCAAAGGGATATCTTCACTCCAAGTTTAATTCAATTCCAAATTCATTTTATCCTCCGTTCATTGCTGAACTTGTGGCTTATGTAATCTGTCCAACTTGGGAATTCTTTGGCTCCAATGGGTTCTTTGGGTCGCGTGAGCTGCTGTAGCTTGGGTTATACCTCATTATGCTCATTTTGATCCGTTTTGATTGATTTCCCTGTAAAAGACTTTAGAACTACAATTATAAGAAAACTACCTTTATAGGTGTAAAACCTTATTAAAAAATGCTTAGAAAGCTTATGAATATATATAGTAAAAGTGGTAAAATATGAGGTCTATCACTCTCCATGTTTGAGGTTTCTTGATGTTGAAGTTTTTGAGACCATCGATGCTGATCTCCTACGCGGTGGTTTTGAAGTTTAAAAAGATCTCTGTTCCCATAGTTGGCGGCAAATTGTGGGAGTCGAAACTACACAATTAAACTTGTAAAGGTTTTTGGGATGATGAGATTTGTGAGGTAAAACCACCGTAGGTTTAAACCAGAATTTGCTGTTAAGAAAAGCTTTTTGATTTTTGCAAAGTTGATGAGTCATTTTCTTACTATGCATGCAAAACAAGCATATACAAATGTCACAAATAAACCAATGCAATGCTAACAACTTAAGTCACGATTCAATTGTAGCATAGATGGGAATCGTACACAAGGAAGCATGGTTACAGAGTACTAAGATGCAGGACATTCAGATTAAGCTAAAGCAAACAAAGAGAGTGGTTTGATTCATGTAACAAAGCTAAACAAATAGGAAAAGAAAGAAACTTTAAACGCAGGAAGTATGATTTCTAGATGCAAGGATGGTTACATCGTTGAGCTTTATAAGTAGCAACTGTTTAGAGCTAGCAAGGTCAAGCTATAGAGCTAAAGGTCTCTCCTTTAAGAACCACCTAGGACCATGGACCATGGAGATAAGCACACCCACTGTCGTGGCGCAATACTCCTTTGGAACTTCTCTGTTCTTGCATCACTACAGTGGCGAGACTCAGAGAAGCTCCAAGCTTTATAGGTCAAGATCCAATCGAGTTCACGCACCGCAATTGCATCACTGTCGTGGCAGAGGACAGTACGCCGAGCAAAAGGTCCGTCAAGCATTTCCACAAACACTTGTCGGGCAGGGAAACGCTTGAGCTCAAGATCCGAGTGATCAAGTTCGGATCTAACATTAACCTCACCTAAGCTCGAGGATCTACTCTTTTGGACCTTCCGCAACCTTAGCAAGACCTTATAAGCTCATAGCCTACTACCCCTTAGCTCATAGCCTACTACCCCTTAGCTCAACGAGCTGACTACTCACTCATGGTTATGGAAAGAACCATTCACTACAAGAAAATATTGTTTTTGTCACCGAATTTTGTGACCGAATTTTTGGTCACACATTATTGCTACCATAGTAAGACTATTGTGTGACTATTTTGTGACTACAAAAATTTAGTAGCGAAAGAGTCGTACATTTGCGACCGAAAACTTTAGTCGAAATTAAGTCGCAAATGTGTGACTGAATATACAGGTAGTGACAATTTTGCGACAAACTACAATGAGTGACAAATGAGTTACAAATTTGCGACTATTTTGCGACTACATTTGTGTACCAAATTCGTCGCAAAACCGTCACAAAAAAAGTAGGTGGAAACGTGGAATGTTGGGGTCTAATTAGGTAGGTGAAAACGTGGAAAATGAGTTATTTACTAGAAAATGTTATGAGTGTACAGAAATGTTACGTTAGGTCTACTGGTTCAGAACATGTTGACACCCACTACGACTTGAGGGGTTTGAACCCTAGTTCAGCTTCTTCTTAATCGATTCCCAGAGATTTTGTTACTCAAATTCCCTCAATCATCTTCTTCTTCTTCTTAAACTCAATTCATCTTCTTCTACTTCATAAACCCAAAATCCAAATTCCCAATTCCCAATTCTTCCCCGACTCGTTTCTTTCTCTGTCCATCTTCTGTCTCACCTCATCTCTCTCTCCCGAGTCCTCGCTAATAGTTTCCATGGCTGGGAACGGTAAGGCGCAGCGAGGTTGAGTAGCGAAGACCGGCGGTGGTGTTAGAACACGTGGCGGTGCGAGTAGAGTCAACTCCGGTGGTTTTCTTGCTAGATCCTAGAGTTTTTTTATTTTGATTAAACATATGTATATCCTTAATGTTTTACAAATCCTTCAATATTGATACTCGGAACCTAGATGAATCAAATCTCTTCAAAGGACAAGACATGGGGTTGATTCTCTGGGAGATAATACAGACATGTGGTGCTTAGATTCTCCATCAACGATAGTGAGTTTTCAACAAACAATGTAAACTTACGCTTGTTTCGATTTTCCAAGTAATAGTTACAAAGTTTTTATCTTCATGTCTCCATTATTGTTTGTGCTTCAAAGCTAGAAAATTCTTACATTTACATTGCATAAGTTTGTCGCAAACTTATTTTAATTCAGAGGAAGATTGACGCAAACTTCACTCCATGACTATGATGTCGCAGCCGTTACCAAACAATTTAAGCCAAGCCTTTAGATACGACATTTACAACAATGATGACATGGATGAGGTGATGTTCTTGGGTTAACATGTCAGAGCTACTACTTTGTGATTTTAGTCGCATACTTCACTAACTCTTGGCAGGTAGCGGTATCAATTTTTACGAAAAAAGAGGAAATCGATTCAGGAATTGTCTCAGCAAATCATTTTAATTTTTATTGGTCTTTACTCATGTTTTAGTTTCTCAAATACGATACATAGTGAAATTTGATGCAAGAGTGTCTAAAGTTTGCTGATGTCTTGGACCACCGTGAGTGATGTAATTACCAAAACTCTATATTTGGTGGATAGGTAAACTGTCATTTCTTTCTCGAGTCTTCTACTTCATTGACCTCTGGATAGTTAGAATACAGTTTCCTACCGTCTTCTTCTCCTTTTTCTAGCTTTTATGAAGTTTGTTTAACTCGGTTTACCAGAGCAACTCAATTCTCTTAAAAAATTTCATTTTCGTTGCCAACTTTTCCTAAAACCTTTTCTAAGAAGATTTCTTTTATGATACGAGTAGGAACAAATTTTAACTTCTTACCTATCTCTCTTTTAACATTTTTAGTGCATCAGCAATTGGAACTCAAGTATTGCTGAGCAGTCACTCCAGATTTTATTGCGCCTCATGTGCCTCTTATGAAGTCAATGTTGCAGTAGCTCTACTTTGATGACGAATATGTCTTCCTTGCGCCTTGGAGATGATCGAGAGAGGTAATTTTGAGCCTGGTTTTTAATATTCTCCTTGATGCCTTACTTATAGGAAAATATAGAAAATACACGTAAGTCTTATATTGTTTTCCTAGCTGAATGTCTTTCATATAGTAGTCATGTTCGGGAGTGCTACGTCAACGGCCAACTATAAAAAAGCTGCAATTATAAGTTAGTTGAGACCTAAGTATGTGGTGAGAAAGTTGTAGAGACGCAAGATGTTGATTACGGTGACCATTTCTAGGGCTGCTGCTTTTTCCAGCGACAAAGTCTCGTCTATAAACCGTCGATATGTCGCCGTCGGCATCATTAATCTACACATGCTTATGTTTTAAGCAACATGAATACAAAGCATTTGTTGATCACTGACGCTGGTAGTAGTGGTTACCAGAAGAACATGACAAGTAGATTGCAAAGAACATGTGGACCTTGAGGTTCAAGTAAGGATACTAGAAAGTAGAAACAGAATGTTGCTTATGATTTGGTGTTTCTATTCATGATCTATTTCGGCTAAACTTTTTGTAATCTCTTGTTTTTATTTTAATGCACTACTTTTTGGATTGTATAACTTTTAAATCTGTATTATTAATATATGTTTCAAACTGATTTTCGTGTAATTAATATTTTCTGTTTGTAGCAATGTAAATGTGCTATATATATAATGCTTTTACATACAGGTAGTAGCAAAGCCATAGTAATTTTGATACTGATATATGACTAAAATTGGTCATATTAAGGGCAACTTAGTAGCAAATTCGTTGCTAATAAGTAACTAAATTACGACTACAAAATTGTCGCAGTTGTGCGACTAAAAAAACAGTAACAATTTAGTAGCAATGTATAGGTTGTCACAAGTTAGTCGTTAATTTGCCACTAAATAGTTTCGTCGCACATTTGTTACAAATTTGCTACTACTATAAAAAGACACAAAAGAGTCATAAAATTTCGACTGATTTGTGACGATTTAAATTTGCTACCAACAATTTGCTACGAATTTTTCTGTGATACACCAGTGACAAATCCGTCATCTGAGACCGTTTTGTAACTGATTCCGGAGTAGCAAAATCAGTGTTTTCTTGTAGTGATTATTGAGCCCAAGGAAAGTGATGCACTTGAAATCAGAAAGCGAGTAAAGAAGAGCATAAATTATAAAATTGAATGCGATTAATCTCAAAATAAAGAAGTACTTAGCACAAAAAAGTATACAAGAATGTGCTAAGGAAGCTAAAATCTCAAGAAACTAAGACTAGAACGAAAATCATGAGACTCTGCTTACTCTTCACAAGGCAAAAATATGGTTTTCATACTACCTTGTGAACAGTAGCCGGGTTAACCCTTGTCAATGCGGGTCAACAAAATAAAAGAGAAAAGAAAAGTCAACAAAATCATAAGATATCGGTCACACCCGACATGGCATGTGACTGATAGGCTGCGCAGTCCGTCTTCAATCCAGGGGGTTAGTAGCTGGTACCACCTACCTCTTTTGTTTCTTTTTGTATATAGTTGAGTTTTATTTCTTTATGTTCTGCATTTTTACCTTCTTTTTAGTGTGTTGTGTGAAATTATTTCTCGCATGGAGCTTTGCCTATCTTTGTCTCATTGGGACAGTGAGAAGCAAATCTGGGGGAGAGAGTACACACACACTGTTGCTAAATGTATAGTTTTATTTCTTTTGTTTCCTTCTTTTTGCATCATTTAACATGCATCATTGTACATAAAAATCATGAAATTTTCAAAAAAAATTCTTTATGATCTTCTTTTTCTTTGGTCCTGCATTTTAGAACTTTGTATATACATGTTCATGCATTTTCATCTTAGAACAATGAAGGTTAAGCTCATAACCTGTGCATTATATGTTTCACGCCTGCAACCTTAGTTAGAGTTTCACCAATGCTTGAACATGAACTGAAGCTAAAATCCCAACAATGTTTGGAATGACACCCTTGAAAGTGTCTACTTGTTGAAAACCTGCTTGATCTAAGCTCACCTCTCTCTAATAGAACTTAATCCTGACATTAATTATCCCTCTGATGGAACCCTGAATTTTACATGTGGATACAATATACACACTCAAGTAATGTTTAATCCATTTTTACCACTCTTCCTTGACCTGAGTAGCCATTCCGATCCGATTTCATCTTCTTGGATGAGAATGGTACCCTACCTAATTGAACCTAAACCCTTTTTCTTCTTCCCCTCCATTTATTTATTGGGTGGTAGGCCTTTTTCTTGGTGCACTATTGACAAAAGCCTGACAGATTTTGGGGCGACAAGAAGAGGAATCCATTTTAAGCTAGTTTCTTGTGTCGAAGACTAGCTTTAGGATTTGGGAATTGGGAAATGGTTGGTTTTGAGGTTCAATAGATACATCCAGTCGGTATGAAAAGTGTATCCTGAAGTAAAAAGGGGTTAGATTGTTAAGCTAGTCCTATGGAAATGAAAAACAGAAAAGTATATAGTAGCTCACAATGTAAAAATAGCAAGTGAGTCTAACTCTCTCTCTGAGAAAAAGTAAAAATAGTCGAGTAAAAGTTAGACAGAGAGTTAGACTAGTTTATGAAAGCAAAAGCTGAGTTGAGAAAATTATTATAAGAGTTACCTCCATAGGTCTATAGCAGAAAAATGAAAGAAAGAAGGGATTGAGAAAAGTTTTATCTTGCAAAACAAGGCTAGTGGTTACTGGGAAGTGAGGAAGAGAAGTGAAAAGTTGAGTGTACACTTTAGGGATTGGGTAGTTTAATGGATTCGGGCCCTTGTCTGCTTAAATTGGCCCTTATCTTTGCTTGCTTTCGTATAATATTGCATTGTATTCTTGAGAGTTAACCACCTTAAAACTACTGCAACCCATATCTTTGTTATCTGATTGCCCTTTTTGCACCTAGCCAAACATGTTTCATTCACCTTCCATGTCAGGGATCGCACCAAACACTTTTAATGAATGTCAAAAAGTTGAGTTTTAGTTGAAAGTAAGAGTTTCTCCAAGTCTCGGAGAGTAAAGTGTGTTCTGTGATGAGCATGGAACAATTGTCTAATAGTAAAAGCATGTTAAAAATTGATATAATTCTCTCTAGGACTGATTTTTGAAGCTGTTAATGCATAGACTATGCAATGAGTTCATACTTTCAAACTCATTCTCCAGGTTCAAACTCCCTCTCTTTTACCCTTTTTTAGGTGGTACTTGTGCTAAAATGGTGATGTCTAGCTAGCAAGAGCTTAGAGGAGTGCATAGGATGAAGTTATGGGTGCAAAGATGCGGAAAAAGCTTGAAGATTAGAGTAGAGGAGCAGCTATCAGGCGCCAAATTATCGGTTGAGACCGATAGACCGTGCACACTAACCGCAGTACACAAACAGAAGAAGATTTATTGACCGCGGTGCGAGGGCTAGCTTATCAATGAAGACCGATAGAGAAGACAATCGATACCCCGTGGTATCGGCCAAGACCGATATACCGCTCCTGCCAACATACGTACTCGCTACTAACCCCCTGGACTGAAGACGAACTGCGCAATCTATCGGTCACATGCCATGTCGGGTGTGACCGATATCTTATGAATTTGTTGACTTTTTCTTTTCTCTTTTATTTTGTTGACTCGCGTTTACAAGGGTTGACCCGGCTACTGTTCACAAGGCAGTATAAAAACCATGTTTTTCGCCTTGTGAAGAGTAAGCAGAGTCTCGTGATTTTCGTTGTAGTCTTAGTTACTTGAGATTTTAGATTCCTTAGCACATTCTTGTATACTTTGTTGTGCTAAGTACTTCTTTATTTTGAGTTTAATCGCATTCAAGTTTATAATTTCTGCTCTTCTTTACTCGCTTTCTGATTTCAAGTTCATCACTTTCCTTGAGCTCAATCATGGTTCTTTCCTAAATTCGTAGCGTATCATCTTTCCAGTCCATGAGAAAAGATGCTTGAACATAGAACTAGCTTATACTTCACTGTGAGCTACTTTACTTTTCTGTTTTTCATCTCCATAGGACTAGCTTAACATCCTAACCCCTTTTTACTTCAAGATACACTTTTCATACCGACGGGATGTATCTATTGAAGCTCAGAACCAACCATTTCCTAATTCCCAAATCCTAAAGCTAGTCTTCGACGCAAGAAACTAGCTTAAAAATGGATTTCTCTTCTTGTCGGCCCAAAATCTTTCAGGCTTTTGTCAATAGTTTACCAAGAAAAAGGCCTACCACTCAATAAATAAATGCAGGGGAAGAAGGAAAAGGGTTTAGGTTCAATTAGTTAGGGTACCATTCTCATCCAAGAAGATGAAATTGGATCGGAATGGCTACTCAGGTCAAGGAAGAGTGGTAAAAATGGATTAAACATGACATGAGTGTGTATATTGTATCCACATGTAAGATTCAGGGTTCCATAAGAGGGATAATTAATGTCAGGATTAACTTCTAATAGATAGAGATTATCTTAGATCAAGCAGGTTTTCAACAAGTAGACACTTTCAAGGGTGTCATTCCAAACATGGTTGGGATTCAACATTCAGTTCATTTTCAAGCATGGGTGATACTCGAACTAAGGCTGCAGGCGTGAAAAATATAATGCACAAGTTATGAGCTTAACCTTCATTGTTCTAAGATGAAAATGCATGAGGAAACATTACGCTAATCTAGACTAAATTCACTGTGAATGATGAGAAAAGATACAAAAAGAATGCTCAAAGGATGCAAATATGCACATGAAAACGGTAAATATATGAGTATATCACCTCCCCCAGACTTGCCTTTTGGTTGTCCGCAAGCAAACTACAAAAAAATAAACTTAGAAAAGGAGTTTGAAAGTATGAACTCAGTGCTTAGTCTATGCATTAACAACTTCAAAAATCAGTCCTAGAGAGAATTAGATTAATGTTTAACATGCTTTTACTATTAGACAACTGTTCCATGCTCATCAGAGAACACACTTTACTCTCCGAGACTTGGAGAAACTCTTACTTTCAACTAAAACTCAACTTTTTGACATTCATTAAAAGTGTTTGGTGCGATCCCTGACATGGAAGGTGAATGAAACCTGTTTGGCTAGGTGCAAAAAGGGCAATCAGATAACAAAGATATGGGTTGCAGTAGTTTTAAGGTGGTTAACTCTCAAGAATACAATGCAATATTATACGAAAGCAAGCAAAGATAAGGGCCAATTTAAGCAGACAAGGGCCCGAATCCATTAAACTACCCAATCCCTAAAGTGTACACTCAACTTTTCACTTCTCTTCCTCACTTCCCAGTAACCACTAGCCTTGTTTTGCAAGATAAAACTTTTCTCAATCCCTTCTTTCTTTCATTTTTCTGCTATAGACCTATGGAGGTAACTCTTATAATAATTTTCTCAACTCAGCTTTTGCTTTCATAAACTAGTCTAACTCTCTGTTTAACTTTTACTCGACTATTTTTACTTTTTCTCAGAGAGAGAGTTAGACTCACTTGCTATTTTTACATTGTGAGCTACTATATACTTTTCTGTTTTTCATTTCCATAGGACTAGCTTAACAATCTAACCCCTTTTTACTTCAGGATACACTTTTCATACCGACTGGATGTATCTATTGAATCTCAAAACCAACCATTTCCCAATTCCCAAATCCTAAAGCTAGTCTTCGACACAAGAAACTAGCTTAAAATGGATTCCTCTTCTTGTCGCCCCAAAATCTGTCAGGCTTTTGTCAATACTGCACCAAGAAAAAGGCCTACCACTCAATAAATAAATGGAGGGGAAGAAGAAAAAGGGTTTAGGTTCAATTAGGTAGGGTACCATTTTCATCCAAGAAGATGAAATCGGATCGGAATGGCTACTCAGGTCAAGGAAGAGTGGTAAAAATGGATTAACCATGACCTGAGTGTGTATATTGTATCCACAGGTAAAATTCAGGGTTCCATCAGAGGGATCATTTATGTCACGATTAAGTTCTAATAGATAGAGATGAGCTTAGATCAAGCACGTTTTCAACAAGTAGACACTTACAAGGGTGTCATTCCAAACATGGTTGGGATTCAACATTCAGTTCATGTTCAAGTGATGCAAAAAGAAGGAAACAAAATAAATAAAACTATACATTTAGCAACAGTGTGTGTGTACTCTCTCCTCCATACTTGCTTCTCACTTTCCCAATGAGCCAGAGATAGGCAAAGCTCCATGAGAGAAATAATTTCACACAATACACTAAAAAGAAGGTAAAAATGCAAAACAGAAAGAAATAAAACTAATTTATATACAAAAAGAAACAAAAGAGGTAAGTGGTACCTCAGTGCTTAGGAGCTCTTTTCATCATCTCGTTGTGCCAGCTATATCGCTCCCCGATCTCTGTTTGTGACCCTGATGCAGCTCGATTGATATGGATGAGGGCCGCAACAGCTTGTTGTGCTTCAATCTGTGTTTCTTCAGTCTGGTCGCATGCTTCTTCAAAATCAACCTCTTTACTAGTAGAGGGGATATCTATGCCTGCAGGTTCCTCCACATCTATTGCTTGGGTGCTGTTGTTAACATCCACGTGCTCATCGAAGAGGGTTCTCCTGGTCAGATTCAGCCACATAGTATTTAAATGTTGGGAGCAACTCGGCAATTCTAGGAAAGCGGCTCTCAGTTCTTCTATTGTGGTTTTGCTGAATTTTGAAGCAGGCATAGAGATACTTTTCTCTGTATCCTTTTGGAACAAAGGGGATGTATGGGAGTTATGTGGAATTCAGGAAAGGCACGGGTGTAGCTGCAATCGAGTCGGTGGAGTTTATCATCTGAAATTTGGGTGCTGCACAGGAAAACGGCCAATTTGGACCTGGACTATTCAGAATGTGCTGTTTTGAACCTGATTTTTTTAATAAGGCCAATATCAACCCGAACACAAAATAAATTTAAATTCCGTACCCTAACTCTTTTATTTTGTGTCAAAACGGACATTGACTAACTTTCTGTTAGTCAACACTAACGGTTTTTGCAGATAGAAGAGAAGGAGAAGAAGATCGATAAAATCAATTTTGGAAAATTTCAAGTGACTAACGTGTCGGCCACGTCATTATTTCGTTAGTGTTGACTAACGGAAAGTTATTCAATGTCCGTTTTGGCACAAAAAAAGAGTTTGGGTACGGGATTTGAATTTATTTTGTGTTCGAGATTTACTGGTCAAGGTCCGAATTTCCGTTAGTGTCCAAATTTCGAATTTCCGTTAGTGTTGACTAACGGAAAGTTAGTCAATGTTCTTTTTGGCACAAAATAAAAGAGTTTGGGTACTGAATTTGAATTTATTTTGTGTTTGGGTTGATATTGGCCTTATTCAAAAGACTAAGTTCAAAACGGTACATTCCGAATAGTTCAAGTTTAAATTGGCGTTTTCCCCGGTGCTGCACACTCTTTAAGTTTGTGATCAAAAGACAAATTCTTCTGGGACACCAAGTAAGTCAGATCCTCTTTAGGAAGGCAAATAGAGAAATATTTCTCTAGGTAACAGCGGAATATATACTGAAATTATTCCTTTGTGTCTTTTTCCATCCTTTTTAACATCAGGCACCTCACTAAGTAGTCCTCTCCAATAAAGTCAACATAATCCTCCTGTTATTCCGAGATCATTTCAGCGGGAGCTGTGTCCATAATAGGTTGGATGATGGTGCTGTAGTATAGATCAGGGTGGGAGGTACTTGATGCTTTGGACTTCGTCCTTTTTAACTCATTAAGCAAGATGCAACCCAAATTCACTTCGCTGAAATCTACAGTGAAAGGCTCTCCATATCTTGCAAAGATTGTGTTGCCTATAAACTTCTGAGCAATACTGAGGAGAGGATTCTTAATCAGAGAGGCCTTTGTAGTTCCATCCTTAAAAGGGCCACTTCCAATTATTTCCCAGAGTTCTGCTGCCTTAGGGAAGGCAGGGAAATCGTAGAGAATTCCATCAGTAAAGTTTTAGGCTTTACATACCTCAGTCACTGAAGAGAATGTACTTCATCAGCAAGTTTGAAGGTTAGCGTTCCTTCACTGGGTTTCTTTTGGCGTGGCTTCTCATAACGCAAATCCATTGTGGCAAAGAACTTCTTCACAGCTCCCTTATGGTGGTGTTCTTGGTAGTTGAAGAAAAATCCCTAACCCATCTTCCGAATCATGCGCTTCAAATCGCCATACAACCCCAGCTTTTTCATGAATCGCAGGTGCAAGAACCTTGACTGATGGACCCTCATCTTGGAAAAGACTGCATACTCCCTGTGCTCTTCTTCCTTCCAAAAAGCTGGGATTACCCCTGACTGGGTCTTCTACTTCTTAGTAGCCACTGGTTCATCATCAGGCTGCGGCCTCTTTTTGTTAGACCTAGATGTCTCGCTGGAGGGTAGTACAACGCTTGGATCTTTCTAGGTCTTGGGTTTCTTGCTTTTGCTCTTAGAGGTTGAACCCTTGACCTTTCTTGCATCCGGCTTTTGCAATTTAGAGCTTCTGGTTTGGGCATGTGCTTTCTCCATCAGTCAATTGATCAAGTACCTGCAGCTAAGTCTTAGCGGTAGAGGTAGTGAAATTATAAATTTCAGCGCTAAGAAGCTTAGCATTGAATTAGAGAGTGAAGACAGAGGAGTGTAAAGAGAATTGCTAGGGTGAAATTTCAGAAGAAAATGAAGAAATCTTCAAGTAAATTCGGATGAGGAAGGTGAAACTTGGTTTGAATCTCTCGAAGGGAAATGAGATTGGTAATAAACCGGAATATTAAATCGGACGAGTCGGAAGAATTGAGATAACCGGGAGATTGTAGGAGTAATCGGTTTGGTAAATCGCGGTTCTGCGTCTAGAAGCTTATAATCCCAGTTTGCTCCTAAAAATGTACTCAATGTTCTACTACTTGGAATTGTCATCGTTGTGCACCGATGAGCCACAAAGAACTGAAAGTGGAGTTGCAGAAGCATAAAAATGAAAACTTTGAAAAATAAAGAAAAATAAAGTATGTACAAAAAGGATAACCATGAGATTACCTCTGAAGTGCGCTTGTTTTATGCCACTAAGCTTGACATTGTTGTTCCTTTTAGTTGGAGAAGAGTGAGGCCTCATTATCTAAACTGGGTCCCCAATCATGTGTTGATGCGGAGACAAACTCTTTGTCATTTCTTGACGTGCCATCACCTGTGTTAGTACCATCAATAAAAGAGCTTGAACAACCAGTTCCTTCCTTGTACTTATCCTTGAAGCTCTGGTTCTTGTCAGCAGTACCAAATGGAGAATGTGGTGTGTTTTCAACGCCAGCAGTTTCTCCCTTCTTGTTCATGAACCTCTCATGTGGAAGCAAAGGGCGTGTCCTTATGGGGTCTCCATAATCTTCCGTTTCAGGCATGTCTCCACTTATAGAGGTGGGAACAGTAGATATGTCATAAGTGACTTTGGCGTATATGTTTGCCAAGATCACAGTGAGATCCTGCAAGCTCATCACTCCTCCAGTTATCCTCAAGAAAGGCATCCCTAGCACTAATGGTAACTCCTTGGCATTTGTCATTTGCACCACTACAAAGTCTGTAGGGATTGGTGCATCTGCTATCCTCAGAGGGTAGGTTTCCACAATGCCAAGTGAATTGACAGAAGATGAATCCGCCATAGTGAGGGCACATATTCTCTTTTTGTTCTTCTTTAGTCCAGGACTCCTTATTAAGGCAGCAGAGATAAGGTTGATACTATACCATGTATCACAGTCCATTAGTCTTGTAGTCTCCTAGAGAACAAGGCAGGATGAATCTTCAAGGATTCCTCCACTGCTTAAGTAGCTTCAAGTCAGAGACTTCCTTCATCCTTTGATGGTAGAGTTCCATGGATTCTTTGAACTTCCTCTGACACTCCAGTATGGTTTGTATGAATCTCTGTTCCACTGGGTCTCTGAGTGAGACATCTCTCTCTGGGGAGCGGTACTAAGAGTTTAGTCATCATCTTAGTAACTTCTGGGAAAGCTTCTTCAAAGCTTTCTTCCTCAACTAGTAGTGTGGAGGTTTCTTCAAGGTTTTCTTCTTGTTGTAAAGTAGACACGACTTCATTATCACTTAGGGAGACATCTGAGTCTTCCTCCAGTTGAGGTTCTTCAATATTATTATCAGTTAGCTGGTCTGTAGAGAAAACAACATTGCAGGATTCCATGGGATTGGCCTCACACTTGCCACATAGAGTTCATGGAGCTCTCTGAGAAGAAGATGCAACCTGTGCAATCCTCGTGTCCAAAGATTTGAACCGATTATTCAGAGTTTCAAATTTACCCAAGAGGTCATCATATCCTCCATTCACATGTAGTTAACTTCTTATGTCTGCTCAGCTGTCAACTCAACATTCTCCTCTTGATACGCCTGAGTGAATCCCTCAGCTTCTCAAATAAAGTGGATACCTTCTTGGCTAGCCATCAGTAGATTGCCCATCCTATCAAGTCTCTCATTCATCTCCTTGAACTTGTGCTCACTGTTAGTGTCAAAAGCAGGGAAGCTTCTGTCATAGTCGCCATAATCGCAAGCATCACTCTGAGCAAGATTCTCTATAAGCTATTCAGCTTGAGCTTCATTGGGTCCACCGAAGTTTCCTTGACTAGCAGTGTCAAGCTGAGTAGTTGTATTCTTGGTAACTCTGTAGAAAATTCCCAGAAGATGATCTTTAGAGATTCCATGGTGAGGACAACTTCTAGTGTATCCTTTCAAACGCTCCCAAGCTTCACTTAGAGACTCTTGACCACCTTGCCTAAAAAAGTTTATCTCACTTCTGTACTTAACAATCTTCTGCTTGGGATAGAACTTATATAGGAATTTGTGGTGGTGGAAACCTGCACAGTTGAAATAGTCAATGGTCTAGGTCTGAAAGCTCTGAGATGAGAAACACTTAGCGAAGATCTCAAGAGAGTTTGTTATTAAGCTTTTGCAATAGTTTCTGTGTAAAATTCCGGATCCCCTTTTTGGAGGTATCCTCGGTCTATTTATACAAGTCTAAGTCGGCCTAAATCTATGCCTAAAGAGATAAGCTCAAATCCCTAAATCTTCGGGATCCTTTCTCAGCATAGTCGGCGCCGCCTCCTGGTTTTGACCTTGTCCTCGTCATGGGCCCAAATCTGAGAGCTCGTCTTCTAGGCCCAGTCCTGCAATAGAGGTCGGCGTGACTTGTTACTCGTGGGCCCACGACTCGTTTTTTCCAATGTGGGCCCTCTGACCTCGGCCCATTCCCTGTCTTGGAGTGAAATGGTCACAGCGGTCTCTTGGAGTCTAAATGACTACTACGGACGTCGTCCTGGAAAGGTGACGAGGTCCTAGTCCTAGTCAGTCTGGAGAGCCGGTCCCTGAGACAGAGCTGGTCCCTGAGACAGAGCTGGTCCAGATAACTGCGCGCCTACCTCTGGTACTTAGTCATTTTCTTGACGATCTCTACCGGAGTGAGATCTGACCCCAACAGTTAGCCCCCCAGCTCGGTAGTATCAGTTCTGATGATGCCGAGGTAAAAGTCATAGTGAGGTTTTCAAGAAAATGTACTGCTTGGCCTGCGTCTGACGAGACGAGATTGTGAAAACTTGTTTCGAGGACCTGCCGATGTTACTGAGCCTTCGTGTTCATGTTTAACGTATAACCCAGTAAAGATTTTCAATAGACTTGTGTTTCTGAATTTGTGTTATAAAGTTTAGAGGAACTGGTCCTGTAAAGTTTGTAGAGCTTGTTCTCGTTAAAGCTCGTAAAACTTGTTTTATCTTGCCCAACTCTCACATGTTCACGTTAATGCTGAGTTGGACGTTACGTCTCTGTTTAGTTGCTTTCCGGACTGAGTAAAGATACTGTTTTCCGGAAGCTGAAAATTTAATTTCCGCTGAAAATTGGAAATATAAATTTCCTTTAGAAATTAGAGTTGTTAATTTCCGCTGGAAATCAAACGCTTGACTCATTTCAGAAATCAAAATTGTTCTCGCAGGCCACTGAAACGTGCCACTCCAGGGTTTCGACAGTAACACTATAAATACTCTTTCTCCTTTTCTTTTCTCCACAACTTCACTCCTCCAAAAGAAAGGTAGCCTCTCTTCTCTCTCAATTTTCTGTTTTAGATCTAGGGTTTTGGGAAACAAAAAGATTTTTTTTTTTGGTTTTCTTTTTTTTGTTGTTGCCGTCTCGTAGCTTCGTCTTCTCCGGCTAGAACCACAAGTTTTCCGACGAGTCCCTACTCCGTTCTGTGCCGTCTGGTCTTCTCATCGCCGTCCAAGTCTTTTCCGGTGAGATCCCATGAAAGCTCAGATTCGTCGATTCCGGTCGTTTTGTTCCTCGACGGGTTCTCAGCTCCTCCGGTGACGTTTGTGCCGACGAGTTATTTCCCGGTGACTCATGAGAGAGGTCAGCTTTGCATCGTTCTTCGTCCTGTTGTCGGCGTCCCGGTCTTCTCCGGCGAGATCCTGGTGATTTCAGACTCGTCGACACTGCCTCTGGTCGGTTCTCGGCTTTTCCGGTGATTGCGTTTTTGTCGATTCGACGCCAACCGCTTCTCGGTCTCGCCACCATCATCTCGACGCCGTCGTTTCCGACGAGAGCTAGCCCTGCTTCACCGGTGAGACGCGGTGGTCACTGGTTTGTTGACGTCTCTGCTCTTTGGACGAGATCCTGTTCACGCGGCGGGCCTCACTTCGACAAGTCCCGACTCCTCGTTCTCTCCTCCGTGTCACCGAGCCACCTGAGTTTTCCGGCCAGATCCAGTTCGGTTCACGTCCTCGTTCGTCACCGGTTCGTCATTGCCCGCGTTTTCTGGTGAAATCCAGTCCGTGTCCGTTCGTTTCCGTTCACGCCGTCTCCGTTCCATTTCCTTGATTCTCCGGTTCAATGGTCCGGTTTGATTCGAGCTATCACCGCGCCGAGGTCATGTTAAACCCGACGTCGTCTTTTGAGGAGTTTTTAAAATCTATTTCAAACTTTAGGACTAGTAGTTTAGAAAGCCAGGACCGAGTTTTTAGATAAACTGTTCTGATGCGGAGTCCAGCTCCTGGCTTCGTCCTTGTAAAGATAGAGAGGCGACTCGAATCCTCGTCTCGGATGTAAGCGATGCGGTGAATGCACAAAGTCCGCCTCTCGTTATTGAGCAAGTCGTCTCGGGCGCCTGTCCCTCAGGTTGCTCCTCCAGGAGTGGACGAGGAGACCGTTCCTTAGTCGTGTTTTGCGCATCTGTTAGCGCTTTTATTGCTTATGTTTTTAGATATTGACTTTGATTTTGCGCATAGGAGGCTGCCTTATGTTTTTCGGCTTTAGGTTTTCTGGATTTTATGTTTTACCGTCTGGACGGGTTTTATCCATGGATGATTTTACCTTGTATTTTTGCAAGATGATAATGAATGCGGTTTTTAGCTTATCGATGATCTTCTTTTCAACATTTTTGCTTAGTCTTTCAACGAAAATCTTAGTAACGACGAACCGTACTTTGTTGTAGATGTTTGACCAACGGAACATACATTCCTTTTATCGTGGTTGTTACCAGTGTAAGTATAACTGGGTTTCCTGAACGAACGACTTGGTTTACGATCATGTTCGCTCTTTCGATCATGACCGCTCCTGTGACGATCGTCGCTTTTGACCAACGATGTTGTTGGGTTTTGGACTGGTCACTTCGGTTACATGTGCGCTTCTCTCTAAACGCACCTGCTCCTATAATGAACCACTTTTATTTATATAGCGCGCTTTATCCGATGGTGGATGTTGTCGTATTTATTCTGCAGAGTTTTTGTGAGAAGTCGTCGCTGTGGCCAGCAGCGGCGATTTGAGATGGTCGTTTAAGTTAGACCTTGAGTTTATCCATAACGGATGTAATTGAGATAGTTGTTTTGATAAGTTTTTGTAGCAGATGTTTATTCTCATAAAGGTTTGCTACAAAGAGAGGTGGGAGTATACGAGTATACGTACCCCACTCCCCCCCCTTTTTTGGGAGGGGGGCAACTGAACCCATCCGAAAATGGGCTGCCTACGTACCCTTTGCAGGGATCAAGTCACTCGTAGTTCATGGTAAGTTGTTTGATGTATGGATGATTGAGTGTGATGATGATTTTTGAGGTAGCGGGACGGAGTTTAGTGGTAGTACTTCTTGAGGTGTCGTGCGTTCCACGATCGTGGGATAGCTTTTCCTTCCATGTTTGCGAGTTCATATACGCCCGGGCGAACGACCTTAGTGACGACGTATGGTCCTTCCCAATGTGCTCCAAGTTTACCGGCATTCCACTCTGCTGTGTTTTGGAAGACTTCGCGTAAGACCAAGTCTCCTTCGTAAAATCGCCGGGTGCGGACCTTGGAATTGTAGTACTTGGACGCAGCCAACTGGTAGCGGGTGATGTTAAGTAGTGCTCGGTCACGCCGTTCGTTGACTAGGTCCAGCTCCCCTAGGAGCAGCAGGTGGTTGAGTCCTTCTTGTTCGGGGAGAAGCCTACTGCGGACTCCTGGAATGTGTACCTCTGGTGGGATGATGCATTCTGTTCCGTAGACGAGGGCGAACGGGGTTTCGCCTGTAGCTCGCCTTGGAGTCGTTCGATAGGACCATAGGACGCCTTCGAGTTCATCTGCCCAAGGTCCCTTCTTTTCGTCCAAACGCTTTTTGAGTCCTACAATAAGAGTCTTATTAGTGGATTCGGCTTGTCCGTTTCCTTGAGGACATCGTGGCGTAGATTTGCTCAGGCGGATCTTCCACTTATCGCATGAAAGGTCGAACTTGGCGGAGATGAACTGCGAGCCGTTGTCAGTGACGATTTCATAAGGCACGCCGTGCCGGCAAATGATGTTCTTCCAGATGAACTTCTCCACTTGTCTATCTTTGATGCTAGAGTATGATTCTGCCTCGACCCACTTGGAGAAGTAATCTATCAGCACCAAGAGATAACGCTTCTGTCGCGAAGGGTGGAGAGGCCCGACGATGTCCATGGCCCAGCGCATAAACGGATAAGGCGAAGTAATGGATGAGAGCAGCTCCGTGGGCTGATGAATCATTGGGGCGTGTCGCTGGCATTTTTCGCAGTGTGAGGAGAACTTCTCGCAATCTTGGATCATAGTGGGCCAAAAGTAACCATGGTGTTTGATTCGGATTGCTAGTGCTCGTCCTCCAGAGTGGTTGCCGCAAGATCCGCTGTGAATTTCCTCCATTACTTGCCTAGCCTTTTTCTCTTCAACGCAAGCGAGTAAACGCCCAGAAAATCACCATTTGTAGACATTACCGTCAAGTAAAACGTAACGAGCTGCTTGTGCTCGTAGTTTGCGAGCTGCCCACTTGTCCTTCGGTAACTCACCATCGGCTATGTATCCTCGAATTTGGTCCATCCATGGTGTGTCGCAACCGTATTCCTTTTCTTCTGCCTCTCTCTTAGTTAGAATTTCTTTGTCGCTCTGAGCGGGCTGGCCGTCCGCTTCTGTTGGTTGAGTACTGGTCGTTGTGGCAGGCGTAGAGAGGCAGGTTGGTAAAGGTGGAATACGTGCTGTTTCTTCAACCTCAAGATGGATTGTCTCTGATGGGGCAGGATCTGACGTACTCGTCTCCATAGGTAGTGGACCATCTGGCTTGGAAGGGGCTATTGTAGCCGCTTCAGATTGGGTTTGTTGAATCTCCCTATGTAAAGTTATGTCTGTTGGTGAGGTCGACTCAGGATGTGACGCTGCGTTCTGGTCTTGGTCGGTTGACTCCGGAGCTTCGGGAGGAGATGGTGTATCAGTTCCGGTGCTAGTCGTCCTGTTAAGTTCAGGCCGAGCCGTCTCTGGTGAGGGATTTCCAGGGTGAGCTGTCTTGGGAGGAGTCGTCACGATCGGAGGAGAGCAAGCTGGCTCGGCTGGTTTGGGATTGTTCGCCTCTGCTTGAGTGCCGCGAGCCTTCTTTGTTGGACGGGCCGCCTTAGCGGGTTCGAGGTGAATAGGTTCTGTCAAGTCTCCTTGTGCTTTATGCTTAGCTGCTTGGGAGCGGGTTACCACATTTACCAAGTTGCGCGAGCGAATGCTTGGTTTCTTGATAAACTCGACGGGGATGACTCGGCGAACATCTTCGTCTGTTTTAGATGCGTCGACTGCTAGGGCATCGGCGTCTGTATTCTCTTCTCTAGGAATACGTGTTACCGTGCACTCCTCGAACTGCGTTGCTAGTTCCTTGGCGACTTGAAGATAAGCCTCCATTCGTTCATCTTTGGTGGCGTATTCTCCGTTGAATTGGTTTACGACTAGTTGAGAGTCGCAAAACACTAAAACTTTCGTGATTTTTTAGTCCTTTGGCGAGTCTTAGTCCTGCTAGGAGCGCTTCATACTCTGCCTCATTGTTCGAGGCATCGAATCCCAGGCGGAAAGATTGTTCGAGTACTTCTTTTGTTGGTGAAGTTAATCGTATCCCTACACCTGAACCGCTTTTTGATGATGCGTCATCTACGTGAAGCAGCCAAGGGAGGCTAGGAACTTCAACTTCTTTGATTTCGTCTGGCAGTTCTATAAGGAAGTCTGCCAGGACTTGTGACTTTGCGCTAGTGCGGCTTCGATAGTCAGTGTCGTATTCACTCAACTCTATCGCCCACTTTGCCAGTCGTCCTGATTGACTGGGACTGTGCAAAACCGACCGCAGCGGGAAAGTGCTAAGGACTACTATCGGATGTGATTGAAAGTAGGGTCTCAGCTTTCTCGCGGCTGTGAGGACGGATAGTGCCAGCTTCTCCATTACTGGGTATCTAGTCTGGGCGTCTGTCAGTGAATTGCTTATATAGAAGATGGGCTTCTGCTCGCCACTTTCCTCTCGGACCAGGACTCCGCTGACAGCCGTTTCGGAGACTGCTATGTATAAGAACAGAGGTACGCCATGGACTGGCTTTGCTAGCACTGGAGGGCTGGCCAGGTACTTTTTTAACTGTCGGAAGGCGTCTTCGCATTTTTCTGTCCACTCAAAATTCTTATTCTTTCGTAGCGTGTCGTAGAACGGAAGGCATTTATCAGTGGACCTTGAGATGAATCTGTTAAGTGCGGCTACTCGCCCAGTGAGTCGTTGGACCTCTCGCTTGGATTTTGGTGAGGACATATGAATGAGTGCGTCGATCTGTTTTGGATTTGCCTCGATGCCGCGATGGGTGATGAGGTATCCGAGGAACTCGCCGGAGGTTACTCCGATTCTGCACTTGGTTGGATTCAACTTCATATAATGTTTGTTCAGGCACTTGAAACAATCTTCTAGGTGGACGACGTGGTCTTCCTCGTCTAATGATTTAACCAGCATATCGTCGATATAAACCTCCATGGTTTTGCCGAGCTGGTCGGCAAACATCTTGTTGACTAGGCGTTGATAAGTGGCTCCAGCATGTTTTAAGCCAAAAGGCATGACTTTGTAACAGTATATGCCGCGATCCGTTATGAACGCCGTCTTCTCGCGGTCGGCTGGGTTCATTAGAATCTGGTTGTAGCCAGAAAACGCATCCATGAATGACAGGAGTTTATTGCCTGCTGTTGCTTCGACGAGCCGGTCGATGTGTGGGAGGGGGAAGCTATATTTGGGGCAGGCCTTGTTTAGATCAGTGAAATCTACGCAAGTCCGCCACTTGCCGTTTTTCTTCTTGACCACGACTGGATTTGCCAGCCAATCGGGGTATTTGACTTCCATTATTGATCCCACTTTCAAGAGTTTCTCGACTTTGTCGTTAACTGCCTTCGCTCTTTCAGGTCCTAGTTTCCTTCATTTCTGCTTAATTGGTTTGAATGACGGATCGACATTCAATTCGTGGCAAGCCACATTGATATCGATACCGGGCATGTCGTCGGCTGCCCAAGCGAAGGTGCCTATGTTCTGCTTCAGAAACGTGACTAGTCTCTTCTTGATTGTAATGTTCAAATTAGCACCGATCTCGACGCATCGCTCTGGGGTCTCGTCGTCGATGCAAACCGATACAACTGGTTCGGAGGTAGGTACCGCTCTCAACTCGCGGTCCTCCTCGATCTGTAATGGCTACAACTTCTCAGAAATCTCTTTGACGGGGTCTCTGTTTTTCTTCATCTTTTTTCGTTCAGCTTTCGAGACCGGGTCAGTAACGGGATTCCGAATTTTGTGTTCGGTAAGGGTGCATATGCGAGACTCCTTATGACTTCCGTAGATCGTCTTGATGCCTTGCTTTGTCGGAAACTTGACGCATAGGTGGTAAGTGGATGCTACGGCGCGCATCGCGTTAAGCCATGGAGTTCCTAGGATGACGTTGTATATCGCTGGGTGGTCAGCTACTGAAAATTCGACTACTTTGACGATTCCTCCGGCTTTTACGGGCAACCTGATTACTCTGAGAGTCATGGTGGTTTCTCCTGAGAAACCGGTTAGGGGTTTTGGTTGTTCTTTGATTTTGTCAAAGCATATATCCATTCGCCTCAGCGTGTCTTTGAAAATTACGTCAACGGTGCTTCCCCTGTCAATTAAGACCCGGGACACGTCGATGTTGCTGATAGCGATTTCGATGACAAGTGGATCGTCATGTGGTTTGTCGATTCCGATCGTTTCTCTTTCTTCAAAAGTGATTGTGTCGTTAGGGAAACTAGACGGGGCAGACCAGTTGACGCTAGCTTCAGCTCGGCGTTGAAATGCTTTAATGGAGGAAATCGTATCTGAGCAGTAGTGGGATCCTCCCATTATCACGAATAATTTCTTTCTTGGCCCACCTTGAGTATTGTTTTCGTTTTGTCTACCGCGTTTGGGTGGTTCCTCCTCGGTAGGAGCAGGCTCAGACGCGGGCGCCTGATCTGTTTTGACTTCAAAATCTTCGAGCTTGAGGTCCTCCTTAAGCTTGCCGTCCAGCAGTCTCTGGGCGAGGGCCGAGCCGAGGGATCGGCAGTTTACTGTCGAGTGCCCATGGGTGCGATGAATATCGCAGTATAGCGACCCGTCGTAGGTTGAGTTTCCGGTCCACACATTAGGAAAACCTCTTCCTCGGCCACGACCGCGGCCTCTACCTCGGCCAACGCCGGGTGAGTCCACTTGGTAATTGTGGGCTCCTTTTGAGCCACCCTCGTGCTGGATATAACCTCTACCATGGGTTTTTTGCGACTGACTCGGCTGGAGGTCGCTGTCATTCTTCTGTTTTGACTTCCCATACTTCTTTGCAAGTTTCTTTGCTTCCTCTTCGCTTTTGGCGTAGTTCGTTGCTCGATGTAGGGCATCCTGGATAGTTGAAGGCTCGTTGAGAGACATCTTCTTCCAGAAATCAGATTCGTGCCATATGGCTCTTTTCAGCGCTCGGAGTGTATCCGAGTCCTCTATCCCTTTCACTTGTGGTAGTACGAGCTGGAAACGTTCGATGAAAGTTTTGAGGGACTCGGTTGGTCCTTGGTTCATGGACCATAAATCAGCGCCTGACGTTTGAGTCTCAATGAAGATGGAGTAGTGTTTGATGAAGGTCTCTGTCAACTGTTTGAACGTATCGATGGAATTACTTTCGAGCCCTTTAAACCATTTGAGAGCTGGTCCTTTGAGGTTTTCTACGAAAAGCAAGCACTTCCCGACATCCATCTCTTCCTCTTTGAAATTCGATCTTGTCATAGCCACACTGAATTCGTTGAGGTGGTCAGCTGGGTCTTCGGTCCCGTCGTAGGTTGGCACCCTAATCTTGCCTGGGTCCGATACTCGAGCTTTGGTGATGCGTGCCGAGAAAGGAGTGTGCTGGGCTTGCTCCAATATCAGATCGAGTTCTGGTGCCTTGCTAGTGGCACGATGCATCTGCGAACGAATAGTCTTCAACTCGGTAGTAGTCTTGCTTAACGAAGCTCGAAATTCGGCCATCTGGTCATGCTGGGCTTGAAATTCAGCTTGTTTCGCTTCTGCATCCTCTGCCTGTTTTACCCACTCAACGTTTTCCTCTTCTTCCGAAACATGTCTGGCATATCTACGACCGGTCTCATCGTCGAAAACGGAGGAACGTCGTTGGGTCGTCCTTTGTGGGTCGGCATGCTTCTGCCTCGTAGTGGTTCGCCGCCCCACTTCTTCCTCTGGGAGTTTGGTGTTGCTTGTGACTCTCCTCATGGGGTCATCGTCTCTGACGGTGGAGAATTGCTGTGAAGCTATGTGTTGAGGATCATCGTTCCTTGCTTTGGCCATTCCCTGCCGATCTCTCGCTGTCTCAGTGAAGATTGTTTCAGGGACGACTCTTCTAGCTAGGTCATCGTCGTCGTTGTCGAGGTCTATCGGCTCGTCGCCGACTTTCGCTTTCTCTCGTCGTGCCTGGGCTAAAAGAGCGGACCGTTCATCGTTTGCCGTGGTCGATGGATTCTGTTGCCGAGGTTGGCTCGACGATCCTATCGGTGTGGTGAAGTTAAGCGCCACTGGATCGATTCGTGTCGCCGGTTTTCTGAACAGACTTGGCTCGAGGGGTCGTGCGCGGACGTCTGCTCCTATGGATATGAGCTCGTCAGTTATTGTCCCGTTGGCTCTGTTTTGCCGCTCGGCGCTCTCCAGCAATGCGTCCAGTGTCGCGCTCATCTTCTGCAGCAACTCAGGGAGAAGCGAGCTCGCTCTCGGGGTTTCCTTCGACTTCTCGCCAGGGAGATCGGCGCTAGCTGTTCCTGCTGGTGGCAGATCGTCACGAGCGGTTTGGTCCTTGTTGGTATCTCCTTCAGCCTGGATCTCGCCCTCTTCCAGATCTCTCGGCGCGACGTCTTTCAGATCAGCGATACGTCGTTCATCAGTCATCGTGTTATGGATCTCTTCGCGGTGGTTCTTCGGAGTAAGATGCTTTCAATGCCCTCCTTCTAGCGCCAAACTGTGGTGGTGGAAACCTGCACAGTTGAAATAGTCAATGGTCTAGGTCTGAAAGCTCTGAGATGAGAAACACTTAGCGAAGATCTCAAGAGACTTTGTTATTAAGCTTTTGCAATAGTTTCTGTGTAAAATTCCGGATCCCCTTTTTGGAGGTATCCTCGGTCTATTTATACAAGTCTAAGTCGGCCTAAATCTATGCCTAAAGAGATAAGCTGAAATCCCTAAATCTTCGGGATCCTCTCTCAGCATAGTCGGCGCCACCTCCTGGTTTTGACCTTGTCCTCGTCATGGGCCCAAATCTGAGAGCTCGTCTTCTAGGCCCAGTCCTGCAATAGAGGTCGGCGTGACTTGTTACTCGTGGGCCCACGACTCGTTCTTTCCAATGTGGGCCCTCTGACCTCGGCCCATTCCCTGTCTTGGAGTGAAATGGTCACAGCGGTCTCTTGGAGTCTAAATGACTACTACGGACGTCGTCCTGGAAAGGTGACGAGGTCCTAGTCCTAGTCATTCTGGAGAGCCGGTCCCTGAGACAGAGCTGGTCCCTGAGACAGAGCTGGTCCAGATAACTGCACGCCAACCTATGGTACTTAGTCATTTTCTTGACGATCTCTACCGGAGTGAGATCTGACTCCAACAGAATTCCTTCTTGCAGAGGTCACAGGTGCTGACAAATTCAGATGGAATGTCATGCTCCCACTGTGATGCCTTGCCTCCTAGAGAGAATGGAAACAAGATCATTCTGATGGTGTCTTCAGGAACACCATTCATCTTCACTGTCCTGCATAACCTGTCAAACTTATCAAGATGGTCTAGAGGATCTTCAGATGGTAACCCATTGAAGATGGAGTTTTGCACTAGGTTGATCATGCTAGACTTGATTTCAAAGTTTTTGTTACGTACATGAGGTGGCGGATGCCAAGTTCAATGCTCCTAACATTGGGCTCATCAGAAGCTCCAATAGGCCTCATAGCAGCTCCAGGTCTTCTCTTGGTTGAGGTCCACCTCCCAAATTCTGATGCATCTACAGCACATGATTATGGTCATTAACCGTAGCCTCCAAAGCAGGTAGTTGGACTTGGTTAATCTGAGCAGCTGCAAGTGCATCATTAGCATTGGCTCCACGATTTTCCATATCGCAAGCCAAAATAATTTTTCTATGTAGGGTCTCTTCTCTTATTTGTCTTTCAAGTCTTCTGATGTGAGGTACCAAATCAAGTAGTTCTCATCTTTGGCTCATTCTTATCATGCACTACAAAACAGAGAAAATCCAAGTTCCCAAACACAGGAGCAAACACAAACACAAAATGAAAATTGCAAAAATTTAAAAGCTTTAGTCTTAAACCTAATAATTCAATCTTAATATCTATATGCGCAATGCTTCCCTGGCAACAGCGCCAATTTGATGAGTCATTTTTTTACTATGCATGCAAAACAAGAAGATACAAATGTCACAATTAAGCCAATGCAATGCTAGGAACTTAACTCATGACTCAATTGTAGCATATATGGGAATCGAACACAAGGACGCATGGTTACAAAGTACTAAGATGCAAGACACTGAGATTAAAGTAAAGCAAACAAAGAAAGTGGTTTGATTCATGTAACAGAGCTAAACAAATAAGAAAAGAAAGAAACTTTAAACGCATGAAGTATGATTTCTAGTTGCAGGGATGGTTACAACGTTGAGCTTTAGAAGTAGCAACTGGTTCAAGCTAGCAAGGTCAAGCTAAACGAGCTAAAGGTCTCTCTTTTAAGAACCACCTAGGACATGGACCACGGAGATAAGCACACCCATTGTCGTGGCGCAATACTCCTTTGGAACTTTTATGTTCTTGCATCACTGCCGTGGCGAGACTCAGAGAAGCTCCAAGCTTTATATTTCAAGATCCAATCGAGTCCACGCATCGCAACTGCATCACTGTCGTGGCAAAGGACAGTACGCCGAGTAAAAGATCGGTCAAGCATTTCCACAAACACCTCTCGGGTAGGGAAATGCTTGAGCTCAAGATCCGAGTTATCAAGTTCGGATCTAGCATTAAGCTCACCTAAGCTCAAGGATCTACTCTTTTGGACCTTCTGCAACCTTTCAAAACATTATAAACTCATAACCTACTACCTCTTAGCTCAGTGAGCTGACTACTCACCCATAGTTATGGAAAGAACCATGATTAAGCTCAAGGAATGTGATGAACTTGAAATCATAAAGCGAGTAAAGAAGAGCATAAATTACAAACTTGAATGCGATTAAACTCAAAATAAAGAAGTACTTAGCACAACAAAGTATACAAGAATGTGCTAAGGAATCTAAAATCTCAAGAAACTAAGATTACAACGAAAATCAGGAAACTCTGTTTACTCTTCACAAGGCGAAAAATATGGTTTTTATACTGCCTTGTGAACAGTAGCTGGGTCAAACCTAGTCAACGCGGGTCAACAAAATAAAAGAGAAAAGAAAAAGTCAACAAAATCATAAGATATCGGTCACACCCGACATGGCATGTGACCGATAGGCTGCACAGTCCGTCTTCAGTGCAGGCGGTTAGTAGTCGGTACGTCTGTTGGTAGGAGCGGTATATCGGTCTTGGCTATCAGTCTTGGCCGACAACACGGGGTATCGGTTGTCTTCTCTATCAGTCTTCATCGATAAGCCGGCCCTCGTACCGCGGTCAATAAATCTTCTTTTGTTTGTGTGCTGCGGTCAGTGTGCACGGTCTGCGATAGCTGCTCCTTTGCTCTAATCTTCAAGCTTTTTCCGCATCTTTGCACCCAGAACTTCATCCTCTGCACTCATCCAAGCTCTTGCTAGATAAACATCACCGTTTTAGCACATGTACCACCTGGAAAAGGGTAAAAGAGAGAGAAATATGTACAAATCCTAAACTAAGGTCCTAAAATGCTAATCTAAGCTAATCTAGACTAAATGCACTCTAAGTGGTGAGAAAAAGATGCATAAAAGATGTTAAAGGGATGCAAATATGCACATGAAAACGGTAAATATATGAGTATATCAAATGTACTTCTAAGTGAAGTTGTGGATCTCCTTTACAAGGGTTGTACATTGATATATATATATATATATATATATATATATATATATAGCTCCTTAATTTGGCTAGGTTTTTCCATAATAGATGAAGTTAAATTTCTTAAGTCTTCGCGAATTTCCTTTCTCTAAGTCGGTCACACCATGGAGGGCTTCGTAGCTAGACTAGGCTTTGGCCTTGAGACTTCAAGGTTCTACGGTCGTTACGATATCGCTTTTTAGCTGCTCTGTTTTATCTTCTGGAGATGTCTGGGCTTAAACTCTCAGTTGGCTTCGAGCTGAAGCCCAATGCAGGAGGTTTTCGGGTCTTCGGTGGCCGAAACTGGAGTCTTCGAGGCCACTTTTGCTAGAGTCTTTGGTGGCATTATGGCTGAGTCATAGGGTCATCGTGACTTAGGGTCATCAGTGGACATGCATTGATGACTACTCCTGCAGACATATAAGACTCATAAAACTTCTTTCATAGGTGGACAAGACTTCTTCTGTTGCTGGAAACGACATAACAGCCATATAGTCGTAGACGTCAATGTAGTTTGGTGTTGGTTCTTAGTTTTAGTCAAACTTTGAACGTTGACCTTGAGTGGGTGAAAATCGACCCCAACATTAAGTGCAGAAGATAGATCTGGTACTCCTTATAGCTTTATAGTCAGGTTAATTGTATTTGCATACGCTTTCTTCCATTATTCACTTGTGTAAGGTACCACAACCAAAGAGTCAACATGAACTTTGAACACAAAGTTGCGGCAATGGCATGTGCACATGGTATTTGCAGCATGAGGAATTCAAAGCAGGTACATTCTTTTTTACCAAAGTCCACTCGAAAAGATATACCTTCCTTGTTGCAGATTTCAAATTTATAGACCCTTGATGTTGTGTACATCATAGCCTGCTGATGTTTCAATGTTCTTAGCTATGATTTTGAGGACCTAAGTTATCTTATTAGCAAAATTATTTGAGTTTTCTCGGCGTTCCGGGAACCAACTCATCAACTTTAACCTTATATACTCGATCAATGAAACAACTGGATATTCTCTAGCCTCCCTAAGTACATCATCCCATGATTCTGCTATATTGGTTGTCATGATATCGTAACGGTCTCCTGGAAAATGAGCATGTGCCCAATGCTCAAACCCAATCTCGATCAAATAATCGACACAGCCAGTGTCCATGACTTTTAGTAAAAAAAAATCTGATAAACGTCGGCGATTCTAAACGATCTGGAAGCCTTCGATACCAATCCACCTAGGTGTCTTCCACAGAAATGTGTCTTACTATTTCTTTTGAGATGACCTATGCATGCGCAATGCACTGTACCTGGGTAAACCGGCAATATCATCTGATAACAAACCTAATAACATCTATCAAACTATGCTCAATGACTAATTTATGTATACCATAGATTTAAAAGTATAAAAAGGAATGACAAATAGTACCATGCTTAGCCCTGCGTAAATAGAGGCATCTCGGTCTGATACGAACACCAACTCTTGCTCATTGGGGACTAGCAAAGATAGTTTTTTGAATAACCATTCTTAGGCTTTATCATTCTTGCTATCAACTATCGCAAAAGCCAAAGGAAATGTTTAGTAATTACCGTCTTGAGCGGAAGCCGTTAAGAGACAACTTGCGTTTTTTTCCTTTCAAGTATGTTCCATCACTGACAACCACTTTGCGCATAAATTTATATCCATTAACAGACGCCCCAAGTGAAAAGAACATGTACTTGAACCTTTGTCCAAAACCTTAAGCAAACAATATACTTTGAATATTTCCGCCTTACTCACTGCAAATTAATTGGTGGATTACTGGCACCTTAAAATTCATTATTATTTTTCTACAAAAAAAGATATCTAATGCTAATAAAAGGGGGGATAATTTTAATGAACATTTTAGTAGTAGCTCTTTTTTCAATTTATTTGGACTGCATAAAAGATATTTTCTCAAGTAAGTTCTCATATGATATATTATACATGTAAAAATATATATATATATAATTCCAAAATACTTAATGTTTAAAGTTTTCATATTATAACGCTCCGACCGCCCTTCCTGTGGGCCCCACTACCACTCTCGGCCCGTGGGCCGAAATACTTCCGACGGTCGGTGCGTTAGTCCGGGAGGCTCGAAATGCATGTTTACTGACCCTGCAATTAGCACGCGATCTTTCCCCATGTTTTGACCTCACTCGCACGGTATTGGAAATGACTTCCCAGTAGGTCACCCATCATGAAATTGCCGCAGCTAACTCTGAAGTTCTCTAAAGACAAGTGACCGAAATAATAAATGCACTTTGGTGACATAGGTAGCCAAATCAATTCTTTTAAACATTTCCGCAGGCACCATGTATTTCTAGAATCCGTGAAGTTACACACATACTCTAATCAAACTTTAGTATAATATTTCTATATAAAATGAAAATATTTTCTTTTCGTACAACAAAACTTAGTATTTAAATAGATAATAATATTTTGATAAAATATCTAACATCAAAGATATAAACAGAATGTTGGAAAAACAATTGTTTTCAAAGATAAATATTCTTCGTTTTTCTATATACATGTATAATTCCAAAAAACTTAGTATTTAAATTTTTTGTAAACGCTAATCAAACGGCAGAGTAATACTTTTATATAAAGTGAAAATTATTTCATTTTGTACAACAAAACTTAGCATTTGCGTAAATAATATTTTTTTGGTAAAATATCTAACAACAAAAATATAACCGGAATGTTGGAACAACTGTTTTCAAAGATAAATAACATTCTTCGTTTTTTACCTACTTTATTACTGATTTTAGAAGACGTATATAAATTTTACACTGGTATTTCTGTAAATACATGATGATTTTTTGGGGAATTTGCTTGGTTTGACCTATAATTTGATTTTAACTACATGGGTAACCCACATATCTCATGTTTGTGAAAACTAACCCAAAGGGGTAGTGAAATTACAACTACAACCTTTATGACCAAAAAATAAAACGCAGGTCATAATGACTGTTTTAACCCTAGAGAAGCCTGTTACGTAATGTAGAAGTCTACTCATAGACTTCCACACGAAATCCAATGCGTAGACTCTATATGAAGTCTACTTTGTAATTCAGTAGACTTCTTTGGAAAGTCTACTCTATAATTATATTTCAAATTTAAATATATAAATTAACAAAAAATATTTTGATAAACAATTCTAGTTGATGACCAAACTATAAATAATTGTGAAGTATGAAAAATAAAATTGCATAAAAAATCACAAATTAAACCTACAAAGACAAAATTATGTCTACTTTGTGGTATAGTAGACTTCTCTAGAAGTCTACTATATAATTACATTTCAAATTTAAATTTTTAAATTCACAAAAAATATTTTGATAAAAAATTTTGGTTGATGACCAAACTATAAATAATTTTGAAGTATGAAAAATAAAATTTCATAAAATTTCACAAATTAAACTTACAAAGACAAATTAGGTTATGAATGAAATACATACTATACTAAACAAAGAGTTACCAAACAAGGTACTTCATAACCATTTGTTTAAATATTGATGTGGTGATATGTTGGTAGTTTAATGTTTGATATTTATAGGTTTTATGAGTTTATTTACGGTTGTAGTGGTTTAGTTTTAGGAATTAGATTATTATTTATGGTTTAGGGTTTAGGGTTTAGTTTTAGAAATTTTAGGTTAGGGTTTTTATTTTTAAAGTATAATTAACTATAAGGTGATGTTAAATTTTGAGGTAGCATATATGTTCGACCTACAATCCAAAATATGGGTAATGGTTTGACATTATAAGTTGAAAACATGTTATTAGTTTTATGGTTCGATTAAGAGTTTGCATTTTTATATTTAAAATGTCAAATTTGCATTCTTGAATGCTTGATATAAGGTTAATGTGAATATAATTAACGTTCTGAATGTATGATATAAACTTTTATTTAGAGTCTTGAATAATAATCGATATAAATTTTCGGAAAGTAGACTTTATAAGAAGTCTACTAAGTAGAGTAGACTTCATCAGAGGTCTACTCAATGTTTGGGGTTTCATTGAGCGTTTAGGGTATAGTAGACTTCAAAGGGAAGTCTACTAAACCGGATATTTAACTGAAAAAGTTTACTAAACCGAAAATTATAATTTTAACTGAAATTTGGTCCCCTTATATAAAGGAAAAACCCTAATTTTGTTAAAAAAAATCTTTAATCAAGCTGTTTCTCCACCTCTCTTTTTTCTCTCTATGCTCGTCGATCTCACCGAGCACTATGCGGCTGCCGCCTCCAATTCCGCCTAGGTTAGCAACCACATCGTTCTCTCCTTCTCATAGTCTGTATATTTTTCTCTAATCTTTCTCTTTTTCTAGTAGTTACAACCAGCACAGATGTAGCCCATTAATCTCTCCATCCACTTCGAACGAGCATAAATCTCCACAGATCTGGTAACCTCCACAGATCTGGTAACCTCCACCAACTTCACGAGGAACACAAGGTATCTATCTAGTCCTCAGACTCAGTGGTTATGTAAACACTTTTTAGTTCCATTGATGAGGCTCTTATCTGTTTATCTTTCCTGGCTTTTAGCTAAATCTTAAGTCTCTTCTTACATCTTCTCTTCCTTTTGTGCAGGCAAGAAGATCTCAGGAGAGCATTTGACTAGTTTGGTCCTCTGAAGGACAGTTACTTGTCGAGGGATTATTATACCGGGTGAGCATGTTTAGTAGATAGGAGTAGATATCTAAATTTTCGGAAAGTATACTTCATCAGAGGTCTACTAAGTAGACCTCATCAGAGGTCTACTAAGCATAGTTTCCTTTTTCATTCTTTGATCTCTGTGTGTCTCCTACGTGAGATCATTATTTGGAGTCTTAAGCCACTGATTTTTGGTGTCGATATAGAAAGAGTTTGGATTAGTCAATGTTTAATCTAGTACTTGTTGAGACCTCATTGTTTTAGTCCTTTATAGATTAGCATACAATGTTTTGATATGTTCCATGTGTGAACACACACTTTGAGTGTGTTAATTGAAGTCGATGTTTCCTGCCAAAAAACGCAGCCATTGAATTAACTCTAAATGCCGTTTGTTTGATGGGTCTGAATGATACAAAACATTTGAGGTTTTATGGAATGATACAAAGCATTTGAAGTCTGAATCTGTTGATAAGCTTCAAGTAAATTAATATGTGTGTATATATATGATTTATATCGGTTACATGTAAGGCTATGATGGTTTGATTATATGAGATTCAATTTTGCAGAATTGGACGGAGAGCTTTGTATAATGGTCTCCTTTAGGAACTTACTTGGTTACACTTCACAAGCCAAAGGTAGCTCTTTCTGGTGGTGCTATTACTTTTAAACCTCTCATGCATTATAAGTATCCAATGGTTTGTTAATTTTTCTTATGATTGTTACGTAGTGACTGATTTTGGTTAGTGCATTAAGTTTGACTTTTGTATGTTTATTCCGCTTCTTGGGTTTGATTGAAATGAAAATGTAGTAGCTTTTGCTATAATCCTTACTTGTTGGACCAGTGATGAAGTATGTGCTTGTAACAGGTGGCGTTGTGAGTGGCTTAGGTAAAGGAGTAACAGCAAGTGGTATTGGTGTTCTTCTTAAAGCTTGTGGTCTTCGTGTTAGTTCAATCAAAATCGGTACTTTTTCGTCTTTCTTACTTGTGTTTTAATGATTAGATTAATATCAGATTCTCCATTAAGATAATGGTCCAATTACTTCTCTTTCATCATGTATGGATGGTGTTGAGTGGCACCTCATTTTAATGTTTAATGGTTATCTTTTCTTACTGCAGATTGTGGAATGTGCTGCTTCCTTATTGTTCAACATGCAGCAGGTCTTGGTTAGCAAAACTAAGATTTATATGGTCATGGTCGTGTAGTGTAATCTCCATTTGACGATAGAAACCTTGTTGTTCTTTACCAGAAGGCTAAATGTTTATTGTCTTGTTAGCTACTTCAATCTCTTCCATTTGTTGGGAAATAAGAATGAGATTTTGTTTTGTTATAATCCAACCATTGTGTTTTTTCTCAAACCTATTGTGATTCAATTTGATGAAAAATTCATCATATCAAAAACTCAATACTCGTCATCTTAATAGTAGGACTCGTGATATGGAAAGTAAATAAAAATATGCATGACAACTTCACTACTATTTTTTTGGAACTTCAACAACTTCACTTCACTACTTTAAGAAACATCACTCAGCAAAACATCACTCGGACTCGATAAACCAAATCTTATACTTGAAACTAAAAGTAAGACTCGATAAACTAAATCCTATACTTGGAATTAAAAGTAAGACAAAATAAGGTTCTTAGAATTTTATAAATGATGTGATGTGAGTAAAATTTTAGAAAATAGATATTCAACTTTAGACATGTACTTGAACATATTTTTATTCAAATTTGAAATATAAACTTCATTAGTAGTCTGCGAATAGACTTCATAAGCAGTCTACTTTGAAAGGCTAAGTACTACTCAAACAAAAAAATTGATTTATACCATAAATATTACACCTAAATATGACAAATTCATTCAAAAAAATACACATTGGATAACACACCTGTGAGATAAAGAAAATACAAAAAAACCATCATAAATAAGTTACAAATGCATTTCTAAAAAACTTAACAATACAGACTTCATACGCAGTCTACTCGCAGACTTCAACGGTAGTCTACTAAAATGTGCGAAAGACTAATTAATCAAAAATAAATGGTTTCATTACAGGTGAAGATGTCAAACTAGTACATAAAAACAGCAATAATATAACACACATTTGAAACCAATAAAATCTTAAAATTTCGTTATACATAATTTTAAAATAATGTTTTACTAAAAACATAAACACAGACTTCCCATGCCGTCTACTAGTACACTCTTGAAGAAGTCTACCGTGAAAAGCTAATTACTACTCAAACAAGAAAATTGATTTACACCATAAATATTGCATTTAAATATCTCAAACCCATACAGAAGATCACATATTAGAAAACACACATGTGAGAGCAAGAAAATCTTGAAAATGTATTATATATAAGCTATAAATTCGTTTTTAAAAAACGTAAAAACGCAGACTTCACCAGCAGTCTACGCCAGAAGACTGCATTTAACGTTCACTAGTAAACTTCCGTAGAAGTCTATCGAATGGGTTAGTTTTTGCAATTACGGCAAACCCTAGTAGACTTCTAACGGAAGTCTTCTTGCGTAGTAGACCCTAATTGAAGTCTACCGAGGTTATTTTTGCATTTGACTAAAATGTTGACTTGTAGTAGTAGACTTCTCCAGAAGTCTGCTGTAAAAATAGGTTATATTTGCAATTTGACTTTTTCAGTAGACTTCCGCGGTAGACTTCTAATACCATAAATATCTAGCAGACATCCAACGGAAGTCTACGCACCTTAGTAGACTGCCGGTTGAAGTCTACTGGAACAGTAGAGGTTACATTTGCAATTGACTTATTTTTGACTTTTTTAGTAGACTCTAAAAGAAGTCTACTTAAAAAACAGGTTAGTTTTGTGTTTGACCAAATATCGAATTAATATCGAATTAATTAACGAGTAGACTTCTGGGGAAGTCTACTCAAAATATTTTCAAAAAGTCAATGTTCGAAATTTTGGCCAATCGCAAAACTAACCTCACCGTATAGAGTAGACTTTAAATAGCGTCAACAAAAAGTCAATTGCAAAAAATAACCTAAACGTAGTCGAGCAGACTCTGAGGGAAGTCTGCTAGTAGAATCGCGTACAGAGTCTGCTAAAAAAGTCAACATATTGGTCAAATGCGAAACTAACCCATTTTTTAAGTAGACTTCCTGTGCAGTCTACAGATTTTTTTTTTTGTCAAAGGAGAATAAAGGAGCACAAGCAGACTTCTATGAGAAGTCTACGTAAAAAATCTGAAAAAAAGTCAATTACAAATCTAACCTCTCGTTGACCAGCAGACGTCCGACGAAGTCTACTCTTCTGAACCAGATCGGAAAATACGGTTTTTAGCTCCGTTTCGCCGTAGATCCCTGTTTTTAGCTCGTTTAAACACACAAAATCCCTACTCTACCTGTTTACTACGAAGCCCAGACATTATCTAGCAAAAACCACGAAAATTCAAGAGATTGTGAGTGAGAGAATTTTTCAAATGCTCATTTACATAGTGTTTTGGATGAAATTGGAGATGAAATGGTAGTTGAGGAAGTTATAAGGTGGTTTGTGATGTATTTATGCACGAAAATCAGATGGATATGCATTGAAGAGCTTCAATTTGGTTGTTCATGGTGGTTGTGAAACTTGATGGCGATGACATTTTCGTAAATAAGTTGATATAATTGGGTGTTTGTTTGTGAAATCAAATGTCTGATTTTCAAAAAAAAAAAAAAAATTCAGATATAATGGCATTTCCGTAAATAAGTTGAATGTTTTGATTTTTTTGAAAAAAAATTGATGAGAGAGAAAATGGGGTATAGATTTGTAATTGACTTCAAATTTTGGGTTATTTTAAAAACCACCCCTGATTTTTTTGTGAAACAAAATCTTGTAATTTTCTTTGTAGGTAATTCATAATGGAATATATTTCAGATGAACTCTTTTTTACTTGAGTTCACAAAATGTTGATTCTTTTTTATTAAAAATTTGACTCTTTGAAAAATATTTTAGATTTTTCCACACATATCACAAAAACTATTAAAATTTATGTTGTATTTCTTGTGAATGCATCATATTTTTTTTTTTGTCAAACATCTTGCTTTCATTACTTAAAAGTCACAATACAAAGAAAAGAGGAAACCTCCTTGAACTAGGCATGACCAAAATCAAACCGTAACCGTATTTCGGACCGTAACCGTACTACTTTAAACCGTAACTAAACGGTAACCGTATAAACGGTTAAAAAATCGTAACCGTTAACCGTTAAAGTACATTAGTTATGGTTAAAGTTAATTGTTAACCGTAACCACTAACTAACCGTAACCGTAAGAAAACCGCCGGTTAACCGTAAGGTTAAAAATTTAACCGTAACCGTTTTAAAATCAAAATTAAAATTGTATATAATTAATTATGTATGGTAAATTTGACATATTAAAATTACATATAATCAATGTTTATCGATTGTAATTTTATAATACTTAGAAAAATTAAATCAATAATAACTAAAATGTAAAAGTGAATGTGTTAAAATATAATTGATTATTTTTTTACTAATATAAATAATATTTAAACACCTCAAATTTAGAATAAAAAATTAAAAAGACTAGGAAAACTAACATTAAAAAAAAGGATCGTGGATGCAAGTTGCAACGAACTAATAAATGCTTATTATCATGACCTCTAACTAATTTTATGAGAAAATTATGAATTAAGCTATATTTTAGTTAAACTCAAAAATTTATTTAAATTTGAAATAAATATAGCCGTTTATCTTACATAAAATAAATAATTTTGATTAATTGACTTGGTTAAACATAAATAGCCGTTTCTTTTTAAAACTGTTTTAGAAAATTTCAAAGATTTATTTTGTTTGGTTACCACATTTTTAGGAACAAGTCTTTTATAAATTTTGTTTCTTGCATGCATGCTTTAGTATCTTACAACAAAAACAAACCTCATCAATCTTGCTTCTTGAAAATCTTTAGCATTACAGTTATTCTTAAATAAAAATATTTGTTTGAATTTAATTTAAAACCATTCAAAATATAGTGTACGACCATGACTTTTTAAAATATATATTAAAATTTTAAATAATATATTTTTCATTATAATTTTTTTGTTTAAATAATTTTTAAAACAAAGTTATATAATTATAACCTAAATATTAAGCGTATCATATTCATAAAAAATATAATTGTGTCTAACCGTAACCGTATTAACCGTACCGTATATAACCGTAACCGTTTTAACCGTATATTAAATGGTTAAGGTTAAGGTTAACAAAAATTCATAACCATAACCGGTGGTTAATAAACCGTAACCGCAATAACTCTAACCGTGGTCATGCCTACCTTGAACAGAGACATAAACCTTAAAAACAATAGAAGCTAAAGTGAACTTGGGATAAGATGACTGCGAACTTGAGATTAAACTCAAATGCGTCCATCGAAATTTCACGGCAAAGCCGGAGTGATAAACATTGGTCACGTTACATTGTGACGTTGAGAAACAATTCCCACCTCCGGATTTAGTCGGAACAAATTCGGTTGCATCTTTTGGCTTTGTGCAAGCCGCTACGCAAGATGACAATTCGGTGAAGAAATTGAGATGGATTCCCGGCATTAGATCCGAGACGAAGCCCCTTTTCAAAGAAAAGGGACATGATGAAAGTATTCTATCCCTAGCAAGGGATGAAGGTTGTACGTATCTCTCCCTAAAAAGGAAGGACAGTGGTAATGGTCTCCCCCTGAATAAGGAGGAGTGTGGTAAAAGTCTTTCCCTAACAAAGGAAGCAATTGAAACTAGCATACCCAGAACATAATAAATCAAATCATGAACTGTAATTGCATCATAACCACGATTATTTCAGCTTGAATTCTTGAGATTAGGGCTAGAGCCCAATTCATTAAGAGCTTGGGCTAGGCATCATATTTATATATTGTTATTTCTCTGACTAAAAACTAAAATAATAGTATTTTACCAGATATTTGTTTAAATAAGTACTAAAATACAAACCAGCAGGAACTGACACAAAAAAATACTTTATTATGAAAGAAAGAGAGAAACAAATTCTCCTCGAACAATAAAACACAAAAAGCACACATTAAATAACTAGGAAACCCTAGCTAGTTTCATGAAATACAACGACAATGCATTTGAAAACTGAATTTCAATGTTCATGTAACAAACGTCGTCGACAAGATGATTTAGGACTGCTGGTTGTAGTAAAAGTTGTTGCCATCTAGCATAGGAAAATGCATTTCCTCATGATGGTTCACCATTGGACCGTCCATCTGACCGACCAACCGTTCTTCATCTTGAATCTGATTTTGATTCGGATTGTAAATTCCAGCTTGACCTACATTCGGATATCCAAATTGCTGTGGTGGATACTGAGTGTTAGCATTCAAGTGTTGATTCTGATCATAACCACCAACCAGATTCATCATTGGATAATAACTTTGTTGGTCATTAGCAGCAGGAAGATAATTACCAACAAAAGTATTGACTTGTTCCGGTCTCTGGTTCGAAGAGATTATGGACCTCAAACTCCATAAATCATTGGTTTGTTGAGGAGGGTTAAAGACATCAGGATTTGGAAAGGAAGAGGAATCTCCTTCAACTATAGCAGCTGAAGAAGATTGTCCATATTCAAGATGGGACTGGCCTAGGATATCATTCCTATGGTGAACAAGCTCTTTAAGATATTGATCAATATACTTACACAATTCAAGACGATTCTGATCACTCAGGTTAAGCTTGTGCCCATTCCCATGAAGAATCTGGAACATTGACTCCTTCATTGTCCTCTCAAGATTTTCCGCCTTCTTTTTTTGGTTATTGTCCATGGCTTTTAAGACGTTTTGTCTGAGAAAGCTTTCATGGGTCACCCTTTTCTTCTCTTGCTCCATTTCTGGAACCATCTCGAACTTCTCCACTACGTTCTTGAATCCTTCATAACTTGGCCATACCTCCGGGGTTGAGCTGAACGGACTTGAGATAACCGCACATGCTTCGATACCGCATAGAATAGAGAGCTCGTTGATCTTTTTCATGAGCCCTTTCTTCCTCTTCTGGAATGTTGACTTCCTCAATGAATCATTGGGAATGTAAGCTAGTTTTAGTCTTTTTTTCGTCATGGTGTATTTTGTATGTTGCTTTTGTTAGGACTTCGAAGTTGGTTTATATAGAGACTTATGGGACGCACGGTCCAAATGATGTGTTGTCATTTAGTTGGAAATTTTAATTATAATTATTAGTTATTTCATGAAAATCCTTTATATTTATGAAATCGTACTAATTAAGCCTCGTGGTACATAGCCAGTAAAGACATTTTATTGGTGAAAATGTTTGTTCACAATGTAATAATCATCAATCATAAATTAGTTAACAGAGATAGGGTAGGAATGTATTTTCATCGCTAACGTTTGTATTCACTTGTGAAATTACGATAAGACCTTATTGTCTAAAGATTATTAGTTTAACTTAAAAACAGTAAAAAATATCATTATTTTATTTTGTGAAGAGACATTGTAATTATATTTGGTGGATTCCTATTTTGATTAACATATAATACATTCAATCAAATCATTTACCTTTTTGCGCAATAGGATATTATCACTATTTTAAGAAAATATATCTCTATATCATACATTATATCTTCTGAATTAATATATTTTCAGGTGTGATGTATCAAACTAATTTACAGCCTGTCCAGTGTGTGTTTTAGATAAGATTTTGCCAAGCAGTTTTTCTTTCCAGTTTTTGAAGAAAATATTCAGTTACTCTACATTTTTTTTTTAGTAAATATTTTTTACTTAGTATTAACCCAAGTTTTAAATAGACGCCTAATCGTACGGTTCAAGTGGACCTGGCGCCTAATCAATTAAGTGGAAATGATTAGAATATTAAGCAGGAATTTGTTTTAGGACTATCTTCTGAATTTTGGACTTAGTTCGTCGTAGCGTTCGACTAATTATAAAGATAAATAGATATTCTCAGTAAATAATTTACCCATCCTAAGATAAACTGTGGGCCCGAATATAAAGATAAAATTAATAGTCCAAAATGTTTAATATTTACACACACTAAGATTAAAATCAAACCATGCTAAACCCAAAACTAGCAGAATAAAAAAGTCCTCTAATATAATTTTGCTGATATTTTGTATTAAGCATAATATGTATTATGATTCAGTAAATTTTGTGTTTGTGACCAATATATATATGTATTATTATATTAAACATAGTATATAAAATCCAAGATTTGTGAACTATTTTGAGAAACAATATTGCTTTTGGGTTGAAGATTAATTTTATTGAATTAAAAAGAGAACACACAAAATGATTTCAGACTCAAATGACTCTAAACTCACAATGCGCCAATAATTTCTCTCACATGATAAGAGAACACACATTAAAAAAACTCAAATTAAGTTGATGAACTCAAAACATTTGCGAAAACAAAAGAAACAACATAGCATTGCTATGGAGATACTTTAGAACAAGTTGTCGTCGTCCATCCAAGGGAAACCAGTTTGCTCACCAAGCTTGAACATCTTTTCGACGAACTCTTGATCATGATCTTGATTCTGATGCGGATAGTAAAATTCATCCTAACACATAATCAAATAACAATATTGTTGATGATATATATTATGCTTAATATAATAATACATGTATATACATGTTGATCACAAACAGAAAATTACATGACCCATAACCGGAATATAAACTTCTTCGTTGCTATTGGCCGGGAAGGGGTTACTTGGAGGAACATTAACATGTCCTGGTTCCTTGCTTGAAGAGAGTATGGGCAGCAACTTCTTGGTAAAATGAGGAGAGTTGAAGATTGGAACATTATGAGAAGTGTTTGCAAGAGAATGAACTTGTTATGGTCTTAGATATGGAGAGACCATAGCTTCTAACTCACCAGGGTTGAAGTTTGGGGGATTCAGAAAATTGCCTCTTTGAGAATAAACATGTTCTGGTATATGGTTAGAAGAGATTAAGGATTGGAAGTTGTTCACATGTTCAGGTATTTGGTTCAAAGAGATTATAGATTGAAAGTTGTTGTTTGGTTGAGAAGAGTTGAAGATTGGGACATTGTTTGCAACATAATTAACATGTCGTGATCTTTCGTATGAAGAGATCACGGCTTGTAACTCATGGTTAGTCGATGAGAGTTAAGGGTTGGAGCGTTTATGAAAGCGTAAGAACCTGGTTCAGCCATCCCATCCATAGAGGTTGGTGCCATTGATGAGGATTCACCAACTTTAAAACTTGGATTCTTTAGGAGTACCTCTCTATGATGAATAAGTTCATTGACATATTGATCCACGTACTTACACAAGTCATGAGGAGTGTTATCCTCCATACTCACACCTCCCATGTTCCCACGAAGATATCCCCACATGAGTTCCTTCATCAGTCTTGTCCTCCTTCATCTTCATAAAATGCTTCTCGGTTATCGCGATATCCTCATTGATAAAACCTACGTTGTCCACCGATTTGAGTTGCTTCATCGACTCCGACAACTTTTCAAACTTGTCCACCAATTTTCTCACATTGTCCATGTTTTATGGCCGTACATTTGGAATAGTGGGGTTTGATGGACCGAAGATGAGCCCACATACATCAACGTTGCATAGCGCTTTGAGCTCTGTGAGTTTTTTCATCATTCTTTTCTTCCTCCGATTGAATGATTGTATTCTTGGAGTGTCATTGGAAATGTAAGTTAGGTCTAACTTCTTCATGACAACAATATTTTTTTTTTTTGTATGGTTTGTGTAGTATCTTTTCTTTATGGTAAACAATGTTTTTTATATATAATAGTTAAAAGTGAAAAGGCTCCAGTGATGTGTTGTCATTGTACATGTTATATTTACCTATATATAATAAGCATTAAATTCGAAAAAAACTTTAGTTAATTATATTAATTATTTTACTTCTTATTCATGGACAAAAGAAAAATATTTTGTGATGAGAGGACAAAGGTCATTTAATTGGGAAGTGTATCTTCATATTATAAGGTTAATGGTCCCTTTATTTGACAAATCGCCAGTATGCAAATATGATGGGTGAGACTGTCAAATTTTTTTAATATGATTGATGAGATGTAAGTTTTACCATAATAAAATCAATAAGTATGCAAGTGCACAATCAATCAATCGTAGTACTTAGGGATCGAATCCACAAAGATAAAGAACCACACAATAGATTTATGAGTTTCAAGATTCACTAAATCGAATAGGGGATTCTGTTTTGGTAAACTAATTGCAAATAATAATAATGAGATTGTAAACAATATGATTAAAACGTTGGGCGTTTAGGGATTCGCAGGGATATATGTTCGAATTATTCAGGACAAGCTATGCTAGACACTTCTTTTAAACATGAACTTAGTTGTCGTTGTCTATACCGTCGTATAACAACTCTAGAGCACCAAGATTTAAGTCGGCTAACGCAATCCTTAATTTATTCAAGGTACATGAATTAATTATCAAGATCAATTGTTCATTCAATGAAACGGCTACTAAACATCAAACCCACTTAACATCTTATTCGCTAGATTAGATCTAGAATCAAGTTTAGGTTAATTACTCCTAAAACATCCAATAGGTGAGATCTAAATGAAAAGAAATCCTAGACTAGATCTAGGAGTTAACATGCTTGCAATCCTATCTATCGAAGCATATAAAACCCTTTGAATTTAACCCCCTAGAACCCAACAAAAAGACTACTCAAGCATATTGAGATGAAAAATTCTTATAGAATAAAGAGAAAGATTAGGGTTTATAAAAGCTTCTCTAGCGGGTAATAAGAGGTGATATATTCTTCTCCCTTACTAACCAATATGCTAAAGAACAGGTGTTTAGAAAAGTAAAAGTGTTTATGCATTTGGAGAGCTTTGTAACTGCAAGTTGAGAGATGCATTGAGAGCCTTGGAACTTGAGAGCTTTTTGAGGTGTATCTTGAAGAACGTGCATGGCCTCCTTCCTCCTTTTATAGGTATATGAGTCGGCTAGGATAAAATTCTTGGAAGATTTGGTGAATATTTGATAAACCGGAATATTTTCTTTTTTCTCAAGAGGGGTGTTCGATCGTTCACCACCTATGTTTGATCGAACACCGTGTAAATTGATTTCGCCTTGATTTCCAGATAGTTGGTGTTCGATCGTTCACCTCCTGTGTTCGATCGAACACCGTGTAAGTTGAATCTTCTTTTCCAGAGAGTAGGTGTTCGATCGTTCACCTCATGTGTTTGATCGAACAACTCTTAATAAAGTTGCACTGTCTTCATCTTCAGATAGGCTAAAACAGTTTCCAGTATTTCGCAATTATCTTGAGATCCAACCGTCAGATTTGGATAGATGAATATTCGTTCTGAAGCTTAGATTCATCTCTATCTTTTACTATAGTTTTGGGCTTGAAACAACGGTGCGATATTGAGTTATGGGCTTCTACATTTGATGAACAGATTATATCTTTCTCCAAAAAGGCTTGTTTTCTCCATTTTGGACTTGTTTTCTCCATTTTGGGCAAGTTGGTGAGGTAGGTGGGTAATTGAGAGGTGAAAAACCATGTGCCAAAGGAGTTTGGAGTGAAACCATGGGTGAGAAAAAGACAAACCACAAAATCAGCAAAGGAGCAAGCGTATGGATCGGCTAGCCGATCGGATTGCTAGCCGGTCCACACGTGAATTTTGGGGCAGTGACTTTTCACTTTCTAAAGCCCCTACGGATCGGGTTGACAACAGGCTAGCTAGCTGATCCATGCTCGATCCTCTTACCTTCCCATCTTTTTCCATCCTTTGAACTTGACTCAAGCCATTCCAACCTTCTCTATTGCTTCCTACAACAAAAACAATCTCCAAAAACAGGCTAAACATAAATAAAAATGAGAGAAATATGTACAAAGGATATCATGGGAATGCCTCCCAAGCGCGCTTGTTTAACGTCTCTAAACTTGACAGTTATTGCATTTGAGGCTTCATTAGGTTCCGAGGGAAGAATCTTAACATCCTCCTCTATAGGGACATTCACGTTGTAGAGCTTGCATCGTTGACCATTAACCGTGAAATCTCCCCCGGACTTGTTATCTAGCCCAATAGCGTCATACGGTTTTATTTTGTTTATGGTGAAAGGACCCGACACGAGTTGAATAGTAGAACTTGATCTCCCGCCTTGAAATCGCATCTCAATATCCTCTTGTTTGTCCGCTCTTTGTAATTCTTTGAATTCGCATAAGCACCGAGGCGTATTTCTTCTAACTCCTCAAGTTGTATCATTCGCTTCTCGGTAGCCGTCTTTATATCACAGTTAAGCAACTTGGTAGCCCATAAAGCTTTGTATTCCAACTCAACCAATAGGTGACAAGACTTTCCATTCATATTGAATCCCAGTGTTTCTGTTCATCTAGGTGAATTGAGCTACTCTCTCATATTAAGAGATCAATTGTAGTACTTAAGGGTCGAATCACTGAGAATCTTAATCACACAATGGAATTTCAACCTCGAATTAGGCTAAGTAAGAATGTATGTATGAATGTGAAAAGCAAAGTAAATAAACAGAGAGTAATGTGATTCAAGTTCAATTAAACAAAATTGTTAGGTTTTCGGGAATTTCTCAAGTAAAGCTAAATTGCATATTCAATTACGATAGGATTTTATTAAGAACAATTCTTGAGCTAGAACACGAATGTAAAGATAATCAACTCTCGTTGCGAAAGCTATCTATGCCTTAATCCTAGAAAACCAAATCTCTTTGCGAATTCTAACAACTTAAACAAGCATTAAAGTTCAGGTTCAATTACTTACAAAATCCCTAAACCAAATCTCTTTGCGAATTAGAATTTTGCTCATCTATGATAGTTCAGGAAATCAATTATGCTCTCGCATCAATTCATTAACCTAAGATCATAATCTAGGTGAAAGAGCACAAGACCGAAAGTTCAAGAAGATAAGACGATTGGGATTTCGGTAAAGTTCAAAAATCCTCTTTTCTTCGCGACACAACATCTTTCTCTCGCACAAGGCCTTGCAACGATCGACGCGCCAATCTGACGGTAATTGAAAATCTGTCCTCGCGACTTCAGCTCCTCTTTCCACAATGCTCCATAATCACTAATTAAGCTCCACACGTACACAAACCTGCAAAGACTCTAAAACACTAAAAAAACACCGAAAAGACTCGATAAAACCGTATTAAATAATGGTCAAAAACTGGTAAAAACCATGATATATCAAAGATTGAAAGGCATTGTTCCAATGGGCGTCTTGTAAGCGGTTTTATAAGCCCATAATGCATTGTCTAGCTTGTTTGCCCAATCCTTTCAAGTTTTGCTAACCGTCTTCTCGAGAATGGCATTAATTTGACGGTTAAAAACTTCAACTTGACCCTAAGTTTGTGGATGGTAAGGTGTTGCTACTTTATGCTTAACTCCATACTTCTTTAGCAATCCTTCGAAAATATTGTTGAGGAAATGTATTCCACCATCGCTTATCACAACTCGTGGAACTCCGAAACATGGAAATATTATCGTCTTGAATAACTTAACCACAACACTTGCATCATTTGTTGGACTAGCTATGGGTTCGACCAAAAACCCGCTTGTAGGATCTTTGAAACCGTCTTAAAGGTTGCAAAATGTCCACCATATTCCAAACCATGACAATGGAATAGGATACCCGGAGCTTCTTCTTCCGCCACACATCTTCTAAACAACTTATCCTTTCCTCGTCGGTATAGATATGGCTCATCCCAATAGTAGTACTTGAGTTGTTTAAAGAATCTCTTCCTATTTTCCGGCTCAAGACTTGGCGGTGAGACTCCTAGTGTCAAGTAGTTGACAATATCCGAGTACCAAGGCTCTTTCTCGTTTTCCTTGATGGTAGTTACCGCGATTAGCTCATCTAGACCTTCATTTCCCAAGTAAAGTGCCTTAATAGCGTTTATATGCTCTTCGGGAAGTTGGTCATCTAGAGGAACGCCATCTTCGATCCTCATTCTAGACAAGTGATCCGCAACTCCATTCTCAATCTCCTTCTTGTCCTTGATCTCAAGATCAAACTCTTGAAGTAGTAGAATCCATCTCAACAATCTTGGCTTAGCGTCTTTCTTGGCTAAGAGATAGCGTAGAGCCGCGTGATCAGTGTGATCCAACATAGTAGGATCGAAATTTCTCTAAATCAATGACGATAGCTAAGAGTTTCTTTTCCGTTGTTGCATACTTGACTAGAGCATCATCAAGTGTTCTACTTGCATAGTGGATAACATGAAGATTCTAGTCTTTCTTTTGACCCAAAACCGCTCCAACCGCATATTCACTAGCATCACACATAATCTCGAAAGGTAAACTCCAATCCGGTGCTTAGACTATTGGTGCACTCACAAGAGCGTGTTTTAGCTTCAAAAATGCTTCATGACATTCCTCATCAAACTCAAATGGAGTATCCTTACACAAAAGTCTTGTCCATGGTCTTGCAACTTTCGAGAAATCCTTGATAAACCGTCAATAAAAACTCGCATGACCAAGGAAGCTTCTTATACCTTTAACCGTTGATGGTGGCTCTAGACTCATCATAACCTTTATCTTAGCCTTGACAACCTCAATACCCTTCTCCGATATCTTATGACCAAGGACTATACCGTCCTTAACCATGAAACGACATTTCTCCTAATTTAGGACCAAGTTCTTCTCCTCACATCTCTTGAGTACCTTGCAAAGATTAGACAAACAACCACCAAAAGAGTTTCCATGGACAAAAAAATCGTCCATGAAGACCTCCATTATATCCTCTATTAGATCCGAGAAGATCGACATCATACACCGTTGAAAAGTCGCTGGTGCATTACATAATCCAAATGACATTTTAGGATACGCATCGGTACCATAAGGACATGTAAAAGTCATCTTCTCTTGATCTTGGGGATGTATGGGAATTTGAAAGAAACCCGAATATCCGTCAAGAAAGCAATAATGAGAATGATTAGTTAAGCGCTCAAGCATTTGATCAATGAATGGTAAAGGAAAATGATCTTCTCTAGTAGACGAATTCAGTTTTCAATAATCAATGCACATTCTATGTCCACTAGTTACCCTAGTTGGTATTAATTCGTCTTTATCATTCCTAATAACCGTCACGCTGCCTTTTTTAGGAACAACGTGGACCGGAGATATCCATGGACTATCCGAGATAGCATAGATGATCCCCGCCTTAAGCAACTTCAAAATCTCTTTCTTAACTACTTCCTTCAAGTTAGGATTCAACCTTCTTTGATGCTCAATTGATGATATAGATTGATCTTCAAGATAGATTTTATGCATGCACAAATATGGTGAAATGCCTTTAATATCATCTAGTGAATAGCCAATGGCTTTCCTATACTTTCTAAGCTCTATCAAAAGCAATCCAGTTTCATTTTCACTCAAATCATCATTTATGATAACCAGATAAGTAGAGTTAGAGCCGAGAAACGCGTACCTCAATTCAATTGGTAGTGGTTTGAGCTCCACTTGTGGCACGTTTAGCTCGTTCCAATCACCTTCAATGCTAGTCTTACCATTGCTAGCTACCTCTTGATCGTCATACAATTCATTGGTCTCCAATTACAAAGGCAAAACCGCGCTTTCTTTACCCTTTTGAGAGTCAAGCAACTTTCCATACTCAATAACTTTTTCACTTGCTCTTTCAAGCTCGTCACCATCCAAGGTAAGAGTTATCTCCAAAGGATATTCTTCATTAATGAAATTCATGTAGTCTTCAACTAGTTCATCAAAAGTTTCCACATGAAATGTTTGGCCTTCTATGGTTGGTTTCTTCATAGCCTTGACCATATAAAAGTTGAGCTCCATTCCACCCAACTCTAACTTGATCTTGCCTTGTTTCACATCTATTATAGCTCCCGCGGTTGCTAGAAATTGTTTACCAAGAATTATTGGATCATTGGACTCAACATCCATTTCTAACACCACAAAGTCGATGGGAACTATATGTTTTCCCAATTTCAAAGGCAAGTCTTTGAGAACTCCAACGGGATACCTCAAAGATCTATCTGCTAACACCAAAGTCATTCTTGTTTTCTTCAAATCCGTAAAACCAAGCTTCTTTGATATGGAGAGTGGCATCAAGCTCACACTTGATCCTAGATCCACCAGACCTCTCTTGAAGAACAAATGACCCAACGAACAAGGCAATGTAAAGCTTCCCGGGTCTTGCAATTTGTTAGGAAGATAGCTTTGTATTACCGCGGAACATTCTTCGCTCATTAGAAGCATGAACTCTCTCAATATTCTCTTCTTTGTCATAATGTCCTTGAAGAGTTTGTTGTAGATGGGACATTTCAATAACAATTCCATGAAAGGAATCGTGACTTCTACCTTGTCAAAAACATCCTTGAACTTTTTGAATCCTTTCTCTAGAATTTGCTTCTTGAAACGTCCGGAAAATGGCAATTTCGGTTCAGAAGGAGGCAACTCAAAGGTGACCTTCTTCTTCCAATTATCCATTGGTGATTCTAGTATCGGTGTTTCCTCTTCAACCAAGATTGTCTTCTTGCTCAAATCTTCTCTTGATTCCTCTACAACATCCTTTTCAAGATTATCCTTCTTCTTCTCAACTACTTGTGGTTCTTTAAGTGGTATCTTGGTTCCACTCCTCAAAGTAGCTTGGAAATACTCTCTTGGAGCTAACTCAACTTCTCTTTGTTGCTTTGCCAATTCAAATTGGGAAGCCAACAACTCATCTTAGTTCTAAGCTCATTGTTGACCCCTTCAAATTTCTCTTGAATGACCTTTACTTCTTCTTACATTCTCGAAACACTCTTGTCTTGACCATCTAGAATACGAGCAAACATAGACGCAATGGTATCATCTAGTGGTGGCGAGATTGGCGTGGATAATGGTTTATGGTGCGTGGGTTGAAACCCTTTTGGTGTGAACTTGAATCTTGGGCAATAACTATACCCTTGTGGTTGGCTTGATTCCTCATGTCCAATAGCCATGACCTTCTCGTTTCCATCTTCTCGTTCCACCAATGCACCAACATCCTTTTCATTCATGTGAATGAGCTTATCTAGCTTCTCCTCTAGTCTTTTAACTTCTTCACTCTTCTTGGTTTCCCTAGGTGATTCATGAGCTCTACCATACCTTCCTTCCCTTCGAGTAAGGTTCTCAATGAGTTCTTCCCCTTGCTCGGTTAGTAAGTTGGCTAAATCGCCATTACTAGCTACATTCAATGCGGTGTAGTTCTTTTCCATCAATCCCTTATGGAATATCCCAAGAAGTGCATCAATAGATATCCCATGATGAGGAAAAGCTCTTGTATACCCTTTCATACGCTCCCACGCGTCATACAAACTCTCTTCTTCGCCTTGCTCAAATCTAGCTATATCATTCCTTATCTTAGTGGTCTTTTGAGGCGAGAAAAACTTCAAGAGAAAGGTCTTCTTACACTCTTCCCATGTGGTTATCGAAGAAGACTTGATGCTTCTTTCCCATTCACTAGCTTTATCACCTAATGTGAAAGGAAATAGAGTAAGCTTCACTACATCTTCGGATACTCCACTTCTACTAACGGTTGAGCTCAATCTATCAAAAAGGACAAGATGCTCGATGAAATTATCTTCCGGTAATCCCAAGAATCGGTGATTCAACACCATAGTGACTAAATTCGGCTTAATATCCCATTCAACTCCATCACTAGGCGGTGCTCTAATCCCCATCTTTTCGAGAATTGTAGATGGCTCATCGAAATCTTTAATCCTCCTCTCCATAGTTGTAGATTAGTACCTCAAAAGTCAAAGAAGGAAAACACACAAATAAACACAAAATAGATAGAAAATTAAAATGATTTAGTCTTTCAAAGATCTCAAATCCTAATGCCTAATGCAAATTCCGGGCAACGGCGCCAAAAACTTGATGCACACTAAATTATCAATGCTAAAGCAATCTCACAAAGTGCTATGAGTTTTAATTCCTCAATTACTAATCCACAAGTGCATGGTGATATGTCATTGTGTAATCAAGGGTCATTCTTCCACAAGGATTATGACAAAGGCAATAAGAATGCAAAGAACTTAGTAAGGTAAATCTATCAATGATTTTGGGGTTTTTTTTAATGATTCTTAATGACAATTATGAAACTAATTGTAAATATGAAATGACAATAAGTAAATGACAAGATGAAATGATGAAATGCAAAGCTAAACAAGAAACAAGATCAAAGCAACAAGACGAAAGACAATTCTAAACTTTACTAAGGGAATTTTGAATTCAAGGCTAAAAAGCTATGGGTCATGGGTTTAAGAAATTGATTCAAGTTCATTAGCCATTCGGGAGTATTGCAAAGTTCTAATCCAGATCAATCCTAGAGAAAAGATCACTAATTTAAGAATAATCCACTTCCATGGTACTAATCTCTTTCTAAATTCCTTCATTACACAAACTTCCATTTTGCATTTAAACAATCTAAAAGCTTTACCTACAAATCCATATACTCAAAATTCTACTTAAACATCAACTTCCATTGGCTAAGATGAGAAAAGCTCATTTGAATTTCTTCTAGACATTTTCACAAACACCTTCCGGGCGTGAAAAGACTATGTTCTAAAAATTGAGTGATCAAGTCAATCCTAGCATTAAATTCAATTCAAATGAAGGATCTTTCAAGATCTAAGCATAAGCAACACAACCCAATGTCTAAATCACTCTAATCTACTCAACCCATAATCCATATGATAACTACTCACACATATTAAAACAAGATATTTAAGCTAAAGCATTAAACATGATGAAGAAAGATTAAGAAATGCAAAAAGATAGCTTTAATGATTCAAAAAAGATCTAAAACTCAAACAAAAACATTCATAAACCAAGATTTAAACTCTTAAACATAATTTGGGAACAAGGGAGGCTAAGAGTTTAGAGTTTTAATGCAATTACAAGTATTCATAGAAAAAGGAAAGTGTACCCGGGTCAAACTGCGAATTCAACAAAGGAGAGGTGCTATGGATCGGGTAGAGGACCGGCTGGCTAGCCGGTCCAGAGGCTGAAAATGGAACAGTGACTTTTCACTATCGGAGCACCCTATGGATCGGCTAGGAGACCGGCTAGCTAGCCGATCCATAGACCTTCCCCATCTTCAACTTCTTGTTCTCCATTCTTATATCTTGATTCTTCTCTCCATTTGCACCATACTTGTTCCAAGACTCCATTTGCACCTAAAATAGACAAAATATGCATGCAAATGCAAGAAAACAAGAACTTGGACTCTAGACTCGATAAAATCTAAAAGAAACGAATTATGCATTAAAACATGTAAATGCATTAAACCTAAGCTAAATGTCTCAAAATATGCATGCAAATGCATTAAACCTAAGCTAAATGTCTCAAAATATTACTAAAATGCATGCTAAGAAAGGGCAATTTATGCGTTTATCAGAAAAATTAGGTGTCGTTGCTGCTCAATCTCGAGACGTCGAGACGCGGTTAGTTCAACTTGGAGAAGAGATCCAACAATTCCATACACGAGATCTCTAAGAAGACGAAACAAACATCATCAATGTTGAATTGGATGAGGTGTGCGATCAAAGAGAGGAGCTTAATACAAATCCCCACGTTTTGGAGATGAAAGATTACCCCCACATGTCTTTGATCCTTGGTGCATCATTCCTTGAACCCGTTGGAGAATTTGTGGTTTCTACAAATCACCAAATTTCTCTTCCTCAAAACGGCAATGGAGTGTTTTATCAAACCTTACAAGGTAAGGTTTCTCTTTTTGTATGAACACGTACACTAATGAAACCTTTCAAATTGATCCGGGTGATTCTTTTAAGGAGACCCACGTCCTCAAAACTCAGCCCCTCCAACCGTAGCTAAGGATTGTGTTAAACCAACAAATTCTAAGTGCACAAATACCCCAAGTGTTGGAGAACAAATTTTGATAGCTAAGAAGCAAGATGCTAATAGATGGAGCCTCAAACCATCGGGTCCAGAGTGTAGACAAGCTAAAGGAACCCCAATTCCTTTAGTGGATCCATCCTACGCTTAAAAAAAAAAAAGAGTCGAGGTAAAAAAACTTAAAACAAGCGCTTTATGGAAGGCAACCCATATTTGGTTTTATTTTTTAGAGTCTTTGTTTTGAGTTTCTAACCATGATTTTAATTTCTAGGGCTTCATAACTCATTGATTTTCTAATCATGAATTTTTCAGGTTTTTACAAAAATACATAAAAATACAAACAAATGTGTTCTGGAGAAGAGAAAAAGATAGAATAAGACGTGTTCCGATTCATAGCACCAAAGGAGAATCAAATCAACGCATAAAAATCTGATTTTTGGTTTCCAAATAGAAGACAGTCATATGGAGCTACAGAAAAAATCATTACGTGATTATCCATTACGGTTTGAAAGTTATGGCAAATCTTCTTAGACCGAAGAAGAAGGATACGAGCTACAAGGAGCCAACTTCAAACTTCGTTTTCCGACGAAACATATGGAACCAGGGGGCAATCTACATACTGTTGGAAAGCTCTAAGTCTCAAGATTTCAGAACATCTTCTGGATGTTGATTCCAAGGTGTACAGATAAAGAAAATCCCGGATGAAGAACGAGGTAAGAAACAACTTGTTTCAAAAACAAAAGAAAAAAAAGATGTGGTACCGACCCGCGGTACCGAGTCACGTACCGGACCGGTACCGCAAGACGCGTCGTGTACCAGTACCGACCGCTGGTGCCGCATACCGATTGCGATCGGTGCCCAGGTCCCATGTACCGCGGGACGCGTACTGTCCCAGTACCGAACGCCCATACCGCGTACTGTCCCAGTACAGAACGCCCGTACCGCGTACTGATCTTGATCAGTGTCCATGGCCCGCGTACTAGTCCTATACCAGACCCACGACCCAAACCCACAACCTGCCCGACCCACCTCTGACCCGCGTCCCTACAGGTCCTCACCCACGACCAGATCGCACGAACTAGCCGGTTCGAGGCATCAGACCACCCACCTGACCGCGGACCCCACCAGGTACAAAAAAAACAAAATTTATTTTCTGTTATTTATTCTTAACTAAATTTTAATTTAGTCATTTTTTTTTGTCATCTCGAAATTAAATTGATACTTGAGTGTGAAATACAAACAAGCTCAGACCCGAGATGTTGGGTCTAACAATATACAACAAAGAGAAACTCAAAGGATACAAAATCCTTAAGTTAGGGGACCCTATAACGAATGCCAAACCCGCAATAACGCAACGAAGAACCCAACCTTTCCTAAGAAGCCATGTGATGCCTACTATGCGCCAAATAACTAGAGCCAGAAGATATGCCAAGCAAAGCACCACAATCCTAAACTCTACCAGCAACACGAGAGGACGAGAGAGCGAGGGGAACAAAGGAGCTGCGGTTTGAACACCACTCACAAAGACACTATATCACAGGACTCAAACACACGTAACGCTAAGCTCAAGGCCAAACCTTGACCATCGCAGGGAAACCACTGTAGAAGGAAACCAACTCCAACACGCGGACACTCGCAAGCGAGCTCAAGTCACCTACAGACAAGAACAAGCTACCTCCTCGTAAGAGCAAAGCAGGAGATCGTCGCCATTGAACTGACAAAATCAAGGAAAAGGATCGGCAGTAGATGCCTCCACAACAACAAACCATCACATCTAGCTGACCCAAACACATGGACCTAGCAACCACGAAGATCAAAAACCCACAACCGCATCTAAAAGAGAAGCTCGACAGAGCAAACAATTCGACCAACCAAACTGACCAAACCACTTGTCGACAAAGATAGACCAGGCCAATACCTACTACAAACCCACATCGTATCCAAACCCCAAACATAACCAAACAAAACAAGACGAAGACAAACACGAGAAGCTTCAGGGACAACCAAGAGGGAACTCTCCTCCAACAAAACAAGTCATAAGCCAGACATAGAAGAACACCTAATAAGGGATAGCCTAAATCTTCACAAGAGAACCAAGTGAGAAGAAAGACAACGATAGTGACACCTCTCCACCTTCTACCGTCTCAAGTAGAACAAAGTCAGGAAAGAGAGGAACCCGAAGCTCACCTTACAAACGAGGAACCTCTGCCGAGTACTACAAAGACTCGTGACAAGCAAAACAGAGGGGAGATCCAAGGAAAGGCAGAAAACTCAGCAAAACAAATCTGAACAGAGATAAAAGGCATAAAGGTTGAGAGTCAAGAGAGTCACGCCTAGGCCCGCCGTCCTTGAACGCCACAAACAAAACTCGAAACACCAACTACGCCCCAAGTCAGCAACCCAGAAGACCTAAAGAACCGAACCTTGCCAATGACTCACCAAGGAACCGAGACATACCCAGCTTCAACACCTATCGGAGAATGCAACAAGAGAGATCTTGCAGTACCGAGAGTAATCCGGCCAGGGAATCGTCGAGCAAAGGAACCGACGGCGGAGAAAACCTAAAACCAGATCTGAAGCGAACCCGTGAGAAACCGAGGAAACTAAAATCGTAAAAGAGAAAGCAGTAAGAAAAAGGGCCCTTTCCCGGCAATGGTGAGAACCACCGCACACCGTAGAAGGAGATCGGAAAATCTGAATTGGGTGGCTAGGGTTTAATTTAATCATATGGTTAGATTAATTTAGTTTTGAATAAAAATAACACATCTTGATAATTATCCTCTCTTGGATTTCACTTAGCTTAGCAATCATTAGAATTTTGAATTCATTCTTAAATTTATTTTCTTTTATGCTATGTTTTTATTCCTTGGACTTAGAATTCAATACACATGTATTGAGGACTTAGCTCCAAGATGATCTAACAAGTGATTTCAAGTATTTTTGCAAGGATATTTTGCTCTTAATAGGAATTGTATTAAGACTATTGGTTGTGGTGCTCACACTTCGAATCGTCTTATGCATGAACAGAACAATTTTCAAATAGATGTGAATCAAAGAGAAGAAACAAGAAGCACCAAACCTGGTCATGATCTATAAGGGAAGGAATATGGTACGGCTCGAAGAGAAATCCAGTTTGCCCGAGCCAATTGCTGGATTTCACAATCTAGCTCGCAAACGGATCAAACCAAGCACTTTTTATGGGACAACTACTAAACCACTCGAGCAAATGCCTTCAAACTTCACCAACAAACCCACAAAGGTATGTTTTGGGATAGATTTTCAAGATGGCTCGACAAATTCTCTACTGTCTTGCAGATTGCTTGATGCACACCTTACGGCGAGTCAAATCCCTCTATCCGTGGACCAAATGCAAAACCGTTCAGGAGAATGGTTTCAAACTTCACCAGGAGCTTCCAAATATCCTATTACTGAGTGAATTTTCAATATGGTTCAAGAAAATTGTCATGGTTTGAGAGATAACACATGAGCCTAGGCCTGGGCATAAAAATCGAACTCGAATACTCGAACATGTACCCGGCTTGAAAAACCCGAACCTATACCCGACCCAAAACTTTACAAGTGCATGTATGGGTATAAAACTTATAGATCTGATAGATCCTGTACCCAGAAGGACCCGACCCGAACCCGAACCTGAACATGTACCTGTAAGTCCATGCTTATATATCTTTTGTCACTTTTTTAAGTAGTTTGAAATTTAGATTTAGTATATTTTGTCACATTTTTAAGTAGTTTGATATTTAGATATGGTATTTCAAATGTTTTGTATTATTTTTGGTTCAAATATTTTTTATATTACATGTAGCTTTTGTAGATCTCGGGAGAAAAAAGAGTTTAAAACACAATTGAACCTAAGAAAACAAGAACAACTTGACCTTGTACTTGAACCTGTACCCGACCCAAAAATTTATAGATACCTGTATGGGTATAAAATTTATAGACCCGATAGAACCTATACCCGATGGGACCCAATCCTAACCCGACCTGAATACCCGTTTGTCCAGGCCTATGTGGACCAAATGCAAAACCGTTCGGGAGAATGGATTGAAACTTCACCAGGAACTCCCAAATATCCTATTACTCAGTGAATTTTCAATATGGTTCGGGAAAATTGTCACGGTTTGGAGATATCAAATGAGCCTTATCCGGTGACTAAAATCACTCTACCGTGGACCAATTTTCAAACCATGAAGAACCAACCGTTGGACCCTTGAGAAGAAGTGTTTCTAAGGACCTAAGGAACCATTTGGGAGTGCTTGTTCACCACTGAACATGAGCCCAACCGTTCGATCATTAGGTTTGGAATTTCACCAGGAGCTTCAACCTTGCCTATAATCCATGTTGGGGTCGGAAGTCCCTCCCCCAAGAACAACAGTCGGAAATGACGAAAGCGTTGTGATAAGATCTAATTCGTCGAGCAGGCGAATTAGCCGAGCAGCCAGATATGCTATAGCTGCCAAATTTGACTACTAGGCCAAATTTGGCCTAGCTAGGTAGAGTTTAGCCGAACCAGGAAAAATTGGTCGAACTGCCCAGTTCAGTTTGGTCGAACTGCCCAGTTCAGTTTGGCCGAAGCATGCTAAGCCTAGGCAGATTTTTCTAACCAAAATGCCATGCAGATTTGGTTAAACGGGATCAATCACATTTCGCCGAGAGCAATCTGTTCTGAAGAGCAGGTTAGTCGCTAAGTGTGGCGAAACCATCGGGCCGACAAGTCCAGAACAAGTCAAGCCCATCAGGAAAAGCCCACGAAGATAACCGCCCTTAGAAGGAAGAGATCATCGGCAAAATAGCAAAACTTCCGGATTCTTGGAGAAAATCAACTCAATAAGGAAATAGCATCAAGCCGAATCCCGAAGAATTAGGATAGTTTCTTTTATCTCGTCGTAACCTTAAACCGACCTAGTCGTGTATATATATCATTGTACATCCCTTGAGAAGGGGATCCGCAATCTTATTCACAAAAGCAATACAACAATAAAAACTCTTCTTCGATCTTTCGTTTATGGTGCTTTACCTAGAATTGTCTGTCTCTTTTACAACCTTTGACCAAATTCAATTGTGCGGGTTTCGGCATCCACAATTTGGCGCCGACCAAGGGACCTAGAGACTGTCTGACACAAAGAAGCTACTTCAGATCTAAGAAGATGGTGAGTAAAGCTGAAAAATCAAACGAGTATTCGTCCCACAGAGCGATCGATGAGAGGGAGGACGCCGCTACAAATCTGACTGCGAACCCGAACCCTTAACCGAGGTTAAGAAGATGTTTGAGAGCCTCAAGGCACGCAAAAGAACCACCAGGCCACGATGATCGATCCGGCGGTTTAAACCTCACCCCCTCAGCTTCTCAACGCCGCATGCTGCGCCAAAAACCCAAGGAGACTTACCATCACCGCCGACGCTACGGATTGGTCACAAGACTCTTGAACCCGTCAATGCTCGGAGGAACAAAAATCCTTCACCGTTGCAAGAAAGACCTCGGACACAGGAAGAGGGCGAAAACCCTCGCGAAACAGCTAATCGTAGCGCACCAACAACAAGGACTCGACCGGTAACTAGGAAGATGCAGACGCGGAATACGCCCGACACCTTGCTGACGAAGAGGGCAACTCCTTCGAGGCTGAGCCATCTGGATTTTTTTGGATTGTCCAAGCCTCTTCTTCTTCCGCTTATCGCTAAGAGATCCCTCGCCTTATTCATGAGCAGTTCCTGAGGCAGAAGCCCCCACTCCAGAGGAAGGGATGACTTCGTCATAAATAGGCACCCTAGAGGCTTCTTTGAGCGCCTACCTTTCTTAGGTTTCTCCAGGAGAACCTCGGAACCTCATCGCTAAAGATCAACAGGTCTTGGATTCCGCCTTCTTGCCCTCCAGCAGGGTTCACTTCGCCGTCGGCCGCAAAATTCTCAGCCTGCGCACGCTCCTGAGCCGCCATCTCTTCACAAAAAGACAAGTATCCCATTGCTCGTTTGACTCTTTGGAAGTAAAAAGTCCTCTCCCAAAAACAAAGATGACGCTCAAGTCTAACCGCAGACAGGAAACCAGTGAACAAACCGTCGGGGTAGGATGGAAACCCGGATGGGCCTACAAGAAACATGGACAGAAATCAAGGTTAGAATTTGAACATTCATTCGAAGCAAAGACACTAAGCAAGCGAAAAACCCTAGAGTAAGACGAAGAACAACTAGCTATTGCGATATCTCCATCGCGTAACTATTTTCCCGAGTCATTGATCACCCACGGATATCTTGAAAGTAGTTGATCCAATGTATATCTTTGGTAGGATGATCATCAATAACCAGAAAACCAGTCTCAGCCCCGATGGCAACGATCAGATCGTTCCCTACCATGCCCCTGCTACCAATCTTCAATAGATTCATGTAGTGGTAGACGGTGACTTCTTGGCGACATTCTCTTCCGCGAACCAGTATGCCTACTAAGTGTCGAATACCTCGAGGCGTCGCTTGAGCGAGAGCTATCTTGTGTCTCTAGAAATACTCGAGGATAGCCGGTGGGATAGGAAAAGTAAGGAAGCACTCCTCGATAGAGTTTTCGTACATGAGGAAGTAGCCACAAGGAGGGTCGTTAGCTCGATCAAAGGATCTTGGGAGACCAAACCCAACTTCATCGGGAATCTCGAACTCGCTCCTTAGTTTGTCTAACAACTCTACCGAGCATAACGTCGAACCTGGAGGTTCAGGATTCCCTCGCTTTTTATACTTCATCTCTTGTCGTTTTCGACGCGCTTTCTTCTCCACGAAGAGAATGTGGAGCAATTCTTCCTCCTACTCTTGAGTCAAGATTGTTTCCGCAGGCCACTCGTATCCTTCAGACTTGATTACAAAAGGGATTTCCTCGAACTTTAGCAAAACTGGGTAAGCGTCATCTCGGGATCCCACTTCGGCGAAAAGCCTTGATGAAATCCAGAAACTGCTCGACGAAAGCTTGTTTAGGCGGGCTCGGCAAAAATCACGCTCAACCCGCTCGGGGAAATTGCCTTTCATTTGGCTCGGCAAAAAAACCGGTCGAGCAGCACCTCGGCCAAAATAGATCGACGAGCTTTTCGACCAGCTGCGCCAAAAAAAAAAAACTCTTCAGCGAAATCCAGATCAGATTTTTGCCGACCCGCGCACGACCTCTTCAGCGAACCGGTCCGGCCAGGTAGCTCGGCGAAATCCCACCAGATTTTTCCCGACCCGCGCATGGCCTCTTCGGTGAACCGGTCCGGTGGAGTAGCTCGGTGAAATCGAGCCAACTTTTCACCGACCCGGACATTCCTCGGCGAAACTGGTCAGGTCGTCCCTCGGCAAAAATTGTGCTTGGCAAAATCCGGACCGGGTCGCGGTCCTCAGTGAAACTGGTCAAAATTGGACTCTCCTCGGTGAAACCGGTCGAGTCGCCTTCGAAAAAAAACTCCTCTTCCGCGAAGCTAGTACGTGAACCGGTCTCAGCTGAAAAACCTCTTCGACCAAAAGCTTTTCCTCGGTCAATAACCTCTCCTCGGCAAATATCTCTGAAACTGATGGCCTTCCTCTTTGACACAGACTCGACGGGATCCGTTCGGCGAAATCAAAGCTCGAATGCTCTTGACTCACACTACCGGCTCGGCAAAAACAGTTTTTTAAAAAAAAATCTATATCTTGAATCTAAAGCAAAACTTAGAGAGAGGAGAGGAAAGAGAGTACCTTCGAGAGAGAGAGTGGAGAAGTAAATGATGAGGTGCAAATGAGAAGAGGAGTTGGTTTTATAGAGGAAAACTATTTTACCTCCGGAAACACGAAGTCCATTACATTTCATGGATCTCAGTGTCTTTTATCTTCGGAAAAACTGGAAATATTCATCAGATGGAAGGGGACCGATTCAAAACATCACATCAGTCCCTTCGAAGTATTTACTTTGGTAAAAATTTCTAACTGTTGTTTTCTTTACTTGGACATGTTACCGCTCCGCCACTATTATAATATTAACGGGCTGGGGGCCTAACTGTTGGAGTCGGAAGTCCCTCTCCCAAGAACAACAGTCGGAAATAATGAAAGCGCTGTGATAAGGTATAATTCGTCGAGCAGGCGAATTAGCCGAGCAGCGAGATATGTTATAGCTGCCAAATTTGACAACTAGGCCAAATTTGGCCTAGCTAGGCACAGTTTAGCAGAACCAGGGAAAATTGACCGAGCTGCCCAGTTCAGTTTGGGCGAGCTACCCAGTTCAGTTTGGTCGAGCTGCCCTGTCCAGTTTGGCCGAGCTGTCTAGTTTTGCCGAAGCAGGCTAGACTGCCAGGCAGATTTCGCCGAGCAGGCTAGACTGCCTGGCAGATTTCGCCGAGCAGGCTAGACTGCCTGGAATATTTCGCCGAGCAGGCTAAACAGCCTAGGCAGATTTTGCTAACCAAAATGCCTTGCAGATTTGGTTAAACGGGATCAATCACATTTCGCTGAGGGGAGCCTGTTCTGAAGAGCAGGTTAGTCGCTAAGCGTGGCGAAACCATCGGGCCGACAAGTCCATAACAAGTCTAGCCCATCAGGAAAAGCCCACGAATATAACCGCCCTTAGAAGGAGGAGATCATCGGCGAAATAGGAAAACTTTTGGATTATTCGAGAAGATCAACTTAATAAGGAAATAGCATCAAGCCGAATCCCGAAGAATTAGGTTAGTTTCCTTTATCTCGTCGTAACCTTAAACCAACCTAGTCGTGTCTATATATCGATGTACATCCCTTGAGAAGGGGATCCGCAATCTTATTCACAAAAGTAATACAACAATAAAAACTCTTCTTCGATCTTTCGTTTTTGTGGCTTAACCTAGAATTCTCTGTCCCTTTTACAATCCTTGAAAAAATTCAATTGTACGAGTTTCGGCATCCACAATCCAGCAATCTCTCAACTTGGTTAGAGAAAGTTCATTATGTAAGGGTGACATACCATCACCATCATGGACTATTTCATCGATCCATGGAGAGTGAGTTGTTGGAACTTGAGAAGTATTGTTCCTAATCATCTTAGGATACAATTGGCAGTTCCATAACCACTTTGTTTCGAACTCATCATCAACGATCCACATGACCACCCAATTTGGCACATTCGACCAAATTTCAAGACTTTTTGTCTAATGCGGTAACATCGTTTTAATCTCTATCTTTTCCATTCTTCAATTCATTGTTATTTTACAGCAGTACCCCCTTAATTTGATTTGATTTACATTGGGGACGGTGTAAGTTAAGTCTGGGGGGATTGTTGTTTACTAACACGTTTGTTTTGTGTTTGGTTTTTCGTTTTTTAAAGGATTTTTCAAAAAAGTTTTATTGAGTCAAAATATGTTGGGAATGATGACACTTTTCTAGGAACTTGCGTAAAGACCAAGTGACCATTGTTGCGAGGAGAGTTCAAGGACAAATCGATTCAGGCACCTCATGATGGACTCCCCGCCTGAAAATTCTACTTGCCAGGTTTTAATGGATACAATTTTGACTCTTTATTTAGACTACTAACATAGGTTTTGATTATCTCAAGTCAAGGATATTAGATCAAGAAAACGAATCATATTCATGACATCTTATCCCCTTTTTACCACCCTCTTGTTGTCATGAATGACCAGCTCATCTTTAGTTAGTTCCCCACCTTAAACCCTTTAACCTTCTTTTAGACCCCGTACATTCTTTCCTTTCATTTCATATTTGTAGATATGTGCAAAAACGTCGGAGAAAATAGGGTCGATGCAATTTTCCAATCACTAAGAGATGCGTCAATGTGTTAAAGAGAGGTGGAATACAAAGAGCAAAATTCAAAGAGGTTGGTCGTTCCTTGGGCATCTAAACAAGCTTGGTCGTTTCGTGCATATGGCTCTTTGTTCTAAAAGAGAATCGTTTTCCCCCTTACATAAAAAAAAAGGAGAAGAAAAAAACAGAAAAAAACCCTAAACACTTTTAACCTCACCACTAAAATCATTCTCTCTTGCGATTTTGCATAATGTCTCGCACCCGGAGATTATGGTAACCCTAAACACTTTTAACCTCACCACTAAAATCATTCTTCCCTTATACCAAGCCTATATTCCTTGGATGATAACCTTGATGAGAGTTTTCAATAACCTGGTAGAGTAAAAGAGTCAATTGAGTTGAAGTTGAGATGCGTGCAGGGAAAATATTTAGGATGGGCTTGCGAAGTCATGATGGAGAAGATGAAAGCATTTGCGAACTAATCTTGTTTCATGTGGATTACAGGTTTAGATTTCGAGACAATGGATCTAAAGGATATGTGAGTTCCCTTGTTTTCAAAACTCTTTTCTAGTCTTGACCTTTTGTTTGCTTGAGGACAAACAAAGGCTAAGTGTCGGGGCATTGATAGACCTCATATTTTACCAGTTTTACTATCTATTTTCATATGCTTTCTAAACATTTTTAATATAGTTTTACACCTATAAAGGTAGTTTTCTAGTATTTGTAGTTTTAGAGTCTTTTACAGGGAAATCAATCAAAAATGATTAAAAGGAGCATAATGAGGTATAACTCAACCTACATCAGCTCACGCGACCCAAAGAACACATTGGAGCCAATGAATTCTCAAGTTTACAAATTCTACCAAGTTGGACAGATTACATACGCCCGAAGTTTAGCAATGAATGGAGGATCAAAGGAATTTGGAATTGGATGAAACTTAGAGTGAAGATATCCCTATTGAGTCAGATTTCCAATGAAGTTGGATTCGCATCATTTGGAATTGTTTAGAAAGAGTTATATCCGAAATACTTAAGACATGTCAAACCACCCAAGAGATGAAGTTGCCCGATACCGACCCCCCATACCGACCCGGTGACACGATCAGTACCGGGACACTCTAGCACGATCCGGGAAGAAGCCATAAGCCCCCCATACCGACCCAAGACCTAGGAACGGCGCTAGGCCCAATATGGAGCAGTTTTGAGTGTTTTGACGTTTTTACCCATAGAACTTAACCCTAGAAGACCCTAAACCTATATATACTTTCTTTTAGCATTTATAAGTTGTAAGAACCACAAGGCCATGTCTAGGGAAACCTAGAGCAGCCACCTATCATCACCATAAGAAATAAACACGTTTTTACCTTTGTTCTTCATTTATTTGTATTCTAAGAGCTTCAAAGAGGAGATCTCCCTTGTTCTTCGACATAGAGAAGATTTCTTACCCTTTACTCTTTCAATTCAACATGTTCCGTGCTTTCTACTCTTACTGCGTTGTCCCCTCAACCATGTTTGAGTAGTTTGCTTGTTAAGTTTTAGGCATTCAAGGATTCCATGTTAATGCATAATTGATTATCGAACTTTCTAGGGTTTATCATTTAGGTTTTTCATCTTTATTTGTGCGCAAAGCCTTGGCTGGAGTAATTAACCATGCTATTGATCTTAGGTTGGTGTATCCACGAAAGTGTTCTTAATACAATCATTCCAATTAGTTAAAGAGTTTAGTGAACAATTGAACCTTAATTTTACTGCGTGTTTTAACCTTTTAATAACCATGCGACAGCGAGTCTATTAGAGTATAAAGCATAGAGGATCCGAACCACGACAGAGGAGAGATTCTAATTCCCTGGTTTGAGTTATAGAATCTAAAACCCTCTCGATAGCGTATCATCTTTCCAGTCCTTGCGGATCGACCCTTAAGTACTACTGCGTTTGCCTGTGCACTTGCAGGAATCTTTGGGTTATAAATTTAAGACTTGATAATATAACCCCATCGGAGAGATCCTATCCTAGACACCAGCAACAAGGATACTACTGATCCGGCGGCAAAAGACGCCACCGATCCAGCTCGAAAAGAGCCAGCGACCGATGCTTCTGTTGTGAAGGATAATACAAACACGCAGACAGCAACATCGACGAATCCTGAGCTAATGGCAAAGATGAAGGACATGCTGGAGACCCTGCTCAAGAAAACGAAGCGACATTAGAAAGATACAAAAACGCTTATCGCGGAGAGTCAAGCCACGGCAAGAAGCGCTGGAACAAGGTTTTTCCACGATCTACAACGAATTTGAACCCTACAGTTCTCTTTTAAACACTGACTGAGACAACGGGAACCTGAAGAATAACCGGCCCGGCCGCAGATCGTTCCAGGCACACCAATGACCCATCTTTGCAAGCACGAATATCAAGAATTGGTTCAAACCCAGTAATCATTGCCGATAGCGATGGAGAGGATCAAGACGCCGATGAATTTGAAGAGCAGCCAACCAAAGCAAGGTGTAACCGTCCGAGAGACGATGACGTGGAGCGGAGACTTCTCGAGGAGCAAGAGGCCGACTGGATGCAATAATCCACCAACGTAGACAAAGAAGCCGTGGCGCCCGCCCAAAGGAAAGAGATAGAGCAGCTTCATGCCTCCTTACATCAAATTGCAAGGAACCTCAAGGCAATCCGCTCGCAGATGCACAGAGCAACCAGCAAAGCCCCAAAGATCGATCAAGTGCTCGGAGAAGCTTGCGACACGCCCTTCACATGTCGGATTACGGGAGCACGGGTCTCAAGTCCTGGAAGAATTAAGTGCCAATTTTACGAAGGGAAGACCGATCTAAAGGACCATCTTATGGTGTTTACAGTGGCGACTGGGAGAGCCACCTTCAAACCTGAAGAGATAGACATAGGTCACTGCTTGGTGTTCGTCGAACACCTTAAGGGACATGCCCTTTAATGGTTCTACCGATTGGAAAAGGACTCCATCAACAACTTTGATGAACTATCTGACTTGGGGAGCCATATATATCAATGTACAACCCTTGTAAAGGGGATCCGCAACTTGACTTAGGAATACACTGCAAAAATCAATAAAACTTTTCTTCACAACAAATTCTTGTTTTAACCTACGGTGGATTTTACCTCATAAATATTATCTTCCCAAAAAACTCTTAGAAATCTAATTGTGTAGTTTCGACTCCCATACTTAACTAGCTACACCTTTATTCGCCCTCCACAAGGCGCCCACCTAGTAGACCATGCGAAAAGCGTGTCCTTTCACATAGGAAAACACTTGTAAACTTACCATTTTTGTACATTTTTCTATACTATCGGCAACTTTAATTATTAACTTGCTTAATTCATTTCAAAACAGGCCAGTAGGTTGAGACGTCGTTCATTGTGCACTCGTTGCAAGAGGTTAGGCACAACCGAGCCACTTGTAAGATGCCAATACCTTAGGCATTTTTATAATAAATGGGTAACATGGGAGTTGATGATATGTCACCACCAATAATATGATGTACATGGGTCAGTAATATCCTCGTATTTTGTAATGTAAGATCTTATGTAGTCATCCCAGATGAGACCATTTCCAACATTATATTTAAATAATAATGTTGCCCCTCTTTATATATACGATGTTTAATTACTAAACAGCTTGCCATCCTTTGAATCAGACGTGTAACAGGGTCATTAAAATTTAGTGTATATTTATTATATTTACATCTAATTTATTGTTAGTACGAATAATTGATGTCATGACTAACAAACTTTGTAACAGGGTAAAACTTAATAAATAGAAATTGTTAAGAGTCAACTAGTCGATCAAGTTGGTTGGAATGTCTCATACATTAAAGATAGTGAACGAAATATATTTTAGGCAAACACAGTTAACAAGTTTGAAGAGTAAAACTCATAGATCTATTATGCATACCACAATCCAAATAAACAGACTCCATAGTTAAAACATATTAATAAAGCTACAATGTAGACATGCATACAGTGTTCCTCGTACAGCATAACAGCTAGCCTATGGGCCTTCGTTGCCAAAACATCAGATATAACACAAGTGCATGCTTGTGTTCCACCAATTGAATGCGCTTCGATTAATAAAACAGAAGTGACAGCAAAGTAAAAATGATTACCATTATCGGAATACTCTTTGGCATCTCCACCACAAACGGTTTTAACGTTTGAATGCGTCCCAAATGCTTAAGAAGATGGAAATTAATCACAAAAAAAGTTGATCTTCTTTGCAATGGTACCATCATTATGATCGCAATCAATAATATTGAGAGGTGAGGCAAGGCAACCAACACATATACCAACCCAATACGTTTTATCAAATTTGGATGGGAAATGGAAACGGTTAGTTTGAACATATCCATCATTGTCCCCCGAAAAGAATTGTGTCATCTGCTCACGAAACTGGAACCCATCTTTGTTTTTAAGCTTGAGAAACTTTAGATAGTGTTTGAAAAGAGAAAAAACAAATTTTGTGTCAAGAAAAATGTTTTTCTTCAATATGAACGAACCATGTTGGCCAATTAAGAAGCTAGTTTTCCAGATCAACAAATCAACAACCTACATATTAGTCAACAAAAGTAGTTAGCGAAATTTGACAACCTCACTCTACGATTACTAAATGACATACTCCACCAACCTTTGTCGGAATAGTTTTGTCTTGCCAACAATATCAAAAAAATCTTTGATTGTTTACCATTTTCTTAAGCATATTTGCATCCCTTTAACATCTTTTATCATCATTTAGAGTGCATTTAGTCTACTTTAGCTTAGATTAGCATTTTAGGACCTTAGTTTAGGATTTGTACATATTTCCCTCTCTTTTACCCTTTTTCAGGTGGTATATGTGCTGATCGGTGATATCTAGCTAATGAGAGCTTGGAAGAGTGTAGAGGATGAAGTTCTGGGTGCAAAGATGTGGAAAAAGCTTAAAGATTATAGCAGAGGAGCAGTTATCGGGCGCTTAGTTTTGGGCCGGGTTATCGATGAAGACCGATAGAGAAGACAACTGATACCTCGTGGTATCGGCCATGACCTATAGCCAAGACCGATATACCGCTCCTAACAACAAATGAACCGGCTATTGACCGCCTGGACTGAAGACAGATTACACAGCCTATCGGTCACATGCCATGTCGAGTGTGACCGATAATCTATGTTTTTGTTGACTTTTTCTTTTATCTTTTATTTTGTTGACCCGCGTTGACTAGGGTTGACCTGGATACTATTCACAAGGTAGTATAAAAACCATATTTTTAGCCTTGTGAAGAGTAAGCAGAGCCTCCTGAATCTTGTAGTTTTCTTTGCTTTTTTAGATTTTAGCTTCCTTAGTACATTCTTGTATACATTGGTGTGCTAAGTACTTCTTTATTTTGAGTTTAATCGCATCCAAGTTTATAATTTCTGCAATTTCTTTACTCGCTTTATGATTTCAAGTTCATATATTTACATGAACTCAATCATGGTTATTTCCATAACCATGAATGAGTAGTCAGCTCGTTGAGCTAGGGAGTAGTAGGTTAGAGCTTATAAGGTCTTGTTAAGGTTCCGGAAGGTCCAAAAGAGTAGATCCTCGAGCTTAGGTGAGCTTAATGCTATATCTGAACTTGATCAGTCGGATCTTGAGCTCAAGCGTTTCTCAGCCCGACAGGTGTGTGTGGAAATGCTTGACCGACTTTTTGCTCGGTTTACTGTCCTCTGCCACGACAGTGATGCAGTTGCGGTGCCTGGACTCGATTGGATCTTGACTTGTAAAGCTTGGAGCTTCTCCGAGTCTCTCCACGACAGTGAAGCAAGAACAGAGAAGCTCCAAAGGAGAATTACGCCACGATAGTGGGTGTGCTTATCTTCGTGGTCCATGTCCTAGGTGGTTCTTAAGGGAGAGACATTTAGCTCTTTTAACTTGACTTTGCTAGCTCTAACCAGTTGCTACTTCTAAAGCTCAACGCTGTAACCATTCCCGCTTCTAGAAATCATACTTCGTGCGTTTAAAGTTTCTTTTGTTTAGCTCTGTTAAATGAATCAAACCACTCTCTTTATTTGCTTTAGCTTAATCTGAATGTCTTGCATCTTATTACTCTGTAACCATGTTTCCTTGTGATCGATTCCCATCTATGCTACAAATGAGTCGTGACTCGTGAGTTAAGTTGCTAGCATTGCATAGGTTTATTCGTGACATTTGTATCTGCTTGTTTTGCATGCATAATAAGAAAATGACTCATGAATGTGATTGATACACCTGCCACACTTATGGTCATGCATTTTCCATTTTAGTTAGCTTGGTAATTAAATAATAATAGTGGCAATTATATTTACTGGTAGTTACGAAAATAGATATTCAGCTACGTAGTGGTAATTATATTTACTAGTAGTTACGAAAATAGATATTCAGCTACATATATATGTGCAATCAGATATATAGTTTGGTACTCATTCCATAATATTGGCACTTATATATCTTAGCAGTTATCATAGTAGGTATATGGTTATCATGGATAACTGATATATGGATATCTAGATAATAAAAAAACAAGAAAAATGATGGTTTAAATCTACTGAAAACCATACAAAAGTAATGGAATTCCTTTGATTTTCTCAACCACCTTCTGGTATCTGTCAACATAATCAACATCAAGTCCATATCCCTTCCCATCCAAAAGTAATTCCATTGCTCGATGTAACACCCGTTTATCACATTGGTAGTCACCAACTGATATACTTCATATTTTATTATTTTTTACTATTTGATTTTACCTATACTAAGAAATAATAATAAGAGTTTTAGAGATAAAGTGTTTTTTTAGTGTTTTGCGTGGATTTTGAGTATTCACAGAAAAAAGTGGCAAAACGGGCCAAAAATTGAGAAAATAAGCCTCTTTTGAAGAAGGACAATTGTAATTGACAGATTTCTCGGCCCATACGTCACGATCGCACCGCTAGATGAAGCCCAAATTATGACACAAGATAGAGGAGGATCTCAGCTTCCATTATCATATTAGATCGTGCAATTCCAACGGTTATATCTCAAAATATTCTCATATTACTGAAGACTGATCATGCCGTCTCAAATCTGAAGCTGTGCAGAACATCACCTAGGTGAACGGCCGGTCACATGGGTGACTGATTGGTCACCAACTCTCTGGAAAATTTCCAGATTCACGTTTTCAAGGCGCTTGACCGGTCACAGGAGGTGACCGATCGTACACCAGGCCCGAAAAAGGCTTAAATCTTTCTTTTTTGGAGAATATGCCCTAATTTTATTGGGATTTTCCTTAGCCGACTTCCACACCTATAAAACAGAAGAGAGGCCATGTTTTTCATCATGCTAGAGGCTTGACTAGCTAACCTACTCCAAAGACTCTCACCACGATTCTCATAAACACTTTTGTTTCTCATCATCTTTCTATTGCTTTGTAAAGGGAGAAGAAGATGACCCCTCTTCTTATCCACTCGAGAAGTTTTCTAAACACTAACTCTCTGTTATTTGATAATGAATTCCTTTGCTTTTGCATTTTTTTTCATATCCATGATTGAGTAGTGATCAGTTGGGTTAAGGGATGTTTCAAAGGGGGAAAATTATGGCTTGATAAATAGAGTTGAACCTTGGGTAGTCAATTAATGTTTTCACTTGAAGTTGTTATTATTGCATGATCTAGAAAAACTAGCTGGAGAATTATCTAAATTAGAGTTGCTTGATAACCCCTTGTTTAACCTTGTCGATTGCTTTTAAGTGAGCTTGGAACGTAACATCGCCAATGATAGTTGTGTGGTGAAGTCAAGTGAGTATATCAAATATGTTCTGAAAATCGCATCATTTGTTTTAGAAGTCACCTATGATAGTTGTGTGACCATCACCCTAAGGATAGTTGGTAATCCTACGAGAGTAGGGTAGTCATACACTAGTATTTTGAACTCGTTAACATATTTGAACCCAAAAATCTGAAGAGATTAATCCATAACTCTAGAGAACTTCTTAAGCCCAATGTTTAATTAATTGAATTTGAACCTTCGCATTACTCCAAACCAACAAAAACCCATTTTCTGTTTTAGCTTGAATTCCTACTTTGTTAAGTTGAAGCGTACATTTGGTCTTTGTGGATTCAATCCCTAAATATTACGATTGATTAGATGTGCACTTGCAGTTTTAGATTAATTTTATTAGGGTAAAACTTACACCCAATCATCAACTAAGGCAGCTAGAAATGTTTTATACCTCTTACTCTTACGACAAAAAGGGTCAACTTCATATTCGAATCCATCTTCCAACTCAGTCTCAGCAACTAATGCACACTAAATGATCAATGCTAAAGCAATCTCACAAAGTGCTATGAGTTTCAGTTCCTCAATTACTAATCCACAAGTGTATGGTGATATGTCATTGTATAATCAAGGGTCATTCTTTCACAAGGATTATGTCAAAGGCAATAAGAATGCAAAGAACTTAGTAAGCTAAATCTATCAATGATTTTGGGGTTTTCTAATGAATCCTAATGACAATTATGAAACTAAATGCAAATATGAACGACAATAAGTAAATGACAAGATGAAATGATGGAATGTAAAACTAAACAAGGGACAAGACTAAAACAACAAGATTAAAAGCAATACTAAACTTTACTAAGAAAATTTCGAAATCAAGACTAAAAAGCTATGGATCATGGGTTTAAGCAATTGATTTAAGTTCATTAGCTATTGGGAAGCATTGCAAAGCTCTAATCAATATCAATCCTAGAGCAAAGATCACTAATTTAAGACTAATGCACTTCCATGGTACTAATCTCTTTCTAAATTTCTTAATTACACAAACTTCCATTTTGCAACTAATGAATCTAAAAGCTTTATTTAGAAGTCCATATACTCACAATTCTCCTTAAACATCAACTTCCATTGGCTAAGATGAGAACAACTCATTTGAATTTCTTCTAGACATTTTCATAAACACCTTCCAGGCGTGAAAAGACCATGTTCTAAAAATTGAGTGATCAAGTCAATCCTAGCATTAAATTCAATTCAAATGAAGGATCTTTCAAGATCTAAGCATAAGCAACACAACCCAATGTCTAAATCACTCTAATCTACTCAACTCATAATCCATATGATAACTACTCACACATATTGAAACAGAAAATTAAAGCTAAAGCATTAAACATGATTAAGAAAGATTAAGAAATGCAAAGATAACTTTAATGATTCATAAAAGATCTAAAACTTAAACAAAAGCATTCAAATCTCAAGAATAAAACCATAAACATAGCTTAAGAACAAGGAAGGCTTAGAGCTTAGGGTTTTAATGCAATTACAAGTATTTATAGAAAAAGAGGAGTGTACTCGGGTCAAACCTGGTCAAAGATGGGCAAAAAATTTGGTCGCAGGAGAAGGGCTCTGGCCTGACCACCAGCCCGAGTTGTTGGTTGGGCCAGTGACCACCCGCAAGTTCCTCGCGTTGTGCTTGGCTTCTGGCCCGACCGGCTGCCCGAGTTCTTCTCGGGCCAGTGACCACCAGAAGCTTCTTCTTCTTGTTCTTCATTTAGTTGCTTGAATCCTTTTTCCTTTGGTTCCACCATTGATCCAAGACTCTTTTTTGTACCTAAAATGCAAGAAATATGCATGCAAATACAACAAAACAAGAATTTGGACTCTAAACTCGATCTATACTAAAAGGTACCGAAAAGGGGAAGAAAACGGATAAAACCTAAGCTAAATGCCTCAAAATACTACAAAAATGCATGCTAAGAAAGGGCAATTTTTGGACTTATCAACTCCCCCGGACTTGCCTTTTGCTCTCCCTCGAGCAAACAAAGAGGGCAAACCGATGGAGAGGTTTGAAAACACGAAAATAAAACAAAGGGATTCAAACAAAGCATTCAACACCATCACCTAAGATAATACGAAGCTATCGCTAAGCGTTTTTACGCTCAATCAATCTTCTCGTAATCTATCGCTACTCCAATCTTTTGCCTCTAGACAAGGTGATTAAGCATTCACATATCATTCTATCCACCAACTCTTTAACATTCATTAAGGGTTAATGCATGATCTTTCTTATCAACTATCAAACAATGTTCAAGGGTAGGTAAAAGAAGGTTTAAATGCAAAAAACAAGGCGGTCATTAAATATTTTTAGGTGACTCACACTCAAGAAAGGGTAATGCAAAACATCATGTAAAAGCAAGGAAGAAATGGAACAATTGATGCATACAAATAAGTGCTTCCATTCTACCCAACCCATAATGATCTTGAACTCCTAAGTTCTACCCATGAGCTTGCAAACTCTTCTTCCTTTTGGTGATCTAAGCCTTTTGAATCTTCCTTTAAACTTTTTAGCTTACTCTAGGGGGTTTCTTTACTTGCTAGACTCTTTCATTTACTCAAATCCTTTCCTCAATGGTTTCTTTTCACACTTTTTCTACTAGCCCCTTTTGGGTTCTAGCTTATAGAGGGGATTTCTATTCACGATCAAACATTAGAGTCTTTCTTTAACCTTTTCATAACAATCCCTTTTTCTAGAGTAGCTCATCTTCTTTCCTTTCTTTGGCTTTCTTTTAATTTCAAACCCATACACTCTTTCTTTTGCTCAATGCAACCTAAATGATCATACAAATGTATGAAATGCAACTAGATGGATTTTGAAAACTTTTTTGAAATTTCCGAAATCTTGTAACTTTTCAAATGCAATGAAGCTTAAAGGGAAAAAGGGATATAAAATGCAATTACGAAACTTAAGAAACCTATATGAATTACTTAGGTAAATGCAATGCTACTAAATGATTTATGAAAATTTCAAAATTCTGGTAAAATTTTTGAAATTTTTGGCTAAAAGATATGTAATGCAAAATGCTCAAATGCTAAGGCAAGGAAACAAAACAAACACACAAATTTTATTAGCAACTTTAGCCACTCCCCGGACTTAAATCACACCGTCTCGGTGTGATAAGTAAACCGAGAAAGGAAAGCTAAACAAACGAAAGCAAAAAGAAAGCTTAAAAACGGATAGTACAACGGTTGAAGCAAATAAACGAGCAAACAAATGAAAGCGAGGAATGGATGAGATAATGGTTTGGTTGGGTGGGAAGGAGGAGACGCTATGACGCGCAACACTTAAGCTCGAACCACCCTCATCACCACGGTCACGACGAGAGTTGTCACGGAAGCTATGGCGAACCATTTCTAAGGTTGTTTGCTCTTCATCCGGTGGGGATTGTTCATCCTCGGAGGACTCATAATCGGTGCCCGGCATCGGGTGAATTCGGTTACATGGGCGCAAGTTAATACAAAATGGCCTCAGTTTGCTGAAGAACCTAAAAATCTTCGACTCGGCCTTTCTACAGATGGAATGAACCCTTTCTCCATTCAGAGCACCAAGCACAGCACATGACTAGTGCTGTTAGTTAACTATAATATGGCTCCAACCAAGTGTATGAAGGCGGATAACATCATGTTGACTATGTTGATCCCTGGTCCAACTGCACCAAGCAACAACATAGATGTTTATCTAGCACCTTTGATAGAGGATTTGAGTGATTTGTGAAATGAATGTATGGAGGTTTGTGACTCATTTGTGAAAGAGAATTTTATAGTTAGAGCTTTGTTGTTGTAGACATTGTGTGGATGTAAAGTGAAGAGGAAACAAGCCTGCAATGTTTGTGGAAAGGATACACCTTCTAGGTGGTTGAAGTTTAGTAGAAAGTATGTTTATTTGTGTAATAGGAAGCGACTTAGGCCTGGACATCCTTATAGACGCAGAAAACGATGGTTTGACAACACTATCGAGGACGGGACTGCAAATAGAATTCAAAATGGTGTTGAGATTTCTAAATTATTGAAGGACTTCCGGAATGATTTTGAAAGAGATTTGGATAAGCCACTTAAAAGGAAAAGATCTAAAATGGGTGTAGATGAAGTGTGTTCAGAGGAAGTGTATGAAGAAGGCGATGAACAATGGAGGTGGAAGAAAAGGTCCATCTTCTTTGATTTACCTTACTGGAAGGTTAGCAGTACTTGAATTATTAGTTATCCATATATGAGAAGGTTTATTTTATGTTGAACAACCCTTATTTATGACGTGGTAGGAACTGTCGGTTCGTAACAACATTGATGTGATGCACGTGGAAAAGAACGTTTATGACGCCTTTTTGTCCGTTGTGATGCAAACTGCCAAATCCAAAGATGGATTGAAATCAAGGCAAGACTTGGAAGATATGAGAATATGCAAGGACTTGCATACAAAACAAAGGGGGGAAGAAAACGTACTTGCCTCTAGCCGCTTTTTTGGATGTCGAAGCAGGAGAACAAGAAATGTTGCATGTGATTGGCTAAGTTCAGAGGACCTGATGGATATTGTGGAAATATCTCAAATTGTGTGTCACTAAATCCTCCTGCTATTGGTAGTTTGAAGTCACACGATCACCACGTCCTAATGCAGCATTTGTTTCTGGTGGCTTTGAGAGGCTTGTTGCCAAAAGGGCCTAGGATGGCTATTACTCGAATATGCAAGTTCTTCAACAGACTATGTCAGCGTGTTATTTACCCATAGAAACTAATTTTGTTGGAGACAGAGCTTGTGGAGACAATGTGCGAACTGGAGCGCTTCTTTCCTCCATCACTATTTGATAGCATGTTTCACCTTCCTATACATCTAGCAAGGGAAGCACGTTTGGGTGGGCCAGTACATTTTCGTTGGATGTATCCCTTTGAGAGGTATTGATTTCTTTAATTATTTACCTTTGTGTTATGTTATATAACATCTTGGTAAATAACATTATAATTATCTCTGATTGATTTGTAGGTATATGAAGACACTTAAGGGATATGTAAAAAATTACGCAAAGCCAGAAGCATGTATGGCTGAGGGGTATTTGGCTGGAGAATGCATTGCCTTCTGCTTAGAGTTTCTAAAGAAGTTTAATTGCACCTGTAGAATAAGTAGCAAAGCGAAATAAAGATATTGAGTCTGATGATGTTGTCCTTGAGGGTAGGCCACTTCACAAGGCTACTAAAGTCACACTATAACATAAAGACAGAGAAATTGTTCATCGATAAGTGTTAATGAACACATCAATTATGGATTCGTATGTTCAGTAAGTAAATTATGTTTTACAGTTACATAGTACTACTGTATTTATCGTTTTAGTACAATATAACTAACGTATGTGTGTTGGTTAACAGGATGCATTTCTAAACGTTTGTGACCTTACCATCCACTTCATCATCATACCACTCAAGCTCTTTTTCATCTCCAACTCACCATCATCAGGTATTATGCAGGCCACTATAGTCTACAGGGACAAAGATTGCAATTAAAATGTTGTGAGAATAGGCTAACAAATTTTGAAACATCTACATATACACGTAGAAATTACCAATTATTTTAACTAGCTAAAAACTACAAATATTTATTACCTTCTCCACCGCATGACGCTCTCTAGCATGCAAGGGGCTCAAACTTATCTTATTCTCCATCTTTTTCTCCTTCTCCATCTAACTCGGAAGATGAAGTTGAATTAAGATTTACAACTTTAAGCAATGCAGGGATAGCTTCTACCAAAACCAATTGTAAAGCATGAACAAAAACCAATTGATCGCAATTGTATTTTGCAATAAAGTTATCTTATTTTTTTTCTTTAATACTATTAATCAGGATATCAAAAGCAAGCCGCCCCAATGGATACACAAAAAATGCATCCAAATCTTTTATTTCCTCAACATGCTCATTCATAATCTCCGGATGATGTAGAGTCAACATTAGGACCGCATCAAGAAAAGCAAGGCAAGCGTACTTAACCCTCGTAACTTTATATGTAACAATTTTCCTCTTAATCATCTTTATCACAGCTGCAATTGTGACCGTCTCAATCTTCTCAAAAATTGATGGCCAATAAGGAGTCTCGGTGATATTATTCTTCAACTTATTTTTTGATTTCTTAGGAAACTTACCACAAGGCAGTCATGTCACAATCGCAAACTTTCTTACGGAAAATCTTATTGGATGACCGGCGTAGAGAATCCAGATCTTGGCTTCTTCACTACCTTCAGTTGTTTTAATATCAAAAAACAGCCAAATCTCTTAGAATATTACGGCTTATCTACTATGCCTACGAACTTCTCAAAGGTTGAATTCCGAATCACGGCCCTTTCATCTTCTTCTAGTGCATTCATAATCGTTATGATACCGCTTGAAAAACCATATGCAGTAACCCTAATTTCAGTTGGCTCTTCTCCGACAACAAACATTCTCTCCTGCAACTCCTGTTTCTGGGCCATTGTAATATGTTAAAAATTTAGGGTTAAATCGCAGCATGCAAACTACTTACTTCACACTTAGATTTTATGGTCAAGCACTCCAAACCGCAGTTCAATCAGGTGTAGTTTCCTACTCAAGTTTCGATTTGCCGGACTTCTTCCTCAACTGTTTCTCCAAAAGCAAAACAAAAGACAATTCATTTCTTTACATCAAGAAAAGATGCATCTTTTAGTTCTAGTTATCTTTTCTATTTCTCTTGAGAATGTTATTCTTCTTCTTTTTTCTTTTTTTTTTAAAAAAAATTATATTAATCTTCCTAAACTGGGAATTATGTGAGAGATTTACAAAATTGACTAAAACTCGGTTTAACCGGAACCAAAACAAACCCAAAAAGAATATAACTCCGGCAATGCAACAGTCTTAAGCTCCTCCACCCGAAAGCTACACCCGTAGGTTGACTAGTCCCACAAACCGAAACCAAGCTAAACCTTCATTCCGGTTAAGGAAGGCGATTACCAGAAAATTAGAAAGCTACTACGGATGAGGAAGTCTATCTCCGCCACTGCCAAACTCTGGAGATAACATGAATTACCACTACAACAACCACCGTTAACCTACCTCAACTCACGAGACACCCCACCAAACTGCAACAGCTACTTCCGCCGCAGATCTGCAGCTAAAACGTTTCAGAGGAGATCTACACTAGTCTTCCTCCAGATCGGCGTCCTCAAACCGACAAAATCGATATCAAATCTGATCTAGATGCACACCATGAAGCTCAGCAAGCCACATAACCACCTCGCCGTTGCGGCTAGACCACGCCGTCGAAACTCTTCCGTCAATTATGTATCTCTCACAACGAAGATGAAGCACATCATGAATCTACACTATAAGCCCTCTCGCGAGCCGACGATAAGCGTTAGACATCGGAGAGGCGTCGAGGACTTTGTCGGAATGGCTAGGGCGAACTTCTTTTTTTAGAGAGCAACGATTGGCCTGGACCTATCAAAATTTCTAATAAACCACTCTTCTTTTTACTCATAATAATTACAATAATATTTTTAAAATATTCGTTCTAACAAAACAATGCATACTTGTTTCACCTACAAACTCTATCTCTAAATCGTCCATGAAGACCTCCATTATATCCTCTATTAGATCCGAGAAGATCGACATCATACACCGTTGAAAAGTCGCTGGTGCATTACATAATCCAAATGGCATTCTACGATACGCATCAGTACCATAAGGACATGTAAAAGTCATATTCTCTTGATCTTGGGGATGTATGGGAATTTGAAAGAAACCCGAATATCCGTCAAGAAAGCAATAATGAGAATGATTAGCTAAGCGCTCAAGCATTGATCAATGAATGGTAAAGGAAAATGATCTTCTCTAGTAGACGAATTGAATTTTCGATATCAATGCACATTCTATGTCCACTAGTTACCCTAGTTGGTATTAATTCATCTTTATCATTCCTAATAACCGTCACACCGCCTTTTTTAGGAACAACGTGGACCGGAGATATCCATGGACTATCCGAGATAGCATAGATGATCCCCGCCTTAAGCAACTTCAAAATCTCTTTCTTAACTACTTCCTTCAAGTTAGGATTCAACCTTCTTTGATGCTCAATTGATGATTTAGATTCATCTTCAAGATAGATTTTATGCATGCACAAAGATGGTGAAATGCCTTTAATATCATCTATTGCCAATGGCTTTCCTATACTTTCTAAGCTCTTTCAAAAGCAATCTGGTTTCATTTTCACTCAAATCATCATTTATGATAACTGGATAAGTAGAGTTAGAGCCGAGAAACACGTACCTCAATTCAATTGGTAGTGGTTTGAGCTCAACTTGTGGCGCGTTTAGCTTGTTCTAATCACCTTCAATGCTAGTCTTACCATTGCTAGCTACTTCTTGATCGTCATACAATTCGTTGGTCTCCAATTCCAAAGGCAAAACCGCGCTTTCTTTACCCTTTTGAGAGTCAAGCAACTTTCCATACTCAATAGCTTCTTCACTTGCTCTTTCAAGATCATCACCATCCAAGGTAAGAGCTATCTCCAAAGGATATTCTTCATTAATGAAATCCATGTGGTCTTCAACTAGTTCATCAAAAGTTTCCACATGGAATGTTTGGCCTTCTATGGTTGGTTTCTTCATAGCCTTGACCATATCAAAGTTGAGCTCCATTCCACCCAACTCTAACTTGATCTTGCCTCGTTTCACATCTATTATAGCTCATGCGGTTGCTAGAAATGGTCTACCAAGAATTATTGGATCATTGGACTCAACATCCATTTCTAACACCACAAAGTCGGTGGGAACTATATATTTTCCCAATTTCAAAGGCAAGTCTTCGAGAACTCCAACGGGATACCTCAAAGATCTATCCGCTAACACCAAAGTCATTCTCGTTTTCTTTAAATCCGTAAAACCAAGCTTCTTTGATATGGAGAGTGACATCAAGCTCACACTTGATCCTAGATCCACCAAACCTCTCTTGAAGAACAAATGACCCAACGAACAAGGCAATGTAAAGCTTCCCGGGTCTTGCAACTTGTTAGGAAGATAGCCTTGTATTACCGCGGAACATTCTTCACTCATTAGAACCATGAACTCTCTCAATATTCTCTTCTTTGTCATAATGTCATTGAAGAGTTTGTTGTAGATGGGACATTTCAATAACAAGTCCATGAAAGGAATCGTGACTTCTACCTTGTCAAGAACATCCTTGAACTTTTTGAACTCTTTCTCTAGAATTTGCTTTTTGAAACGCTCGGGAAATGGCAATTTCAGTTCAAAAGGAGGCAACTCAAAGGTGACCTTCTTCTTCCCATTATCCCTTGGTGATTCTAGTATCGGTGTTTCCTCTTTAACCACGATTGTCTTCTAACTCAAATCTTATCTTGATTCCTCTACAACATCATTTTCAAGATTATCCTTCTTATTCTCAACTACTTGTGGTTCTCTAAGTGGTATCTTGGTTCCACTCCTCAAAGTATCTTGACAATACTCTCTTGGAGCTAACTCAACTTCTCTTTGTTGCTTTGCTAATTCAAATTGGGAAGCCAACAACTCATCTTAGTTCTAAGCTCATTGTTGACCCCTTCAAATTTCTCTTGAATGACCTTTACTTCTTCTTGCATTCTCGAAACACTCTTGTCTTGACCATCTAGAATACGAGCAAACATAGATGCAATGGTATCATCTAATGGTGGCGAGATTGGCATGGATAATGGTTAATGGTGCGTGGGTTGAAACCCTTTTGGTGTGAACTTGAATCTTGGGCAATAACTATACCCTTGTGGTTGGCTTGATTCCTCATGTCCAATAGCCATGACCTTCTCGTTTCCATCTTCTCGTTCCACCAATGCACCAACATCCTTTTCATTCATGTGAATGAGCTTATCTAGCTTCTCCTCTAGTCTTTTAACTTCATCACTCTTCTTGGTTTTCCTAGGTGATTCATGAGCTCTACCATACCTTCCTTCACTTTGAGCTAAGTTCTCAATGAGTTCTTCCCCTTGCTCCGTTAGTAAGTTGGCGAAATTGCCATTACTAGCTACATTCAACGCGGCGTAGTTCTTTTCCATCAATCCCTTATGGAATATCCCAAGAAGTGCATCAATAGATATCCCATGATCCCTTTTATACGTTCCCATGCATCATACAAACTCTCTTCTTTGCCTTGCTCAAATCTAGCAATATCATTCCTTATTCTTGCGGTCTTTTGAGGTGAGAAAAACTTCAAGAGAAAGGTCTTCTTACACTTCTCCCACGTGGTTATCGAAGAGGACTTGAAGCTTCTTTCTCATTCACTAGCCTTATCACCTAATGAGAAAGGAAATAGAGTAAGCTTCAAGACATCTTCGGATACCCCACTTCTACTAGCGGTTGAGCTCAATCTATCAAAGATGGCGAGATGCTCGATGAGATTCTCTTTCGGTAAACCCAAGAATCGGTGATTCAACACCACAGTGACTAAATTTGGCTTTATATCACATTTAACTCCATCACTAGGCGGTGCTCTAATCCCCATCTTTTCAATCCTCGAAGATGGCTCATCGTAGTCCTTAATCCTCCTCTCCATAGTTGTAGATTGGTACCTACACAATCAAAGAAGGAAAATACACAAGCAAATACAAAATAGATAGAACATAAAAGTGATTTAGTCTTTCAAAGATCTCAAATCCTAATGCCTAATGCAAATCCCCGGCAACGGCGCCAAAAACTTGATGCACACTAAACGATCAATGCTAAAGCAATCTCACAAAGTGCTATGAGTTTCAATTCCTCAATTACTAATCCACAAGTGCATGGTGATATGTCATTGTGTAATCAAGGGTCATTTTTCCACAAGGATTATGTCAAAGGCAATAAGAATGCAAAGAACTTAGTAAGCTAAATCTATCAATGATTTTAGGGTTTTCTAATGAATCCTAATGACAATTATGAAACTAAATGCAAATATGAACGACAATAAGTAAATGACAAGATGAAATGATGGAATGTAAAACTAAACAAGGGACAAGACTAAAACAACAAGATTAAAAGCAATACTAAACTTTACTAAGAAATTTTCGAAATCATTGATCATTGATTAAAAGCTATGGATCATGAGTTTAAGCAATTGATTTAAGTTCATTAGCTATTGGGAAGCATTGCAAAGCTCTAATCAAGATCAATCCTAAAGCAAAGATCACTAATTTAAGACTAATTCACTTCCATGGTACTAATCTCTTTCTAAATTTGTTAATTACACAAACTTCCATTTTACAACTCATGAATCTAATTTATAAGTCCATATACTCACAATTCTTCTTAAACATCAACTTCCATTGGCTAAGCTGAGAAAAACTCATTTGAATTTCTTCTATACATTTTCACAAACACCTTCCATGCGTAAAAAGACCATGTTCTAAAAATTGAGTGATCAAGTCAATCCTAGCATTAAATTCAATTAAAATGAAGGATCTTATCTAAGCATAAGCAACACAACCCAATGTCTAAATCACTATAATCTACTCAACCCATAATCCATATGATAACTACTCATATATATTGAAACAAAACATTAAAGCTAAAGCATTAAACATGATTAAGAAAGATTAAGAAATGCAAGGATAACTTTAATGATTCATAAAATATCTAAAACTCAAACAAAAGCATTCAAATCTCAAGAATAAAACTCATAAACATAGCTTAAGAACAAGGGAGGCTTAGAGCTTAGGGTTTTAATGCAATTACAAGTATTTATAGAAAAAGAGGAGTGTACCCGGGTCAAACCCGGTAAAAAATGGGCAAAACAGGAATTTGGTCGCAGGAGGAGGGTTCTGGTCCGACCACCAGCCCGAGTTGTTGGTCGGGCCAGTGACCACCCGCAAGTTCCTCGCGTTGTGCTTGGCTTCTGGCCCGACCGGCTGCCCGAGTTGTTGGTTGGGCCAGTGACCACCAGAAGTTTCTTCTTCTTGTTCTTCATCTACTTGCTTGATTCGTTCTTTCTTTGGTTCCACCATTGATCCAAAACTCCTTTTTGTACCTAAAATGCAAGAAATATGCATGCAAATGCAACAAAACAAGAATTTGGACTCTAAACTCGATCTATACTAAAAGGAACCGAAAAAGGGAAGAAAACATATAAAATCTAAGCTAAATGCCTCAACATACTACAAAAATGCATGTTAAGAAAGGGCAATTTATGGACTTATCAGCAACCCTATCCTTTTTTAGTTGTCACAATACCTAGCATGTCTGCATGCGATATGTCAAGCGATAATGACGGATATTGGATTAATACCTTGAACTGAAACATATTGAAACCATGTACAATAAAAAGTTTGAAACTTTTTTAGTCAGTTCTCGCTACTTGCAGCGTACTTATCATTCATGTTCTTTCCCAATCTTTTTCCACTACCACGTTCTTTCAAAACAATTAACAATATATTTTTAGGCCACAACGACCAAATCATGACAAAGATTTTACATTTTTTCAAATATTAAAATAACCATAGCTTACATTTCCTCTCTCCTCAAGTACAACAGTGTTGTCACCAACTTCAGAACCATTCCCTCCACTGCCCAAAGACTTATCACCTGCACTACCCACATACAAAATCAGTAAACCCATTTAGAAAACACCGGACTTATAATAATTAAAAAAAACTAACCTTGAACATACTTTGTCACAACACTCCTCGCGAAGAGCTCCAAGTACACTTGCAAGTTATAGTATTAACAACATGATTACACTGAGGTATTAACTGATTTGTGTGAGTATCAACACATGCACCAGAAAGAACTCGCCCATGCCTTTCTCCAGGCATCTTAGGTTTTCCTAGCCAATAAAATGACTAATCAAAGAACCCAACAATACCATCAATTACCTTAGTTTTCACCTTGCTAATATGCTAAGCCACCTCACTTACTATGGTTGTTTCCAAAACAATTATTTCATTCCGCATCTCATCAACTTTAACAGCCATATCATCCACCTTCACCTCCAATCTCTTCAACTCAAGCATAAGTTTCTCTAACACCATATCAGCAATGTTACGGAGATCAATTCCACTCATTCTTGTTCCTTCACCTTAACTACTTTCCCCTTACATTTTTCTAGTTCATAATTTTTTTTGTTTCCTCTTAGCAATCTTCTCTTTCACCTACTTATTCATAAAAATGACTTCCGCCTTCGTATCCCCACCAGAAAACATGGAACTTGAAAAATCATGCCCATCCTCTACAAATTTCTGAATGTTTGTGACCTTACCATCCACTTCATCATCAGACCACTCAAGCTCTTTTTCATCTCCAACTCACCATCATCAGGTATTATGCAGGCCACTATAGTCTACAGAGACAAAGATTGCAATTAAAATGTTGTGAGAATAGGCTAACAAATTTTGAAACATCTACATATAGACGTAGCAATTACCAATTACTTTAACTAGCCAAAAACTACAAATATTTATTACCTTCTCCACCTCATGACGCTCTCTAGCATGCAAGGGGCTCAAACTTATCTTTTTCTCCTTCTCCATCTAACTCAGAAGATGAAGTTGAATTAAGATGTACAACTTTAAGCAATGCAGGGATAGCTTCTACCAAAACCAATTGTAAAGCATGAACAAAAACCAATTGATCGCAATTGTATTTTGCAGTAAAGCTATCTCATTTTTTTCTTTAATACTATTAATCAGCATGTCAAAAGCAAGCCGCCCCAATGGATACACAAAAAGTGCATCCAAATCTTTTCTTTCCTCAACATGCTCATTCATCATCTCTGGATGATGTGTAGTCAACATTAGGACCGCAACAAGAAAAGCAAGGCAAGTGTACTTTACCCTCGTAACTTTATATGTAACAATTTTCCTCTTAATCATCTTTATCACAACTGCAATTGTGACCGTCTCAATGTTCTCAAAAATTGACGGCCAATAAGGAGTCTCGGTGATATTATTCTTCAACTTATTTTTTGATTTCTTAGGAAACTTACCACAAGGCAGTCATGTCACAATCGCAAACTTTCTTACAGAAAATCTTATTGGATGACTGGCGTAGAGAACCCAGATCTTGGTTTCTTCACTACCTTCAGCTGTTTTAATATCAAAAATCGGCCAAATCTCCTGGCATACGAGGTTATCTGCTATGCCTACGAACTTTCCAAAGGTTGAATTCCGAATCATGGCCCTATCATCTTCTTCTAGTGCATTCATAATCGTTATGATACCGCTTGAAAGACCATATGCAGTAACCCTAATTTCAATTGGCTCTTCTCCGACAACAAACATTCTCTCCTGCAACTCCTGTTTCTGGGCCATTGTAATATGCTAAAAATTTAGGGTTAAATCGCAGCATGCAAACTACTTACTTCACACTTAGATTTTCTGGTCAACCACTCCAAACCGCAGTTCAATCAGGTGTAGTTCCCTACTCAAGTTTCGATTTGTCGGACTTCTTCCTCAAGTGTTTCTCCAAAAGCCAAATAAAAGACAATTCATTTCTTTACATCACGAAAAGATGCATCTTTTAGTTCCAGTTATCTTTCCTATTTCTCTTGAGAATGTTATTCTTCTTTTTTTTTCTTTTTTATATAAAAAAAATTATATTAATCTTCCTAAACTGGGAATTATGTGAGAGATTTACAAAATTGACTTCGGATAAAACTCGGTTTAACCGGAACCAAAACAAACCCAAAAAGAATATAACTCCGGCAATGCAACAGTCTTAAGCTCCTCCGCCGGAAAGCTACACCCGTAGGGTTGATTAGTCCCAGAAAGCGAAACCAAGCTAAACCTTCAATCCGGTCAAAGAAGGCGATTACCAGAAAATTAGAAAGCTACTAAGGATGAGGAAGTCTATCTCCGCCACTGCCAAACACTGGAGATAACATGAATTACCACTACAGTAACCACCGTTAACGTACCTCAACTCACGAGACACCCCACCAAACTGCAACAGCTACTTCCGCCGCAGATCTGCAGCTAAAAAGTTTCAGAGGAGATCTACACTAGTCTTCCTCCAGATCGGCGTCCTCAAACCGACATAATTGATATCAAATCTGATCTAGATGCACACCATGAAGCTCAGCAAGCCACAAAACCACATCGCCGCTGCGTCTAGACCACGCTTCAGCACCGTCGGAGAAAGTATTTGGTCGAAACTCTTTTGTCAATTTTGTATCTCTCACAACGAAGATGAAGCACATCATAAATCTACACTACGAGCCCTCTCGCGAGCCGACGATAAGCGTCAGACATCGGAGAGGCGTCGAGGACTTTGTCGGAACGGCTAGGGCGAACTTCTTTTTATTGAGAGCAACGATTGGGCATGTACCTATCAAAATTTCTAATAAACCACTCTTCTTTTTACTCATAATAATTACAATAATATTTTTAAAATATTCGTTCTAACAAAACAATGCATACTTGTTTCACCTACAAACTCTATATCTAAAGCGTCACGATCATAGGGTTCTTTTGGAAATACAGATTTAGTAACAGGTACTATGCTTAATCTCCTAAATAGCCAATTATATGTGAGAGTATGTGACACTATATATGTGAGAGTATGTGACACTGACAAGGATTGTAAAAAAAAAAAAATTATTCTATTGCAGTTACTCCCCCAATACTTTGTTAAAATTAAAAACCCTCCCAGGACCCGTTGGTCCACGTAAGAATGGTTTGGATCACTCGAGTCGAATCGTCATCTTCTTCGATACATCGTCATGTTCTGTCCAGAAAAGCTCAAACCTTGTTCGAAAAACCCAACAATTAATAAACAGTAATGTCGAAAACTTGTTGTAACTTTCTTGGCCTCAGATCCAATTCTCTCCCACCGTTTTTCTCCTCCACCGGAAATTCCCATTTCCTCCGAGCTTCTTCTGCTCTGAATCTCCCGAGTGCTACTTCGAGACCTTTCGACCGTTGGATTCGCTCTTCTTTACGTCGCCGAGTTGTTCTTGGCGGTTTTGTCGGCGTTTCATTGTGGATGAACAACAACAATATGTCTGGTAATCTAGGCGGTAAATCTTTCATAGCTTCCGCGAGGCAAACTAATCCTTCTCCCGTCGAACAGGTCCTCTTCTTCTCCCTTTTCGCTCAAGAGCTAATTGTTGTTTCAAAGTTCGTAGCTTTAGGCATTTGTGTTTATGCATTTTTGTCTGGAAACTGAACTTCTTTGTTTGAATTTAGGCGTTGAATAAAGTTGATTGGCCTGAGAATTTTCCTTTCAAAGAAGAAGATTTCCAGAGATTCGATGAGTAAGATCAAATTCCAAGCTTGTTGCTTTATATTCTTATATACTCTGTTTTGTTCTGTGTTAAAACATGTTTGAAATATAGTTTTGGTTTCGTATGTATAATGAGATCTTGTGACTTGTATTTTTCAGGTCGTCTGATTTAACATTCTACGAAGCTCCAAGGTTTGTGACACACATTGATGATCCAGCCATAGCTGCTTTGACAAAGTATTACTCTAAGGTTTTACCTCAGAGCGATACCCCGGGAGTGAGCATACTCGATATGTGTAGCAGTTGGGTACGCACAAAATGCAAATCTTAGCCATTTAGTGTTGTCAACAGTTTCTATTGAGACTTCCCTGAATTTATATTATTGGGTCATATGATGATGTTACATAGGTCAGTCATTATCCAGCCGGGTATAAGCAAGAACGAATAGTTGGAATGGGTATGAACGAAGAAGAACTTAAGCGCAATTCGGTAAAGAAGATTCAATATTATATATTTACCATTTAGGTTTGAGATGGATTATCATATCATAAGGAGATGATTCTCTCTCTCAGGTTCTCACTGAGTACATAGTCCAAGACTTGAATGTCAATCCGAAACTGCCTTTTGAAGACAATTCTTTCCAAGTTATTACCAATGTGGTAAGACCAAACTTTCTCCAAAACTTGCACTTCTTAATTGAATCTTAAGTCATTATGAATTAGTATGTTTCTTGGCATCTCAACAGGTAAGTGTTGATTATCTTACGAAACCACTTGAAGTATTCAAGGAAATGAACAGAATCCTCAAGCCTGGAGGACTTGCTCTAATGAGGTTATCTCTTTAAAGTCTTGTGAAACCATAAATATGTATGTAGCTGCATGGTTTTAGCCGGATCACTTACTCATTTCCTTTTCTGCAGCTTCTCCAACCGTTGCTTCTTTACTAAAGCAATCTCGATATGGACATCAACTGGAGACGCAGATCACGCTCTCATTGTCGGATCATACTTTCATTATGCCGGAGGATTTGAACCTCCTCAGGTATTGCTATATAGTTCATCAACACACTTTCTATTAGAAACACTTTAAAGAGATTTTTTCACTCTTTTCTTTGTGCTGAAATTTGTTCCAACTTGTAATCAATCCAGGCCGTTGATATATCTCCAAATCCAGGGCGTTCAGATCCAATGTTTGTTGTGTACTCCAGAAAACTCCCCATGGCTTAAAGCTGAGATCCAAACTCTTCATGTAATACACATAATCTTTAGACCAAACTGAGATAGAGACGGAGGAAATTGATCTTCATTTAAGACAACTTCGGAAATTTGGTTTATAGAGAATTAAATAAGCGAAGTTTATATATCGGCTTGATTTCTCTACAAACTTAGATAATCCTCGTCCAAACTCAAAACAAACATGTTATTACAGTGGCTGCTTGTCTCAGTTCCTATGCTATATACCTAATCAAGGTCACATTGATGAACCAACCATATACAGTATCTGTTCATTAGCTTATTACTTCGAACTAACACATAATTGTTTGACTTCTTGTAGCTAACAAATTTTCTGACCAAATTTTAGCCAAGCTCTCTAACCTTGACTTGAAGACAAACGTGGCCTGGAATCCCATCTGTGGTTCTTCTTACAATGGCTCTGTAATCTTCAGTCTGACCGCAGTCACTGAAGCTAATGTAGAAGATCGCATTCTCAGACTTCAACTTCTTACTTGACTCCACATCTTCACGAGTCTGCACGACCACTTTCTTGATCTTCAGAGGCACATCAGACTTGATCCTCGTCTGTGACACAAAAGAGCATGAAACATACCAACACATATGAGATTGGATTACACATTATTTATAACCAAACCCAAAGGGGCGTAAAACAGTAAAAACATACCAAGCCTCTTTCCCCTATTGAATGATATGCAAACTCAGTATACAGATTAAGCCAATCGTTTTCTCGGATGTCTGATTCTTGCACCTGTGAAAGACAAAATTACCATTAGTTGAGAAAAATGAAACAGCTTATGCATTGGAAAAACAAACTCGTAAAACTGCTCCTTATCAGCTGTTAAGGCATCATCCGAAAGCCACTCTAGTTCTCCATTGTAAAAATCATCAATTGCTTCCTCATTCCAATGCCAATTATCGTCTCCAGAACCTAATTTAAAAACATTTCCATCATAGTCAGGAAGATCACAACATTTAACAAAGCAAAACAACCACACACAAAACTCACCTTCAGGTTTGGGTTTTATTCTGCAAACTTCAGTAATTATTCGATTGTCTTCGTTATTACTAGGACCAACACACGTCTGAAAAGTGAAATGTGCTGTGTCGGCTGGATCCATAGCCTCCATGGTTATATAGTAAGCACAAATTCCACGAAGACATGAATTGTATTTCACTAACTCCAACAATTGGAATTTTAAGCCCTGTATGATTGAAAAGATTTTTTTTTTAAAAACAAAAACAATTATGTAAATTAGTACATATATACTAATCAGATATCTTTTGAAACAAAAAAAAGCTTGAATAATAAGAGTTACCTTCTGAAAATTGTGCCAATGAAGTCCGACCCTACCACAAATGCCAATCTCACTGTGAAAGTCTTCTTCATTCGTCAATTTGAACGGCAAGAAGGAAGAATTTCGAAAGACACATACCCATGCCACGCATACCCATGTCAAGATCGAATCCCTTCGAGTCACATGCATGTAATTAAACCCAACAATTACAAGAATATCGATCACATTGTTAAAAAATCATAAATCCATGACACAATAAATAAATAAAACGTAGATACTCTTGTTCAAGAAATAGATTAGATACAAAAGAAGACATGAATCCATAGAAGTCATACGTCGGATTCTCGAAGTTGTCGATGAAACTTTTGTTCAAGAACCGGATCGACATCATCGTCCGATGACCATGCAACATCATCATCGACTGGCTTCTCTACTTGAACCATCGACCTTACGCTTGCGTTGTGGAGGTTACTTTGTAGCAAAATCTCTCGATCGCTCCAAACCCTAACTGGGTTTTGATATTGGCAGAAATAATTAATTTGTCGTCCAATTCCTATAAATAGTTCTTATATATTTATTAAATAATTAAAATTCAAAATCAATAGAGGCTGATTGCGTCGCTAAATCCGTCTATATATAAAAAAATGCTTTGATCAAGTTATCTATAGTCAAAAACAACTCGATGGCTATTAAGCTAAGAAGCTTGATGACATTCACGTAGCTAAATAAAGATCTTAGAAGCTAGGTTATATGTATATATAAAATTAAAATTGATTCATAATAAAGATTTGGAATATGAAACGATTAAAAATTTAAAATCAATAAGAAAAAAAAAAAAAAATTATTGTGTTTTTTTGTTGCTTTTAGCTGTTTGAATTTTACATATTATTTTTTCATTGGTTGGATCACTTTGGAATTGATGTTCTGTATTGAAAAGATAAACAATTAAATAATTTCTGTGTAAAAACCTTCAAAATCATCTAAAATGGGACGGAGGGAGTAATAATTTGATCACTGGAACACTAAATTAATACAAACGCAGAGGATAATCTGGAACATATTACGACTAAACATGCTTTCAAGACTAAACTTTAGTGAATAGAGCAGCTCTAAAAGTCCTCAATCGGACACTTAACTTCAATGCAAACGTGTCCTGTAAGGCTATCCGTGGTTCTTCTTACCACGGCTCTGTGATCTTCAGTCAGACCACAGTCCCTGAAACTGATGTAGAAGAGTGCATTCCCAGCCTTGAGCTTTTCCTTTGCCTTCGTGGCTTACGGGTTTGTACAACGACCTTTTTAATTTCAAGAGGCACATCAAACTTGAGTTTTGTCTATGAGACAAAAGACAAGTTAGCATAAATTTTACCAACATTGATCTTTACATATAAAGAACCAAAAGACAAGGCGTGTAAACACATACCAATCTATTTTCCCATAGCGTAAAAAACGCGCATTCAGAATACAGATTAAGCCACTCATTTTCTCGAATATCTGAGTCCTGAACTTGTCAAAAGACAAAATCAAACATTTAGAGAGAAAAAGCAGAACAGCCTTACCTACATATTGAGAAAAGGCAAATATTATACGCACTCACCTCGTAATACTGCTGGTGCTTATCACTAGACTGGACCAAAGTATCATTGGGAAGCCACTTTAGTTCACCTTTGTAGAAATCATTAACGGCTTCATAATCCCATTGAGAATCCTCATCATCATCATTAACTTTCAAAACATGTCCAACATAGAAGAGTAGACAAATTATTCATCAAACACATGATTATTACAAATGCACAATCAAAGTAGGTAGCAATGAGTTTTGGATTTGATTCCATACACAAACTGACTGATAGATAAAACAAGATATTTAGAACAAGATAGAACAAGAATTTGTAAATCTCTCCAAATCAATGACAAATACACATTATCAATCAAAGATCTGAGATTTACAAGTTCTTAAAGTCACTCATTTTACAAAGACGATCCAAAATGATAGATAACAATAAAATGGCTAAACGCCTAACTAAATAGTACTCCTCCTTGACCACACACATGGCTCTTACTCTCCCTATCGACGTGGCCTCCTCTTGTTTTCTTATGCGATAACGGCTCCTTCATGTGCTCTTGAAAATAAGATCCTCTGACGTGTCTTCCCTTCTTCTAGATTCTTCTACACTTACCAAAGGCCTTTGGTCATTTTTACCTCCCATATTGAACATAGGTGGCTTTTCACTCACTCTATCATTACTCCCCTATTTAAAATTGACCTTGTCCTCAAGGTTGAACTTAGGAAACTGGTTTTCAATCACGCTTTCCACTCCCACGTGCAGTCTTCCTCTGATAATCCCTTCCACTGGATCAGCACTTCTTCCTAACCTGAGTCTTTGTTCACTCGCGTTCCCAGAATGTACTCTGGTTCAGCCTCCAACACTCCCTCCTCTGATAGTTGTGGTGGGATGGCTATTGGAATTAACCCACTGCCCAGCACTGCCTTGAGCTGCGACACATGGAAAGTGTGGTGGATCTTCACAGAAGGTGGAAACTTCAACTCGTAAGCCACTAGTCCAATCCTTGCTTCCACTTCGTATGGCCCATAGAACCTAGTTGCAAGCTTCTCATTGGCCCTTCTGGCCAGAGTTTTCTGTCTATACGGCCTTATCTTCAAGAAGACCATATCACCCACTGTAAACTCAACTTCTCTACGATGACCATCAACATGTTGTTTCATCTGTTGTTGGACCTTCAGGAGCTGCTGTTGCATGATGAACAACATTTCATCTCTCTCTATCAGTTGCTTCTCCAAGGCAGCATTGTCAGTAGACCCGTTCTCATATTGGACCAAGGTTGGGGGGTCTCTTCCATAATCTGCTTTGAAGGGTGTCATGTTGATTGCCTACTGATAGGAAGTGTTGTAGTTGAACTCTGCCTAGTGTAAGTACCTACTCCACTTCTTAGGTTTCTCACTGCAATAACATCTCAGGTATGTCTCCATTCCCCTGTTTGGTTACCTCTGTCTGCCCGTCACTTTGTGGGTTATAAGCGGTGCTGAAACAGAGATTGGTACCCACCAAACGGATCAGCTCCTTCCAAAACCTCCCAATGAAGGTTTTGTCCCTGTCTGATACAATTGTCCTGGGATACCCATGCAGTCTCACCACTTCCTTGCCACATTTGCGCCTTCAAAGGGATGACTCATTTTGATGAAGTAAGCATACTTGGTTAACCTGTCAACTACCACCATCACTACATTGAATCCCTCTGATTTAGGAAGTCCCTCTACAAAGTCCATTGAGATGTCCTCCCATACCTGCCTTGCTATTGGCAAGGACTGGAGTAATCATGCTGGAGTCAAAGTAGAATACTTGTGGCGCTGGCAGACTTAACAAGCAGCCAGATAGCTCTTAATCTCAGACATCATCTTATCCCAGTAAAACACAGCACTGATTCCCTTTTGCGTCTTCACTACTCCTCCATGTCCTCCCATTTATCCATCGTGAAACTCTTTCAATATCAGGCTGGTCAGCTTTGAGTTCTGAGGCAACACCATCTTGCCTTTCCTGAGTAGTCTCCCTTGAACCACATAGCAGTCAGGATGGGTTGCAGGATTGTCCAACACTGCTAGCTTCAGCTTACTCAACTCTTCATCCTTGTCCACCTCTGATTCAATCTCTGATAGTTATATGGCTATAAGCATGGTTAGGGCAAAGAGTTGGGGTCCCTCCATCCTTGATAGAGCATCTGCTGCCTTATTCTCCATCCCAGGTTTGTACTGGATATCAAAATCGAACCCAAGGATCTTGGTTAGCCACTTCTGGTATTCCATATTCACCTCCCTTTGCTCAAGCATAAACTTAGGGCTTTTGGATCTGTCCTGAACAGGAACTTGCGCCCAAGCAGATAATGTCGCCATTTCCTTATTGCAAACACTATAGCCATCAACTCACGCTTATAAACGGACTTGAGCCTATGTCTATCTGTTAAGGCTTGACTGAAATACGCAATGGGTTGTTGCTGATGCATCAACACTGCCCCTAATCCCACTCCTGATGTATCTGACTCCACCACAAACTGTACAGAGAAATCCACAAGTGCTAGTACTGACACTGTGGACATGGCCATCTTCAGAGATTTGAAGGCTTCTTCTGTTGCAGGGAACCACTTGAACTGGTCCTTTTTCAAGAGAGCGGTCAAAGGTCTTGCAATCTCCCCGTACTTCTTCACAAACTTTCTGTAGTACCCAGTGAGACCTAGGAAACCCAAGAGGGCTTTGACATTTCTAGGGTTGGGCCATTCCACCATAGCTTGGACCTTTGTAGGGTCTACTGCAACTCCCTTAGCTGAGATAACATGCCCTAGGTACTCTATTTCTGTCATGAAAAAATTCCCACTTTTTTTTGTTTGCAAATAATTTGTTCTCTGCTAGAGCCTGCAGTACCAACCTGAGGTGCTCCTGGTGTTCTACTTTTGACTTACTGTAGACTAGTATGTCACTGAAAAAGACTAGCACAAAGCGCCTCAGAACTTCCTAAATACTTCGTTCATCAGGGACTGGAAAGTAGCCGGCGCGTTGGTGAGTCCAAAAGGCATTACCAGGAACTCATAATGCCCATCATGAGTGCGGAATGCAGTTTTAGGCACGTCCTCTGCCTTAACTCGAATCTGATGATACCCAGCACGCAAATCCAGCTTTGAGAAGATGACTGAGCCATGTAGCTCATCCAACAATTGGTCGATCATTGGTATTGGATAGTTGTCTCCCACTGTCACCTTGTTGAGTGCCCTATAATCTACGCAAAATCTCCAACTTCCGTCTTTCTTCTTAACTAAAAGCACTCTCCTTGATAATACTTGTTGCAAGCATTGTTGCTACTTGTTTATCTAGTTCTTCTCTCTGAGCATGTGGGTACTTAAAGGGTCTTACACACACAGGGGACGCTTCCTGCTTCACTATTATCTCATGTTCCTTGCCCCTGGATGGTGGAAGCCATTGGGGTTCCTCAAAGACTCATGTGTATTCAGCCAATATTGTCCTCAACACTTCAGGTATTGGTTTCTCTGTTTCCTGGTTCTGCGCCTGCAGTCCCCCGTACTCCACGATCACTCCTTGACCCTCCTGATCTAGTGCCCTCCATAACCCCTATAGGGTTACTGGTGAGCAGCAGATACTTGGATCACCCTGCAACTCGACTTTTTTTCCTTCGACCATGAAAGCTAGCTTCTGGAGTTTCCAGTTGCAGCGCATATCTCCCAACGTTCCCAGCCACTGAATGCCCAGAATGACGTCTGCACTGCCCAGTTCCAAAGGCAGGAAGGGAGTTACCACCACGAGGCCTTGTAGGTGCAGCTCAACATCCTTGCAAACCCCACAGGCCTGGACTGTTAATCCTGTCCCGGTTACCACCCCATATCCCTTTGTATCTATTGCTGTCAACCCTAGTTTGACCACCATCTTCTCTGATACGAAATTATGAGATGCCCCACTGTCAATCATCACAATTATTGGCTCGTCTCTAATCGACCCTCTCAGCTTCACCGTTCGTGGAGAAGAGATCCCCACCATCGAGTTGAGGGATAACTCGGCTACTTCTGCTGTATCAGGAGCCGCCTCGGTTTTTCCCTCAACTTCTTCGTCTTCCCATTCTATTTCACTGCCATCTTCTTGCACAATCAGCACTGAGTATTCCTTGTGTAGGCACTGCGAACGGGAATGGCCCTTCTCGTCGCACCGATAGCACATACCCTCCGCCTTGCGCCACTCGATCTCCGCCTGAGTCAACTTTCGATAGGGCGGTTTCACTCGGTTCATCCGATTAGGGTTTCTATTGTCGATACGCTGCGTATTAACCCCTTTGTTTGCTCCAAATGTGGTGATGGGCTTCGTAGCCCCGAGGCCTGCTAAGGGTTTTCTACACTGACCCACTTGATGGGCCTGTTGTTTTACTCGAGCCCATGCGTCCTCCTTTGTTACCCTCGCCGCTGTAGTGCCGCGATGGTTGAGCCGAGACGTCAGTCCACTCCGCCACCTGCTTCGCCTTATCCATCATTTGTGTTAAGCTTTTTAGCGCAAAGGTTTGAACTCGAGTCCGTATCTCCGGCTGCAGTCCATTCATAAACGTCTACTCCAGGATAAACTCTGGTACTTCCTACGCATTGGTAGCCAGCCCGATGAAGTCACGACAATATTCCCTCACCGTACCTTCTTGTCACAACATCAATAGACGTTGTCCCGCGTTCAGATCTTCGCTTCCGACGAAGTTTTCGAGTATCCTTTGCTTCAACTGGTCCCAACTCGAAAATGGTCTTCGATCTTTCTCCCATTTGTACCATTTCAGAGCATCTTTGTTGAAGCATACTCTTACCTCTTGTAGCTTTTGACCGTCGGTTAATTCTCCCAAATCGAAGTACTGCTCGACCCGCGAGATCCAGTCTTCCGCTTGTTCTCCGTTGAAGACCGGAAGATCTAGCCTTTGCGTTACCGGCGCTCGTCGTTCCTTAGGCATAGTCCACGGTGGTTGAGGAGTCGGGCTATACCCAAGCACTCGACTTGCGTTACCAAACAGGAGTGGTGAATCATCCATGATTCCTTTCCTGTCCCTTTGTGGTATCACCGTATCATCAGAAGTCATTCCAGCTTGAGCTGCTACTGTCGTTATGGCTTGGGATAGTGTTGGTCCCGCGCCACTCACTTGTAGCTACTCAATTCGATCTAACTTTTGTATCTGCTTCTGAACATCCTTCATTTGATTCTGCAGGTCCTCTACCGAGATTTCCAACTCTGATTTGATGGAACCACTCGATTCTTGACCCTCTTTCTAATTTGTTGTTGTTGGAAGCATGGTTTGTTGATCGAAACAGGGCTTTGATGCCAATTTGATAGACAAAACAAGATATTCAGAACAAGATAGAACAAGAATCTGTAAATCTCTCAAAATCAATGACAAATACACATTATCAATCAAAGATCCGAGACTTACAAGTTCTCAAAGTCACTCCTTTTACAAAGATGATCCAAAATGATAGATAACAACAAAATGGCTAAACGCCTAACTAAATAGTACTCCTCCTTGACCACGCACATGGCTTGTACTCTCCCTATCGACGTGGCCTCCTCTTGTTTCTTCTGCGATAACGGCTCCTTCATGTGCTCTTGAAGATAAGATCTTCTGACGTGTCTTCCCTTCTTCTAGATTCTTCTACACTTACCAAAGGCCTTAAGGCCTTTGGTCCTTTCTTCCTCCCATATTGAAATAGTAGAGGTGGCTTGTCACTCACTCTATCACTGACTAACCTGTTTGATTTCGTTTTTAATTCCACAAAATTCGTACACTAATACACTAATGTAAAGACTACGTTATTTGTAGCAGGACATCTCGTAACACACGTCTGGAAAACGAAAGGTGAATCGGTGGTTGGATCCATAGCATTTGCAGTTATATAGTAAGTGCATATATTGGTGAGTACAAAATTATACTTGACAAGCCTCAACAAGCGAAAGTTTGAGCCCTGCAGTTTGATCAAAGATAAACGAATTAGGAAAGTGAATAGTCAAAATATGAAATCTAATCAAGCAAATTACAAACATATCTCAAGTATAAATAAAATTTGTGTATTAAGAAAATCCATCGTGCAAGTAAAATTATGGTTGAGCGGAAGCTTCTAAGGATAGAATTAGATCCGTTGATTCTGAAAATACCCGGAAACTAGGGTTTGAGAGTCTTCTTCTCAGGGATTTCCCAAAAACTCTTAGGGTTTGTGAATACTCTTCACAGTGGTTTATCAAAACTTCTTTAAATATTTCGATTAATAATTCATCAATAACTGAATACAATAAGAGGCCTAAGATGGCTATTTATAACAAAACATAAAACCCTAATATTCTTTAGAACATTCTAGAAGATAAACATTAAATAGAAATAGATAATAATAATATTTGGAATATTTCCAAATATGTCGTTGCATTAGTTCTCCTCGTGTTGGGAAAGATTCGTCCTCGAATCGGAACGGTGAATTTTGATCCTACTTCGAGCCTCCACGAGAAGCACAACTCCTTATTCTTCTTTTTTTTAAAAATTTCCATTGAAAAAATTGTCCAAACCAGAAAATGCGATCTTGCTTTCTGCCAAACTTCTTAATTTGCCAACGACCCACTCCAACACACGTCACAATAAATTGACTTCTTCTCTCTTTGCACTTCATAGTAGAATTAAATAAATTTCCTAACTTGCTTTTGTCCTCATGGAGAGCCACCATTATAATATAGTTTTTGTTTAATCCACTTACATGCTTTGTTGGATTGATTTGGTCAAACTTGTGGTTGACATCAATTGATGCCAACTCACAAATATGATTCACCGTAAAATTCTTCACGGCATGATCGTCGACAGAGTACTCTTTTTCATCGTCATATATATCATAAAGAGGATCACCATAAATCTCTACGTAGATCTCGTGGTTGTCATCTCTCTCAACAAATAAATTTTCATCTTGGATAAGATAGATGCTTGGACTCACCATGTTCACCAGAATCGTTCTTTATTTAAGAAATCAAAGAGGATGGCTCTGATTACCAACTGATGGAGCGGAAACAAGGAGAAACAAGGGTACCAATTGACGTCCTTCTTATTCTTGTTCAAGATTTATCAGCAAGGGTAATGTTGGTCTTTACAACCTTCTTGTTCCCAAGTGAGTTACGTTATGGAGTTTCTAAGAGGAGAAACAGCGCATTACATAGCGGACATTGGAATTCAATCGGTACATCTACAAAATCGTTTCGTTTGAATCAGAATATTTTAGAGTCAAAGGAGATTGTTGGTGTTATTTTACGAGTGGATGCATTGTCATACCAAAGAGAGCATATGCAGACGAAGATTGCCTGCATGGTAGTGTGTCTTAGTTTTAGTGTTGCAAAGATGAAGGTACCTAAGGTGTATGAATTATTTCATCGTTGGAAAGTTTGAAAGAATGAGAGAAGAAGAAATTCAAAGATGCTTATGTTAGTCCCCGAGTAGAGTTACCGTCCAGATTCGAGGTCGAATCTTTCAAACCTCGAGGGACCTGATGCAGTGTGCATCTACCATTGTGTAACACATGATGATATTTGTGTCACACACTAGAACATTGACTTATTGATTATTTTCTTTATTATAGGTTTTCAGTTTTTAATTAAATTATACGTTTTCCATTTATTTTAGGGTTTTAGGATTTATTTTAAATATGCCGTTTAGGCCTCCTATTGTATTCAGTTGTTGTATCGCGTTATCGTAGCATGAGCTACATCAATTGGTAATCAGAGCCATCCTCTTTGATTTCTTAAAAAGAACGATTCTGGTGAACATGGTGAGTCCAAGCATCTATCTTATCCAAGATGAAAATTTATTTGTTGAGAGAGATGACAACCACGAGATCTACGTAGAGATTTATGGTGATCCTCTTTATGATATATATGAAATGAAGAAGAGTACTCTGTCGGCAATCATGCCATGAAGAATTTTACGGTGAATCATATTTGTGAGTTGGCATCAATTGATGTCAACCACAAGGTTGACCAAATCAATCCAACAAAGCAAGTAAGTGGATTAAACAAAAACTATATTATAATGGTGGCTCTCCATGAGGATAAAAGCAAGTTATGAAATTTATTTAACTCTACAGGAAAGTGCAAAGAGAGAAGAAGTCAATTCATTGTGACGTGTGTTGGAGTGGGTCGTTGGCAAATTAAGAAGTTTGGCAGAGAGCAATATCGCATCTTCTGGTTTGGACAATTTTTTCAATGGAAATTTCGAAAAAAGAGAATAAGGAGTTGTGCTTCTCGTGGAGGCTCGAAGTTTAGAATCAAAATTCACCGTTCCGACGAATCTTTTCCAACACGAGGAGAACTGATGCAGCAACATATTTGGAAATATTCCAAATATCATTATTATCTATTTAATTATTTATATTTCTATTAAATGTTTATCTTCTAGAATGTTCTAAAGAATATTAGGGTTTTATGCTTTATTATAAATAGCCTTCTTAGGCCTTCTATTGTATTCAGTTATCTATGAATATGTTTTGATAAAACAATTCACAAAGCCTAAGAGTTTTTGCAAAATCCCTGAGAGGAGGACTCTCAAACCCTAATTTCTGGGTATTCTCAGAATCAACGAATCTAGTTCTATCCCTAGAAGTTTCTGCTTCTTCAAATTCTGATTTAAGAAGATGTGGAATAGAATTTGTTCAACCTGTTGAAGATTGTACCAATGAAGTCCAAGCTTAGCAGAAATGACAATCTCATCCTCATCATCATCAAAACATTTGAACGGAACAGTGAACCATTTGGAATATACAAGTCACAATCAAATCCCTGCACATCACAAACAGATCTCATCGTCGTTAATACTCGATAAAATCATCGTCTATACAAAATTACTACAACAAACAATCAATCAAATCATAATAAGCACAAAAGGAATCTTACGCCGGATTCGCGAATTTGACGATTATACTCCCCTTCTAGAAGGGGATCAACATCATTGTCGTCTGATGAGCATGCAGGTGGTGAGACGTAACCTCCTATATGAACAAACCTTCCTTCTCTCAACACAAAAATGGTCTCTCCTACCTTCGTGGTAGTTTCTTCGGCCGTCGGGGTGGTTTCATCGACGTTGGGTAGGGCAGGATCGATCGTCACCATATTTGGTGCCAAAACCTAGAGGACACGAAAAGAGAAAGGGAGAGTCGTTAGGAAACCGTAAAACATGTGACCCGTCTTGAAGGTTCACTTACATAAAAAAAATATGTTGATTTCTCTACAAACTTAGATAATCCTCAAGCAAACATCAAACTCAAGAAAAACATGTCATGGAATCTCATTGACGGATCTTCTTAAAATGGCAATCGTATCTCAAACTATCTTCTAATTTGAAAGCTATGGGATTCCAGAAATCTCATAGCATCATCACACACTCTTCATCAAGAATCAAGATGGGAGGTAATTGGTAGTTAGGAAAGACTCTAACTGAACCAAGCGATAATAAAGCCCAAGCCCATGATGAATGAAAAAGCCCCAATCATAGGAGGAGTTGGAGTGAATTGGTCAGACCAAACATTTATTCGTGTTGTCGCTTTCCCGCGCTTTCCTGTGAGAATTTCGTTTAGACCAAATGGAGGAATGGATTCCGATGTTCGAGATTTTCTTGAAGAGTCCGTCGCCGGAAACCGAGGCGTCGCTGTGGTTAGATGAAGCTTCCAACTCTTCTTCTTCATCCGCATCAATGGCATCTCCGATCAACCGGAGCTCGTTTCTTTCACTGCTCAAGAAACCATGCGATGTAACCGATCAGAATTCTTCTCCGGCTACAAAGAAGTAATACCCAGATTTCAAAATTGGATTTTTGTTCTGTTTATTGAACCGATTTGAGTTGCTGATGTTTATTCAAAATTCGTTAGGGTTCTGTTCATCGAGACATTACCCAACATGGCTCAGTCTCGGATTCTATCATTTCTTCTTTTTGAGTATCGGAGGTTTTGCGTTAGGGATTTGGTTTGGCTAGCGAGGGAAATGCTGGGTGGAGGAAAGGAGCTTGATTTCTGGGTCCAGAGAGCTGCACACAACCTGCTCGATAGAATTCCTGAACCAACATTTGATTGGATATCTCATCTGGATTTGGATTCGGCTGATGACAGCAGAATTGGGGATGAATATGACTCTGTACCTGATTGGCTCAGTGAGAAGGCTGGTTCTAATGGTACAATTCTTCCATGGCTTCCAGTATCACTCGATGATGTAAATTCAGAAATGTTGGTTGTTGATTCTTGGAATGGGAAGGAGATGATGAGTCAAGTCAGAGAGAATATGGAAAACGACCATCGAGAAGTTGTGGATAACATTGATCATACCATAAATGTTGCATTACATCCTAATGATCACGAGATGGCGGCGAAGATTAGAGCTCAGATTACAAGCTTTGAGTCTACCTCTGAATTTGTAACCTTGTGTGATGAAATCCGGAAACTTTGTTTGGAGAAGGGTAGAGATTCCTTTAGATTTTTGGCTTTGATTGAGCCTTGGAATGCAGATGATGAGACTGCTTCTGTTTTCCTTTCAAATTTGCATAATGGAAGTGAAGATGAGCAGTTTGGTTGGCCAAGCCAGATTCTATGTTCGATTGTCCTTCCAAAGTTTTTGGCTCTTGAGAAATCTGCCTCTCGTGTGTTGATGTCTGCAATAATCGAGTTTTGCAAGATCCACCAAAGAGCAGCCGAGTATGCGTTGGTATTCCCGTTGATACTCAGGAAGGAAGGGATCAACGGCTTCATTTGTGAGGTGATCACAAGGGTATTAAAAGAATGCTGGCACTTGGGTCATGTTTCTGCATTTTGCCAGAAGTTACTTTGTGGAAGAACAGAAGAGAGGAGGTTTCTGCTCCTTCCCTGCCACCGAGATCTTATATCTGATGATCTAACATGGAATGAATCTCTTTTTATCCTTTTCCAGAACATCTTGATCCACGACGTCCCTTTATCCCAAGGCTCGGTTGATTGTCTTGTTTCAAAGGTTCAGGAATTAGCGGAAAGGTATTCCAAATCTCTCAAATTTGGAAACTTCCTGCTACATTTTATCGCCAAAAGTGCTCCAATGCTTCATGCTCATAAGTATCCGCTTATCGAATCTGTCAAGTGCACTAACAGTCTAGTTACAAAATCCTTACTATCAAAACTTGACGCTCTGTAGCCCCTATATCCTACTCTGTTCTTTGGTATATACCAGGACTGAACAAGATGTAGTTTTCAAGGGATTGGTTAGGCGTTATGAAAGTGAGATCAAGGCTTATCTCAGCCAAGATGAGCCCTACAGTAACATTTCTTCTTTTGTTGGAATGACATGGTGGCAAGTATCATCAGAGCACATGGATATCATCCAGACATGCCTTGTGAAGGAAACATAAGAATACAAGACCTAAGCAAAGGAGAATTTGATGAGTTATTCATAGCAATCAAAGTCCAGATACTTCTTCTACTATGGTTGACATGTCACATGTTCTTCATGGTCTGAAATTTGAACCTTTGTCTCTTAACTTGACAGTTGAAGAAAACTTCATATAACCAAACTTAAAGCCACTAAGATACAAGAGCTTTGGTGTTGGAGATATAATGGCATCAGCAGCAAGATTTTAGAATACGGCTATTGACAGTCTACTTCATACTTCATCGCTAGTAGCATCTCTTCACGAGTCATAATTACAGAGAAATGTTTCAAGAAACTAACTCAAGTTCAGTGTACAGTTTCTGGAATGGAAAGGCGACATACGATATCATCTAACAAGCTCAATAAATTGCACCAATTATTACCAAAAAATGAACACCTTCATCCAAAAGCCATCAAAACAATTATTAGTTTTTCCAATTTTGTATATACTCTTGAATCAAACCTATGATGAAAACAATTGTTTTCACACACAAAACCAGTAATATCCTAAACAAAATCTTAACCTAAGAAAGTAAGAAGTCTAAAACTCTGATTAGTCATGTGGTTTTAAATTCTTCATCACTTCCACCGCCTTAACCATCTCGGCCCTCGCTGTCTCCGTCGTGGCATTTGCTTCTTTCACCATTTCCGCCGCCATCTCCGCCTTTTCCCTAGCCTCCGCAGCACGTTTCTCCATACCTTCCACGAAATTTAAAGTCTCCTGCCACGACTTATCTGGCCCCAAATTGTTCAAATTCATCATCCCAAAGGTATCCAACATTCCCATTATTGTTTCAACATTGTCAACCATTTTTGCCGAATCAGCCGCCATTGCCTCCGCTTTATTCACTATAACCGCCGCGTTTTCTACCATTGTTTTAACATCCTTCACCATACCTACAAGTGACAACATCAGAGTTTGGTTTATCATGTCAAACCGGACCGGTTTAGTTCTTTAACAATCATTAACAAAACAGAGAGATTGTCTCAACCTCCTACAGGCTACACCATAACTACAAGTGATGACATCAAACGTTTTGTAAGAGTTTGGTTTATGATCTCAACCCGAACCGGATTATCTATTTGACCGGTTTAGTCCTTTAGCAAACAGAGAGATTTCTAGTTTTAACCTCCTGCACTATGGCTACAAGTGAAAACATCATCAAACATTTTGCAATAGTTCGGACTGGATTATCTGTTTCCGGTTAAGTCCTTTAACAAACAATGACAAAACAGAGGAGTCATTAGTACCTTGGGCTTTCTGACGTACTTGAGCTATCTTTTGCTTGATCTCCACGGCAGTGTTGAAAAGCCCTAGAGTTGGCTGATTACACACAAAACACGTATTGTTCTCCTTGTCACGCTGCATCACGAAAAACAACGTTTTTGTTTCAGTGTGTTTTGGCATTGGTGAAACAGTTGTATTGAGGAATCATACCTTTAGAGCACAATGGTGACAAAAGTAATGATTGCATTTGGTAACGGGTGTAACTGGGTTCGAATCGAGTATGTAGAAAGAGGAGGTCGAATTATCTCGTTATATAATGGAAGGTCAGATTACAAAAGACGTTCAAATCGGGTCGAATTACACGGTAGCTCGAACCGGTATCAAATGATTAGGGTCCAGCTCGAGCTTAAGCAGAGTAAACAATTTAGCTAGAGTGTAAATCCTTTACCCAATGGTCCAACCCTTTTTCTTAGTGTCTCTTCACCTCCTTTTATATTGTTCCAAAACAAGGGTTTTGAAGGCTAATTATGGTAACTTTTTTATCCATTCTTCTCTCTCCTTTTGGGCCTTGCCATGGGCTTTTTCTCTCTTGGGTCTTAGCTCTCTTTCAGGATATTTGGGTTGACCCAAATATACATCCAACAGAAAGCCTCCCCAAGTCGACGAAGTAGATCGGATCGAATTCGTCGTCGTTTCTTCAGGTCGACCGTCCCGACCGGGATCCCATTGGCTGGGCCCTCGGATCGTCTTCTCATGAGGTCGAGGTTCCTCAGTATCAACCTGAGATCGTTCTTCCTCAGGGGCTCGAGCCATCTAACGATCGACCAGCGTCTGATGGTTCGCGTGAGGATGGGTCCTTAAACAATCAGCCGGAGGATTGCTCGCTGGGATCCGACGGTTCTGATCGAATCGATTCCGATCAGAATACTTCATGGGGTGATAAATGGAGCCTCGTCGACTTCCGATCGCCATACCAAAGTCCCTTGGCCCCGGCCTCGGTCATGGGATCATGTTGAGTGATTGCAATGACATCGCGTCATCCATGAACTCGACTATGGTTTACGCACTTAGTCCAGCTGGTGGATGGGAAGGCATCTCGATCCGTTAACGTGAGACCAATGATAGACCTAGGAGCCCTCCGGCAGGATATATGTGTGTCTACGAGTGTTTCATCAAGAATGGAGGTTTTGCTTCCCGATACCGAGGCAACTGTTTCTGTATTGCCATCGAAGGCGAATAGCCATTTCGCAGCTGACGCATGGATCGATTCGTGCCGTGATGGCTGTGGTGGTGTTGGCCGCTGAACGTGGAGGGGTGGTGAACCTCGATGATTTCGAGGAGATTTCCTCGTTCAGTGTGATAGGCAATACCAGTCGTTTTTATATCTCCCTACGAGGTGGTTGCCAATTCGTATCGGGGCATAGGAGCCAAGTTCATTGGCGCAGATGGTCGAGATATTTCTTCGTCGAGATCAGTCGGAGAACAATTGGCGAGTTTAGCAGGCCGGTTCGAGTGGGATGGAATTTATGCCTTGGTAAGAAAGAAAACTGATACCTCGAGTTTCTGAACTGATTTTAATCTCTTTTTGTTCGTGCAGTTGAACCGGCGAAGAGGAGGACCCCAAAGGACTCGATCATTACACTTTTGCGGAAGAAAAAAGGCCATATTCGAAACTGGCCTGATTTCCTCTTTTTTCGAATCGATCGGAGTTATCGCCAATTTTTGAAAGGTAATCGGCTCGATCTTTTCTTTTCCTTTTAAGGCTTTCAGAATCTCTCTGACATCTTGGGCTTCTTTTTTAGGTGACTTTTACATTCCTTAGAGGACAATTCTCCCGAGCCTTCTTCCACCTCGAACAAGAAGAAAGACACGAGTCAGGTAAAGAAGAAAGATTCGACCCCAACCAAGAAGAAGACCACCCAGCCCAATCATCAAGAAACTCCTATGGTCAAACTCAACTTTGAAGTGGTTGACTCCGATGAAGAGCTCGAGCTGCATGAGGCTACTCTCCCAACATAGAGGGAAGGTCTTCGACCCGATCAGGCCCCGGTTGCTCATGGCCAGGGCAAAGGCAGATAGGGGGCTTGCTCGCAGACAGCCGTCAAGCCGAGGAGGCTCGCTTGGAGAGGGAGAGGTAGAAGGAGGAAGCGAAGGAGAAGCAGAAAGAAGAAGTCGAGAAGAAGAAGAAAACGGAAGAAGGGAAAAAGAAGCGAGACGAAGAGAAGAAGGAGAAGACCAAGTCGGCCCCTGAGAAAAAGAAGTCGGCCCAGGAAGCCCTGGGATCTGGGGATCGAACCAAGAAGATGGTTCTTTTCAACACAACCGGCCTTCCGGTCGAGCTGGATCATTTATACGCCGGCGCTATGGTCCAGGCAGGAGATGCTGGGGGTTCGGGCTCGTTCCCCCCATGACTTCGTCTTTGAGTTCAGAGGTGAAGGAAAACACATCTCTCAGGTCCCGCTAGCATGTCTTCAATTCGTTCGATGTGTGAGATGCGGGGCTGCCTTTCTTTCTCCACCTCGGGACGACTCGTCCCCTAGCGATCCGACCGTGAAGTTCGCGATGTCAGCCATTTCCGTAAGTTCGCTTATTCTCAATTAGTTTTTATTAGGTCGAGTCGAACTTAATCGACCTTAACTGAATTTTCCTTCCTATCACTTTTGAAGATGCTTGATGGCTACAACTTTCTCTCGGATGCGTGGTATGCCTACGATCAGAAGAATCGCAAACTCACCTCTCAGAACGGCGAACTTGTTGCAGAGTCGAATCGGTCTCTCGAGGCGCGAAGCAAAGCTGAGCAGGAACTTGACAAATTCAGGGATTTGCTCGACCATTAACAGCGCATGAACTGCGATTTGATATCGGAGCAGGATTCCCTGAACTCGAAGGTTGCTGATCTGACGTCGGCACTGGCAGAGGCTGAAGAGGTCAAGAAAAAGGAGGTTTCTCGGGTCGAGGACGAGGTTGCTGAACTTAAGAGTTCCTCCAAGGATGTGGTTGCTCGAGCCATCAATGAGGCTAAGAAAAAGGCAAGAAGTAAGAGCAGGAAGAGCCTCGAGATCATGGAGGAGAGGAGTAGATCTCAAACGGAGGTCGATCGACTCGCCTCGGTCGTTAGTCAGGTCGTCGGCGCGATAAGAAGGATTGAGAAAGCTGCTAAGGATGCGGTTCCAGTCGACGTCGCGAAGAAGGAGAAAGTCGAGGCTCATCTCGCTGGATATAATGTCGAGGCTGAGAAGATCGTCCTTCCTTCTTTTCCTGAGGACTCTTCCGATGATGAGACGGTCAAAACGGCGAACGAAGAAGCAGCAAACGACAAAGCTGCTAAGGATGCGGTTCCAGTCGACGTCGCGAAGAAGGAGAAAGTCGAGGCTCATCTCGCTGGATATAATGTCGAGGCTGAGAAGATCGTCCTTCCTTCTTTTCCTGAGGACTCTTCCGATGATGAGACGGTCAAAACGGCGAACGAAGAAGCAGCAAACGACAAAGCTGAAGATGAGGCGGATCAGGTCAAAAGTTTAAGGAGGTGAAGGCGCTGGAACCATCGAGCATGCTGAGGTCGCTGAGCGAACCGAGGTCGACGCTATCGATGCTTCAACCGGAGAGCCGATCGCTCTTCTCTTCTCCCATCCTGAAGCGAACTCCCAAGACAAGGAATATGCCCCCTAGATCGCTTATGATCCGATAGGGTTTTACGTATGTACTCAACTTTTCATTTCCGTTTCGAACATTACCTTTTTTTTTGTTAATTTACTTTGGATATTTTACGGAGCCACAGAGGCTCCGGTTTGCTATATATTCCAAACCCGTTTACCGAGCCATAGAGGCTCGGGTTTTATTTGCGTCTCCTTTTTCCTATTTTTCTTCTAAGTCTGCGATTCTTGTCGAGTCGAGTTTGGATTGACATAGTAAAGGAAATGGCTATAGAATCGGTCCGAATTTCTGTCTACATCGAACTAAGATAAAATTGAAATTACACTTAGCCATAGAAAGAAAGTGTTTGACCTGATTGTTTGATATTGTACCGAGCCGTTGAGGCTCAGGTTTTTTGATGTGCATCTTTGTCGCGATTAGGATTGCCGTTTAAACTAGGTCTTTTCCGAGTCGGAGAGAAAACATCATTGAATAGTTGGAGTTCAGGCTGCAACCTTTATGCTCGATGCCGGTTGAGTCCTGCGCTGCGAGTCGGGACTCAGCTTAGATGAGTTTGATCCGTCTTGCTTGTTGGTATAGATGGACCTTCGAAAAAGTGACCTACGTACCCGAGGTGGGATCAAGCCATCAGTAGTTCAGGTCGGTTTAATGAGCCTTTAGAGTTTTTTTTGTTTTTTTGTTTTTTTTAACTGGACCCACGAGAGGGCTGCCTACGTATCCGACGTGGGATCAAGTCGATCGCAGTTCTTACATTTAGATGAGATTGTTGTAGATAATCGGCGTGACGATGTATTGGCTCGAACCGTTGGTTCGAACGTTAATGGATGCGATGTGGCGGGCTTGACGCGGATGGGAGCGGTTGGGCGTTGTAATGATATTTCTTGAGAGTCATCGATTCCAAGATCGGGGGATTGCGATGCCATCGAGAGTCATCAGTTTGTATACTTCATGGCGGACGATTTTCGAGATTAAGTAAGGACTTTCCCAATTCGCACCGAGTTTACCTGCCTGATACTCTATGGTATTCTCGTAGACTTTTCTTAGTACGAGGTCGCTTTCGCTGAAGCTTTGATTTTGTACTATTCGCTTATCGTATAAGGCGGCTCGTTGCTGATAGTTCTAGATTTGAAGGAGCGGGTGGTCGCGTTCCTCTTCGATGAAGTCAAGGTTTTTGAGTAACATGCATTCGTTTAGTTCGGGTCTTCGGTCATCGTGGTCCTGCGGAGACTGTTCACGTTAACTTCAGCAGGCGCCATCGCCTCGAGTCCGTAAGCGAGAGAGAAGGAGTCTGATCCATTGATTGCCTCTCTGTTGTCTGGAAGGCCCATAGGACGTATCAAATTCGTCGGCCCAAAGGCCTTTTTTCTCGTCGAGTCGTTTCTTCAACTCGGCTATGATCACCTTGTTAGTCGCTTCGGCCTGTCCGTTCCCTTACTGGTACGGAGGCGTCGATTTGTTTAGCCTAATCCTCCACTTCACGCAAAAATCTTCGAATGTGTTCGTGATGAATTGCGACCCGTTCTTTGTGACGACATATGAGAAATTCTAGACGAAGTTTTTGACATCGTTGGCTCGAATCATAGCGTAAGCCTCGGCCTCAACCCATTTTGTTAAATAGTCCGTGATGACTATGACATATCTTTTCTAATACGATTTGGGGAAGGGACCGATGATGTCCATTGCCCATCTCAAGAACAGGTATGCGGTAGTCACGGTAGTCAATGGCTCGGTTGGTGACTTGGTCATCGGGCCGTGTGTGACACTTCTCACAGCATCGTGCGTGGTTTGTGTAGTCTACTAGCATAGTCGGCTAGTGGAGATCGAGCTTCTTTATTTTAATAGTGAGGGTTCAACCTCTTGAGTGGCTTCCTCCGGCACCTTCGTGGGTTTCGGCGAGGGCTAGGTATATCTTTCCTCCCGCAATGCATTGAAGTAGAACTCATGCGGCGTTCGACCAGAATAGCTTTCCTTCGAGCATAACATAGCGCGTACTTCGAGTTTTGAGGCGTCGAGACGCCCACTTGTCTTCTCATAGGGTGCCCTTAGTGATGTACTGAATGATCTCTTCGCGCCAGTCCGTGCTCGACGTGGATGTACCTTGTATTGGGATTGGTTCAGCGTTGGGCTCAGGGTCATGCTCGGGTCTTCGGATGCTCATTACGCTGCTCTCTCCTCGAGGCAACTCGATGCTAGGGTCAGGTAATATACCAACCGGGATCGTCTGACGTCGTTCGGTGCTTGAGCTTGATCCTAACGAGGCTAGTGTGTCAGCCTTAGAATTCTTGGCTCGAGGCACCTTCGAGAGGAGGAAACTATCAAAGTCGTTGAGTATGAGCTCTTCTGTCAACTTCAGGTAAACATTCATTCGGTCGTCTCGAGCGTCATAGTCGTGGTTTAGCTGATTGGTTACGAGTTGGGAGTCATTGTACGCCTGTATACTTCGTGCGCCCATTTCTTTCGCGAGTCTCAGTTCGGTGATCAGGGTTTCCCACTCAACCTCGTTGTTTGATGCTCGAAATCCAAGTCTAAAAGACACCTCGAGCACATCCCCTGATGGTGATATGAGGAGGACACCGATTCCTGAGCCATGTCGGGAGGCCGAACCATCTACGTATAAGTTCCATAAGGTGGATCGTTCCACCGACTCAATTCTGGATGGTAGCTTAGTTAGAAAATCGGCCAAGACTTGAGATTTGGTCGTGGTTCTGTTGCGGAATTCGACGTCGAATTCACTAAACTCGACCGCCCAACGAGCCATCCGTCCTGACTAGCTCGGGCTATGCAGTATAGCTCGTAATGGTTGCGTTGACATTACCGTGATCGTTTGTGACTGGAAGAAAGGTCAAAGCTTTCGAGCTGACATTACGACAGCCAGTGCGAGCTTTGATAGGATCGCTGGAGTTGTCAGGTATTGTTTGAGTTCTTGAAAGGCTGATTCGTACTTGTCGTCCCAAACAAAGGTTTTGTTACCTCGAAGAAGGTGATAGAACGGTAGGCTTCGATATGTGGATCTCGAGATGAATCGATTAGAGCGGCGATTCGACCAGTCAAATGTTGCACTTCTCTTTTGTTTTTTCGAGAAGGTAGGTCGGCTATCGATGCGATCTACTTCGGGTTAGCCTCGATCCCTCGTTGGGTCACTATGAATCTGAGAAATTTACCGGTGGTTTCCCCGAACGTGCACTTCACATGCTTCACCTCGTTCAGCTTCACTTCGCACGTCCTAAGATGACCGACGTGATCGCTTGCCTTTTCTGACTTTACTAACATATCATCTATGTAGACTTCCATGGTACCGCCGAGCTGATCAGCGAACATTTTATCCAGAAGCCTCTGGTTACTCCGGCATTCTTCAGGCTAAATGGCATGACCCGATAGCAGTACGTTCTGCGTTCCATGATGAACGCAGTCTTTTCAGGATCGTCCGGTTGCATATCGATCTGGTTGTAGCCTGAGAAAGCATCCATGAAAGATAGGACCTCGTTCCCTGCCGTTGCTTCGACGACTCGATCTATGTGTGGGAGAGGGTAGCTGTCTTTGGAACAGGCTTTGTTCAGGTTGGGGAAATCGACACAGACTCTCCAGCTCCCGTTTTTGTTCTTTACAACCACTGGATTCGCCAACCACTCCGGGTAGTGCACCTCAGTCATCGATCCTGCCTCAAGCAGCTTTGTCACTTTGTTATTGACCACCTTGGCTCTCTCCGAGCCGAGTTTTCGTCGTTTTTGTCTGATTGGCTTGAAAGTTGGGTCAACGTTCAGCTCGTGAGTCGTAATGGCCGGGCTTATCCCTTTCATATCGTTAACTGTCCACTCAAAGGTTCTGGTGTTCTTTATTAGGAACTACAGTAGTTCGGAATTGATCGGTTCAATGAGTTTGGCACCAATGTTGACATGTCTTTCGGATCGAGCTGAGTCGATCGAGATCGATTCAGAGGCTTCCTTTCTTGGTTCTGAAGCATGTGACTGCTCTATTTCAGAGATGTACAGGCTTACCCTGCGTAGTTGTTGTTCACTCACGAAGCAGGTTTGAGCCATCTTTTGGTCACCCCGGATAGTGAATACCCCCGTTGGAGTTGGGAATTTCAAACATAAATGATAAGCTGATGGCACAGCTCGAAGTGATATCAGCCAGGGAGTGCCCATGATGACATTGTAGATTGCGGGTCGATCCACGAAGAGAAACTTTACTAACTTGGTTTTTCCACCAGCGTACACGTCCAGCTTGATCGAGCCGATTGTCATGGTCGTGACACCATCGAATCCAGTCAGCGACTTCACGCTCGGCTTGATCCTGCTTTCAGGGATGTCCATGCTTGGGAGAGTTTGCTTAAAGATCAGATCAACCGAGCTCCCTGTATCGATGAGTACTAGTGATACGTCGCACTCCCCGATTCTGAGTTCAATCACGAGAGGGTCGTTGTGAGGCATGGCGAGCCCCTTCGTGTCAGACTCGGTCAATATGATCGGCATGTCGACCTCTACCCGGACTATACACTGATGCGCTTGAATGGACATCTTCTCGTACAGTTTGAGTGAACGAACCGATCTGTGAACGAGCTGGCCTCCTCCCATTATCATCAGGACCTTTCTCTTCGAGGCCGAGGGTGCATCGGGAGACACCTGCTGGTTGTTTAGCCTTTTGGGGGCAACCGGAGGGTTCACGTTTCCCACGGCCTTCTACTCCTAGAGGGGCATCTGATCTTCGACCTTGTCCGTCTGAACTGGTGGTTGCTCGACCTGCATGTCGTCTTTGTTGTATTTTCCTATTAGAATATTCATGAGGCTTCGGCACGCCAAGGTCGCGTGCCCGTACTTCCTGTGGAAGGTGCAATACGATTGCGCGCCCTTAATGTCTTGGCCACATATCCATTTGTTGGACCGTGCCTGGCTCGGTTGGCCGGTATGTCCAATCTGGTTTACTTGGCGTTTGACCTTGTTTTCCTAGTAGTAATGTTGCCGAGGCTCCTGATATTCTTCATCGGTCCGTTCTTTCGGCTTTGGTTTAGGTGCGGGCGGTTTTAGCGCCTAATATTTCTTGGAGTTCATCGCCTTATCTTCTTCGCCGTGAATATAACCGCTCGCACGATGTAGCGTGTCGTCGAGTAGATGCGCTTTGTGCTGCACGAGGTCTCTCCTGAATTCCGATTTGTGCGAGTGGCCATGCTTGAGCGCACTGATGGCCGAGGAGTCTGGGACGCTTACCTTGGATAAGACCGCCTTGAAACGATCCATTGACCGAGTTCAGTTCGAGGCGCGAGAACCATTCCAGGGCCGGCCCCTCCAAGTATTTGACAAAAATTTGACAGTTCGCTGCGTCCTTCTGGTCGGTCGGGAAGTGTTGGCGGCTCATGGCATGCGAGAACGCCGCCGAATGACGCTTGGGTCGGTCTTCCCTTCGTAGGTTGATATGCGGAGTTTACCAGAAAACCAAATCGGGACGGATATGATTCGCTCGGTGAAGGGGGTGCGTTGCGCATCTTCAATGACTGGTCGAGCTCTGGGGCTGAGCTGAGTGCCTGATGGACTTGCGACCTCATTTCTCCAAGTTTTTCTCTTAGATCTCGAATGTCATCATCTCGATCATCTTGGTCTTCTCTTGACTCGGAGAGCCTTGACAGGGCCGAGGGTCGAGCGGGGTGCGAGGCCTCAGGGCTATCAACGGTCGGATTTACAGGTGTGCGAGGTGTGTTAACGCTTGCTAGCCTGTCGAAGATGGACGGTATTATATTGGTCGTCCTGTGGCGAGCTATACCGGTGGGTTCTCGACGAGATGGGTGGATCGATGTTAGAAGGTCGAGGCGTTCGTTGATTTGCCGGTTAGATTTTTCTTGTTGATTGAATCGATCCAAGAGGGCGCCTATTACGTCGGTCAGGTTAAGCTCGTTCTCGGTTACCTGAGCCGGCGTCTGCTCGACTTGGTTCATTTGTGATGGAGTTCGGCTTAGGGGGCGCGAACTCGTTTTTGGATCTTACCCCGCACCCTGAGAGCTGAGTGCGGTTTGAGGCGTGACTTCTTGAAGTTCTATTCGAGCCATGGGATTGCCGTGCTCGTTCTCTGGGTGGTCCGATTCCATTCTGCGTGAGAGATATTCTACCCTCTACCTGGCGCGCCAAATGTTGTAACTGGATTCGAATCGAGTATGTATGAAAGAGGAGGTTGAATTATCTCGTTATATAATGGAAGGTCAGATTACAAAAGACGTTCAAATCGGGTCGAATCACACGGTAGCTCGAACCGGTATCAAATGATTCGGGTCTCGAGCTTAAGCAGAGTAAACAATTTAGCTAGAGTGTAAATCCTTTGCCCAATGGTCCAACCCTTTTTCTTAGTGTCTCTTCACCTCCTTTTATATTGTTCCAAAACAAAGGTTTTGGAAGCTAATTATAGTTACTTTTTTTATCCATTCTTGTCTCTCTTTTTGGGTCTTGCCATGAGCTTTTTTTCTCTTGGCTTTAGCTCTCTTACATGATATTTGGGTTGGCCTAAATATATATCCAACATGGTTCTTTGCATATCGGACATGTTACAAGAAGAAGAAGAAGAAGAAGAAGAAGAAGCTCGGATAAACTACTGTTTGCTTCTTTTTTCAGATTGAGAAAGCATTATGGTGCATGGTATGGCGTAAAGATGTTGAAGATTTTGGGAAAACAAAAAGTTACAAGAAGAGCTAGGAAAGAGGAAGGAGAAGCGTAATGACGAACTATGTTTTTAGTTGTCTTATTTACATCTATAAGAACAAATTGCAAGATGTGTTGTTGTTTACTGTATTATTTTCTTGTGTTTGATAAACATAATGGTTTGTATTCGATTGTAGCATAAAATATTTATGCTACATATTTATGATATGTTAGGGGCCTACTTTTAAATCTTGCCCTTAGGCCTATAAAATGTTTGAGCCGGTCCTGTCCAGGATTCACATTTACAATTCAAGGTTTCTATCTTTATTTCTGTCAAATTTTCAGTTTAAGTTCTTAATATATGTAAACTTTCTTGGCTTGGCTAAATTTCTGCAAAACGAGAATCAATACTTTTCAGATTCAAAATCTTGGGTCACCGGTCATGTTGTTGTGTTGTTGATCCGGTCATGTGATTATAGAATCATTGTTTCGCTTTCATTAATAGACTAATTTTATATTTCTATCTAATTTCAGGTTTATTCTAATATTTTGGGAGTCATGCATCTGGTCTTTTGAAAGCTTTGAAGCTTTTTTCTTCCTATTCAAGGTGCTATTCTTCCTTTTTGCTTGATATAATCATGCCATATCATTTGTCTGGGTGTCAAAAGAGAAAAAAGAGAAAAGAAGCATATTTGAAGGCTAAAAAACTAAAAGGGTCTTTAGATAGATTTTTGATAAGAAGAGTACCAACTAATGAAAATCCTACATCTGATAATCTTTTTGATGATAAACTAACCACTTAAGTTAGAATGATAATGTGCTAGATGCATCGAATGTTGAAAGTTTGAATGTTTGTGAACAACCAAGTTCTTTTATTGATATATATGATCCTACCTGTTGGGATAACCTTGACAATAAAATGAAAGATGTTTTGGTTGAAAGAGGGCCTAAAAGAAAAATGAATCTTGTGTTTCCTTTAGATGATAAGTGGTCTAGGCGTTTCTCATATGACTATTATTCTAGGAAGTTGAAAAATGAGGAAACTAGGGATATAAATTGGCTTGTTTATTCGACACTTGTGGACAAATGTTTTTGTTTTTGTTGCAAACTGTTCAAGTCTAGTAGTTGCAAGAGTAAGTTACCAAAAGCAGGAATAGACGATTGGAAGCATTTTAGTGAAAAGCTTGAAAAACATGAAAAGAGTGTGGGTCATATGACTAACATGATAACTTGGAATGATCTAAAAGTTAGATTGGGTAAAAATCTCACGATAGATAAAGAATTACAAAAATAGATTACTAAAGAGAAAGAACGTTGGAGGCTGGTTTTAGCAAGAATAATTGATGTTGGTCATAATATTCAGAATGAGTTTATCTCTCTTTTAGCTCATAACGTTCAACTTTCCATTGTTAAAGTCATTAAAGAGGCCAAATATTTCTCTATTATTCTTGATTGTACACCGATGTGAGCCATCAAGAGCAAATGACTCTAATTATACGATGTGTAAATATATCAAATAAAAAAGTAAGCGTAGAAGAGTTCTTCTTAGAGTTTCTAAGGGTGGATGACACATCCGGTTTAGGACTCTTTGATAAATTGCTAGATGCTCTAAAGTTTCTTACTCTTGATGTTGATAATGTGAGGGGTCAAGGTTATGACAATGGTTCTAACATGAAAGGAAAACATCAAGGTGTTCAAAAGCGATTTCTTGATATAAATCCAAAAGCATTGTATATGCCATGTGCTTGCCATAGTCTTAATCTTGTGGTTAGTGATATGGGTCATTCATGTGTGAAAGCTATTTCTTTCTTTGGAGTTTTGCAACGCATATATACATTATTTTCTAGTTCTTCAAAGAGATGGAAGATTTTGCTTGACCATGTTCCTCGTTTTACGGTGAAATCATTATCTAATACTCGTTGGGAAAGTCGAATTAATAGTGTTAGAGCTATTAGATTTCAAGCTCCACAAGTAAGATTAGCTTTGTTGGAATCGTATGAAACATGTGATGATGCTATGACTAAAAGTGATGCTGAAAGTTTAGTCATGGCGTTTGATAATTTTGAATTCTTACTAGGCATGGTTATTTGGTATGAAATTTTGTTTGCTATTAACTCAGTGAGTAAGAACTTACAATCTAAATCTATGTGCATTAATAATGCTTTGAAGCAATTAGAAGGTATTGTTCTGTTTTTTGAGAAGTATAGATGTGAAGGGTTTAATTCTAGTTTGAGTATAGCTCAAAGTATTGCTCGTGATATGTATTTCCTAAAAAGCGTCGTGTGTTTAGAAAAAAACAATTTGATGAAACTGATCTTGGTGAAGAGGTACAATCGGGTGAAGATGCTTTTAGAGTTGATTATTTTTTAGTTGTTGTGGACATGGCAATAACTTCGATGAAAAACAGATTTGATCAAATGAAGAGTTTTAATAGTGTCTTTGGGTTCTTATTTGATTCAGTAAAGCTAAAAAGTATTAGAAGATAGTGAACTACAAGGGCATTGCAATAATTTTTCCAAAACTTTTTCTCATGGTAGTTCTTCAGATGTTGATTCGAATGATCTATATTCTGAATTGAGAGTGCTGCAAACGACTTTATCCAATGCACCTAGGAAACCAAGTGAAGTTCTTGAGTTTGTTGAAAATGTGGGTTGTTATCCAAATGTTTTCAGTTGCTTATCGAATTCTTTTAACTACACATGTGACTGTAGCCTCGGCGGAGAGGAGCTTTTCGAAACTAAAGTTACTGAAAAATTATTTAAGATCTTCGATGTCTCAAGAAAGATTGAATGGTTTAGCTATTTTATGCATCGAAAAGAATATATTGGAGAACATTAATTTTGAAACTGTTATTCATGATTTTGCATCAAAAAAAGCTCGGATAAACCGTTTTCTGTGATTTGTTTCTTCTTGGAATAACTACTGTTTGCTTCTTTTTTCAGATTGAGAAAGCATTATGGTGCATGTTATGGCGTGAAGATGTTGAAGATTTTGGGAAAACAAAAAGTTATAAGAAGAGCTAGGAAGGAGGAAGGAGAAGCGTAATGACGAACTATGTTTTTGGTTGTCTTATTTGCATCTATAAGAACAAATTGCAAGATGCGTTGTTGTTTACTGTATTATTTCCTTGTGTTTGATAAACATAATTGTTTTTATTCGATTGTAGCATAAAATATTTATGCTACATATTTATGATATGTTAGGGGCCTACTTTTAAATCTTGCCCTTAGGCCTATAAAATGTTTGAGCCAGTTCTGCATCTGTGAGAGTATGTAGGACTGAACAAGATGTAGTTCTCAAGGGATTGACTAGGGGTAATGAAGGTATTATCTCAGTCTAGATGAACACTATAGCAACATTTCTCCTTTTGTTGGAATAACATGGTGGCAAGTATGATCAGAACACATGGATATCATCCAGACACGCCTTGTGATGAAAACACAAGAAGACAAGACCTAAGCAAAGGAGAATTTGATGAGTTATTCATAGCAATCAAAGTTCAGATACTTCATTTACTAATGGTTGAGAATTTGATATGTTCTTCATGGTCTGAAATTTGGAACCCTTGTCTTGTCTCTGAACTTGACGGTTGAAGAAAACTTCAGATAACCTTGGAACTTGAAGCCACTGCCAGTGGCCCACTGGGATACAAGTGCTTTGGTGCTGGAGATAACTTAGCATCAGCTACGGCTATTGAAAGTGTACTGTATCGCTATTAGCATCTCTTCACGAGTCATAATTACAGAGAAATGATTCAAGAAACTATCTCAAGTTCAGTGTACTGTTCCTGGAACCGAAAGGCGGACAAACGATATCACCAAACAAGCTCCTGCTGTGTATAGATATTTGGAGAGACCAAAAGCATGAATCAATCTAAGATCATCAATAAACATGAGATCTAGACCGGTTACGAAGAGAAACCATAAAAGTTTACAGGAAGACAAGATTTTGGCATCGCTCAAGTAAGTAGACAGATCTTCATCGTATTGTAATGATAATACGATGAACATTCCTTCCATTGATTTTGTGGATCTATGATTTAAATGACGAGTGATTTAAAGGATGTTTTGTAGCCACACAATGTTGACAACACTTAGTGCTAAAGCTATCTATTAGACTATTACAGGTTCGGTGAAAGAAATGGTGTTGAGACCATTGTTAATCAATGAATGCCTAAGCTTAGTCTCTAAGCTGTGAAATTCAAGAATCGAGCCACTGTCTGAACTTGCATATCCCACGACGACCTTCTGCGAAAGAATCTCGGATTGACTGCAACATGGCACCAACTGCAGGAACACTGTACAGCTCTTGGTTCTGTTCCTGCATTTCATATACAACATGTCCAGATGTTTCTACAATAGAGATGCACAGGGAAGAAAGCAGTATAACGAGTTGAGTGATAATAATTACCATCTTCGTGAGACGCTCTTCAAGACTTAAGGGGACTGTTTCAGTAGACATAAATATCTTGCGATATGCTGCTCTCAGGCTCTTCATCTACCAACGCCAAGAAAAAAGTCATGATTATTTGGCAAAACTCTAAAGTGATACTTACTTCAAAAGACACAACATTGGGACACAGTACAAACCTCTGACGTGGTAAATCCATTTCGTTTAAGTCCCTCCAGATTCAAACCGTGAAGTTCTGCTCTTTCTCCAGTCACCATCATGTACTTTGGAACATCTTGTGAAACCTATATATCATCGCACCATTGAGTTTCAACAGGGAATTTTTGGAAATGAGAGCTAAGATATGAAAATATACCACGGAACCACCGCCAATGAAAGCGAAAGAGCCAATATGACAGAACTGGTGGATGACTGTTGCTCCTGCTGTGTGTGTATAGTCCTGCATTTACAGCATGATCCAAATGAAACAATGCCACTATATCCAGGTATAGAGGATGGAGACAAGGAAGAACTTACTTCTACAATCACATGGCCAGCAAGAAGCGTATTGTTGGCTAATATGTTGTGGTCACCGATCTTGCAATCATGGGCGATATGACAAGAGCCCATGATTAAATTGTTGTCACCAATCACCTGTTCAAACAAATGAAAGGCAGAGCTCAAATGTACAGGAAATCATCTCAAACCTTCAGTCATATTAGGTCAATGACCAGTTGCATACCGTTTTATCACTAGACTTTGATGACCTGTGAATAGAACAGAACTCCCTAATTTCATTGTTGTTGCCAATGCAAAGAAAGCATTCATCCCCATGCTATAAGAAGAAAACACAGCATGAGTTCTTGACAGATATCGGTTTCTAGTCTCTAATCAGGGCAAGAGTAGGACAATAACTATCGAAAGAGGCGATAAGATATCGTCTACCACACCTTGTACTTCAAGTCTTGACATTTAACACCAACCACGGCGTGGTGACCGATAATGTTATTGCCTCCAATGACTGTATAACCAGGAAGCTCATCACCAACAATAGCACCACTGGCTGACAAAAATTTAAGAAACATAGCAAAGATCAATCAATGATACTAAAATTGACAGAGAAGACATTGTAGTACGTAATAAAGTCTAAGAGAAGAAAGGGTTTTACGTCATGAGAACACAAGAATCCCCCAACTCTGTGTTTCCAAAGATATGGCTAGAAGGATAGAGTTTGCAGCCATTCCCCAGCTTCACTGAAGAACCGACTGTACAATATGGACCAACTGAAACTCCCTGCCAATAAACGAAGGAGGACACAACATTCATTTGGTTAAGAAAATTCTCCAAGGAAACTCTTAACTTTCCCAAATCTCAAACAAAGCATGACACTTTGGCCAGGTTCCAACAAATTAACTTTGTGAGTGTTTAGCTATTCCAGTCTTCAAGAGAAGAAGTTTAATCCCAAAATCCAAATTCACCCAATCTTGAAGGGTTTAATATAGTTTGATGGCAAGAACAAGCAAAAGCCACTAAACGAATTGTACCTTTCCAATCACAGCACTTGGGTGGACGATAGCACTCGGGTGTATAAAGACTTGACAATCTCTATCATCTTCATGAGAATTTGCTACAAATATTCATAGTTCTAGAGTAGAGACACGAATTCTGCTAATCATGCTCACATAAAGCACAAGCGTGAAAAGAGAAAGAGGAATTTACCGGAGAGACTAGAGGAGGAGATACAGCGGCGGATAGATAAACTGAAGAGAGGAAGTAGAAGCCTCTCGCGAGCTTTACGGAGAGCAATCATGGTGAGCAGAAACAAACCACTTCAGTTTCAGACATGTGTTCGACGAAATGCCTCAAAGTAATATCTCTCACGCGCCTGGCTTTTTATATTAGTTTGGTAAAGCAACTTATTACGAAGAATTTGGTCGACTAAATAATAATTTTCTTTCAAAGTGGTATTCTGATTTTCTTCCAAATTTTGTAATTTTTTCATACAATTTCTTTTCTTTTTTTTTTCATTTGTTTCATTTTTGTTACATGTTTTCTTTAGATATATAGTTATGATTTTTATAATTATATTATATATTAAAACACATATAAGTAGATTCTAAATTGAAACCCGTATAATCGTATTTTAAGTTGAAACCCGTATAATTATCAATTTATTTATCATAAATTGCATTTTGTTAACCGCAAGATAGAAAATATAAATTAGTTCAAATTACCTCTCCTTTATATAATACGATTCTTTTATTTTCTCTATAATTTTTGTTTATTTATTTTTTATAATCTCTTTAGGTTAATGTTTTTACTAACTATTCGTTCTATACTATCAATTTTTTTTGTCACTTATATATCTTCTCGATTTCTTTCTTAGTTTTTTATATATGTAGTTTGGATTATAAATTTTATTTTATTTCCTAATTATTTTAAACTATTATAAAAAAATATTCTAATTAGTTTGAACTATTAGAATTTTCCTTTTCACTATTTAATTAGTCACTTAACAATTTGTTTTGTTAGTTTTCTATTTTTTTTCTTCTAATTACGTTAAACTATTACAATTTTTTCTTTTCACTATTTACTTAATTATTTAACAGTTTTTTTGTTAGTTTTCCGTTTTTATTTTTTTTACACATGTCATCATCTCGATCGATATTAGACACGTGGCAAGATCTCGTGAGTTACAATTTTGATAAACTCTACTTTATATAAGAAGATAACAGATACTCCCTCTATATTTAAAAGAATGATGTTTTGGATTTTTTTCTTGTATTTGAAAGATTGATTTTCTACCTTCAATTAACGCTATTTCAGTTTTACGAAGTCCATTAATACCTTTTTTTACTGTGCTATTGGATATAATTATTGGGAAACAGAAAAAAGTAAGTAAAAAAGAAATAGTAAACACAAATTGTTATTGTATCTTAATATGTGGAAAAAACTTAAAACATCAATCTTTTAAATACAGAGGGAGTATTAAATTGAAAAAAAAATCCTTCATTTTCATAAGCTTTTAGCTAATCATCACCATGATACAAATAATGACAAAATCAGTCAAGCGAAGAAGAACAAATACAGAGTTCTATTGTCACCTTTGCATCAATCAGAAACACTTACGACTCTAAAACTCCAATCTGGTGTTGTTTCAAAAGAGAATTGTTATGTACTCTTCCCTTGTTTTTGTGCTAACAAATTGCATAAGGATTCTCTTGTAGTTCCTCTGCATTGCTCCATTCCTTACTTGTGCTTTGATCAGTAACGAATTTTCTGATATCCACTTCCAAAGCGGATAATCCGTTCTCGTCATCACACAGTCACACTCTTTCAGCTTCAGTGTCGGGCAAAAGTCACCTCCTCCATCTCCAAGGTAGATAACCCTTCTTGGAAATTGATCGTTGGGAAATGCACCACGTATATTGTTCATTACTAGACCCTGAAGAACTAATAAATATCCACGATGTGTGAATTGTTCCTTGTGAAGGAGGAATCCGAGTAAAATTATCTCAAGACAAAGCACTCCCAAGATTCCTATTCTTCTCTGTCACTAAATTTGGTATCTTGACACAAGCTTCACGACATTCCAGCGAGAAAGCAGTTCCCTTTTTCCTTAGAGGCTTTGATGATCCCTTCATCCAATTAGCCAATGAGTTAGGACTTGCAGAAATAGAAGATTGAACAGGATTTAATGTTTAATGTTTTACCCTCTGAAACTATTATTGCTGCTACAAATGCAAAATAAGTCGTAATGGCTCTCTGACCTCTTTACAAGTTACAACTACTATTTTTACTTTGTAGCTAAGATGATATTTATTCTGATATGACCTTTTCAGATGTAAACAACATAACTATTTTATGCTAGGTGTTCATACTCATGGCCGGTCCTGAGCACAAACCAAGAAGTTATGGGCTTTTCGAATTTTTCCAGTTTATTAGTAGTACGAAAAAGCCCCCAAAATTTCCAGTTTATTTGTCACTTTTGTGATTGTATTTGTTCAATAACATCCACTTTGCAAGCCTCTCCTCTGTTTTGTTTCTTACCGGTTGAACAATTCTCAATTTGGTTTTAATAAGAAATCCAGTTTTCAGTCTAAAAAAAGAAAACATATATTGAATAAAAAAACACTGGATAATGATAAGTTGATAACGTTTAAAACAGATGTTAAAACGAAGAGCAAAGAAAAAACACACCAAACACCGAAACAACACAAACTAAACTACCATTCGTAGTTATAGGATAGTATCCATCAGGTCTACCAAACTTGACACATCAGATCTACCATTTTGATGTGACATGGCCTTCTCTACCAGTTCTTTCTCCAACTCATAGATCTTCTTATGGGCGGCTCGCAACTCATCTCTCAATTTACGGAGCGTGACTTCCTGTACGGTAAAAAAGACATTAGTAAATTATACAAAAATAATAAGAAGTAAATATTAAAACGAATGCCAAATACTTAACGTGCACACATAACAAATTAAGGCGTCGAGCTTGAGATTGGTGTTGTTTGACTAACACCATTTACAATTCAGTAATCATGTGACAAAACACAACACATTAAAGAAGAAACTACGAAGGTGAATAACTAGCAAGTAACAAACAAACAATATCCCTCTATGATACGATAAAAGTTACCTTTGTTGGCACAGAACCAAGTCCCTCGGATTCATAAACATCAAGACCTTCGGAGTCAACAATTTGACCGCAGTCGGCGATTATCACGGGGTAGGAAGGGATCCCGTTTTGGTTTCCGACCATGGACTCAATGTGTTTCAAGCGATCCAATCCCTCCACGACTTGTCCGAACACGACGAACAACCCGTCGAGGTCCGAGTAACTCGTCATGAGGATTTGGAACTGAGATCCGTTTCTGTCTGGCCCATCGGTGAGCATGGAGAGGATACCTGGATGATCGTGACTCTTGAAGAAGTTCTCATCGGGGAATACATGGCTATAGATCGATTCGTCTCCAATTCCGTTCCCGTTGAAGAAATCTCCACCCGTCCATACCAAATCTGGGACAATACGGTGGAACTTTGATCCCTTGAAGTGGAGCGGCTTACCATGCTCCCCGATGCCTTCCTCACCGGTACAGAGAGCCCTGAAGTTCTCCGCCGTCATTTTGGTCGTGTCGGCAAAGAGCTCCATCACGATACGACCAACTGATACATCATTGACGGTCATGTCGAAGAAAACTTTGGGGTTCAGAGATGGATACATATCAGAGATTTAGGGTTAGCTAGATGCGAGGAGGATTTCGTATCACACTTTACAGTTACAAAGCGATGAATATATATTAGAAAGAAAATTCTCTCCCTTCTCTTCCTTCTCTCCCTCCTCTCCCTTCACTCCCTTCTCTTCCTTTGCTCCCATCGCCAGTGTTAGCATGCACCACGCAAAACTAAATAGATGTTTACATTATCGACGATTAGACTAAATTTTTTAACAATAATTAGCTTTTATTGTTAAGTGTTATTTTTGATTTTGTCCCAATTTTTGTAAAATGTTGAATCAAATAATTTCATTTCATTTCAGTTAATCACATACCGTTGCTACCAAGTACGATAGAAATGTTGACTAGACAAGTCACGGAGGAAGAGATCAAGAAAGCTTTAACATCTATGCCTTCAGGGAAGTCCCCAGGTCCGGATGGATACACTAAAGAATTCTACATTGCTGCTTGGGATATCATAGGCAGAGATTTTGTGGTAGTAGTGCAATCTTTCTTTATAAATGGTTACATGCCTAGTGGAGTCAATGCCACGATGTTTGTGGTGGTGGAAACCTGCATAGTTGAAATAGTCAATGGTCTAGGTCTGAAAGCTCTGAGATGAGAAACACCTAGCGAAGATCTCAAGAGAGTATGTTATTAATCTGTTTGCAAATATTACAAGTCGTTTTTGTGTAAGAATGCGGATCCCCTTTTTGGAGGTATCCTCGGTCTATTTATACAAGTCTAAGTCGGCCTCAATCTATGCCTAAAGAGATAAGCTCAAATCCCTAAATCTTCGGGATTCTCTCTCAGCATAGTCGGCACCGCCTCTCGGTTTTGTCCTTGTCCTCGTCATGGGCCCAAATCCGAGAGCTCGTCTTCTTGGCCCAGTCCTGCAGTAGAGGTCGGCGCGACTTGTTACTCGTGGGCTCATGACTCGTTCTTTCCAATGTGGGCCCTCTGACCTCGGCCCATTCCCTGTCTTGGAGTGAAATGGTCACAGCGGTCGCTTGGAGTCCACATGACTACTACAGACGTCGTCCTGGAAAGGTGCCGAGGTCCTAGTCCTTGTCATTCTGGAGAGCCGGTCCCTGAGACAGAGCTGGTCCAGATAACTGCGCGCCTACCTCTGGTACTTAGTCATTTTCTTGACGATCTCTACCAGAGTGAGATCTGACCCCAACAGTTAGCCCCCCAGCTCGGTAGTATCAGTTCTGATGATGCCGAGGTAGAAGTTGTAGTGAGGTTTTTCAAGAAAATGTACTGCTTGGCCCGCGTCTGACGAGACGAGATTGTGAAAACTTGTTCCGAGGACCTGCTGACGCTACTGAGCCTTCGTGTTCACGTTTAACGTATAGCTCAGTAGGGATTTTCAATAGACTTGTGTTTCTGAATTTGCGTTATAAAGTTTAGAGGAATTGGTCCTGTGAAGTTTGTTGAGCTTGTTCTCGTTAAAGCTCGTAAAACTTGTTTATCTTGCCCAACTCTCACATGTTCACGTCAATGCTGAGTTGGGCGTCGCGTTTCTGTTTAGCTGCTTTCCAGACTTGGTAAAGAAACTGTTTTTCCCGGAAGCTGAAAATTTAATTCCCGCGGAAATTTGGAAATTTAAACTTCTTTTAGAAATTAGAATTGTTAATTCCCGCTGGAAATTAAATGCTTGATTCATTTCAGAAATCGGAATTGTCCTCGCTGACTACTGAAACGTGCCACTCCAGGGTTTTGACAGTAACACTATAAATACCTTTTCTCCTTTTCTTTTCTCCACAACTTCACTCCACCAAAAGAAAGGTAGCCTCTCTTCTCTCTCAATTTTCCGTTTTAGATCTAGGGTTTTGAGAAAACACAAAGATTTTTTGTTGTTTTTTTTGTTTCTTTTTTATTTTTGTTGTTGCCGCCGTCAACAAGTTTCGTCTTCTCCGGTCATTACTTTGTTTATTTTCTGACAAGTTCTTACTGCCGCCGTTTACTTACTCCGACGAGTCCTCGTTTCCATTTTTCGGTGAGTTTCACTAGTCGTCGACGGTCTGTTTCCACCGGTGAAAGCTCCGTTCTTCGTCTCTGCTCGCCGTCAAGCTCCGTCGTCGGCCTCCTCGCTTTTCCCGGCGAGATCTCAGACTGACCTTTCTTTGTGCCGACAAATCCTCCACTGCTCCGGATCTGTCCGCCTCATTTGAGCTCGACGTTGAATCCGCGTTTGAGTCCGTCTCCGTCGTCACTGCTTTGCCGGTGAAACTCACCTTCGTCACTGCTCCGCCCTCTTCATCGCCGTTACAAGTACTTCACCGAGAGGCGGAGGGAGGGTCACACCGTCGTCGCCTGAATCCTCGTTTCCGGCCTTTTTCCGGCGAGAGCTTGCTCTGCAATTGCCGATGTCAAGACTCCCCTTCACCGGCGAACTCTAGTCACCGTCGGTTCCAGCTTTGCATCGTTCTTTGACTCGAGATCCAGGTCCGGAAGGTTTCTTCTCCGTCAACGTCGTGACCCACCATTATTTCCGGTGACTGTTTCGAGGAGGGCCGTGTTCGTCGACTCGCCGGTTCTGAAGTCAAGCCGCGTTCCCACCGCTGACTAGCTTTCTTCGTTCTCACGAGAGCTTCAACGATGGTGACGTTATTGCTCGGTGGGGTTCTCGGTTCACGGTGAGACCCCGGTCTGGCGTCATGTGTTCGAGAGCTTGCTAAAAAGTCATGCGTTGAAGGTTTACATTGTTGGATAAAATGGATACGAGCTCTCTTCATTGACCGGTCTTCGTTCCTATTTTACCATCTAAACCGAGAACTTGTTTCGTTACGTATTGGAAATTGTAGATATCGACGTATTGGGAGAGCCTTCGAAATAGTCATCATGTCTAGCCCGACATCGTTTTTTGATATCTCTCCGACCAATTCATCTCAAAACCGCTTGTTGACCACGTCGTCTTTTGAAAGATTTCTAGGATCTATCTCGAACCTAAGAACGACCAGTTTGGAGAACCTAGGATCGAGCTTCGAAATAAACTGTTCCGACGCCGAGTCTGGTGCCTGGCTCCGTCCTTGTAAAGATAGAGAAAATACCCGAGTCCTGGTCTCAGACGTAATTGATGCGGCGAATGCACAGAGTCCACCTCTCGTTGATGCGCAAGTCGTCCGCACTCGCGATTCCCCATACGTAAAGGTGGAACAGGACGAGGACGAGATAAACGAAAGATTTGACTTAGCTTTGTTTCTTCGAAAGCAAAAATCTCCGATTCACGGAAAGCGTCGTGCTAGAAAGTTCAGACCTCCGGATCCGCCGGGATCCACTCTATCAACGGAAAGGTCACTTTCTCTTTTGAGAAAGAAACTTAACATTCCTGATGAAATAGAGCTGGTGGTTCCGGAACCTCACGAACGAGCCGACGATCCTCCAGAGGGGTGTTTTACTTTGTACGAGAGTTTTCTCGAGGCGTGCTTCTTGTGGTTTCCCGTTCCGTATGTGATTCTCGAGCTTCTAGCAAAGTATAGACTTTCAATTTCGCAAATCACCCCTCGAGGAATTCGTCACTTAGTAGGAACCCTCGTTCGGAGTTATGAGTGCGGGGAAACTTTAAGTGTTCGTCACCTGATGCGCTTCGTGGATATTCGGCGGTCCTCTCCCCTCTCCAAGCTTGTATACTTCGCTGTAAACCGAAAGAATCTTAGACTTATCCACGGATTTGGCAGCAAAGACCGGCAATGGATGGATTTTTTCTTTTTCGTGCCGATATGCGAAGAGACTTTGGGAGATGGACTAGGCCTAATCCAATCGAAATGGCTTACAAAGGGTAGCCGGCCCCGTTGTCTATCTTTGGGAGTCGGCTAGTTTTACTTTCATTGCTCATGATGCGGTTGTCTTTTTGTATTGATTCTAACCTCTTGTTTTCGTTTATGTCTTTTTGTAGTGACAGGCCCAGCACCGAAGGTTCCGAGCAATTGGAAGGCAGTTTGGGATTTGCTCAGCGTTCGAGGATGCAATTGGAAGAAGGACTTCTCACTGCGACGTGTCGAGAAAGCGAGAGCTTTCCTTGGGGGTTCTTCGGTCTCAAGTTTTCGCTTTGTAGATTGTTCAGGAGACGTTCAGTCAGAGATGGAGCGTCCACGATCTTTCAGGAGTTTAGCGCGTAGGACTACGGGGAGTGGCAAGCCTCCGACGCCGACTACTGCGACCACTTCTGCGGCGCCGACTACTGTGCCAGCTCCGGCCGTGCCTACTACTGCACCACCTTCTGTCACGCCGACTACTGTCACGCCGACTACCGCGCCAGCTTACGCCAAGCAGACTACCGTACCCGCTTCTGCCCGGCCGATTACTGCATCGGCTTCTGCTGAGCCGACTGTTTTGCCTCCTTCTGAGCCACGTGACACTTCCGCCAGGAAGACCACCACTGCTGCTAAGGGATCACGTCTCCCTTCTTCGACTAGGAATGAGATTGTAGCCGCTCTGCCTGCTTTGCCCGCTCCTCTTCCTTCCGACTACGATGCCAAGAAGGCGGCCAAAGGGAAGGGTCATGCGGGCGACGACCGCAAGAGATCATCCGACAGGGACGATGTGATTGACGTGGACCGAGAGACGAAGAGGGCCCGGGCGAGATCCGCTGCGCCTCCCCGTCGTGTTTCCAGTAGCGTCTTTGAGAGCAAGGCTTCCGCTAGAAGCCTCTTCTCTACTCTGGTTTTCGATGACGACGATGTGGCTCCGATCAACACGAAGTCTTCCGGAGACATGATGCGCCAGGGGCTGAACGTAGGTTATCCTTTCTTTCTGCTTATCGTCCTTTAACACTTAGCGTTTTTTCTTACTTTTGACACTTTTCTGTTTATATTTTTTTTTTCTTTTGACAGTTTCTAGCCCTTGTGAACAAGGTAGAACATGAACTTGAGGCCAAGATCGAAGACTTGAACGAGAAGCTGGAGGACGAGACGCGTCGTACTGAGACCGCGGGTTCCGCGGCTGCGGGCTTTCTAGCTGAGCGTACTGCGGCCTGGGCATCGATAGATAAGAAGAATGCCGAGCTTGATGACAAATCCAGAGAGATAGTCCAGCTTAGGGCCGCGGCGAAGAAGTCTGCGAAGACCCTACTTACCGAGGCGGAGAGGTCCGTGACGGCTCTTGCCGCCGCGGAGGAGAGAGAGCAATGTTCGGCCGCCATCTTGACGAAGCGGGATGGTGAGCTTGTTGCAGTTACGGAGAAGCTGAGACAGGCGAACGAGCACATCCAGAGTCTCCAGAGAAAGTTCACTCGTGGTAGGAATAAGTTTGATGAGCTCCAGGGCGATCCGCGGGGCGACATGGTCTACCAGGTGCAGAGAGTAGCCAACCTCGACTTTGCGAGATTGTTGCTGGGACTTATTGACGGTCAGGAGCCCCCCAGACTAGAGGACGAGCTTACCTTTTTTACCGCCGACGTAGCGGAGCACGCCGGGGACGAAGAGCGTTTCAAGCGGTTGATGAAGAACCTTACGGACTTTTGCACGTTCTTGATCCGCGGGTTAGTGGTCTTCCCTTAATAAACGTAGTTACTCCCTCGGGTAGATGCACTTATTTCTCCTTTTCACAGTCAAACTCCTTTCTCTCTTTTTCTTGTAGGCTAAGGCGCCCATCGCGGCCGTCCAGGACCGGACACTCGAGACGTACGCGGCGAGTGTCGGTGTAGCCGATCCTTCGGGGTCCCTCCTTGGAGGCACCAGCTCTTGCAAGGCCGCGGTAGTTGGTGTAGATGGGAAGTTCTCTTTGATCGGCGGAGTCGGGGCTGAGGTGACCAAGAGCAGGATCGACGATGTCGCCGAGGGCGCTGGCGCTGTTGGGGCTCCTGAGGAGATGAGGATGGACGAGGATTTCCAGGGGCCGAGGATCGATGCGCTTACCGAGGATACAAGGCTTGATGACGTCTTTGGAGAGACGGAGGCCGAGGGGGCGCCTGTCACTCAGGTTGCTCCTCCAGGAGTTGACGAGGAGACCGTTCCTTAGTCGTGTTTTGCGCATCTGTTAGCGCTTTTATTGCTTATGTTTTTAGATATTGACTTTGATTTTGCGCTTAGGAGGCTGCCTTATGTTTTTCGGCTTTAGGTTTTCTGGATTTGATGTTTTACCGTCTGGACGGGTTTTATCCATGGATGATTTTACCTTGTATTTTTGCAAGATGATAATGAATGCGGTTTTTAGCTTATCGATGATCTTCTTTTCAACATTTTTGCTTAGTATTTTTACGAAGATCAACGTAACGACGAACCGTACTTTGTTGTAGATGTTTGACCAACGGAACATACATTCCTTTATATCGTGGTTGTTACCAGTGTAAGTATAACTGGGTTTCCTGAACGAACGACTTGGTTTACGATCGTGTTTGCTCTTTCGATCATGACCGCTCCTGTGACGATCGTCGTTTTTGACCAACGATGTTGTTGGGTTTTGGACTGGTCACTTCGGTTACATGTGCGCTTCTCTCTAAACGCACCTGCTCCTATAATGAACCAATTTTATTTATATAGCGCGCTTTATCCGAAGGTTGATGTTATCGTATTTATTCTGCAGAGTTTTTGTGAGAAGTCGTCGCTGTGGCCAGCAGCGGCGGTTTGAGATGGTCGTTTAAGTTAGACCTTGAGTTATCCGTAACGGATGTAATAGAGATAGTTGTTTTGATAAGTCTTTGTAGCAGATGTTTTATTCTCATAAAGGTTTGCTACAAAGAGAGGTGGGAGTATATGAGTATACGTACCCCACTCCCCCTCCTTTTTTGGGAGGGGGGCAACTGAACCCATTCGAAAATGGGCTGCTTACGTACCCTTTGCAGGGATCAAGTCACCCGTAGTTCATGGTAAGTTGTTTGATGTATGGATGATTAGGTGTGATGATGATTTTTTAGGTAGCGGGACGAAGTTTAGTGGTAGTATTTCTTGAGGTGTCGTGCGTTCCACGATCGTGGAATAACTTTTCCTTCCATGTTTGCGTGTTCATATACGCCCGGGCGGACGACCTTAGTGACGACGTATGGTCCTTCCCAATGTGCTCCAAGTTTACCGGCGTTCCGCTCTGCTGTGTTTTGGAAAACTTCGCGTAAGACCATGTCTCCTTCGTAGAATCGCCGGGTGCGGACCTTGGAATTGTAGTACTTGGACACAGCCAACTGGTAGCGAGTGATGTTAAGTAGTGCTCGGTCACGCCGTTCGTTGACTAGGTCCAGCTCATCTAAGAGCAGCAGGTGGTTGAGTCCTTCTTGTTCGGGGAGAAGCCTACGTCGGACTCCCGGAATGTGTACCTCTGGTGGGATGACGCATTTTGTTCCGTAGACGAGGGCGAAAGGGGTTTCGCCTGTAGCTCGCATTGGAGTCGTTCGATAGGACCATAGGACACCTTCGAGTTCATCTACCCAGCATCCCTTCTTTTCGTCCAAACGCTTTTTGAGTCCTGCAATAAGAGTCTTATTAGTGGATTCGGCTTGTCCGTTTCCTTGAGGACATCGTGGCGTAGATTTGCTCAGGCGGATCTTCCACTTATCGCAGAAAAGGTCAAACTTGGCGGAGATGAACTGCGAGCCATTGTCGGTGACGATTTCATAAGGCACGCTGTGCCGGCAAATGATGTTCTTCCAGATGAACTTCTCCACCTGTTTATCTTTGATGCTAGAGTATGACTCTGCCTCGACCCACTTGGAGAAGTAATCTGTCAGGACCAAGAGATAACGCTTCTGTCGCGAAGGGTGGAGAGGCCCGACGATGTCCATGGCCCAGCGCATAAACGGATAAGGCGAAGTAATTGATGAGAGCAGCTCCGTGGGCTGATGAATCATTGGGGCGTGTCGCTGGCATTTTTCGCAGTGTGAGGAGAACTTCTCGCAATCTTGGATCATAGTGGGCCAAAAGTAACCGTGGCGTTTGATTCGGATTGCTAGTGCTCGTCCTTCAGAGTGGTTGCCGCAAGATCCGCTGTGAATTTCTTCCATTACTTCCCTAGCTTTGTTCTCTTCAACGCAAGCGAGCAAAGACCCGGAAAATCGCCATTTGTAGACATTGCCGTCAAGTAAAACGTAACGAGCTGCTTGTGCTCGTAGTTTGCGAGCTGCCCACTTGTCCTTTGGTAACTCGCCATCGGCTATGTATCCTCGAATTTGGTCCATCCATGGTGTGTCACAGCCGTATTCCTTTTTTTCTGCCTCTCCCTTAGTTTGAATATCTTTATCGCTCTGAGCGGGCTGGCCGTCCGCTTCTGTTGGTTGAGTAGTGGTCGTTGTGGCAGGCGTAGAGGGGTATGTTGGTAAAGGTGGAATACGTGATGTTTCTTCAACCCCAAGATGGGCTATCTCTGATAAGGCAGGATCGGACGTACTCGTCTCCATAGGCAGTGGGCCATCTGGCTTGGAAAGGGCCGTTGTAGCCGTTTCGGGGTGGGTTTGTTGAATTTCCCTATGTAAAGTTACGTCTGTTGATGAGGTCGATTCAGGATTTGACGCTGCATTCTGGTCTTGGTCGGTTGACTCCGGAGCACCGGGAGGAGATGGTGTTTCAGTTCCGGTGCTAGTCGTCCTGTTGAGTTCAGGCCGAACCGTCTCTGGCGAGGGATTTCCAGGGTGAGCTGTCTCAGGAGGAGTCGTCACGATCGGAGGAGAGCAGCCTGGCTCGGCTGGGTTGGGATCGGTCGGCTCTGCTTGAGTGCCACGAGCCTTCTTTGTCGGACGGGACGCCTTAGCAGGTTCGAGGTGAACGGGTTCTGTCAAGTCTCCTTGTGCTTTATGCTTAGCTACCTGGGAGCGGATTACCACATTTACCAAGTTGCGCAAGCGAATGCTTGGTTTCTTGATAAACTCGACGGGAATGACTCGGCGAACATCTTCGTCTGTTTTAGATGCGAAGACTGCTAGGGCATCGGCGTCTGTATTCTCTTCTCTAGGAATACGTGTTACCGTGCACTCTTCGAGCTGCCTTGCTAGTTCCTTGGCGACTTGGAGATAAGCCTCCATTCGTTCATCTTTTGTGGCGTATTCTCCGTTGAATTGGTTTACGACTAGTTGAGAGTCATTAAACACCGAAACTTTTGTGATTTCCAGTCCTTTGGCGAATCTTAGTCCTGCTAGGAGCGCTTCATACTCTGCATCATTGTTCGAGGCGTCGAATCCCAGGCGGAAAGATTGTTCGAGTACTTCTTTTGTTGGTGAAGTTAATCGTATCCCTACGCCTGAACCGCTTTTTGATGATGCGCCATCTACGTGAAGCAGCCAAGGGAGGCTAGGAACTTCAACTTCTTTGATTTCGTCTGGAAATTCTATGAGGAAGTCTGCCAGGACTTGTGACTTCGCACTAGTGCGGCCTCGATAGTCAATGTCGTATTCGCTCAGCTCTATCGCCCATTTTGCCAGTCGTCGTGATTGACTTGGACTGTGCAAAACAGACCGCAGCGGGAAAGTGCTAAGGACTACTATCGGATGTGATTGAAAGTAGGGTCTCAGCTTTCTTGCGGCTGTGAGGACGGATAGTGCCAGCTTCTCCATTACTGGGTATCTAGTCTGGGCGTCTGTCAGTGACTTGCTGATATAGAAAATGGGCTTCTGCTCGCCTCTTTCCTCTCGGACCAAGACTCCGCTGACAGCCGTTTCGGAGACTGCTATGTATAAGAACAAAGGTTCGCCATGGACTGGCTTTGCTAGCACTGGTGGGCTGGCCAGGTACTTTTTTAACTGTCGGAAGGCGTCTTCGCATTTTTCTGTCCACTCAAAATTCTTATTCTTTCGTAGCGTGTCGTAGAACGGAAGGCATTTATCAGTGGACCTTGAGATGAATCTATTAAGTGCGGCTACTCGCCCAGTGAGTCGCTGGACCTCTCGCTTGGATTTCGGCGAGGACATCTGGATGAGCGCGTCGATCTGTTTTAGGTTTGCCTCGATGCCGCGATGGGTGACCAGGTATCCGAGGAACTCACCGGAGGTCACTCCGAATTTGCACTTGGTTGGGTTCAACTTCATGTTGTGTTTGTTTAGGCACTTGAAACAGTCTTCTAGGTGGGCTACGTGGTCTTCCTCGTCTAATGATTTCACCAGCATATCGTCGATATAAACCTCCATGGTTTTGCCGAGTTGGTCAGCAAACATCTTGTTGACTAGGCGTTGATAAGTGGCTCCATCATTCTTCAAGCCAAAAGGCATGACTTTGTAGCAGTATATGCCGCGATCCGTTATGAACGCCGTCTTCTCGCGGTCGGCCGGGTTCATTAGAATCTGGTTGTAGCCAGAAAAGGCATCCATGAATGACAGGAGTTTATTGCCTGTTGTTGCCTCGACGAGCCGGTCGATGTGTGGGAGGGGGAAGCTATCTTTGGGGCAGGCCTTGTTTAGATCTGTGAAATCTACGCATGTCCGCCACTTGCCGTTTTTCTTCTTGACCACGACTGGATTTACCAACCAATCGGGGTATTTGACTTCCATTATTGATCCCACTTTCAAGAGTCTCTCGATTTCGTCGTTGACTGCCTTTGCTCTTTCAGGTCCTAGTTTCCTTCGTTTCTGCTTAATTGGTTTGAATGACGGATCGACATTCAATTTGTGGCAAGCCACGTTGATATCGATATCGGGCATCTCGTCGGCTGCCCAAGCGAAGGTGCCTATGTTCTGCTTCAGAAACGTGACTAGTCTCTTCTTGATTGTAGTGTTCAAATTAGCGCCGATCTCGACGCATCGTTCTGGATTTTCGTCATCGATGCAAACCGATACAACTGGTTCGCAGGTAGGTACCGCTCTCAACTCGCGGTCCTCCTCGATCTGTAATTGCTACAACTTCTCAGACATCTCTTTGACGGGGTCTCTGTTTTTCTTTATCTTTTTTCGTTCAGCTTTCGAGACCGGGTCAGTAACGGGATTCCGAATTTTGTGTTCGGTAAGGGTGCATACGCGAGACTCCTTTTGACTTCCGTAGATCGTCTTGATGCCTTGCTTTGTTGGAAACTTGACGCATAAGTGGTAAGTGGATGCTACGGCGCGCATCGCGTTAAGCCATGGAGTTCCTAGGATGACGTTGTATATCGCTGGGTGGTCCGCTACTGAAAATTCGACTACTTTGACGATTCCTCCAGCTTCTACGGGCAACGTGATTACTCCGAGAGTCATCGTGGTCTCTCCTGAGAAACCGGTTAGGGGTTTTGGTTGTTCTTTGATTTCGTCGAAGCTGATATCCATTCGCCTCAGCGTGTCTTTGAAAATTATGTCGACGGTGCTTCCTGTGTCAATCAAGACCCGGGACACGTCGATGTTGCTGATAGCGATTTCGATGAAAAGTGGATCGTCATGTGGTTTGTCGATTCCGATCGTTTCTCTTTCTTCAAAAGTGATTGTGTCGTTAGGGAAACTAGACGGGGCAGACCAGTTGATGCTAGCTTCAGCTTGACGTTGAAATGCTTTAATCGAGGAAATCGTATCTGAGCAGTAGTGGGATCCTCCCATTATCACGAATAATTTCCTTCTTGGGTCACCTTGAGTATTGTTTTCGTTTTGTCTACCGCGTTTGGGTGGTTCCTCCTCGGTGGGTGTAGGCTCAGACGCGGGCGCCTGATCTGTTTTAACCTCTAAATCTTCGAGCTTGAGGTCCTCCTTCAGCTTGCCGTCCAGCAGTCTCTGGGCGAGGGCCGAGCCGAGGGATCGGCAGTTTACTGTCGAGTGCCCATGGGTGCGATGAATGTCGCAGTATAGCGACCCGTCGTAGGTTGAGTTTCCGGTCCACACATTAGGAAAACCTCTTCCTCGGCCACGACCGCGGCCTCTACCTCGGCCACGACCGCGGCCTCTACCTCGGCCACGACCGCGGCCTCTACCTCGGCCAACGCCGGGTGAGTCCACTTGGTAATTGTGGGCTCCTTTTGAGCCACCTTCGTGCTGGACATAACCTCTACCGTGGGTTTTTTGCGACTGACTCGGCTGGAGGTCGCTGTCATTCTTCTGTTTTGACTTCCCATACTTCTTTGCAAGTTTCTTTGCTTCTTCCTCGCTTTTTGCGTAGTTCGTTGCTCGATGTAGGGCATCCTGGATAGTTGAAGGCTCGTTGAGAGACATCTCCTTCCAAAAGTCAGATTCGTGCCATATGGCTCTTTTCAGCGCTCGGAGTGCATCCGAGTCCTCTATCCCCTTCACTTGTGATAGTACAAGCTTGAAACGTTCGATGAAAGTTTTGAGGGACTCGGGTTGTCCTTGGTTCATGGACCATAAATCGGCGCCTAACGTTTGAGTCTCAATGAAGATGGAGTAGTGTTTGATAAAGGCCTCGGTCAAGTGTTTGAACGTATCGATAAAATTACTTTCGAGCCCTTTAAACCATTTGAGAGCTGGTCCATTGAGGTTTTCTACGAAAAGCAAGCACTTCCCGACGTCCATCTCTTCCTCTTTGAAATTCGATCTTGTCATAGCCACACTGAATTCGTTGAGGTGGTCAGCTGGATCTTCGGTCCCGTCGTAGGTTGGCACTCTAATCTTGCCTGTGTCTGATACTCGAGCTTTAGTGATGCGTGCCGAGAAAGGAGTGTGCTGGGCTTGCTCCAATATCCGATCGAGTTCTGGTGCCTTGCTAGTGGCACGATGCATCTGCGAACGAATAGTCTTCAACTCGGCAGTAGTCTTGCTTAACGAAGCTCGAAATTCGGCCATCTGGTCATGCTGGGCTTGAAACGCAGCTTGTTTTGCTTCAGCATCCTCTGCCTGTTTTACCCACTCAACGTTTTCCTCTTCTTCCGAAACATGTCTGGCATATCCATGACCGGTCTCCTCATTGAAAGCGGAGGAACGTCGTTGGGTCGTCCTTTGTGGGTCGGCATGCTTTTGCCTCATAGTGGTTCGCCGTGCCACTTCTTCACCTGGGAGATCAGTGTTGCGTGTGACTCTCCTCACGGGGCCATCGTTTCTGACGGTGGAGAATTGCTGTGAAGCTATGTGTTGAGGATCATCGTTCCTTGCTTTGGCCATTCCCTGCCGATCTCTCGCTGTCTCACTGAAGATTGTTTCAGGGATGACTCTTCTAGCCAGGTCATCGTCGTCGTTGTCAAGTTCTATCGGCTCGTCGCCGACTTTCGCTTTCTCTCGTCGTGCCTGGGCTAAAAGAGCGGACCGTTCATCGTTTGCAGCGGTTGATGGATTCTGTTGCCGAGGTTGGCTCGACGATCCTATCGATGTGGTGAAGTCGAGCGCTACTGGATCGATTTGTGCCGCCGGTTTTCTGAACAGACTTGGCTCAAGGGGTCGTGCGCGGACGTCTGCTCCTATGGATCTGAGCTCGTCGGTTATTGTCTCGTTGGCTCTGTTTTGCCGCTCGGCGCTCTCCAGCAATGCGTCTAGTGTCGCGCTCATCTTCTGCAGCAACTCAGGGAGAAGCGAGCTCGCCCTCGGGGTTTCCTTCGACTTCTCGCCAGGGGGATCGGCGCAAGCTGTTCCTGCTGGTGGCGGATCGTTACGAGCCGTTTGGTCCTTGTTGGTATCTCCTTCAGCCTGGATTTCGCCCTCTTCCAGATCTCTCGGCGCGACGTCTTTCGGATCAGCGATACGTCGTTCGTCAGTCATCGTGTTCTGGATCTCTTCGCGGTGGTTCTTCGGAGTAAGAAGCTTTCAAGCCCCCTCCTTCTAGCGCCAAACTGTGGTGATGGAAAGGATGTTCACTATCACCTTCTCAAGCTCTAGAGGACTAAGGCAAGGATGTTCACTATCACCTCTCTTGTTTGTTATAGCAATCAATGTGCTTTCGCATAGACTGGATCGAGCAGTGCAAGAGAATCGATTTGGTTATCACCCACAACGCAAAGACGTGAAGATTACTCACATGAGCTTTGCAGACGATATGGTGATCTTTACTGATCGCAAGGCAGAGTCTATTAATGGAATAGTGGAAGTCTTGAAAGAATTTGAACATGAATCAGGCTTAGCGATCAACATGAGCAAGTCGGCATTGTTCATGGCGGGTCGGACGCACCATGACTTGCAGGAGAAAGTTACAATGTTAGGTATTCCCATAGACCAACTTCCTATTAGGTATTTGGGACTTACTTTGACTACTAAAACCATGAAGAAGACGGACTATGAACCTATAATAGATAAGATCAGAAAGAAGTTCCTCTCTTGGTCATCTAAGCTTTTCTCATATGCCGGGCGGTTACAACTCATACAATCCATTATTGTGAGCATCACAAACTTTTGGTGCTCAACTTTCAAACTCCCTAAAAAGTGTTTACAAAAGATTGAACAAATGGCTTCATGTTTTCTTTGGTCTGGATCTCCTAATCAGTCCTCGAAGGCGAAAGTGTCATGGGAAGAAATCTGTGCTCCTAAGCAGGAAGTTCGGTTGGGAATCTGTAGACTACAAGACAGCTCCATGGTCTACTCTCTTAAGCTCATTTGGAGGTTATTTGCACACTCTGGCTTGTTGTGGGTTGCTCGGGTAAAGAAACACCTACTTGGAGCAAAGGCTTTCTCGGAAATTTTAGAAAAGACTACAAAAGGGTCTTGGATATGGAAGAAGTTGCTCAAAATCAGACCTATTGCAGCCAGTTTTCTTCAGATGGAGGTTCGGGATGGAATGAACACCTTCTTTTGGTTTGATCATTGGCTTAGCACAGGTCCTTTAGTTACACTGATGGGAGACACAGGATCACAAGTCCTAGGAATACCGAAACAAGCAAGAGTGGTTGATACAGCAAACCCCACTGAGTGAAAAGTTCGACGAGGCAGAGGTCAACATTTGCAGGGGATTATTCAGCAAATAATGGCGCATCCAATACCTAGTAGAGAAGCAGGATGTGACATTGTGAAGTGGAAACAAAAGGAAGGGTTGTATGAGCACATATTCTTCGCAAAGAAGGCTTGGGAATGCATACGAGAAGTGAAAAACAAGGTAAGGTGGTACAAGTTGGTTTGGTTTCCCCAAGCCGTCCTTAGACAATCTTTTATCACATGGTTGGCTATCCGAAACAGGCTATCTATGGGGGACCGAAGCAGAGTTTGGGGCGATATCCAATCATGCTTGTTATGTGGTGAGCTCAACGAAATCCGAGATCATTTATTATTTGCCTGCCCATACTCATATACGGTTTGGACTCTGCTTTTGAATCCGATAGTGGGGTCGCATCTTAATCCGGATTGGACAATCACCACAAATCTTCTAAGCAGCAACAGGTTTAGCATAGTTGATTCCCAGCTAACGCGTATGGCTTTTCAGACTTCATTGTATTGGATTTGGAGAGAGAGGAATGGGAGAAAGCACCAAAGACACTCTACCACTCCACTCGAACTTACAAAAACTGTCTACAAGGAGATATTATTTTGCCTATTAGCATAGTCAACACTAATATAGCGTAACTGTATACAAGGAGATATTTGTATAGATGTTCCTATGGTATCAGTTGAAAATATTTTCTTTCACTTTCTCGTTCATTTTCTCGGAAACTTCTGCAGCAATTGAGCTTCGATTCTTCGTTTTTCTTCATCTATCATCACAAATTTCTTTGATTCTCTTTGAATCGCTTGTTCTATCATCTTTTTCGGTGGATTTTGAGCTACATCTTAAGCTCAATGTCTGTATCTCTATCAATTTCTTCTATCATCTTCTTCTTTCGTCTTCTCGATGTGTTCCTGAAGCTTTTTTTGCTGCGATTGCACAATTTCTAGAGACTTTCTTCTCTTTTGTGTGCTGGATTAGTTTCTTCTTTGGTTCGTTTCTCTTTGAGACTTCGTCATGTTTACTCTGAATCCTTCATCGATTCCGTCTTCTACGACTGTGATTCAAGATCTAACACGTCTCTCCGTTGATCAATATGATAATCCATACTATCTTCAGATCATGTTGGATTAGTTCTCGTCTCAGATCGCCTCTCTTCAAGTGCAGAGTTTCTTTCATGGCGCCGATCTGTGAGAATGGCTCTTAATGTGCGTAATAAACTTGGGTTTATCGATGGTACGATCTCAAAACCTCTTGAATCTCATCGTGATTTTGGATCTTGGTCACGTTGCAATGACATGGTTGCGACTTGGCTTATGAATTATGTGTCCAAGAAAATTGATCAAAGTCTTTGTTCATTTCTACTGCTGAAGGTATTTGGAATAGTTTAATGTCAAGATTTAAGCATGATGATGCACCTCACGTCTATGAAATTGAACATAGATTGAGTAATCTTAGACAGGGGTCTATGGATGTTACTGGTTATTATACCGAGTTAGTTACTTTGTGGGAAGAATATCGTAACTATGTAGAGTTACATGTATGTACATGGGGGAAGTGTGAGTGTCATGCGGTTTTATTATGGGAGACAATGCAACATAGAAGCTGTGTTATGAAGTTTTTGATGGGTTCAAATGAAGCTTTTGAGTATACTCGGAGACATATTTTGATGATGAAGCCTATTCCTTCTATTGAAGATGAAGACATATATTGTGTTTAACTTGGTTACTCAAGATGAGCGTCAGAAGAATATAAAGCCTTCTCAATCTGCCATTGTTGTGTTCCAAGCTTCTGCTACTAATGAGTCTAATGGTGTGGCACCTACATTTGATCATGTTGCTTATGCTGCTGTTCAAAACAACTATAAATTTCGCCCAAAGTCCAATAGACCATTATGTACTCATTGTGGACAGCTTGGTCATGTAGTGCAGAAGTGCTTTAAGATGCATGGTTATCCTCCAGGCTATATCCCAGGTTATAACCTCCAACTCCATCATCTCCACCTCGTGGATATGCTCCAAAGAGTTTTAAATCTACCAATCATGTTGTTGCACAAGTTATGACTGGTCTTCCTCCATATCAATTACAGGCTCTTATTCAACAACTTCAGGCTCATGTTACAGCTCCAGGATCTCAGGTTCTTTCACCAATGGTTGTGTCTGCTACTGATCATGGTATTATGGCACCACGATCTTCTGCTGGTATTTCTTTACCATCCTTTCCCTTTTCTTCTACTTTTCTTCGTTATGAAAATGATCATCTCACTTTCCAACATCAATTCTACTCATCTCTTTCTAATCAGCTTCCTCATGGTAGTTGGATTATAGATACATGGGCAACTAGTCATGTGTGTTCTGATCTATCTTTGTTCAGTACAACTACTGTTGTTTCTGGAGTCACAGTCACTGTGGCACTGTGCATTTATCATCTTCACTTATTTTGCATAATGTCCTTCATGTGCCATCATTCAAGTTTAACTTGATTTCTTTCAGTAGCTTGCTTCAACATAGTAATTGCTGAGCTCATTTCTTTCCTAATTTTTGTTATATACAGGAGTATATTCAGGGATTGATGATTGGTAGAGGCATTCTACTTCACAATCTTTACATCTTACAACTTGACGTCTCATCACCATCATCTCAATCATCTCATTTTGTTGGATCCTTGGCTGTAGATGGACATTTATGGCATCAACGCCTAGGACACCCATCTCCTGACAAGCTAAAGCTTCTTTCTGATACAATGTTTGTGTCTAAGTCCAGGTTTTCTAGTGAGTCTCCTTGTCCTATATGTCCTCTTGCTAAACAAAAGCGTTTACCTTTTGAGTCTAATAACAATAGGTGTTCTTTACCTTTTGAACTTGTTCACTTAAATGTTTGAGGTCCTTTCTCTATTGAATCCATTGAGGGATATATATATTTTCTTACTATTATAGATGATCATACTCGTGTAACATGGATTTACCTTATGAGAAATAAAAGTGAAGTTTCATCCAAGTTCCTGATTTTATCAAGTATTTGCAAACTCAGTATTATGCAGTCATTAAGGCTATTCGCACTGATAATGCTCCAGAACTTGCATTCATTGACATTGTTAAAAAATCTGGTATGTTGCATCAATTTTCTTGCCCTTATACTCCACAACAAAATTCTGTTGTGGAACGCAAGCATCAACATATTCTTAATATTGCAAGGGCTTTGTTGTTTCAGTCTAGTGTTCCTCTTTGTTATTGGTCTGACTGTATTTAGACAGCTATTTTCCTGATCAATAGAACTCCATCTATTCATTTAGATAAGCACTCTCCATATGAGTTACTTAATCATAGAAAACCTGAGTATCATTTTCTCAAAAAATTTGGTTGTCTTTGCTATGTCTCTACTTTACAAAAGGATAGGCATAAGTTTAGTCCTCGTGCTGATAAGTATGTTTTCTTAGGATACTCATCTGGTTACAAGGTTTACAAAGTCTTAGATTTAGCAACAAATGTCATTTCTGTATCTAGAAATGTTATATTTTATGAGGATGTGTTTCCTTTCAAGACTGATCCAACTCTTGTTCCTTCTGATATTTTCACAGATGAAACAATTTTACCATTACCTACTCCAGTTGTCATTGATACAAATGTTCCTGTATTTTCATCTTTACCTGTACTAGTTCCTGCATCTACTTCTTTACCTGTGACAGTACCTGCATCTACTTCTTTACCTGCAACAGTACCTGCATCTGCATCTTTACATGTAATCATACCTGCATTTTCATCTTCCCCTGCATCTTCCATCAGTGCCACATATGTTTTTCCCTCTAATGTCACAGGTGGCTCTGAGACTGTCACTGCATGATTTCCAATAGTTTCACTCAACAATGGTCGATCAAAACGTCCGGCTAAAACCCCAGGTTATCTCAAAGACTATCATTGTGCCCTTACTCATCTTTCTACACCTTTACCAACTCTTGTTACCACTCCATATCCTCTGTCTTCAGTTCTCTCTTATTCTCATCTTCAAATTCCATACCAGTCCTATATCTTTTCAATTTTTATGGAGACAGAACCCAAATCTTTTAATCTGGCCATAATATCTGTCCAATGGACTAAAGCCATGGATTTGGAGCTTGAGGCTATGGAACTTAACAAGACCTGGAGTGTTGTATCTTTACTTGAAGGGAAGAATGTAGTTGGATGTCGTTGGGTTTATACAATCAAATATCTGGCTGATGGTACTATTGAGAGATATAAAGCAAGGCTTGTAGCTCAGGGTTTTACTCAACAAGAAGGTGTTGACTACTTTGAAACTTTTTCTCCTGTTGCTAAGCTTTCTAGTGTGAAGATTCTTTTGGCTTTAGCTGCTGTGAAGGGTTGGAGTCTTACTTAAATGGATATCACTAATGCTTTCTTGCATAGTGATCTTGAGGAAGAAATTTACATGAATCTTCCTCAAGGATATACACCACCTCCTGGTACTACTTTACCTTCTAATCCTGTTTGCAAACTACACAAATCCATTTATGGATTAAAACAGGCTTCTCTCCAGTGGTATAAATGCATTTCTCAGGCACTTTTGGATGATGGTTTTCTTCTATCAGACTCAGATAATACTCTGTTTGTTAAGGTGGTTGGTTCTTCTTTCATTGCTCTACTTCTGTATGTGGATGACATCTTGATAGTGAGCAATAATGATGCTAGTGTGAAGTCAGTTCAATTGGTTTTGGCCTCTAAATTCAAAACCAAGGAGTTAGGTCCAGCGAAGGTTTTCTTAGGACTTGAGATTGCTAGAAGTTCAGCTGGAATTTCTGTCTGTCAAAGGAAGTATTGCTTAGACCAGCTCTCGGATAATGGTTTGTTGGAGTGTAAACCAAAATCTGTTCCTATGGATCCTAAAATTCATTTGAATACAGAGACAGGTACACTTCTCTCTAATGCCAGACAATATCGAGAGTTGATTGGAAGATTGTTATATTTGGTTGTTATATTTGTGTCTTACTAGACCTGATATTACCTTTGCGGTTCATCGTCTGACTCAGTTCTTATCTTGCCCTACTGATGCGCATCTTCAAGCAGGTTTCCATGTTCTGGAGTATCTCAAGAATAATCCAGGACAAGGCTTATTTTACTCTGCCAAATCAGCTGTTTGTTTGAATGGCTTCTCTGATGCGGATTGGGCTGCTTGTGAAGATACTCGTATGTCTGTTTCTGGTATGTGTGTGTTTCTTGGTGATTTACTCATCACTTGGAAATCCAAGAAGCAAGAGTAAGTGGCAGTAGTACGGAGGCAAAATATCGTAGCATGGCTTTGACTACAAAAGAGCTCTTACGGTATAAACAGATGTTATGTGACTTGCATATTGCAGTTGAATCTCAGGCTAAGCTCTTTTGCAATAGTAAATCCGCTCTCTCTACTGCAAATAACCATGTTTTCCATGAGCGGACTAAACATGTGGAGATTGACTGTCATACTACTAGGAATCAGGTTAAGAAAGGGTTCTTACAACTTCATCATGTCTCCTCAGGGAACCAACTTGCGGATATTTTGACTAAACCCTTACAACCTGGTCCCTTCTATAACATCCTCAATCGCCTCTATGTTTCAAGCCTCCTCTTCAGCTTGAGGGGGGTGTATTAGCATAGTCAACACTATGAATATAGTCAACGATTAGTCAAAGCTGTTACATTAGTTAGTTAGATTAGTTGGTTATTAAGTTTCCTTTTGCTTAATGACCATCGCTTATATATATCATCTTATATATTCATTTTGATAATTAGTGAGAAAGAAACACTTTATTCATAGTGTTAATATTGCCTATACTCGCTTCAAAACAGGAGAATGGAGGAAGGTGAGGACGAAGCAGTAGGGCGCTGGACCCAAAATGCACCTTAATCAACCGTAAAGAGTTCCAAGGAAAGAAGATTGAAAGGAGAAAGGAGGAGTTTAAAATAGTGCTCTGTTTTGTCCACATTGCTCAGTTTCTTTTGGATTTTCTAAATCCATAAGATTGTAAAACTTTTTTTTATTGTCAAATAAAATTAACATTTCAAAAAAAAAAAAAAAATTCATTTGGTTTTTCAGTCCAATTCAATTTTTGATACATGCTTTCTTCCGACGTATACCAAATATAAAGTTGAATTAGCTTAATTAAATATTCAGAATATAGTGTTGGTAGGTTGCTTTGAGCTTCAACGATGGTAGCAATTAAACTCCATCTTCACCATGGTACAAAATAATGACAAAATTAATAAAGTGAAGAGGAGGCACAAACACAGTAGTGTTATGAATTATCCTTTGTTATTGTGTTGACAAGTTGCATAAGGATTTTCTGTAGTTCCTCTGCATTGCTCCATTCCTTGACTTGTGCTTTGATCAGTGACGAATTATCTGAAATCCGCTTCCATAGCGGATAATTTGTTCTCGGCATCACACAATCAGTCTCTTTCAGCTTCAATGTCGGGCAGAAGTCACCTCCTCCATCTCCAAGGTAGATAACCCTTCTTGGAATTTGATCGTTGGGAGATAAACCACGTATATGATCCATTACTAAACCCTGAAGAAACAAATAAAGATTCACTAATCAAAATCCTGAAAACTAAATCCAATAACCAATTGTTAACTCTCCATTCAGCTTCACACAAAGAAGCGGGTTCTCATCGCATACACATCGTTAAATCTCTTGCAAAGCTTAACAAAGTACAAGTCTTAACACGTTCGGGACAAGTTTAGACTCGAATGTTCAGCTTATGAACTCAGAATTAATACCAAAAGCTTATGGACTCAGACTAATACCAAATTCTAATGAACATCCAAGCTTTAAAATTGCAAGTCTAACTAAGCAAACATGGAGGCTATATAGATATAATACCTTGCATAGATTTGAAGGGCAGAGATTGCAGCTATGCGGAAGCGATGCATCACCATGGTACGGAAAGATGTGCAGCTTTCCATTTTTATCAACAGAGCTTGGATTTGTGTAAATTTCAGAAAAGCAGTCCAACAAAATATGCTGCTCTAGAATCTTCTCAATGAAAAACTGGTTTGCATCACTCACAATCTTCAAATCGCATCTACAATTGAACCAAATAACACTCAGACAAAGAAAAAAAAAGACCATCTTTGAACTAATCAGTATCCAAACACTTGATACCCTAGAGATTTGGCTGATTTGATAGCTTCAATAATGTGAGAATCAATTGGCATTTTTCTCAAGCAAGCTTCAATGTCATCAATGGATCTCCCTTGTGAATGCAGCTCCATCATCATCCTATCCTTACATCAACAAACAAAGACACCAAACATCTGAAAAAATGAATTCTTGAGATTCGATAGAGAAAGTTGTCCTTAACATGATGTAAATGAAATCATACCATAAGGCGATTCCATGGTAGAGTGAATCGGAGCTGATGGAAGATCTCTGTGAGTCCCATTTCAGTGACTACCCAATTGTCACTATCTCCGTCTATCAAAGTCCGATCGAAATCGAATATGATCACGATTCCGGCCATTTTTGAAGCTTAAACGGTTTCTTCTCGCCGTCGATGTTGAAGAAAAGCAACTCCGTCTTCTCCTCTTTTCATAAAGTAATTGATTAAATTGATACAATATGGCTAATCAATCCAACGGTTTATATCCATTTTGTTTTCTTTTATAATTAAAGAATGCCATACCGTAGAACCTCTACAGATTAATACTCCACAAATTAATAATATCTATAAATTAAGAAAAAATTGGGTGAGTGGGTAGTTTTCAAAACTATATTTAGAAAACTAGGCAGTATACTGTTCATTATTTGAGGAATAGGTATTTTGTTGTGGGTCCAAAAATTCTATTTAATAAATAACTCATTTTTTATATATATTTACACTTATACCATAATCTCTCTCTTTCCTCTGCTTCTTTTTCTCTCAGACAAAACACAATTCACCATCAACAAATCCTTCATCGTTGATCCCACCTCCGACGTTAGCTCCACCTCCGTATCACCACACGCCGATTTACTCATTTCGGTGAGTACCCACTTCTTCGCGAGATCTATTAATCGATTAGCTCCAGTAATCAAACCATTTTTCTTCTTGCTCTCTCCGCCGCTCCTCTCATCCAAAAACACGTTTAGCTCCGGTAATCAAACTGTTTATTTGCAAATTGATGGGGTGAATTCATGGTTCTATGTTTGCGTTGTGTTGTTTAATAATATGGAAATTTCAGGATTTTCTTATAATTATATATTTCAGGCTTGGAATTTTATATGTTATTGTGTATATCTTATTATTCTCTTGTTTGAATGAATGAGTATATATATATGTTTGATCTTTCGGAATGCTTAATTGAAAAGTGTATCAAATAAACATGGGGTTGTCAAAATCATTTGTTTGGTAGAGCACACAATCCGGAGACTAGCATACAAAAAGGTGAAAACAAATTCATTTTTTTAGATTTGAACTTAAATTGGAAATTGAATAGAGTTTTAATTTTATATTAATGTATTTGGTTGTTTTTGTTTTAATTCAAATTAATTTAGCTTTGGTTAGGGAAATTAAACATATTTTTTAAGATATTGAATAGAAAGAATATCAAATAAAAACATAGAAACATAGTTTATTGACGGTGTACTATCCGGTGTACCGGAAGATGTATCAGCCGGTGTACCGAACGGTGTACTGAACGGTGTACCAGACGATCTATTAACGGTGTACCAGACGAGGTTCACGGTGGTGTACTGGATGGTGTACTGGGATGCTGTTCACGGTGGTGTTCTGAACGGTGTACCGTGCGATCTATTAACGGTGTACCAGACGAGGTTCACGGTGGTGTACTGGACGGTGTACTGAATGGTGTACTGGGATACTGTTCACGGTGGTGTATTGAACGGTGTACCGGACGATCTATTAACGGTGTACCAGACGAGGTTCACAGTGGTGTACAGGACGGTGTACTGGGATGCTGTTCACGGTGGTGTACCGGACGGTGTACTGAACGGTACACTGAACGGTGTACCAGCCGATCTATTAATGGTGTACCAGACGAGGTTCACCATATCATTTTCTTAAAATGTGAAATTAAGATTTTTGTTAGATTAGTGTTAATGTTAATTTTAAAATTTATTTTATTTTTAAGATTGAAATGATTTGTATTAACTTTGGTATTCATGAAGATATTAATGATTGATTATAAAATGATTAATTTGTTGTAATTTGTGTTTGTCCAATTTAAAGAGTGTACTGGTGATTTAACAGTGTACATGTTGGTGTATCGAAAAATGTTTATTTGAACGGTGTAAACAGTAGTATATCCAACAATGATATGGTGGTGTATCGATAACTGAACGGTATACACGACGATGGTGTACATAGTGGTTTATCGGAAAAAGTATACGTTGGTGTACACGGTGATGTACCAGCCGATGTACCGGACAATGTACACAGTGGTGTACCAAAAAATACCCACGGTGGTGTACCAACCGGGATTTCGAAGGATATATAACGATAGTGTACCAGCCGGTGTACCGAAAGTTTTCAACGGTGGTGTACCAGCCGGTTACACGGTGGCTGGCGTATTAACCGGTGCACACGGTGATGTACCAACTGGTGTACCGAACATTGTACTGGATAATGTTTATGATGTTGTACCGAAACATGTCCACCGTAGTGTACCAACTGGTGTACAAGGTGGTGTACCCGCCGGTGTACAAGGTGATGTACCGCCGGTGTACCGGACATTGTACCGGATAATGTTTCTGGTGTTGTACTGAAAGATGTCCACCATAGTGTACCAACCGGTGTACAGCCTGCCGGTGTACAAGGTGATGTACCCGCCGGTGTACCGGACATTGTACCGGATAATGTTTATCGTGTTGTACCGAAAGATGTCCACCGTAGTGTACCAACTGGTGTACAGCCTACCGGTGTACAAGCTGATGTAACCACCGGTGTACCAGACATTGTACCGGATAATGTTTATGGTGTTGTACCGAAAGATGTCCACCGTAGTATACCGACTAGTGTACACGGTGATGTACTTGTCGGTGTACGAGGTGATGTACCCGCCGGTGTACCAGACAGTGTCCCGGACAATATATCAGTTGGTGTACCGGTACACCGCATATCCACCGCGAGCATGTACACCTTGACCATCTCAACATCAGATACCTTTTTCTGTCTTTTCACACATTCTCCTCTATTAGTGTAACAGTGTAAAAGTGCCTACTTTTCAAATTATGAACAGTAAATGTCCCAACTATCCTAATAACTTTCTGAAAACTACCCATATAGCTAAATTATCCATAAATTAATAAGTTATGTCGAATTGAATCAATACAAAATATAACACAATTCGATAAATCTCATGTAAATATATAATCCTAATAAATATCATAAATTAATATTTAATATATAAAATTTTATACAAACATAACTAATGAAATAAGGAGTGATTACTTATCATCTTATTACACTTATCATGAACTCCAAGTGGCATCTACATGCAATTGTCACTACATTGCCACTAATCAAATTTTAGTTATGTGCAAGTGTCATTTGTGTATCCATGTGTCACTAATATACAATAGTTTGTACATATGTCTTTGTGCATGTAATCTTGTTTCTCTTATATATATATATATATATATATATATATGTGAAGGAGAAAAAGAGGTAAAAGCAAAGAAAAGATGAGTAAGATACATTTGAACAAGAGGAATAATCTATCTTTATACTTAAAGCTTTCCTCTCTCTTTCTTGTAAGATCAATATCAAGTTTAGTTTAGATAAATACCTCCACCAATTATTTGTATAGTTTAGTAATATTTCACATCACGTTATCAGCACGATCGTCTCTCGATCTAATCTGTTCCGATCCATTATGTCCATACGCGAAGGAGGTAACATCTAACCTTGTGCTAAGTTTTATTATATGCATGTTAGTTTAATATGAAATTATATATATATATATATTTCGTATTTATAGAGTGGTAGGTTACACCTCCTCCTTTATCTAATGGTAGGCTTAAATTATTTTATGCTATTATTATGTTTGATTTTATCATACATGTTTATTTTAAAAAATGATTTAAATTTTCTGAAAGTAATCATTTGAATTTATTAAAATTATAGTGATCATGTCAAATTTAGCAAAGCTTGAAATTGTCGCCCTTGATGTCACTAAAAAAAATTATATGACATGGGCTTTAGATGCAAATATGCATTTAAAAGGCAACGGGCTTCTTGCCACCATAGATGGGTGGTCAACTACGACATCCCAAGAATCAATGGCTAAGGCCATGATTTTTCTCCGTCACCACCTCCATGATGATTTAAAAATGGAATATATCACGAAAGAAAATCCTGGAGACCTTTGGAAATCACTTAAAGAAAGATTTGATCATCAGAAATATGTGATCTTGCCAAAGGCCAGGTACGAGTGGTTGAATCTCCGGTTTCAGGACTACAAAAGTGTAAGTGAGTATAATTCCGCTTTGTTCGGAAAACTTCCAGGATGATGTTATGTGGAGAAAAAAATAAGTGATCATGATATGATCGAGAAAACACTCCAAACATTCCATCCTGGAAATGTAGTCCTGCAACAACAGTACCGGGCAAAAGATCTCACTTGATACTCGGAGTTGATGCAGATCCTCCATGTAGCTGAGCAAAATAAAAAACTCGTGATTATGAATCATCAAGCTCGTCCAACTGGCTATGCTTCATTCCCATAAGCGAATGTGGTAGCGTCCAGTACAAATAATTCACAAGGACGAGGACGCGGACGCGGCCGTGGTAGAGGCTGTGGGCGTAGTCGAGGAAGAGGTGGTGGATGAGGACGTGGAAGAGGATTCCAGTTCGGTAATTCAAACGCAGAAAGCACCAATGAAGTTGGTCTCATTGTGAAAAATAAAAATGAGAACACTTGTTACATATGCGGTATAAAAGGGCATTGGATGCGTACATGTCGTACCCCAAAGCATTTAGCCGATCTGTATCAAAAATCACTAAAGGCAAAAGGTAAGGATATAAAAGCAAACTTCATTTCAGATGAAGCAGAACCTTCCTTCAATGGCCTAAGTGATGATGCTCATTTAGATGTCGCATATTACCTTATTGATCCAGAAGCATCAACGGGGAACAAAAGGGCTAAATTTGATGATGCATGATCTAGTATTTAATATAGTTTTTATGGCTTTTTGTTTATGCTTGTATTATATGACTTATGTTTAATCGGTTATCAATCCTTTTTGTTTGTAAAATAAAAGTAAGTATTTTATAACATCAGTTCTTAGTTAATTAATACAATTGTTGTTATAAAATGACACCAGAAGTTGTCATATTTTGAGATCTTGGATGAAGATATATGTCTAGCGGACAGTGCGACAACGCACACAATACTTAAAGATAAAAAGTATTTCTCCAATCTCAAACTAAAGGACTCCGCCGGAAGCGTGAGTACCATAAGTGGTAATGTAAAAATTATTAAATGTCATGGTAGAGCCAGATTTTCAATGCCAAAAGGGGACGGAATTTGAAATAAGTGATGCTTTGTACTCCCCCGATTCTTACAGAAACTTGTTGAGTTTCAAAGATATCAGGAAAAATGGATATCTTTTTGAAAGTATGAATAAAGATGGCATTGAAATATGCATTGGAAGAGTTACCAATGATGTCCTCCGGATAATATTGCACAAAAATAAATACGACTGAGTCCTATGTTACAGTAAACTAGAAGTTTACTAGTACATATAAAGTCTGGCATGAGATGCTAGAACATCCGGGATCAGTCATGATGAGAAGAATTGTGCAAAATTCCAATGGCCACTGGTGATACCGGATTGAGCAACAATCCGAGATCGGTCCAAAAGAATAGAGGAACTAGGTTTAAGCTTAAAATCACAAAGAAAAGAATAGAGGAACTAGGTTTAAGCGTAAAATTCTTTACGGATTTCGTTTAACTTTATATTCATCATCATTTGCTCCATTTTTGATGTGAGAGCTTCAAAGAAAAGTTTGTGGGCGAAAGTGCTACTGGTTTCTTTTTCATTCTCCTTTTCATACACCATCCTGAAATAATAAGAACAACAACAACAGTAACAAGTCCTAACAAAGTAAAATCACTGCAATAACAATTGATTGTAGTTTTTGAAACCCTAACAGTTGATCTGGTTCAATAGAATGTGAAAAGACAATTTTAGAAATACACATAAAATTCGAATAAACGTAGAACTCGTTTTGATTGATTCAAATATAGATAAACAACATGTAATTCACTGTAAAACCTAGAATTCAGTTCAACTAGGTCAAAACGAAATATCGAGAAGATGAAAAGACAAAGATTGGTAGAGGAAGAATAATCAACTTCAGTGTCAGCTTTTGATACCACTTAATGAGATCCTTCTAGATCGATACTCTAAGGTTGAGAATGATTGAATCTGTGATGATAAATGGAAGTTGAATGGTTGAAGGATAGCACAGAAGCTTGCGAAAGAACTTCTGGATATCAACTTGATATCTTTGGATATTACAAAAGAAATCAAGGATTTTGCTGCATATTACACACCAACAAGATGATCTTCTTCGAAAAAACGTTTTAATAAAAAGAAAGATGAGTTTTCTGATCTCAGAAACAAAGAGATATAAGGGAAGAGAGGAGAAGTCTAGAAAACGTAAATAACACTTAGTGATAGTTTGACTAGTAATAATCAGAACCAAGGCAACAAAATTTGGCTCCTCTTTAATGGCCTTGGGCTGGATCAACAAATGGAGGATTTGATGTGATACATAAGCCTCATTAAAAACCTCAGTTGGAAAACCCATTGGGACAAAACCAAAGGTAGGGAAAAAGAGTGTAAATGCATCACTTGTCCATTTGTTGATGTTCTTGAGCTTGTATCAAAACCAGAGTGGTTTGGATAACATCTTCTTCCGCCTTTCTCAAGTGATTAAGAAATCCACCAATAACTTGGTTGAACAGCTTAGTTCTAGATCGATTCATCGGTCCTCTTGGTGCAACCAAAATGTCTTCAGCTTCAAGTGATTCCTTAGCAACAAGCTTCTCTCTTTCTAAGACAAGTTCATGTTCATGCTTTGGTTCGTGCTCCATGTCCATGATCATACGACTGTTCATCGTTTACATTATGATTTTCGTGACACAAAACCCTAAAAACCCAATCCATATTTGTCCTAACTTAACTTGACTCCCATAAACTTATAGTGCACTTTCTGTCCTGAGTGGATTCTACCCTTAAGTATTGCATTGATCGTTGTGCACTTACAGCTTATTCTTTGTAATTACTGAGGTAAACCTTATACCCCTATCAATTATTCCTTCTAATTTTCATCGCGGTTTTGTTCTTGAGAATCATGTGGGTTCGACATATTTATGCTCGCAAATGACCGTGTTGCCTTGGAAGCGTCAGGCGTTTCTTCCTTTGTTTTTCATGGTTTCGTTTTCGCTTCCCTTAGATCTGGTTTTGACAGTTTCAACAGTCTACGATTTAGTCTGGTTTGAAGTTATGGTGTTTAGTTTTGTTTGTCTTTGGGTGATAGTGTATCGGTGAAGATATTGATGTGGGTTTGGATTTGTCTATCTATACTTCAGCTTCAATATGTTTAGGTCTCGTCGGTTGGATTTTTTGTCTTTCGGATGGTAATTGTTTGTGGAGGCATCTACTGGCCTATCTCTGAGCCCTTTGTGATTTTGAGGTTGGTTTTCAGACGACGCAATGGTTTCGATATTTAACTCTTCTCTTGTAAGGAGGTGGCTAGTTTTAATCTTTAGGTTGTTGAGACTGGTTTGTGAGTGTCCGCATGTAAGAGTTATTGGGTCTTTAAATACATTTTCCTTGTTGGAGGTCAAGGCTTGTCCTTGAATCTAGTTCATCTCAAAGTTTCAGTTTATTTGGAGTGTTCTTTTTGGTGTGGTTGCTTAGCTATGTTTCTTCTCTTTCCTGCAATCTTCAAGTGTTAGTTTTGTTGCCGCTTGGGCTTGCTTTTGGTCCATCGATAAGTACTTCGATTTGTGGAGTGACCTTTGCTATGTGGTCATGTTCGAAGCTTATGGTTGTTGGCACAACTTCTACATCATCTAGTTCTTAGAAAGGTCTTGGGAGGTGTTTGGTTCAGAGCGTAGGCAGTAGTGTCGAGGGTTCTCTTTCATGACCAATTGGTACTCTACCTCATGTTTTGATGCTTATATGTTTTATGGTAGTGCTTTCTTATGCTTTCGGGAAATAGTGTTTGGAGGATCATGCATATTATTCTAAAAACGAATTTCACCCATGTAATTTACCCATATTTATGATTAATGAAAGAAGCATATAATAGTAAAAAAATATGAAGTCACTACTCAATACCGACCTTTAGATTTTGGTGAAAAAATTATAACGCTTTAGATTTGTTTTACAAAGTAACAATTATAAAACATGAGGTGACTAATCAAGACAACAATTAGATCTTGGTCAAAGAAATTGGACAGGTTAGATTGATATTTTTTCTAATAAAATGATAATTGATACCAGACGTGAAGTGACTAATCAAAACAACAATTATATATTGGTTAAAGAAATCGAACTTTTAAGATTGATTCGATATACAAAATAATCAACTATTTCGCAAAAAGAATTCCCTTTTTGAGCTCAGGACACGCTAATTCATTCAGAAGGTTTGGTCTTGTCTAGAAGTTAGGAAACAGTTGGAAATCTTATCTCTTCAGCCGTCACTTCTACTTCCTTTTCTCGAACTAGGGTTTTTCTTTGAAACTCCTTTCTTTGAGTAAAATTTGAAGTGGTGTGAGAGAGTTTTGTTTGGTTTGTGTAGTGGAGTTTGTCTTAGCTAGCTTCTGAGAAGAGTTTTGGCTAGTTTCTCGATGGTTTTGTTGCAAAATGTCATCGGGTTTAGATAAGATTATGCTGAAAATGTCCATTAGTGAGGTCGAGGTGCCTTATAATCTACCAGATACGCCTGATTACAGCTCTATTGAAGAAAACCGGTTGAGTTTAGTGGGTAGAATCCTGAACCTTGATTGCCAAAGAGTGGCCGATGTTGTTCTAGATATGCCAAGGAAATGACAACTGTATAATAAGGTTCGTGGGGTGGCCTTATCCGCTGAAAGGTTTCAGTTCATCTTTTCGGAGGAATCTGACCTTGAAGCTATTTTGGATGGTGGAGCTCAGACGCATAATCAATGGTCTTTGGTTATAGAGCGTTGGGTTGAAAATCCTCCCCTGGATTACCTCCAATATATGCCGGTTTGGGTTCGTATGAAGAACATACCAGGGAATCATCGTACTGTGTTAGCGCTGGAAGACCTTGGAGGGTTTGCTGGTCAAGTTATAGACCTTTCGTATGATCCACATAGAACTTAGAGTAGACCTTTTGTAAGAGTAAAGGTCAGATTTGATGTATCAAGACCAGTCAAGAGAGTTAAGGAGGTTATTCTCCCTTCTGGTGAAGTTACTGAGGTGTGGTATGATTTTGAGAAAATTCAGAAACGATGTTATGCCTGTCATCGACTAACTCATGAAAAGGAGAACTGTCCTCTCGTCTTAATTGAATAAGATATCAAGAAGAAAGGGAACAGTAGTAGTGATCTGGCTGAGGAAGTCCCCCTGGAGAATGTTCTTAAGGAGGGAGATCCCCTCTTTGGGGTTTTGAATGAGGACCAAGTTGGGATTGATAATCAGACGGGAAGACCTCGGATTAATGAAGAAGTTTTGAAGGGTATGAGAATGTACCTGCTGACTGCTAAGGAAAATGAGAAAGTAGTAAGAGAAGAAAGAGTGAAAGAATCAATTCTGAGTCTAATAAATGACCCGGAAAAATAGAGATCGATGTTGAGGCTCGAACCCAAACCAATTATCTCCTCGGATTTGGATAAAGGTAAAGGGCCTGTTTTTTACTTTCAAGCGGTGGAGGAGGAGAGAACAGAGAAGCTGAAGAGAAGAGGGGTTGATAAGGTCCTCAAAGATGCTTTTAAAGAAGGAAAGGCTATCTCCCTTTTGCCTTTTAATGATGTTTGTCTATCTGAAGGTGGTTTGGCCTACTATAGTTCTGATAGTCCCTTTCTTAGTGAGCTTCCTACGGATTACAAAACTGGTTTCTCTGGGGCTAGTTCTTCCGGGAAAAACACTAAGAAAGGTAGACCTCGAAAAAGGCCTCATATGTCGAGAAGGAAACCCAAGGTAGGATAAACTGGAACACTAACAGTAGCTAAAGGAAAGAAACCTTTGGTGAAGTCCGGAGCCAATGGTAAAAGAAAATGTGATGATAAGAATGAGTTGAATGATCAGGTGGCTAAGCGCCCCAAACCTTTGGCAGTCCCAATTGAGGGATAGTCAAATCCCCAATGAGTCTTATAAGCTGGAATTGCCAAGGCTTGGGCCGTGTTCAGGACTTGTGATTCCCAGACTCCAGGAGCTGCGTAAAAAGCATTTCCCAGAGTTATTGTTTATAATGGAGACCCTGCACAAGAGGGATGTCCTTATAGATATTCAAGAATGGTTAGGTTATGAGAGGGTGTATATTATTGATCATCTTGGTAGAAGTGGCGGGTTAGCCTTGTTTTCCAAGAGTAATGTGGAAGTTGAAATGTTGTTTGCTGACAAGAACCTGTTAGATATGAAGATTAAGTATGGGAGCTTTTGTTTTTTTTTGTCTTGTATTTATGGAGACCCTGGTGGAGTGAAACAAAGATCATTGGTTTGGGAAAGAGTAGCCAGAATAGACAAGAGAGTTGGTGACTTTAACGATCTGGTCCATGATGGAGAGAGAATAGAGGGTTTGGGGAACTCAGATAAGGATTATATCCCTTTCAATGATATGTTGAGATCATATGGGATGTCAAAACTTCCTAGTTCTGGTAATAGTTTTACGTGGGCAGGGAAGAGAGGTGATTTTTGGATCCAGTCAAAGCTGGACATATGCTTTGGTAATAGAAGATGGTTAGCAATGTTTCCGAGTTCTAACCAAAAGTTTTGGAGAAAAGAGGGTCTGATCACAGACCAGCCCTAGTTAACCTGATGGAGGCTTCTAAGTCCTACAGAGGCAGCTTCAGGTTTGACAAAAGGCTCCTCAACAAACCTAAGGTGATAGAGGCTATTGATGAAAGTTGAAGACAACCTTGGAGGTTTGGTCAAAGGAATGTGTTGGTTATGGATCGACTCAAAGCTTGCAGGAAAGCTCTCAGTTTTTGGAAAAAAGATAATAACCTTAACTCCAGAGACAAAATCATCCAGATTCAAGAGTCTTTAGAGAAAGAGGAGTCTGCAAGTTTTCCAAACCTTGGTCATGTGAGGTGGATGAAGAGAGAGCTGGTGGTGGCTTACAAGGAAGAGGAGTCATACTGGAGTCAGAGGGGCAGAGATAGATGGTGTAAGGAAGGAGACAGAAACACAAAGTTTTTCCATGCTGTTGTGAAAGATAATATAGGGAAGAAGAACATTTTAAAACTAAAAGATGCTGATGGAAATTATCAAAGAGCTGAAGCTTCCAAGGGACAAGTTGCAGTCTCCTATTTCCAAGATTTGTTTACCTCCACAAATCCATATGAATTTGATGAGATTTTTCAAGGGTTTGAAGCTAAGGTGACAGATGAGATTAATGATGTGCTGATCAGAGAGGTTTCTTCAAAGGAAATAAAGGAAGCGGTGTTTGCTATCAAGCCTTCAAGTGGACCTGGTGCTGATGGAATGACTGGTTTGTTCTTCTAAAAGTATTGGAACATCATCGGTGAGCAAGTGGTTAAGGAGGTTAAAGGGTTTTTCTCTACTGGTCAGATGCCAACTGATTGGAATTTTACTCATTTATGTCTCATTCCCAAGATTCCAAGTGTTGATCAAATGGCAGACCTCAGGCCAATCAGTCTCTGCTCAGTGTGCTATAAGATCATCTCTAAGATCATTGTCAGAAGACTTCAACCTTTCTTGCCATGTGGTTTCTCCTTTCCAGTCATCCTTTGTGGTAGATAGGTTGATCTCTGATAATATTCTCCTAGCACACGAAGTGGTTCATAGTCTGCACACACATCCTGTGGTTTCCAGTGAGTTTGTGGCTATAAAAACGGATATGTCCAAAGCTTATGATAGGGTGGAGTAGAATTACCTGAAGGCTTTGTTAGTGGCCTTAGGTTTCCATGGGAAATGGGTAAGATGGATTATGGCTTGTGTGACGTTTGTCACCTTCTCTGTTCTTATAAATGATAAATTGTTTGGTCTCATCAAACCTTCTAGAGGATTGAGACAGGGTGACCCCTTGTCTCCGTTTCTCTTTGTGTTATGCACTGAAGGTCTTTCTCACTCACTCTCTCGATCAGCTGATGAAGGATTGATCAATGGAGTTAACTTTTCTCCTTCTGGTCCAGCTATCCATCACTTACTCTTTGCTGATGATAGCCTGTTTGTGTGTAAAGCGACTGTGGAAGAAGTTTCAGTTCTGCAAAACAATCTTAAGTCCTATGGAGAAGCAACTGGTCAGGTGGTGAACCTCAACAAATCATCCTTGACCTTTGGAGATCTAGTTCCAACTGTCATTAGGGAACCAATTAAGCTAATAACTGGAATTGAGAAGGAAGGAGGAGCTGGCACCTACTTGGGGTTACCTGAATGCTTGAGTGGTTCTAAAGTTGACATGCTAGCCTTTATCCATGAAAGAATGAAGTCAAGACTCTCTGGTTGGTTCTCTAGGATGTTATCCCTCGGGGGGAAATAGATTCTCCTAAAATCAGTGGCTATGGCTCTCCCAGTCTTCGCTATGTCTTGCTTCAAGCTTCCAAAAACAACTTGTGCCAAAATTACAAGTGTTATGGGTGATTTTTGGTGGAATGCAAAGGAGGATAAGAAGAAGATGCATTGGGTGAGCTGGGGAAAACTTTGCCTCAGTAAAGCTCAAGGAGGATTGGGATTCAAAGACGTTGAATGCTTCAACCAGGCTCTCCTTGCTAAACAGGCGTGGAAACTGTTACAAGAACCTGATTGTCTACTAGCCAGATTCCTTAAAAGCAGGTATTATGAACAAGACTCCTTTCTTGAGGCTTTAGATGTGAAAAGACCTTCTTATGGGTGGAGAAGCATCTTATTTAGAAGGAAACTTCTAAAAATGGGTTTACAAAAGTGCCTTGGCAATGGTAAAGACACATGGGTTTGGTCAGAAAGGTGGATCAAGGATGGAGTGATGAGGCTTCCCTTGATGATGAACCCTATGATTGACCTTAACCTCAAGGTTTGTGATATCATCAATCCAAACACCAGACGGTGGGATCCTCTTATTTTGCAGGAGCTTTTCTTTAGAGAAGACATTGACAGGATTCTAAAGATGAAACCGGCTTGGTTTAGAGATGATTTCTGGGTGTGGGAGCATAACAGAAGTGGGGAGTACTCAGTGAAGTCAGGATATTGGATGATGAACAGAGTGAAAAATGATTTGTGCATCCAGAGAGCTGAAATGCTTCCCTCCACCAACTGTTTAAAGGAAGATATTTGGAAGCTTTAGACGAGTCCAAAGATCAGAGTTTTCTTGTGGAAGTGTATGAGTGATGCAATTTCGGTAGTGGATCTCATTAATAAAATGGGAATGGATGTGGACTCGAGATGCCAGGTTTGTGGAAGAGAGGGAGAATCAGTAAACCATGCTCTGTTCTCGTGTCCTTTGGCTCGTCAAGTTTGGGTTGTCTCTAACATTCCATTTCCAGCTCATAGCTTTGATGACCAGGCTTTGTTCCCAAACATTTCTTATGTGTTATCGGTGAGCAAGAATCTTCTCTTACCAAAGGAGTTGCGCTCTCTGGTTCCATGGCTTCTTTGGTATATTTGGAAGAATAGAAATGGCTGGCTCTTCGAGGGAAAATTGTTCTTAGCTACTGAGATTATGGCCAAAGCAAGTGATGAGAGGGATCAATGGCTGCAGGCTCAAGTGGTGGAAAGTGTAGTACTTGAAAACCAAGAAACGGATGAGATTATTAAAGAAACTGCTTGGTGCAAACCTTCCTCTGGCTGGTTCAAATGCAATATTTGCTTCTCTTGGTCAAAGAGTAACCTGCTGTTGGGAGGATCTTGGGTGTTAAGAGATGATAAAGGTAAGGTTTTATTGCATAGTAGAAGATGTTTTGCAAACAAAAGGAATGTGGAAGAGGCAAGACTTATTGTTCTTCTTTAGTCCATTGAGTGTATGGCATTTCACAAGGTGGAGAGGATAGTTTTTGGCTTTCAGTTTGCGGACCTTATAGGAGCTGTGAACAGACCTCAAACGTGGCCGTCCTTCAGTTTTGAAATTGGAGAGATAAACAAGGCCTTGGAATAGACAAGGAGTTGGAAATTCTTTTTGAAAAGTAAAGAAGCTAATAGAGGAACATATCTAATTGCCTTAAGCGTGACAAGGGAAGCCATAATTCAATCTTATGTTTCTTTGGAGGTTCCCTTTTGGCTCAGAGATGTATTTGAAAATGAGAGTGCTTAGTCCTCTTCATTTAGCTCTCTTACATTTTTTGGTGTAAATACTAGTTTGGTCTTGGTCTCAAAGACCCTTTTGTTTTATTGATTTTGAACCTGCTTCCTTTATAGGTTCTTTATGGTTGTAAATTGGTTCTTTTCTTGGTTTAATATATAGATGCAAAAAAAAAAAGATTGATTCGAGATATGAATCCAAAACTAAGTCTCTCCATCAAAGCGACACATGGCAGTGTAAGGTGTCGACCATTGGACTTTGAGAGTTTGCAACTTTTTTGACTTCCATCTTCTTTCTCGAATCCGTTCCGTCTTCCCCTTTTTCAGGTAACGCCTTATTAGATGAGAGTATACAAATCAACAAAATGAAATTGAACTACAGTATTAATCTTATTCTCTGCCTCGATTTGAAATGCTTCAAATTGCTTTCTCGATTCGTAAATCGTAACCTTTTTCCGAGTTCGCGTGAAGAAGAACCGCAGATGTATGAGTGTTTGGTCCTCCAATTTGCTGGTACTGATACGCCTCCTACTCGATCCCTTCCTTGCTTGTACATTTTACGTCTTCCATCTCTCCTTCCAGTTTCTTTGTAAAGTTGTATATGCATTGATCTGTCTCCTTTAAGCATCTACTGCCATACAGTGGATAGTTTTTTATTTGGTGGATAATCGTAACTATAGTATGTTGAACTCTCCGTCGGCAATAGCAAGGTTCGTGTCTTCATAGACACTTGCTCTTCTTTGCAATACATTAATCTGCATTCATGTGTCTGGTTCAATCTTCTATTATTTATGTGTGTATGTCTCCATGGGCGTTTGTTCTTGTTAGGTTCCTAAAAATGCAGCTAGGCTCCGTTGAATCAACCACAGATTTACAAAGAATTGGAGGGAACCAGGTGGCCTCTTAGCCAGTGCGTGGAGCTCTTGAAATTTTAGATTGGTAGTTGATTAATAAAAAGTCTAATTTTATTCACATTAATTTGCTTTGAGAGCTTTCGTGAATTCATGTTAGGACAAGTCCATTTACAGCTTATGAGTGTAAAGTCAATGTTGTGCTTACCATTACCTTCACAAGCTTTTTTATATTGATAGTCTAGATTGATTTTATTATGCAGAGGTCTGACAATATTGATTGGTAACTGCATGGATTTACATTTCTAAAGGCCATAAGCAAAATGCTTCGTTACACATCAACTGCATTTTCATAAAGAGAACAAAATGAACTAGATTTGGTCCTGGTTTGGTACTTATCGTTCTCATTGGAGACTTTCAGTTTCTGAACATGGTAAATTTTTCTCTCTCACTCTGCTCTGAAGTGAATACAAATTTACAACCTGAAACTTTGTTCTTGAATGATATAGGTTTCTCCAAGTTCTCAACTTATACTTTCTGGAATACGTTTGGATCGTGATTGAAATTGTTTAATGAAATTATGTTTTCCAGGTGAGAACAATGAGGTAGATGCTGTATCAACTTTTAACGAGATTTTTCATGTTATAGTTAATGACTTTGAGAGGTAAGGTGTATCTCTACTTCATGAAACTTTTCTTTTTTCTTTTTTGAAAATAAGACTGTAGTTACTGGCTTTATATCATTAAATCGGAGTCAGAAATTTTCTGTTACCGGATTTTTATTTGGCTTCATGATAGAAGAAAGCAATTAGCTTAACATCTTATCATAATCTCTTACATCTTAGGTATTGCCACATGCTCTTAATCATGGAGTGATGTTCCTCCTCTTATATTATTCTCTGATTTGATAAGTGGTATGAATATAAAAGAATTATGAATGATTTAAACCATTAGAGGACATATTAATTATTGACTAATAATAGTATCATAGAGCAGTTTTGAAACCATCACTCAGTTTTTCTATGTGGCTCTCAGTTTTTAGGGTAATAATTATCACCATTGTCTTATGTTTCAGGAAAAACCTAAAACTAACTTATGGTCTGATTTCTTGTGGGTAGAAGTGTCATAATTTTCCCACAAATCACATGCTATATAACCAGAACACCTGTCAAGAGTAGTAATTGTATTACTACATGCCTTGAGCAAATGATGCAAACATTTCATTATATCGGTATTAATTTAGAAATTCTTTGTTGAAGGAGAAGACTGATGGAGTATTACTTGACTGCCCGAAGTTCTTTCAACACAGACTAAGATGCTTGTAAGCTTTAGTTATTGTGAAATTTCCTTCTTTGGTTGTCGCGATAATATAGCATTTTATGGTTAATTTTTTGATTGATTCCTTTGTTGTGTATAACTGAACTTCAGGTTCCCGCCAACCGCAACCACTGTTAGCTCTGCTCTCCTTCTTGGCATATGGGGTCTACCCGATAGGATTTTCCGGGTAAGCCTTTAGGCATTTTAATATTTAGACAAATATATCTCATCATGTTTGACCTTAGATGATTAATTCTCTTACATGATGATTAGAATGTTGTGGACATGGCTTGGCATATTCTTCTTGTGCGGGGCTTTAACCCACTGAGTCCTGACTCTCTTGCTTTTTCAATAAGGTTGATCTTCTAAGCACTTATCTGTTTTTCTCCTCTAGATCTTTTTCCCTGCTCAAAGCTTTTTTGCAACTCATGTTAAGTTCGTTGATGTGAGGTGCCAGGGAATGGATTGCACAACACTGTATATGATTTCGTTTTTCCAAAGTAAGAGCGCGCTGGTGAGAAAATGCTATTGATGTATATGATAATTTGGCAAGAAAAGCTTGGGATTGGGGTCTCCGTTATGGTTGGTGTAGCCTTTCTCATCATGATATTGTATTGTCCTAAACAAAAGAGCAAGACGGGAAAGGAAACAAGTTTGGACTACTCTTAGCTGCGTACACAATTTATTTTTGGTGGAGATTCAAACTCTTAAAGTACTTTGAGTTTTAGGTTAGCTTCTCTCTTTGATATAGTCTCTTCTTTGTCTGGCATAAAAACTGTAATTGAAATGTTTGAGGTTGGAATTATAACTCAAAACCAAGGTTAAAATGAAATAGCTACTTTAACTTTAATTCTAAACTTGATGCAATTATCATGGAGTCAGTCGGTGCTGCTGCGGAGACTGATTTGGCTTATTTGCTAGAAAGGACTTGTTATAGACTAGGCAGCAAGTGAGAGTAACAGAGCTCACATGGGAATGTTGCCGATGCAAGGGTTATGAAAATGGGAAACGACTCTTAAAACTAAGAAAAGGGGCTCATCATTTTCATGAGATTGAGTCTATAGAGCGAAGTAGTATGTTTGAGACTCTAAATGACTTCTACAAAATCCAAGATTATATTCTTTGAAGGGTTGTGACGTTGATGTGTTTTTAGGATTTACTTTTTTTTTTGTTATATATATATACTAGGGTATGTCCATGCGTTGCATGGATTTAAAATTTAACATGGTATAATATACAATAATTGTTAATTTTTTTGACTATTTTTATGTTTATTATTAAAGAAATTTGGTATTTATAGTAAATAATTATCTAGGTTCATAGACTAAATATTTGTAGCAGATTATTTATTGGATATATACAATATTATTTGTAGAAAACAAATTAATATGAAACATTGTTGAAATATATTATGACAAAGTATCTATTAAAATGTATGGAACATTGCTTCTATGTATATATAATGTAGCTAATTAAGTGATATTTAAGATTTATGTTCACAATTTATAAATTTGGTGAAGTTAAAACTAAAAATTAAACAACAATTTTGAGCTGCATTATGTGAATTATTTTAAAATATATAAAAATCTCATATTATTAAAATACTGATATATATATATATATGAAACATGATAAAAAAATATTATATAGTGATATTAAGGCACATATCGTGAATAGAAACATATTAGAACATCTTATAATTTTTTTTATTATTTAGTTATAGAATAATAAGAAAAAATTAACTTATTTGTGAAGAGATATTTAAAGAAAAGAACATCTTTTATAATATGGCTTTAGATATTTTCATTTAATTCATGAAAATAATTGAGAAATTTTGAAAATTGCCACTTTCAGCATGCCACTTAGCAAAAATGTCACGGGTGAAAACACTTTCACAAAACTGCCACAATTTTTTTTAATATTCCCAAATTACCCTTAAATTTAAACTACCCTAATTTTTTAATTAACTTTAATTTGTGATAAAAAAAATCACATCTCCTTTGGTCACCGTCATCGCCGGTGTGGTCTCGGATCTCTCCGGCGTCGTCCCGGATCTCTTCGGCGTCGTCCCGGATCTCTCCGCCATCGTAAATCTCCTTTCAAATCGTGCTTTTAAAACTTAGATCAGCGATTGTCCACAAGGTATAAAACGCATTCGTATCGGTTTTTGTATCTCGGTCTGCTCTTGAAGTTTCATTATCGTGCAAGATTGGATTTGATATCGGAATAAATTCCTTATCTACCGCTTAGGATTTGGTTTTTGATTTGAAGCGTTGACAAGAACAATGAAAATGAATTGAGATCTTCGTTTGTGTTTGAAAACTTGAACTCGTATGTTAGAGATGGTATTTGTTATATACATTTCACAGATTGGTGATGCGTTTATCATGTATCATGTATACATGGTTTGTATAGGTTTCGAAGTCTCTCATTCTTTGGATGTAATGAAACTAGCTATGTTTGTCGATCTCTAGCTAGCTATGTTGTAGGTTCATAGAGATTCGTAGTATTAGGTTGATAACAAAAAAATATAACTAGTCTGATTTAGTAGTGGCATCTTCCTAGTACATTATGCAGGCTATGTTTGCATTCATAAATTGGTTTTGGTGTTAATTGTGTGTTTAGTATAAAGATAATTTATATAGTAAAGAGACAGAGAGAGAGACATAAATCATGGAAGTTGAACATTGAGATAGAATGTTGATTTATGGCATTTCTGGTGTAATGAAACTTTCAAATATGAAATGTAAAGTCATCTTGCTGCGTTGGATGGAGTATTAGATGGTTTCTTCTCATGTATATCATGTGTTGTCTCAGTGCCCTTTTACACTGCTTTCTTGTCTTTGCTCTTCTGGGTACCATTCAAAACTTTTTCTTGAACATCAAAGTTGGAACTTTAGTCTTGGATATAGTTTTTTCATTGTGGATATGGTTGTGACCTTGTAGACTACTTTTAGATGAGTGTAATTGCAGAGTGGACATGGTAGATTGGCTAGGCAGATTGACTCTGTTGATAGGATTCTGTGATTACTTGGGAAACTGCATCATGGTATAACGCATTCGTTAATATTCTTGTGATATCGAATATGAATCAGCAGAACAATGGCAGATAGAGTTGAACCAGGAAATGTCCTAACGCAACCAACAGACCATAGGTAGAGAAGAGACTAAAGTTACATTTGCTATAATTTTATTTATCTTTTCTCTTATCTTAATACTTCAACTTTCTTGATATTAGACGTTGCAAGGCTAGACAGGTAAAAGAGAAAGAGAAGGCATAAATGGTTTAGGGGAACAATAGTTGCAACAATCTCGCTTGGTCCCTCCCCAAATTTCATTGACGGATACCGCTCAACCTCATTTATCTCCAATAGATGAGGCTCTCTAATTAGATTATGAAGACAAAGCTAAGATTCAAGCCTCGTAAATAGAAATATGAATATGGTTTTTGCTTTTTACTTTGTTTTCAGAGGATGTATAGAATTTTTTTTTTTTGGTCACTAAGAAGGATGTAAAGAATATTACGAGGAAATAACTCCTTTATACCAGTTTCAAGCTCCTTATAAATCAGCACAAAAGATATTTGCTTATCAAGTTTTGGTAAAATAAAAGGAACCGTCCAGAATGTTATTATTCTGATGATACCACCCATGATATCACTCATTGAGAACCAATAATAAACATTCGTATGAAATAATTATATCTTATAATTTTTTTTGATATCTTACAAAAGAGTTTATAAACTGTATAAAAACCGTATAATTTATAATTTATTAGCTTATAATACTTTATAAAGGTTATGAAAATTTATAAAGGTTTTAAACACTTTATAAAACTTACAAAAAATATAAATACTCGTTTTTTGGCGAAACAATGAGAAACAATTAATAAAACTATTGAAATATCTTATAAACCTTACAAAAATCTTATAATATACAATTTTATAGATCAATTTTTAAATACTTTATAAACCTTACAAAACCCTTATAAACAAATTTAAATACTTTATAAAGGTTTTAAATACTTTATAAAGCTTACAGAAATTTATAAATACTCGTATTTGGCGAAACAATGAGAATCAACTAATAAAACATTTTAAATACCTTACAAACAATACAAAAACCTTATAATATATAATTTTATAGATCAATTTTAAAATATCTTAAACCTTACAAAACCCTTATAAACAAATTTTAAATACTTTATAAAGGTTTTAAATACTTTATAAAACTTACAAAATTTTATAAATACTCGTGTTTGGCGAAACAATGAGAATCAACTAATAAAACCTTTTAAATACTTCACAAACCGTACAAAAACCTTATAATATACACTTTTATAATAATATACACTTTTATAATAATATACAATTTTGTATGAAATAATTGATACCTGAAAAAAAATTAAATACCTTATAAACATTACAAAAACCTTATAAATACAGTTTTATAAAACAAATAACCTTTCAAATACCTTATAAACTTTACAAAAACCTTATAAATTCAGCTTATAAACCTTACAAATTCTATTTTAAATACCTTATAAACCTTACAAATTCTATTTTAAATACCTTATAAAACTTACAAAAACCTTATAATATACAATTTTATAAATCAGTTTTTAAATACTTTATAAACCTTAAAATAATTTTTGTAAGGTTTAAAATACTTTATAAAGCTTACAAAAATTTATAAATACTCGTGTTTGACGAAACAATGAGAATCAACTAATACAACCTTTTACATACCTTATAAACCTTACAAAAACCTTATAATATACAATGTTATAGACCAATTTTTAAAACCATTTAAAGTCGTGTTTGGCGAAACCATGAAAATCAACTATTGAAACCTTATAAATACCTTATAAACATTTAAAAAACTTTATAATATACAATTTTATAAATCAATTTTTATATACCTTATAAACCGTACAAAAACCTTATAAATAAATTTTGTAAGGTTTTAAATACTTTATAAAGCTTACAAAACCCTTATGATGTACAGTTTTATAATGAACAATTTTATAGATCAATTTCAAATACCTTATAAACCTTACAAAAACCTTATAAATAAATTTTGTAAATTTTTATTTTATAAAGCTTACAAAAACCTTATAATATACAATTTTATATATCAATTTTATAACCATTTAAATACTTTATAAAGCTTATAAAGGTTTATAAGTACTTATGTTTGACAAAACAAAAAGAATAAATTTATAGATCAATTTATAAATTAATCCTTTTAAATACTTTATAAAGTTTATATTTTTTTTAAATACCTTATAAACCTTACAAAAAACCTTATAGATGAAATTTTATAGATCAATTTATAAAACTATTTAACTACTTCATAAAACTTACAAAAATTTATAAGCACTTGTGTGTAACGAAACAATAAAAATAAATATAAATATAAAAAAATGAAATACTTTATAAACCTTACAAAAATCAAAATCTTATAAAAATAATTTGATAGACCAATTTATAAAACCTTTTAAATACTTTATAAAGCTTACAAAAAAATTATAAGTAGTTATGTTTAACGAAACAATGAAAACACATTTTTAATGAAGTTAAAAAGCCTTATAAACTGTTTAAAAAGCCTTGAGAAACCTTATAAACTGTTTAAAAAGCCTTATAATGAAGTTACTTTCAAAAATCAGTTTATTCAACTTTTTAATCACCTTATAAAATCGAAATGTCAAGCAGATACATGGACAAATTTGATAGACCATTTTCAATATAACATGTTCTACAACATACAAGAAAAATAGCACACCATTCTACTACACACATATACTCATATGCACTAAGAGAATTCTTTCCTTGTATAAAATTTCAAAGCATAGTTGATGCTCTAGGCCTTTCTCCTTAACGAAGTGCATTGACAATTTGCACTTGTAAGATCTTCCTAGTTGACTCATCTTGGCATTGAATGAAGTCATTACCTGCACATGGAAAACATGCATTACGAAATCACAAAATCTCGTCTTTAAGAATCCAAGTAAGTAATGAAACATTACAAGATCAATAGAGAGGCCATTGAACAAGGATAAATCAGACGACATACCAATCAATGTAGTGATACTATGTGAACAAGAACAACCAAACCCATTATCAGTTCCACTTCGTCCCGTTCCTAATGTCATCATTGCTTGAAAGCTTGATGACGAACGAAGCTGAAAAACAAGTGTTAATATAAAGTCAAGGGCACTTACATTTTAACAAAGCTTCTGAGAATATAGATTCGGTCAAACTCAAGTTGCACGAAAACCTACTGCATTAGCTCTCAAGTACAATCAAAATTTGATTCTTCAACTTCATGTGCAGACACCATGGATTTCATCAGGTGTCCTGGAGAAATCAAGCTCTAAAAAGTAATCATGAGTTTTTGGAAAAGCTCTTTCACAAGAGCTTATAGCTGCATTGTTCTTAGCTAAAGTTTCCTCGAGAGCTGCTTCTCCTCTCAATGCTAAATTACCCAAAAAAGAGAAACATAATCTTTATTATAAAAACAAATCGATCAATTCAATTTCTACTGGAGCAAATCTATCCCAAATCCAAAGCCATTTTAGCTATTGAGTTTATAATAATTGAACAATTTACAAGGCATGATCTATAGTAAGGTGGTCAATAGATTGAACATCTAATAGTAAGGTGGTCAATAGATTGAAGATCTAAAGGGACAACGGTTACATGTTGCCGCATCATCCGTAAGTCAACAAATCGTTAGACCCACGAACATTAACGGCGGAGCGGACGGCGGAGACGACGCTATCATGATCGGCACCGGAGAGCTCAGCCAATTTGACACAGTGTGAAGCTGACAACTCTGTCGCCGAGGTAAGCAGTGAGCGACAACAAAATCCGATTTCAGTGACCGAAGATATCTGATTTCAAGACAACAAGATTTTTACAGAAGTATCAAATCGGAGAGAGCCAAAGTTGACGGCAAAAGTCGAAGTTCGTCGGAGATATTTGGATCGGCTAGAGAGAAAAAGAAATTTGAGATTTTAGTTTTAGGGAATGAATTAATTTTGGAAAGAACCTGTTTTTGCCAAGGGTAATTTCGTCTTTTCGGACAAAATTTATGGCATTTTTGTGAAACCACTTTTGGACGTGGCAATGTTGCAAACAGGTAATTCAAAAGTGGCAGTATTGCAATTCCCCCAAAATAATTTGATATTAAATGTTTACTTTAAATTAAAATTGATATCACATTTTTCTTTTAAAAAATCAATACAAAAATTCTAAATTCTAGAAGAGTAAATGTTATAATTAAGTAAAAATTAGGTTCTAAATATGAAAATGAACATTAATTGCCAACACTAAAAGTGACACATGACAACTTGTCAAAACTTTAACTTAGTAGAACCTTAAAATATTATATAAGATATATTCGTTGTTTTTACTACGAATTTTGTTGTTCATAAAAGGCCACATTCCTTTTTATTATTTCGGGCCACCATTTTTAGTGAACCGACTCATAGATTCATAGTAAGGCATGTATAAATGGTTTTTTTCTCAAACAAATGTATCTCAACGAGGCAATTGAAAAACACAAAGTAAAAATAAAATAAAAAATATTTGCTTCATCGCTAAAAATTTATTAACTCAAACATAAATTTAATAAACTTTTATATTGTATATATGATAATAAAGTACAAGACATCAAAGCTAAATAACTTATGTATATACAAACCCGCGGGTATTTCCCTAGTTGATATGAGACATGAAGTAACTAATTAGCGCAACAATATGATTGTGTTTGATTCTTATATTTTGGATATATAAAAGTAGGGAGACTTACTAGAATAACCTTCTTAGATTTTGGTCTAACTCAAACAACCTTCTTAGATTTTAATTACTGGGGCTAATTTCGAGTCCGTTTTACCCTTTTTCCTTTGATAACAAAAAACGTATTTACAAAAATGCCATTAATGAAATGCGCCGTGTAGGCGCGAAAGTTTCCCGCCTAAAAAAAATAAGTCTACCGCTATGTGATGGTAGACTTATTTGAGCTCTGGTAGACTTATTTTTTTGTCCGTAGACTTATTTGAGGAGCGGTAGACTTATTTTTGAGCGGTAGACTTATTGTGTCTCCTTTGGTGGTAGACTTATTTCCGAACGGTAGACTTATTTTCTCTGCGGTAGACTTATTTTCCCGTAGCGGTAGACTTATTTTCTGCGGTAGACTTATTCTTCGAATGGTAGATTTATTTTCGTAGACTTATTTTCAGCGGTAGATTTATTTTTCTTCGATGGTAGATTTATTTTTGACTGGTAGATTTGTTTCCTTTGGTGGTAGATTTTTAGTCATAGCAGCGGTAGATTTATAGTGATGGTAGACTTATTTTAGTAGCGGTAGACTTATTTTTTGCGGTAGACTTTTTTAGCGTGGTGGTAGATTTATTTTGTGTTTAGTAGTGGTAGACTTATTGTAGTAGTGGTAGACTTATAGTTAGCGGTAGACTTATTTTTTGTTTGATGGTAGACTTATTTCCTGTTTGATGGTAGACTTATTTTCTGTTTGATGGTAGACTTATTTTCTGTTTGATGGTAGATTTATTTTCTGTTTGATGGTAGACTTATTTTCTGTTTGATGGTAGACTTATTTTCTGTTTGATGGTAGATTTATTTTCTGTTTGATGGTAGACTTATTTTATGTTTGATGGTAGACTTATTTTTGTTTGATGGTAGACTTATTTTCTGTTTGATGGTAGACTTATTTTGGTTTGAAGGTAGACTTATTTTCTGTTTGATGGTAGACTTATTTTCCGTTTGATGGTAGACTTATTTTGGTTTGATGGTAGACTTATTTTCTGTTTCATGGTAGACTTATTTTTTGTTTGATGGTAGACTTATTTTCTGTTTGATGGTAGACTTATTTTCTGTTTCATGGTAGATTTATTTTCTGTTTGATGGTAGACTTATTTTATGTTTGATGGTAGACTTATTTTCTGTTTGATGGTAGATTTATTTTCTGTTTGATGGTAGACTTATTTTGGTTTGACGGTAGACTTATTTTCTGTTTGATGGTAGACTTATTTTCTGTTTGATGGTAGACTTATTTTCCGTTTGATGGTAGACTTATTTTGGTTTGATGGTAGACTTCTTGTTGTTTGATGGTAGACTTATTTCCTGTTTGATGGTAGACTTATTTTCTGTTTGATGGTAGACTTATTTTCTGTTTGATGGTAGATTTATTTTCTGTTTGATGGTAGACTTATTTTCTGTTTGATGGTAGACTTATTTTCTGTTTGATGGTAGACTTATTTTCTGTTTGATGGTAGACTTATTTTCTGTTTGATGGTAGACTTATTTTCTGTTTGATGGTAGATTTATTTTCTGTTTGATGGTAGACTTATTTTCTGTTTGATGGTAGACTTATTTTATGTTTGATGGTAGATTTATTTTCTGTTTGATGGTAGACTTATTTTATGTTTGATGGTAGACTTATTTTATGTTTGATGGTAGACTTATTTTTGTTTGATGGTAGACTTATTTTCTGTTTGATGGTAGACTTATTTTGGTTTGACGGTAGACTTATTTTCTGTTTGATGGTAGACTTATTTTCCGTTTGATGGTAGACTTATTTTGGTTTGATGGTAGACTTATTGTTGTTTGACGGTAGACTTATTTTCTGTTTGATGGTAGATTTATTTTTTGTTTGATGGTAGACTTATTTTCTTTTTGATGGTAGACTTATTTTCTACTCGATGATAGACTTATAATTATACAAAAACTATATATATTATTATTTTTAAAAACACTATTAAACCCGGTTCGACCTATATCATGCAAGTGATGATAGATTTATATACATAGTTTTTGTATAATTATAAGTCTATCATCGAGTAGAAAATAAGTCTACCATCAAAAAGAAAATAAGTCTACCATCAAACAAAAAATAAATCTACCATCAAACAGAAAATAAGTCTACCGTCAAACAACAATAAGTCTACCATCAAACCAAAATAAGTCTACCATCAAACGGAAAATAAGTCTACCATCAAACAGAAAATAAGTCTACCGTCAAACCAAAATAAGTCTACCATCAAACAGAAAATAAGTCTACCATCAAACAAAAATAAGTCTACCATCAAACATAAAATAAGTCTACCATCAAACATAAAATAAGTCTACCATCAAACAGAAAATAAATCTACCATCAAACATAAAATAAGTCTACCATCAAACAGAAAATAAGTCTACCATCAAACAGAAAATAAATCTACCATCAAACAGAAAATAAGTCTACCATCAAACAGAAAATAAATCTACCATCAAACAGAAAATAAATCTACCATCAAACAGAAAATAAGTCTACCATCAAACAGAAAATAAGTCTACCATCAAACAGAAAATAAGTCTACCATCAAACAGAAAATATGTCTACCATCAAACAGAAAATAAGTCTACCATCAAACAGAAAATAAATCTACCATCAAACAGAAAATAAGTCTACCATCAAACAGAAAATAAGTCTACCATCAAACAGAAAATAAATCTACCATCAAACAGAAAATAAATCTACCATCAAACAGAAAATAAGTCTACCATCAAAAAGAAAATAAGTCTACCATCAAACAGAAAATAAATCTACCATCAAACAGAAAATAAGTCTACCATCAAAAAGAAAATAAGTCTACCATCAAACAGAAAATAAGTCTACCATCAAACAGAAAATAAGTCTACTATCAAACAGAAAATAAGTCTACCATCAAACAGAAAATAAATCTACCATCAAACAGAAAATAAGTCTACCATCAAACAGAAAATAAATCTACCATCAAACAGAAAATAAATCTACCATCAAACAGAAAATAAGTCTACCATCAAACAAAAATAAGTCTACCATCAAACAGAAAATAAGTCTACCATCAAACAAAAAATAAGTCTACCATCAAACAGAAAATAAGTCTACCATCAAACAAAATTCAGATTATAATCAGATCGGGAAAAAATCCAGATCTGGAAAAAATTCAGATTTGGATCAAAACGTGATTTTACAAAAGTTCAACATACCCAAACGAAACCGGTTAGAATCAAGAGATTACCTCTCTACAACGCACGAAAACGAAACCCCAACACTCATCGGAACTTTTCTTCGCCGGAATTTCGAAACCTATGAACGAAGAACATATTGAAGTTCATAAATTCGAACTCAAAACACTCGTGAATGATAGAGAGGAAGATAACTCATGATTTGTTTCAAAACTAACCGTTAAAAGCAACGAATCTCGTCGCCGGAAAAGAAATCGCGATTTGAGTCGCCGGAGAGAGGAAGAAGAAGATAAAATCTGATTTTTTTTTTTTTTTTTTTTGGTTTTATGTTGGTTTTTTTTCTCAATGGCATTTTCGTTAATAAACGAATTTGAAGTATTTTTAATGTCTTTGTAACCTTTTTTAGCTCAAAAAATAAAAGCTCAAAATTTAAAGGTTATTTGAGTAAACCAAACATCTAAAAAGGTTATTCTAGTAATTATCTCATAAAAGTATTAACATATTGGGGTATTCAACATGGAATTTGGAGTGATTTGTATTTAAATGACTAATTTTCTGTTATTCAAATATGAGTTTTAGAAACTCTATTCAAATTCAGTGTTATTAAACCTCTGATTTTAAAATCTGTTTCAAAATTCAATGTTATTGGAAATGTTTTAAACAATGGATTTTATGAGATTTGATGTGATTTTAATTTGTGTTTTGGTGGGATCTTTAATTAAAAATGTGATCAGGCAAATCACATTGTTTTAGGGGGAATTATATGAGATTTCAATTAAAATCACAACAATTTTCCCTAAATCATCCATAATTATTTAAAAACTCAATTAAAATCAAATCACTTTAAATTCCATGTTGAAACTCAATTAAAATCAAATAACTTCAAACACAATGGTTAGATCTTGGTCAAATAAATTAAACAGTTTAGAATGATTAATCTTTTCTCAATAAGGTGATAATTGATATAGGACATGACGTGACTAGTCAATATAGCAATTAGATTTTAGTCAAAGAAATGAAAAAGCTTATACTAGTTACTCTTTTTAACGATTTGCTTACACTATAAAATGCGTAACATGTTAGGAATATAAGATGAATATCACCATCACCTTACATTTTTTTCTTATAAGAGATGAATTTCAACTAAAGTAGTTCATTTCATACAATTCATCTCAAATATTTTGGTCAACAATCTATACGACTCGTATCTATCATATTTTGCTCATTTTGCTCAAATTGTCCCTTTGATTGATACTTCGGGCGGGTTGAGCAAGATATAATAGTTATGAACGCATATAAATAGTTGCAAAAACAAAAAATCCAGTCTCAATCAGTGTCATTCTCGCTACGCTTGGATCGGAAGAGGATATCCGGTATCCGCAAAGCGCTCCATCCATCACATATAATATTTTTATCTGATCGATTCATTAGTTTTTGGATATCCGACTTGTTTTAAGATATCTGCGATCTGATTCGATTCGTAATAAATAAAATATCTAAATGTTTTTTAGGTATCCTCGGATATCTGATCGATCCGTAATAATTTTCTATCTATTATATAAATTTATCATTTTATCCTAATAAAAATTAAATATTTAGCAAAAATGAATGCTCCAAAAAAAGGGTACTCGTGCCTTCCAAGTCGGGTAAAGGATACGATAATCCAATTAACCGTGGGTAAGAGCCAGGTACCGGGTATCACTTTTTTTAGCTATCCGTCTCATTTCCAGTCCCGTTACCCGACTTTTAAATGATCCTTAGTCGATTTGCAACATATCCTATAAATACTTGTATTTTATACCACTTATATTTGAAATTTGTAATTTTATATATTTTTAAATATATGTTGTCAATGTTTTCAAATTGTACTTTCCAACCACCCAACTTTCTCTTCAAGTATATAACAAAACCCTAATGGTAGAAGCTTTGGCGGTACGTGATGCTCTAATCTATGCGTCCAACGAAGGTTTCCATCACTTCCGAGTAGCTTCAAATTCAAAATTAATACAAAGACTCAAACCATAAAAATTATCTCCTTAGATTCTCTACAGATCTAAAGGCGAAACAATATCGAGCTTGATACTTTGGCAGAAGCTACCCTCAACTTTATTTTTGTTAATTCGGAGTATGTACCTGTTAACCCCGATTTTATACCGGTTTAATAAAATTTTATCTTTTTGTAATGACTTATTTATTTTTTGGCTATATTACGTCTATCGATAAGTTATATTATAATCATCCGGGTAAGAATAATAGGGTCGGGTACCCGGAGGGTCAAAGGTTTTTTACAAGATACCCGTTTTATAGGGTATCAGATTTTTACGAATCGGGTAAGGATAATTTTTTCCTATTACCCGTTAGAGTCGGGTCGGATCACGGATACTCCAAAATATCAAGGTACCCGTGTTCTGCCCAAGCCTACTTTGAACTCTGAACCATTTCTTTTTACACTATTAAAGCTAAAGAACTTGAAAGAATTACCCCACACAAACACACAAATGAATGAGTAATTTACGTTACATGCTATTGGCTGAGCCAGTGGGGTCCACTTCGTGTCAGCACTCGAATAGCCAATAAGATTGCAGGAAACACGTTCACAAGCGTAACATCGATTCCAGTTCACCAACACGGCACAAGAAAATCAAAAACCCACATTCTTCGGCAAAGAAATCGTAAAACCCATGATCTGATAACTTAAAATCTGTGCTAGAATTTGATTAAAGTCCCAAACTTTTCACAGATTTTAGAGCGAAACAGAGCTTCTGTTCTTCAATGGTTTGGATGAATCGAGTGTTGATAGCTCTAACATTAGCTTTTCTAGCTTCGTCGGCGTTATTACCGGTCTCCGATGGCGCGAAGAAACCATTGTCGTCGCCGAGGAAGGAGGATGTTCCGTACATAAAGTGTCAGGTCTGCGAGAAACTTGCCTCGCGGTTACATCAGCTAGTGAAGGAGAAGCAAGAACAGATCTTGCCCAAGAAGGTAGATTGTGTTATGAAGCAGTTATCTTTCTATTTGTGTGTTTTGTGGTTACTGAAATTTGCTTGTGGGTTACAAATGTGTAGATCTCCGAGTATGAAATCATTGAGATTGCTGAAAATGTCTGCAACTTGAAGAAAGAGGAAGCTGATTGGATGCTCAAGATTGACATTGTCGAGAAAGGCAATAAGCTTGAGGTAATAGTGATCATTGAGAATATTCCATTGTAGCTTAGGAAAAAGATTGCATTAAGTGGAAACTTGTATGTACATCTGGTTATATCTTGACAATTTGATTGTGTTGATTCGGTTTTGTAGCTAGTTGAACAAGAGGAAGAAGGCATGTGCAATTCTGAGTGCAAGACGATTGAGGCTGCTTGTCAAAAGGTGAGGACTTTTGTCGTCTTTCACATATTATGGGTTTGCATTTTCTTCTAGTATTAAGAGTTTGGGAATGTGGGGTTTATTTGTTTTGTGTGTTTCCAGGTCATTGGTTACTCAGACACTGATGTTGCAGAGTATATATACAAGTCTAAGCCTGATCTTGTTTCACTGGTTAATCATCTATGCAAAGACCTGACTGATGCTTGTAGCAAGAAGCCACCTCCTGTTCCCAAGGTATACCTTCCTATACCCTTTCCATATATCTAAGAGCTTCCATTTGTTGAAATTGAAATGTGTATTTGGGTCCGTGAATGTTTTCATTCTCTTGTTGTGAAGATGACATTTTGATGAACTTTGTGTGATAAGTGTCTCTTTTATCTTTGTCCAGGATCGTGTTCCTGGAGAACCATTTGTTGCAAAACCATCCAAAGATGCTGAAATGGACAAGATCATGAGATCTATGCAGGTGATCTTTGATGACTTTAATCAACTTTTTCCCCATACCATAAAGCTAAACACGAATATGCATGGAATGATCTTAAGCTAACTTTACTGTTCGTTCAGGGTATGCCAGGAGCACCTGGCATGAAGGTATACTCTAGAGAAGATTTAGAGAAGTACAAAGATAACTTGGGAAAATTTGGTAATGAAGATGAAGATGGTGACGATGATGAAGATGAGGACGAAGACGAAAAGTTTCCCAAGAACTTGGTAACATAATAAGTTTCTGTTTTCAGATCTCTGGCTTAAACTTACATGATGAAGAAGAAACAAAATCTTTCACTCTTTTCTATAAAACAGTTAATGGTTTTGTTGGTTTCAGGGAAAAGTTTTAAATGAGAAAGAGAGTAAAAAGGAAGAATGGAAAAAGACAATCACCAAGGAAATCAAGAAGCAAGGTGATGTTCTGAAGAAACACGCCCAGAAAGTGTCCAACCGGGTCCGTAGGTGGTGGAAAGGACTTGGATCGTCTTCTAAGAAACCTAAATCTGGAAAATCTGAACTATAGAAACAGTTTGAAACTAGTTCTGTTTTTATGTACTCTTCTTCACGTTGGCCTTTTTTTGTGATAGAAATCTTTAGTTTCTATAATCATTTGGAAAGAATTTGGAAATGTTGGTTTATAGCAAAATCATCAATTTAATTCAGAAAAAGCAAAAACAAATGTTGTAGTTTGAAGCAAAGGGAATGTTGCAAAATTGGGAAAAAAAAATACAAAAACTAAATCACAATATGAGAATTGTATCTTCTCAGCTTCAGAAGTTGATTTGAAGTTTTCCTTCTCCTGATATAACTTCAACGCATTTTGTAGTGTTGAGTCCTTGAGATCTTGCAATGCTGGCCATTCAAAGAGTAGCTCAGCTTTATGTCAATGTCTCGAGGATTCTTCTTGTTAGGAGAAACCGACATGCTTCCAGTGATTGTCTCACCCTCACATATAGTTAACACATCTTCCAGGTACAGGACGGTTTGTTTCCAGTGTGTAGCCCGGGATTTCGGTCCTGTATTTCACATCGTGATCATTCAGTATAGGTTTCATACAATAATGAAACAATCTGGTGTGTATGTCTAAACCAAGTGATCAAATAACATATCCATTCCTTTGCATATAATAAAATAAAGGAATATTCAGAACCAGCAAGAAATAGCAGAGAGCTGAACCTGTTGAGAAACCCAGCAGCTTGTGGCACATGGTAAATGATACATCAAAGTAGGCGACAAGGGCATGGATGTAGTCGTTGCGTTGTGCAACAAGTTTAAAGGGAGCTGTGAAGGAAGCATCACCAGAAGACATCTTTGAGATATCCATGGTCTGTTACAAACCCCACAAATAAAGTGAAATGAGCATTAGCCATAGCCCAAGGCAAAGAGATACTACTACTAATCATTGTCTAGTGTATAATCTTACCTTAAGTAGCCTACTATCAGTGACAATTTGGTTTTGGTCGACTGTGTCAACAAGTGGTTCCATCATAGCTTTTTTCTTGATGCATGACATGTCAAAACCATAAACACTGTTCCAAACTGTAGCAGATAACACAGACGCAATTAACAAATGCAACCTCATCAAACATCAAGATAAATGTTGGAAAAAAAAAGAGAGATGTCAAATCAATTAGCTCACATTCAATTTTGTCTTCTTTATACTCTGAATCTTCTATTGCTGTAAGATGCAGGGAGGCTTTGTCTGGTAGCACAACTCCACCATCAACCTATCAATAATACCAAAGGAACAAGAAGTTTTTAATGGTTATTCCAGAGAAATTCTTAGAACAATGACATGAACCTGCAACAGTTAATCGTTGATCCTTAGGTAAGTAAACAAGGTGGAGATGCAACTTACAAGCCATTTATTGCGAGCGTATAAGACACTATCCAACATATTTTCAAACAACAAAAAGTAACCCATCCATTCAGATATAATCACATCCACTTTAGGAGTAGGAAGCTCTATCTCCTCAATCTTTCCTTTCAAAACCGTTATCACTACAAGGACAAAACAAAAATCGTCAAGCTGTAGCTACAGAACCATTGTTTCTCATTTCAAAACAATTCAAAATAGATAGAAAACAGCAACGAGAACATAAAAACATACCATCAGAAAATCCATTAGCTTTAACAATCTCCTTTGCCATGTCAGCCATTTGAGAACATTCAACCTAGTAAAGAACATCATCAACCAAATCATTGAGGTTGAAAGAGATTTTCATTAATGAACATAAAAAAAAAGGAAGACATACAGCGTAAACATGTTTTGCTCCTGCCTTGGCACAGAACAAAGACAGGATTCCTGTCCCAGCTCCAACATCAAGAACAATTTTGTCCTTGATAAGAAACTTGTTCTGGTAAATAACATTCTGATAAGTCTTAGTTCTCACAACATCCTTTAACATTTCCTGTAAGTAAGATTACCATACTCAAATCAGTCATCAGATAGATACATAATTGAACTTTTTCAATTCCAGAACCAGAATTTTGGATACTTACTTCATGAATACCTACAAAATAGATTAAAGTAGAACCAAAGTCAATATTTAGCAGAGAGAAGAATCAAACCATTCTTCACCAGTCTAATACAATGAAAATTTGAATAGAAAAGAAGAAATTGAAGTGAATAGCAAAAGGGAATTACCGAAGTGAGAATAGGAATCGAAGTAGTAATCGGCGCTGGTGGTATCATCAGTGACTTCAGAGGCATCGGCGGCGTCGCACATGGGTTCATCTTGGGCGGCTTCCTCGCCGGCAAAACCGGAGCCTTCTGCAACTTCGTCGTCTTCATCAGCATCTTCGAAGCGTATCTTCGTGTTCTGACCCGGTTGAAAGCTGATGAACTCTTCCTCGTTCTGGTTACTCTTCTTAGTCATCGTATTTCTGAGTCTCACACAAGAGGGAAGAGAGAGAGAGAGAGAGAAAAGGGTTTTGGGGATAGAGAGACGACCAAGTGCAAAATTAGGGTTTTAGGAAGCCACAAGCTTTTATTTCAACTCGACTTCGTGTCTCTTCGGTTGACGAATTTTAAATTAAATTCAATTAAATCGTTTTGCGGATATTTTCTGTACCGGTTCTGTTTCCGTCGGCGTGTACCAAACCGGTCACTTGATTTAATCTATAACTAACTGTACCGGTTCTGTTTTCGTGGAGTGATCATCTTTTTTGGCTAAGAGATCATCTTTTTAATTTGTTAGTAGTGTCTTAGTGAAATGATCAAACTCACTGAATTATAATAAACTGGAAACATACTAGATTAGTAACAAATAGCCAATAGTTCTTAATTTCTTGTTCCCAATACAAATAAAAAAGTTTCATTATTGAGTTTCTAAACCATTTTTTTAGTTTCCACAAGTTAAAAGAGTAATTTAGATCACTTGGTATAATGGTTTCCTGTAGTAACTGGTGGCCAGGGCGCTCCAGCCATCACAGCTTCGATCTCCTTCGTCTCCCTAGGAACATTCGTCATGTTCTTGCAGCCATTCGCAGTTACGACCTACACAAAATCACGATGATACAGAAAGAAAATTAGACACTATAATCGTATATTTAACATTAATCTTTTTGAACTCTAAGAGCTATTTATATAGGGTTACCAAATCGCTTTCGATTCTGACACCTCCGAGATTCTTGAATCTCTCTATTGTTTCACGGTTGAAGAACTTGGAGGTTTTTGCGTTTTCCATGGCTGGGACCAGCAATGCCTTGATAAAATAGCATCCTGGTTCCACCGTTATTACCTGCATACATACCATTAGGAACAATGAACAGAGTACTAAACAACCAAAAGCATTTTACTTGAAACAATGAGAACCCTCACCATTCCTTCAAGGAGGTCTCGTGCAGTGCGTAATGACTTCAATCCGGCTTCTTTTGGTCTTTCCACTCCCTTAAAAAAGGAAAAATCAAAGCACGGGTAAGATACAAGGACTCTAGTTACATGTTAGTGAGGATACTATTGGTGGGTTAAAAAGAGATTTGATGTACCATTGGGTAACCACCGGTATCGTGTGTATCAATGCCCATGAAGTGACCTAGTCCATGAGGCATGAAAACAGCACCCAAGCGTTCTATCATCATCTCGTCTACATCACTAGGAACAGAGACAAAAAACGTAATAATGAAATATAGCTTTAGAGAAGAGTGAACAAAGTTGTGCATAAACAAATGTCAGAGAGAGAGAGAGTTACCCAGTGAGGATGGACCCCTTCTTCAGTGACTCAAGGATGATTCTTTCGGCTAACCTGTACATTAAACTTGCTTCAGTCGACAAAGAAAGCAAAATAACCATATGGAGATGTAGTTCAATATTGACCAGAGTAAACTGAGAATACAAGCTTAAGTTCATAGTCAATCCCAATTACTGCAGCTGCATACATACTTAAACAGAGCTATATAGCATCTCAGTTAATCTTACCTGTGCATATCCACCCAGTTTACTCCTGGCTTCATCGCAGAGATTACAGAATTATGAGCATCCAGAACAGCCTAGAAGACAAGCAAATCAGAGAACCTAAATATATATTCAAGAGGTTCGCTAATCTCTGGAGTGTGTGGAAAAATTGATAAAAATAAAGCACAGATGTCTACTATATCAACGTTGCACCAATCTTGTAAGGCACTTACATTGTAGATTAGACTCTGGTCACTTGTAAATCTACCATTGACCTGCATACATTTGATAAATCACTTACTCTAATTACTGATTTCAAACCCTTCTGATGCTAATGCACACAATTCCGACACACTCTAAAGGATTCTGAATAAGTAACAGAACCTAAAAATGGAGAACTATTCATAGGTTCGACGCTAAACTCACCGGGAATGAGCATGTTATGTCAGACGCATAAAAATGGTATTCACCACCCATATCAAGCAATGCCAAATCTCCATCTTCAAAAGTCTGCAAGAAGTAATAAAACATTTTCAAACAAGGAATAATGAGAGAATCAGAGACGAGAAGAAAGCTTGCTCTTTTACCCTATCATTTGGAGCTGCGGCATGCCCATAATGAAGAACAGCACTATAAACAGTTTAACATCATTTTGTTAGTTTTGCAGTAAAAGCACCTGAAAACTCGAGAATGATTATTTCTGCATGTTCAGCATTACCAAGATTTATCTACCAATCTTACCTGTTATCGCCTGTTGCACAAATACATGTGTACGAGCAATGCCTACAGCCACCGTACATGTAGGTGTGATGCAAAAACATACTTTCCATCTGATATTCTTTCATGCCAGGTTTGACTCTCCTCATAACCTTAATGTGGATTTAAAAACACGGATAAAGTTGGAGACATGTAAGAAAATTGCAAGAAGAGAAGAACACATTTCTACGTGGATTGGAAAAGGAAAACAATACGTTCGAAAGAAAGACATGGAATATAATCATATCACACCTCTACATGAGCTTCAGAACTTATATCATTTGCAAACTGTATTAACTGAAGCTCCAGATCTGACTTGATAACACGACATTCCGCCAAAATAGGATGTAAAGTAGTCAAATCAGTCTCAAACTTTTCCATCCCCTGAAATAAGACATAACAACAGTTAAAAAAAAAATAGAAATGACATTCCAATTTTCGGGAAACCACTATGAGCATCAGAATCCCAACTATTCTTGATCACAAGACGTGGCAGAAGATATTCATTTTCAGCATCAAGACAAGAAAAAGGCAAGAACCAAATCAGCAGACAATAGTTTTGCCAATCAATGAGAGGAGTTTTTTCCAAAACAAGTGAAGAAGAAAGGATGAAATGCAGAAACCTCAAAGCTGGCAGGTTTTGAGAAGTTACTACTGTCAGTGTTAAGGCCATACAAGAGATATAAGAGGGGCTTTCCAGATCCCTTAAAATGTTCAGTGAAGACTTGAATAAGCTCATCCACATAGAAAACCATGTCAACCATATATGTTTCCTGCAAAAACAAAGCACAAAACACCATTCTTATAAAGCGAAATGTATGCATTGAACAAAGTAACAAGACTAAAAAAAAAACTCAAATAATAACCTTAAAGTGCGACAATGGCTTTATCTCCCCCAACCAGACAGCATAATCATCAGGCAACCTTGGAATAAAAAGGATAGATTTCCCACTTGCAATGTCCTTTCAATAACGAAAGAGAATCAATCCATTAGTTAAGCAGCAAAATAAAAATAAACAAAAAATGAATGTCTAAACTGAGGTATGAATGGAGAAAAAGCTGCAAAACTCACAATAGCTCCATAGAAATCAGGCTCTTTGACTCCAAACAAGTAAGCAAAATAACTCTCCTGCCTGCATTTTCCAGTCAATTCAACTAATCGATCTCATCCAAAAACATTGAACTAGTCATAAACAAATTTAGTACGATCTCAATCACCCTCAGATAACAAATTTCAAAAATCCAGTACCTAAAGAGCTCGGCGTGATCAGTGCAGTACCGATTCTTCTCTTCTCCTCCCTATTTCTCCAATATCAAGAAGAAGAAGACGAAGAAAAATCATGAGCTAAAGACGACGAAAGCTAAGCTCGGATCATCGATAAGCTTTAGAAATTACGCACCTGGAGTAAAACGAATCCATGGAGAGGACGATTGGAACTAGATAAGTGAAGGCGTATTGGATCGAGGAGCTTCTTACGGTTTCCGGCGTGGAGCTCCATCGGAAGCGGTGGAGGAATCAGAGAAGACATGATGATGATGATGATGATGACGATTTCAGATGATCCTCCCGAGAATTGTATCACACTTGTTCAAAGAACGCTTTAAAATCACAAAACGTAGTCGTTTCGATATAGCGAAAATTGGCGTTCTAAAGCGTTTGGGAGAACATATACGACGTCGTTTTAGGCTTTTAACAGAGAGAAAAAGAAAGTGGCTTATTGGTGTGGCCCGAATCTCCAAATCGACTCATCTCTCAGCTCATCGGTGCCGCATTTCTATTGCAGCGAAGAGGTACGGCGAGCTTTTTTCCCGGTTAATCTGATGATTCTCGCACTTTTCTTGTTTCAGATTCTCTAATTGGGGTTTATAAATCGACTTTGAATTGGGTTTCTAGGGTTTTTCTCCTGCTTCCTTCACTGTATATTGTTTGTTTTGTGGTTGACTTTCAGATCTATATCTCTGATCTGCTTTTCCTTCGATAAAGATTGTTCGTTTCGGATTTCGAATTTTGATGTGCTTGGTTGATTCAACACTGGATTAGGGGTTTAGATTTTACTTTGGTTTGTGTGAATTTATCCAAAAGACTTGTGTTTTACAAGGGCGTAATTCTGATATCACACGAAATTCCTTTTTGGATTATTCCAATAAGTCACCATTTGGGGAAATTACGGAAATCTTAAGGCTTTTCGAATGTTATTAGTTTTGATTTGTGTGAATCGAAGATGCTTTTGGAACTGTTTCTCCTTGTAAAGTTAGCTAGATGTTACATTGACTTTTTGTGTATTTGAAGGATTTGGTTGTGAAGATGGCATCCAAGTTGGTACAAATTCAATCAAAGGCATGTGAGGCTTCAAAGTTTGTGGCTAAGCATGGAAATTCCTACTACAAGCAGTTGCTTGAGAAGAACAAGCAATATATTCAGGAACCTGCCACTGTTGACAAGTGCCAAGAGTTGTCTAAGCAACTTCTCTACACCCGTCTTGCTAGGTTGGTATCTCTCTTCTTCCTCTATCTCTCAACATATTTTCCCGTCATAATTATACAACCATTTCTAGATTCTGGTTAGCGAACAAACCATCCGTTTCATTTTCTTCTTTGAAACTTGGATTTGCATCGAAAATGGTAACTTTATTGCTGTATAGGCTACTCATGAAACTGAAAATGGCATACAATGAATCCTTTGGTGTCTCCTCTTCTCTAGGTGGCCCCATGATCGAAATTGGAATAAAACTTTTACTATCTTGTTTATGCTATCTTTTCATTGAGCTGTTTGTCTTGTTTATCCTTTGTCTTAAAGTTGCAGGATTATGTTTTAAAGTTAAGATTAAGTTGGTTGATTGATTAATAGATCTTTCCGTATGCCAATTTGCAACAATCTTTCCTGATTAATAATACAATAACCAGCTTTACTGTTAACTTTCTTGTGGCTCATCTTTTTTGGGGTACAAAGAACCCTCAGAAAATTGTTTCTTGCTTGATGACGGCTTTAGCGCCTGTCACCTTTCTTAATCTCGAAAGTTGATTAATAGACAAGATTCCAATCACTTCATTCTGCAATCAACACAAGACTTTGACTTTCGCAATTTGCAATCTGGATTAGCTAACACTCTTCAACTCCTTATTTCAGCATTCCTGGGCGCTATGAAACTTTCTGGAAGGAACTAGACTACGCAAAGAACTTATTGAAGAACAGAGCCGATCTGAAGGTAGAAGATGCAGGAATCGCTGCATTGTTTGGTCTGGAATGCTTTGCGTGGTATTGTGCAGGTGAAATCACCGGCAGAGGTTTCACCTTCACCGGCTATTACCCTTGAAAGAGAGGAACAATAACTTGAAGATTGTGTAATCCATTACTCCGTTTTTAGTTTTCATGATTCTCTCTGAATCAATTTTTCCCCAGTTTTTTTCCCTGAAACGGAAACAGAGGCTTTGGAGCTGAGAAAAATCCATTTTGCTAAACTCTCTTTCATAAAGATTACTCTCAATAATAACAAAATTTCCCAGGAAGTTTCTTTCACTTTGATGATACAAAAGTTGAACCAAATTTATTTATTTGCAATCTTTAATTTCATTAGAAAAACTATTAGCCGTTGTGATACTCGGATTGATTAATCGTGTTCGTTGGTTTTCTCGAGGTAACAGAAATGTCGTTAATAAAAACTTCTTTTTTGAAAGAGAAGAGGACTACAAAATAGGAGGACCAATGAGATCTTCCAAGTTCCAAGGAGACTCATTAACACTTTGGATAACAAATTGGAAGAGAAACACAAGCCAAAATCAGAAACTAGAGAGACAAAGATGATTCACGGTGGTGCTTTGACATGTATCGTTTTCAGCCTAGCCGCCTTCCTCCTCCTCGCTGTTGTTCACGGCCAGGTTCATATATTTCCTCCTCCTAGCCAGCGTAACTGTGCTAGAAATCGGATTTGAACAGAGATTTGCAAAGTCACACTTCTGCATGAATATGTTGATATTATGTTGTTTGCTTTCTGATGTGCTGAATCAAAATGACAGGAGAAATGCAGCAAAACCTGCATTGCACAGAAATGCAACAGTAAGATTGATATTTTTTCTTATGCATTCCTTTGAATGTGGAGAATCTCTTGTGTATTTCCTTTAACAAAACTCTGTTTCAGGTCTTGGCATTCGCTATGGGAAGTATTGTGGGATAGGATACTTTGGATGTCGCGGAGAGGCACCTTGTGATGAGCTTGATGTTTGTTGTATGACACATGACAATTGTGTTGATTTAAAAGGTAAACCAATCAACAATATATCATACTTATTGCCAATATTTGAGCTGCTGATTTGTGCTTAGCCTAAAATGATTTTTCTATGGAAACCATTCTTGAGTGTAATTTGATATGTGTGTTCAATGATCATATACTATGTAAAGTCGTTACAAATTTTGGTATTTGCAGGTATGACTTACATTAACTGCCATATACAGTTCAAGCGTTGCGTAAACGAGCTTAACAAATCGATAAAACAAACTAAGGGAGCAAAAAAGGTTGGATTTTTCACTCAATGCCCTTATTCGCTTGCGATACCAACCATGTACAAAGGAATGGATTACGGTATTCTCTTCAGTGGGATAGGTAATTTTTTATTTATTCATATCGAACATGTGGTTATACTATTCAACTATTTACCATATTAATAACACTATCAGAATCACTTGTAAATCCTGGAAAACTATAAGCTAGTAGTGAAACCATATGACTCTCTTTGTTGACATTTCTTGTAACTAATTCTGATAAGATGAGAATAATCTTGCGCAGGTAATATCCTCAAACCCCCGGTGCGAGGAAGCAGGCCTGTCGTGGAGGCGAATCTCGCTCTGAGCAAAGCGGATACAAAGGATGGCCTTGGAACAAACATACCCCTTCAAATTAAAGAAGGCTCCAAAGTATCTGCTTCTTTAAACTAAGATGAGCCCTTCTACTTTTCTTGATCATCTTATCAGGTGACTCGTAACGCTCTCCCAACTTTGTAGATTTCGTGGGTTTTTTTTTTAATGGGAAAATCATAAAGAGACTTCAAGGTTTCCATATCAAAACCAGATAACTATTAATGAATTAACCTAGGTTTTCTATGTACTATTTTAGTTATCCTCTTATTTTAGATGTGAGGCTCTTTAACGTCATAAACTATGTAGGAAATGAAATGTGTCTATGAATTTTTTTATATATAATAAATCAGTATAAATTTGTTGTTTCATTATATTTATAATTAACATAATACTAGGTACATGTTGGTCCACACCATATGCGCGCATAAATAATTTTTGTAATTTTAAAATCTTAATGTTATAGTATTAAGAAAAAAATTAAATTACGATTCAATGACACATTGTAAAACTTAATATTTTAATATGAACAATTATGTTGTTATCTACATATCTTGATGATTCTTATCAAACTAGGCTAATATTTTGACATCAAAACTAAGTTCTTGCAAAACATTCTCAATTAACCATTCAAATCATAATTTAAATGAAAATGTGTTTATCTAATATTATGGTTTTGTTGTCCAGAGATGTGTTACCTTCTCGTAGCATATCAAATAAAGCATTGATAACGTCTTGGGATTCTTGAAGTTACTGATCTTAGCTTATCTTCATATCCATATAACAGTAAAAAATAGAGTTATTTGCAAAAATGTCACATTTTTGAAATTCACTTTCAAATATGTAACCTATTTGAAATTGAGTTCAAAACTGTTACACTGGAGCTAAAATGATATTTTTTCCCTTTAACTTTGACACCTTTGATATGTATGTATCTATCTATACTATATAAAAGTTGAAGCTATAAGTTTCTAAATGCGTCCACATAAGCGATAAATCAACCTATAGTGTCGTGCCACATCAATATGTATGAATTAAGTTAATTTGTTTTTTGGATAATAAGAAACTTTTCCTTTTTTTAAATTAAAAATATTATATTTAAATTGTTAATTGAAAACTTCCATTTTAAATGACAAAAAACATTTAACATCTATAACAAGTTGGTTATGGAAAAGATAGTGTAAAAGGAAATTTACAATTACTATTAGAATTAGGAAATAGTAATTTTCTATATTATATTTAAATTGTTAATTGAAAATTTCCATTTTAAATGACAAAAATATATAACATCTATAACAAGTTGGTTATGGAAAAGATAGGCTAAAAGTAAATTTACCATTACTATTAAAATTAGGAAATAGTAGTTTTTTATTTTCTATTAGGATTGGAAATAACAATGTTGTGTTATATATACCTTGATTGAGTTGTGATGAAATGCATGAGTTTTAGAATTTTGTTTTGAGTTATTTTCTAAACCTAATAAAGAGAGTTATTATTTATTTTATATAGAGAGTGATTCTTTAGATCAAGGCTTGAAAAATTTTATATGAAAAATATCATGTGTATATTGTCCATCTCAAGGTATTTTTATTAGTGGATGTTCTTTATATTAAGCGTTTTTTTGTGTGTTTCCGTTATTATTGTTATTCGTTTCTTTATTAATCCATGCTTATTAATACTTTTTAGGATTTGCATGATATGTTCGTCTTATAGATTAAACATGCAACCGGGTATATTGTTTGTTTGTCTTATGTTTGTATTGTTTTAATGATGTTTATGTTTTTTTTACGATAGTTTTGTTGTTATTTGTTTTTCTTATTTACAGTTTGCTGTGTCGAATTCTTTGTTCGTATGTTAGTCTTCATATTCTTATCGACGATTTTTTTTAATTTTTGTTATAAGTTCCTAAAGGCGTCCACATCAGCATTAAATCAACCAATAGTGTCGTGACACATCAATATTTAGTATAAAATTAATTTTCTATCTATTGTTAATAGGAAAAGAGATAAATTTTTTTTTTCATAAACCTATTGCTTTTAGGTATTATTATAGATTATGAAAAATTCTAAAAAATTTAAGGTAGTAGTAGTAGTAATGATGTTAATCTAGAAATATCTTTATAGTTTCCTATAAATATATGTATTTAAAAATTAATATAAATTCTATTTTTAGCGAAATAGAAGTTAATTTACATATATTAAATTAATAAATATTAATTTTAAGGTAGTAGTTTGATTTTATAGTCAAACTAAATTATTTTTTAACTTCTATTTAGTGTGCTATAAATCAACCAATAATAACGTGGCACATCAATATTTATGAATTACGTTAATTTTGTTTTTGTTGAAAATATGAAACTTTGCTTTTTTAAATTACAAAAATCATCTATTTCCATACGTAAATAAGAAATTTTAAAAGTTGAAGCTATAAGCTCTTAAAGGCGTCCACGTAAGCATTAAATCCATTAGTGTCGTGCCACGTCAATATTTATGAATTAAAGTTATTATTTTTTTTGATAATGGAATAATTTATATTTTTTTAATGAGAAAAATAATCTATTTCCTTACGCAAATAGGAAATTTTAAGAATACTGTTTAAAAATTGTTCCTAAAGTTCAAGGCATAAGCTCCTAAAGCTCTCCATGTAAGATTTAAATCAATGAGTTAAAAATTTGCACATCACAATATACGTAATTATTATTTTTTAAATGACAATAAGTCAAATTTTCTTAATATACAATTGGAAAATAGCTATAAAGTTGATGAACTATTTCTTTTCGTTTTTTTAACTTCCATTTTTTAATTGTTGGTTTTTTCCTATTTTCTTCTTTTCCACTTATGAAAAAAATATCTTTTTTATAAAAAGTTAAAATAATACATGGATGATTAAAATTTAGAGACAATTGGAAACATTAATTTTTACTTAATTGTTTAGAAAATTACTAGCATATATTCACATTTAATTTGTTTATTTTTTTCTCGATTATATGGAAGGATAAAAAAATCAATTCATGTTGGTGTTTAAACCTAAACCATCTATTATAAGTCTAAATTTTACAATAAAATGTTATGTAAAAATAATGACATCTACGATTTTATGTGGTATAAGTGACTATGGTATTTCTTTCAAATACGGTAAGTAAATTACGTTTTCAAATAATAATATTAAATTCCTTAACATGAGATATAATGAGACATTAATCAAACCATGTAATAAGTGAAATTTCGATTAAATCCAACACAAATAAAATGGTTGAGACTTGGATCCAACTCAATTAAACTGATCCTAATAAAATTGCAATTGTGACACCAATCCAATCCAAAAAAACAAAATTCAAAGAATAGCATTGTATTTGTGAATAAATGGTACTATATCAAATTGATTAAATGTTATATTAAAATAAATATTTAAATACAATTTTGTAACTTGGACATTGATGATCTCTGTTCTTTATTATATCTTATTGTGTGTACTTAGGGAAAACCCTTTGTTTAGTATCGAGCTGAGTCCACAACATCACATGACTTGGTTTTGTCATAGAGAACAAAACCAATCGAATGATCTAAACGTAGTTTGAGTTTTTTTTTTCCCAAATGTTTGGTGAGTATTTTTTTGTTTGATTGTTCACCTTTGCATAGTGATAGTTATCCTAAGAAAAGAAATGATTTAATATTTTAGCTAAAACTGTGATTACAAACATATTTGTATACTGGTCCTATTTTATTTGCTTCATTGCCCTATTTACTATTTATATGACTATGACTTTTGTGTGTGTGACAATTTGCATAAGCTGAAACCAAAATTTTGTTGTTTTATGTTTAGTTTTATAAATATCTTTAGTATAAAAAATACAGATTTTAATGTGTATATAATTTTATTTTTAATATAATGATTTAAGTTGATCCAAATTTGATAAAATAAACCAAAGAGAAGTTCAATATTCTATAAACAATGTTTCTTATCACTTTATGTCAACTAAAATATTTTGGTGCTACTGTAACACGAAGTCTGTCTCTATATTTTGATAAACTGATGGACCATTATAATATTTATAGGTGGAATTAACTTGAATAAAATAGATTGGGTGGATTAGTTTTTATAATTATAATTTGGTGATCAAGGAAATAGTTTGAGATGCAAATTTTGAAGGGGTTTATTCAAGTCAAGCCAAAAATTATTATTGAGTGAAAGTTTATCAATGTGTTTTTACTATCTTGCTATTGTACTTTTGCATTTGTCTATGTCAATCGCAAAAATGTAGTAAACCAATTGATAAAATATATTCGTGCGTAGCATTATAGTTTTCTTCTTTTGAGTTGAAAAGTAAACATATGAAACGAACTAATTATTTTATCAAAATTCTAAAAAAAACAAAAGATTTCGAGATATAGAATTCAAAATTAGATTAGGCCCATTAAATAACCCATCACAATTAACCATTTCATTAATATATATGTATTGGTTAAATTAGTAAATTTACAATTTTAAGATCATACTAAATAAAATTAAAAATTAAAAAAATACTAAATATTATAAACAAGGATAAATAAGAATAAAACGTAAAAAATAAATATAGTGTATAAAAAAATGGAAACAGACAAATACATTTATGGTCATGTAAAATATTTATAATATACATTAACGATATGGTTAGGATTGTTGTAAACGACAAACAAGTCGAATATGTGGAACCAAGATCTATCTAAAAAAAAGAATATTGTTGTTTTTCCCTTTTGCAATAGTCTCTTACATAAATAAAAGGAAGAAAATATTTTTAAAATGTCAGCATTGACTAATATTTCAACGAGTTCTATCGAAACAACACAAAAAATACCGATACGATACATATTAGTATTTGTGGTCAAAAAATTATTTAACTCTCTACGATTGCTTCACTTTGTTACCATTACACTTTTGCATTTGTATATGTTAACCTCTAGCTAATTTAAAGTTAGCAAATCCAAATATATATTAAACTCATTGATAAAACAAACCCACGCGTAGCGTGGGTATAAAATCTAGTCTATACTATATAAAAGTTGAAGCTATAAGCTCCTAAAGGCGTCCACATAGGCGATAAATCAACCAATAAAAATTGTCCATGTAAGCATTCTTTATTAAGTTAATTTTCCAATTACTACTAATTGAAAAATAAGACTCAATTTCTTTATTTCTTGACCTATTTAGAATTATGTTAATTTCCTTTTTGTTGTTAATGTTAATTAATTCCATGGATAATATTTTGTATTTATTTATTAAAATTTTATTTACACATATGATTTAAATCAACCAATTGTGATATGCCACGTCAACATTGAGAATTAAGTTAATTTTGTTTATGTTGTTAATAGGAAATTTCTATTTTCTTTTATCATGTATATTTTCAATCAATATTATCTTTTCATATTTGTTAATGTATATAATCTAAACGATAATGTCCAAAAAGTTAAACTCTAAACTTTTTTGATTTGATTAGTGCTCATCTATCATTTGGAATCACTCACATGAGGTAAACAACTTGTCTTAGCTCTCTTCAATTCATAAACCTTTTTCAACAAAATACACCTAGAAAAATTAAACATTTACCTAAAGAAAAACCAAAAAAGGAAAATTTACATTTAGAAACAAAAAGATAAGTGTCCATTCCAATTAATAATAATAAAAATACTACTTAAACATTAAAAAAAAACAGAATTCAGGATTAGTTCCTATTACTTCTGGGAAAAAGAAATTCAAAAGTTCCTAATACTATTGGGAATTAATTGTCGCTTCTATATAAAAAAACATCACTTCTACCACATCTTATGCCACGAAAAAGCAATTCTTATTATAATTATGTTAAATTATTTAGTTTGATATTGCTATGTAGAACGCTTTAAAATTGATTATCAAAGTACATAATTTTATATATTTGATTTTCAAAGTACATATTTGTTATTGTTAATGTGTCACATTTAATTTTCTTTGCAAAAAGTGTTAATATTTTAAAGATAACAGTAAGTGGATGAATAAAAAGTATCAAATAATAAATGTTATAATTTGTTGTCGTAAGAGAAATAAAATAAACGGTGATGTATTAGTGATCTCAATAAATTTATTAATAGTCCGATATATAAAGTTGTTATTTTGTTGTCTAAAACAATAGGAAAATTGGCACCAATAATAGGATTTTGGGCAAAAATTAAGTATCTAACGTGACCTAAAAAAAATTTAGGTGTATAACATACAGATCACATAAAAAGTCTATAATACCCTTTTTGATTTAAAACATAATAATCTCAAAAATTAAAAAATTAAAAACCAAAAAAGGAAATCAATAGATTTAAAAACATTTACCCTAATCTTTCTTTTCTCTTAGCCTCCTTTTCTCTTTCACGTTCTTCTCCATCTCCTCCTCTTTCTCTTTCATGTTCTTCTTTTTCTTCTCCATCTCCTCCTCTTTTTTTTTCACGTCATTGTCTCCTTCTTTTCCTCCATTGTCCATCTTCTTTTCCATCTCCTCCTTCTTCTCCATTGTCCATCTTCTTCTCCATTTTTTTTTTCATTTTTTTTCATAGATCATTTGGATCGTTAATCTTAAAATTAGTTTATATGTTTGATGTGATTGTTACAGTGTTTAAATTCTATAGTTTGTTAAATATAATTAATTAATATAGCTAACTATATATTTATATCTATGCAACATTTTTATACTAAACTATTTTGATGACCATATATAATATGATAGTTAACTATTCATACATAACTAGTGAACTATATTGATAAATTGACTATTGTAGTGTTTATATAGTGAACTATATTTTTATTTGAATAGTTAGCTAACGTTTATACAGTGTTATATAGTGAACTATGTTATATAGTGAACTATCGCTTATATAGTGGACTATGTATTTATATCGATATATTATAATATTGGTATATAATAGACTACATATTTATACTGTAATGTTTTATATGGCATGAAATCATTAGAGTAGTTAACTATGCCATAAACATAGTTACCTATATTTTTAAATTGGTAATTTTTATGAAAACCAATTTAAAAATAGTTAACTATGTTTTAAACAGTTACAAATAATGTGATGTAGTTGACTATATTCTGAGATCAATTGAATATGTAATTTCGAAAATAGCTAATTATTTTTACAACATATGATTCTTTTTTTATCTTTATAAAATTAAGAGAAGATCAAGAAAAGATTTTTATGAATTTTTATATAATATTTTTAAAGATTTTGTTTTTAATCATCAATAATTATTACATTTAATGGTAATTATCATATTTAATATGTGATTGATTCTTATTTCCATATTAACTCTTTTTCCTACATAAAATTAACCCAATTAAATAGGGGCAAAATCGTCATACAATTGATTCTCACAGTTACATACCTAAATATCAATCACGTGATGTTACATACTTAATTTTTTCCCTAAATCCTATTATTCAGCTAATTCTCCCAAAACAATATAAGAACCAGAGAGTGGAACACTTTTAGTGTTGGAATACATAAAATATTCAACCATTAGCAATATTACTAGATTTGGTTCTATTCAATTTTACTGAAAGAAATTATCAATAATTCATGGAAAAAGTATGAATTATATTTTTAGAATCTAATAATCACGTGATAATTTAATATTTAAAGTATGAATCTATTAGTCAAATAGGAAGCAAAAATTAATGTTAAAATTGCATATAATTATCATATATATGTCTTTGACTACAAAAACTTAAAATTTATCGAGGTATTTGTTTTTGGTTGTTACAAGTACATAAAATAGGGTTGTATAATATCTAGAACTGAATGCTTTTAGCATAGTTGTAAAAAATAGAAAATTTAAAGTTAACAAATCCAAATATATATAATAAACTCATTGATAAAACAAATCCACGCGTAGCGTGGATATAAAATCTAGTCTATACTATATAAAAGTTGAAGCTATAAGCTCCTAAAGGCGTCCACATAGGCGATAAATCAACCAATAAAAATTGTCCATGTAAGCATTCTTTATTAAGTTAATTTTCCAATTACTACTAATTGAAAAATAAGACTCAATTTCTTTATTTCATGACCTATTTAGAATTATGTTAATTTCCTTTTTGTTGTTAATGTTAATTAATTCCATGGATAATATTTTGTATTTATTTATTAAAATTTTATTTACACATATGATTTAAATCAACCAATTGTGATATGCCACGTCAACATTGAGAATTAAGTTAATTTTGTTTATGTTGTTAATAGGAAATTTCTATTTTCTTTTATCATGTATATTTTCAATCAATATTATCTTTTCATATTTGTTAATGTATATAATCTAAACGATAATGTCCAAAAAGTTAAACTCTAAACTTTTTTAACTATATATATACTGCCGATTGAATACCTAATTACAACGTCTTCTTTTTCTGCTAGGTATCGTTTTTTGCTATGCTTTATATTATAATATATTCAAGCTCTTTGCCAATTTGTTTTATGATTCTTTTATTTTTTTGCTATACATGTCCATCATGTTGATTTACACGAGTAAGATTTCTATTATTCAAGTTCTTTGTTTTTACCTCACCACGTAGACTTTTTATTCTCAATTATAGATTTAGTTGCTTCGGTTTCAATTGTTATGATAAGTTCTTTGTATATGTATCATAATTCTTAATGTAATCATATACTCCCTCCGTTCTTTAAAGATTGATGTTCTAGAAAAAAAATTTATTTTTAAAAGATTGATTTTTTACATTTTCTATGCAATAATAATTATAAATTGTAGATTTCAAGACATATTAATTAATTTTATTGGATTGTTATTGGGTCAAACTTATGGAAAATTATTTAGTACAAAAATCAATACATTTCTAGTCAAACATTAATTTGTTTTTTTAATATGTGTGAAAACTCTAGAAAATCAATCTTTAAAGAACGGAGGGAGTATAATATTAGTAACGATTGCTAATGATTTTTTTTGTTTTTTCTCTCTCTTCAAGGTATCCAGCACAACCCAAATTATGAGAATATAATCATACTCGATTAATATCAAGGTCAGATCTATACCTTTTGTATTGTTCGTCTCTCTTTAGCTTCAAGAAGCGAAGTTTGATATTTGTTAAAATTTATATCGATGACCATCTTTGTTTTACTAGCTTGGAATCCATAGAGTAAGTGTTTTGTATACATATGGTTTTAGATTATTTGCAGGACTATGTCGTCTTAAGATGGTATCAAAACTTTGTGATTCTTTTTTCTCTATAATCTATTTTCTTGGTGTACAAGTTACCTATTTTTCTTATTATAATATCATAAATAAAATTGTATTTTTCTGCAATGTCAGTGCATATGTTAATTTTATACAAAATTATATGCGATCTAATTAAAAGTCATCCATGTATAAAGTGAAGATCCCACCTTAGACACAGTCATACGGATAAAGCTTGCCAAACAAAGGAAAAGCTTCATGAGAAAATCACAAAGCTTGATCATCCTCGCTATTCAAGCGAGGGAAAAACTACATTTAGTTCCATAACACAGGTCTTCAAGCCTAAATATTCAGGTAAACATTTGAATCAAAGAATCAATCATCTTCTTAACTCTTCCCTGATTATAATATCTATTTATTTGGTTTTTTTTAGGATGATTTGGAATAGGAAGCAGAGATCTTGCTTAATCCCAATATTCTTACTAATGATGAAACAATTTCTTTAAACAGTTTAGCTATCAGTGAGGATGTTAAGTATTTAGCTTTTGGGCTTAGCTCGATTGGTAGTAACTCGGTTACGATTAATATGATGAAGACTGAAGATATGAAAGTGGAGTTTGATACTTTATCTTGGATAAGGGTTTCTTAAAGTTGTTATTTTTAGTATTACCCACAAGAATTTCAAACAGTGATGACATGAATCCTTTTGGTGGAATCATGTTAAGTTTAGTGAAATTACATGGACTCATGATCGGAAAGGTTTTTCTACAGTCGCGACCCAGTTCCACAGTGAGAATTTTGTTTAAGTTTTGAGGAATTGGTTTAAATGTTGTACCTAACAACTTAACAAGGTTAAAAATTCATAACAAGAAGGAAATAAAAAGAAAGGGAAATAAGAGGAAGAAAAACAAAAGGGCAAAGAATGACAATATAAGGACGAACAAAAACTTTTAATTTTATAATTGCTAAGACTATTGAATAAGCAATGGTTTAAAACAAATTATTCATTGTTATATGAGTGTGAATTAGAACCATAATAATGTTTTGTTTTTAATAAAGAATGTAACTTTAATTTTGGGAACCGCAGTGTACACATGGGTCCTGACTACATTGAATTTTTAATAAAGAATGTAAAATTTTTTTTTGTGTGGGAAACAAGCATACAAAAAACGGAGCGTTTTCTCTCTTAGGCACGAAGTCCTAGGCAATCTTTAACCAGAAAATAACCAAGTAAAGTCAAATTTACACGATGGGTTATTTTCGGTTTTAGAAATGTTTTTAAAAAAAAATTTCCCACCAACTTTTTCGTACCCAAAATAGTCGAAAACCCTAGTTTCCCTTGCTACTTCAGCCATTCTCCGACGGCCGGTTGGTCGTTCCTCCACCGTCAGACCAGCAGGGAAGCCCTGATGTCTCCTCTCTACCTACCTTGGATGGAGCAAACTGTTAGGAGAACAAATCTCAGCTCTAAATTCGCTGGTCCAAAGCTGAAACTATCCTTTCCCTCTGCTTAAATCAGAGGAGAACTCTCTTTCTCAGCTTTACCTAAGTAAACTGAAGATCTCTCTAGAACCACATAAGTCGTCACTTCATCTTACAACTGCTCCTCTGCAACCATGGCGCCAAGGTATTCTGCGGATGAGAAAGGAAAAGCTTTAGCTCACTCAAATGCCTTCCCCCCACGCAAGAGAATCCAAGCCCCTGAGGTAGATAACTCAGATCTCATCGAAGATAATAAGCTTACTCTGATAGGAAGGTTAACAAACCCAAAATCTCAAAGACTATGGTCTATGATACCTTTCATGTCAAAGCGCTGGGAATTCAAAGGAAAAGCCACTGGTTCAGAACTGGGGCATGGCTGCTTCCAATTCAGATTTGATAATGAAGAAGACCTCCAAAAGGTACTTGACAACAGACCCTACCACTTTGCAAACTGGATGTTGATCTTGCAGAGATGGGAACCAATCATATCCCCAACTTTCCCTTCCCAGATCCCTTTCTGGATCCGTATAAAGGGCCTCCCACTACACTACTGGAAAGAAGAAATGATTAAAAACATAGGTAAAGCAGCGGGTTCCTACTTGGAACAGCAAGTTACTAAAACATCTGCTAAGGTACGTGTGATGATTGATGGACTCCAACCACTTACCTTAGAAACTGTTGTGGATTTCTCTCCTGGAGTTGACTGTTTAGTTAGTCTGGAGTATGAAAAGTTAGAGAAACACTGCTTCAAATGCAAGAGACTAAGCCATGAAAGGAAAGACTGCCCTGAGGAAATCCATTGAAGCTAACCAAGTGCTCAAAAGCCAAACGCTGGAGGCTAAAAAAAAAGATACACCTCAGAAAGAGAGACCAGAGAGATCTTACCACAGATCTGCGGAATCAGAGAGTAGGTTCTCCAATTTGGTTGACAGACATGGTAATCCATATGGAGAAAGAGTCTCAAGGAGGACTAAACAAAGAGATACCACACCAGGAAGGTATTATGCTGAGAGGAACCCAAAACACCAATACTCCCATACCAGCTCTAGACCCTCCAATCACTACGAGCCTGCTAGATACAGAGAGTCTGAAAACTCTCTCAGGTTCGACAAAAATGATTTGAGAAACAGTCTCAGAAACAAAGAAGCCATCTCAAACAAACATAAAGAAGCTAATATGCTATGGAGGGCAAAAGAACCTGGCATTATAGAAGATGGCGATGAAGTCGCATCCTCCCAAAGTAGAAGACCCCCTTTGGAGAGAAATCTTGCGCTGGTAAGCTTTCCCCCACTACTCAATCCGCAGATCCCTAGCACAGAGGATATCATGGATCAGCTATGTGATGTCACAGTTCAGTACATGAGCACCCCAAACTTGAAGGAAAATGCTGCAAGAGAGCAAAGAGTGATTGAAGGAGAAACCAGAGGAATGATGGCTGAGGCTGCGGCTACTATCAGAGCTGCATCTGAATCCTCACTTCAGGCAAGTCATCGACTTGGACGAGCTGAACCAGAAGATGATCTACCCCAACTCAGAGATCCAAGCTCACACCAGGAAAAAGGACCTGCAAAGAAACAAAGAGGTAGACCACCACTGAAATCTAAAACCAGAGGCAGTCCCATTCCAGGAGCCTCCTCAAAGAAAAGAAATGCTAACCTGATTCAGAGCTCACCAAAGAGAAGAAACTCGTCCCAACGACAAATCCCTCGTAATGAGGAGAACTTTTCAGCAGGAAACCCAGGACCTCCTACTCCAAATATCATCCCTGCCATATCCCAAAAGGCAAAGGGAAGGACGGATTTTCAGAATCCGTCAAGAAAGCTTCCTTAGTCACTGTAAGCTGGAACTGTTGTGGTCTGGGGAATCCCACAACACTCCAGCGACTAAAGGATATAAGATCTCAACAACGATCTTATTCATATCAGAAACAAAAAACCCGGATGCTTATGTTACTACAAATCTAGAATGCCTTGGTTTTGAGAACCAATTCCTAGTATCTCCTCATGGGTGTGGAGGAGGACTAGCTCTTCTGTGGAAACAGGAAGCAGAAGTGGAAATCCTATCAGCAAACCATAACTTCATCGACACAAAAGTCAAGTTTAAAGGGAAAGAATGCTATTGTACCTTTATCTATGGAGACCCAGAGACCTCAAAAAGGAAGATTGTTTGGGATAAGATCAATGACATTGCTCTGCTTAGAAATGAACCATGGTTTCTATTAGGAGATTTCAATGAAATCATTGATAACACAGAAAAACAAGGAGGAAGAGTTAGAGAAGAAGCCACCTTCGTTGACTTTAGATCTTTCATCTCCAATGCAAATCTGTTTGACCTACAACACTCAGGGAACTTTCTATCCTGGAGAGGAGTAAGGTACCAGCATACTATACTGTGCAGACTGGATAAAGCAATGGCTAATGTGGCTTGGATGGAAGAATACCCTGCGGCCAGGAGTGAATACCTGAGATTTGAAGGGTCTGACCATCGGCCCTTAGTCTCCTATTTCTCTGATAAGATCCAAAAAAACAAAGGTTTGTTCAGGTTTGACAGAAGACTGAAGAGTAATGTAGAAGTAAAAAGCTTAGTGGCTGTTACCTGGAATTCAGACCATAATCTTCCTGTGGTGGAAAGAATCAATCTTTGTCGAATGGCTATCATAAACTGGAGCAGAGAAAAGTATAAAAACAGCCAACAGATCATTGAGGAAAAGAAGAAAGAACTCGAGAAAGCTATGTCTAGCCCACACACTCAAGACAACTTGATCCAAAGAATAAACTTGGAACTTGCAAAAGCTTATCAAGCAGAAGAAGCTTATTGGAAGCAGAGGAGTAGACAATTATGGCTCACCTTGGGAGACATGAATTCTGGCTACTTCCACGCAAGCACTAGAACAAGAAGAATTATCAACAACATCTCAGTTATTGAGAACGATACGGGAGAACCAGTATACGAGGAGGAACAAATATCAGAAGTCATCTCCTTCTACTTCAGCTCTATATTCACATCCCAAGCAGGAAGAGACACAAGGGTAGTAGAGAGAGCCCTAAATCCTGCTATATCTGCAGAGACAAATGAAAAGTTGATCAAGATCCCATCAACAGAAGAAATAAAAGAAGCTCCTCACAAGATTCTGGTGGGATAAAAATGAGGAAACAAGAAAAATGTGTTGGATTTCTTGGGAAAAACTTACAAAGAACAAAAAAGATGGAGGTTTGGGCTTCAGAGACTTCCAAGAATTTAATCATGCTCTTTTGGCTAAGCTCAGTTGGCGCATCCTATCAAAACCAGAATGCCTACTCGCAAAGGTTCTTACAGGTAAGTGTTGGGGTCGGATTTCACCCACTGAAGTTCGACGTTCAAAGTTATGATAAGCAACGAGCATATTTCAACAAGCAGAGATAATATAGCCCCTAAGTCATTTCACCTACAAGAAAGGGTGAAGGGCTCTTAAAAACCCCTAAGTCATTTCACCTACAAGAAAGGGTGAAGACCTCTTCAAAAACCCCTAAGTCCCTTGAACCTTCTACCTGATGAAGGAACCTTCGAAGATGTCTTCACCTCAAGAGAAGTCATGGGTGCAGCGTCGGAGAGGTCACAAAGCCAACAGAAGGCTCTGCAGAGACCAAGGCTGCCTGGCGTCGATGTCACTGAGCAGTTACACCGATGACAGGCAGTGGCACCGATATCACTGCCCAGTGACACCGATGTGCCTGGCCTCATCGGTGTCCAGGCAGTTGACACCGGTGCCCAAGCCTTTCCCATCGGCTTCAGGTCCTTCAACGCCCGTCAGAACATCAACGAGGGTTCCAGAAGGTTCAACACGTCGAAGCCAAGCAACGAAGCCCACATAGGCTCGACCGACATAGGGGGAAATGGAAATCCGCGAAGGTTTAGGAAAAAGGCTTAGCCAACTTAGGGGGTTATATATAGGAATGCAAAAATACTTGTAAAGAGACATTCACAATTTTTATCACACAAGCAATACAAAGCAATTACAAACCCTAATTTCTCTATGCTCATCATTGTTCTTCATAGCTTATCCTCAGAAATCTCTGCTTCCTTTCGAAACCCTTACAAATCTAATTGTGCGAATTCTGGCTTCCACAATTTAGCGCCGACTAAGGGGGATCTAGAGACTTTCTTACACAAAAAAGCTACGTAACAACTCAAAGATGGTGAGCGGCGAAGAGAACACGTCCCGCAGAGAGAATCGGGAAAGAGATCCTTTGGTCGAGGCTACTGCTTCCACAACCCCTGCTCATGGTGACCTAACCGAGGTGAAGAAGATGCTAGAAGACTTCCTCACCGAGCAGAAGAAGCAAGCCAAGATGATCGAGGAAAACTCAAAGGAACTCATAGCTCTTTCGCGAAGAAAACGCGAAAGACCCAACACGGTGAGACTTAGAGCGCGCGTCGACCCTCAACGCCTCGACTTCTCAGCGCCTCGCACTACTCGGGGAAACCCAGAGGACCTACCACCACCACCACGATGTCGGGAAACGGACAAGTCTCCCGAACGCGTCGTGGATATCTCTGACCAAGAAGAACCAGCTCCTACAAAGCGTGCACGCGCGGAAGGTGCAGAAGGCAACAGACAAGAACCACGCGCCTCTGATACTCAAAGCGCGTCAGGCTCTTCCAAGACAAAGATCGTGAAAGACACCTCGGAGTACACCAACTACTCTAGCGAAGAGCGGTACAAAAAAGAGCAAGAGCGTAGAGCGTTCAAACGCTCTTACGCTGCAGAGCTCGCTGCAGTAAAGGCTCAGATGGATCGGGTAACCTCAGACCTAAAGCGTACCCAATCGCAGATACACCACGGAACGGGGAAGGCTCCTGCCATCGCTCACGTACTAGAAAAAGCAAGGAACACACCCTTCGACAGTCAAATCGTGAAGACAAAAATCTCCGACCCCGGAAGAATCAAGTTACCAGTCTACGAAGGAACTACAGACCCTTCGGATCATCTGATGGAATTCGAAGTGGCTCTGGGGAGAGCAAACTTTAAAGAAGCAGAAAGGGACATCGTCTACTGCAAGCTGTTCGTAGAAAGTCTCAAGGGGCCTGCCCTTCAATGGTTCTACAAGCTGGAGAAGAATTCAGTTAACACTTTCCTCCAGCTTTCCGAGTTGTTCGTGCAGCATTACAACATCTTCATGGAGCGGAAAATCTACGACTCGGAACTATGGAATAACAAACAAGGCGAGACCGAGAGTCTTCGGTCCTTTATGACAAGGTTCAAGAACACGCTTTCAAAGGTTGAAGGTATCAGCAACAAGTCAGCCCTAGAAGCCTTGCGAGGAGCACTTCGGTGTCCATCTCCATTCTGGCAAGAGATGAGTCTCAACACGCCAACGAAGATCCAAGACGCTCTGCACCGTGCTGCTGACTTCGCTCGAACCGAAGAAGAAGTCCGTGCTAGGAATGGTGTGAATCCCGCCTACATCCAATACGAGGGAGGATCCAGAGGGGTCCATAACTACCAAGTGGAGTCGTCGGGTTACGAAGAACCGAAGGAGTATGACGAAGAGTTATACTGCGATTTCCACAAGGCAAATGGACACTCAACTGCAAAGTGTCAGGAGTTGGGGCAGCAGCTCATAGCCAAACTGACTGAAGGCACTTTGAAAGGCAACGTCAGCCTGTCAGACTTCAAACCCAAGGAGAAAGCTCCTGCCAACACCGAACAACAAGTGGATACTCCAAGGGGCCAACGTCGAGATGATGGCATGGAAAACGAGGACCAGCACGAAGTTATCAACATGATAATGGGAGGCTCGCAGTACTGTGCTGACAATGAGACTGCGATCGAAGCTTACCAATGCCGCGCTGACGTCTGCGTGAACATATCAGCACCTGTAAAGCCAAGGCTTTCCAGCGACCCTATCACCTTCGACGAGCAAGACACTGAGGGTCTCGATCAACCACACAACGATCCTCTGGTAATCAACTTGACTGTTTACGACTTCAACGTCGCTCGGGTTCTTATTGATACAGGAAGCTCGGTGGATGTCATCTTTAAGAAAACACTTGAGCGAATGAAGATTAACCTATCCACGATCAAAGGGAGGCCTAAACCCATAACAGGTTTCTCTGGCGAGCCAACTATGACGATGGGAACAATTCGCCTTCCCGTCCAAGCTGGCAACATTAAGAAGATGGTCGACTTCACCGTCTCCGATCATCCAGGAATTTACAACATGATCATGGGGACTCCTTGGCTCAACCTGATGAGAGCTGTGCCTTCAACATACCATTTATGCCTCAAGTTTCCTACACCCATCGGCGTAAAAACGAAATGGGGCAACCAGAAGGAGTCTCGTATGTGTTTCATGGCAGAGCACAAGCTGAGGAACACCGAGAAAAAGAAGGAGTAATCTTCACCTCAAGAATCACGAAAGAGGAGAATGACCAGTTCCGAACATGTCAATGATTTGACCAACCTTCTATAGCAGTTACAGCTCGCAGAAGCTACTGAAAACGCAGAGCCAACGCGTCTGCAAGTAGCAAGGTCTGCAGCATGTCACCACCGCGAGCCTACATCACCAAAAAACCTCCCACACCACTCCCTAGTGGTTTGCAAGGCACTCGAAGGGTACTGCCACTAGTACCTTTTAAGGCCTCTGGAACGAACTACGAGGCGACTTGATCCCTGCAAAAGGGTACGTAGGCAGCTTGTCTCCAGACGAGTTCAGTTGCCCTCCTCCGTAAAAGGAGGGGGGAATGGGGTACGTATACTCGTATACTCCCATCCTTTACTTCCACCATGCTGAAAACATCAAACATCCTTTTCTGGATTTATTAGACAAGTCTCGAGCACTTCGTCTACGTCCTTCTCAGGATTCACTTGACACAAGTCTCATAGACTTCATCACTTACATCCTCTATGGATTATCCAAAGCCTTTTTCAAGCAATTTCATCAGCTACATCCTCTATGGATTATTCAAAGCCTTTTTCAAGCAAGTTCAATCCACTGTCGTTGCTGTTGGCCACAGCAACAATGTGTGAACCTGAACACATTGACATCCATCATCGGATCCTAAGCGCGCTATATAAGTTATAACGATCAGTTTCTGGGCTTTTGACCCCGGCTGATTCTAATGTTCAGATCCTGGGCTGTTGACCCTGGACGTTTATTCAAAAACCCAACAATAGCGTTGGTAAAAAGCAGCTGCCAATGATTACTTAGGTTTATACACCGAATAATCATTCAGAAAACCCAACAACACGTTGGTCAAGTCAAAAGGTGTGATCGCTTCTGAACAGACGTGTTCGGAAAGCACCGCCATTCTACAAAACCCAACAACAACGTTGGTAAAAATAAAACACAAACCCAACAACAACGTTGGTAGAAGAGGAGCGTAAGCGCATTTGCGATTTTGCTACTCTACAATCACAAACCCAACAACAACGTTGGTACAAACAGCCAAAGGCGTTCCAAGTGTAAACAACCTCTAAACTTGTACTAAAGACTTAGTCAACAAAGCGAGTATCATTACTCTTGAAATCCTTATACGTCCACGACGAGTATCGTTAGTCTGCCTCAACGTCGTTGTCTGTCTCGACAACATCATCAAGGTTTGCCTCGACGTGGTCATCGTCTGCCTCGATATCTTCATCACCTTCCACAACACTAGAGGCTCGAAAGTTTGACGAAGAAGAGGAGGACGATGCTTCGGCGCGGCCGAACAGAAGGTTGGGGTCCTCATTGTTCAGGGGAATCATGCTGTCATAACCCCGGTTCCGTCAGCATCACGAGACCATAAACCGTTCGCCTCGGCATTCATACCCTCAGTCTCGTCGGGAGGCGTTGGACGCAGCACTTCAGAGGAGCGTCCCAGCACGTCGGGGTCCTTTGCTGTAGAAACATCGAGACTTTGGGATATCGATGCCCGAGGACCGGTGACCAACATCGGGACATCGGTATTCCCTGATGCCAGCAAGACATCGATACCACCCTTGGACCTCATCGGGGGATCGATGCCCGATGACACCGAGGACCTCGTCGGGGGATCGATGCCCGATGACACCAAGGACCTCGTCGGGGGGTCGATGCCCGATGACGTCGAGGGCCCATCGAAACCCGAAGGCGGTCTCGAGACTTCGGGGAATATGGGCAAAACGCCACCGAGGAGCCTCGAGTCATCGGGGTCCGAGTGCTGCGACGCGGATCCGAGTTCTTTTACCTCCATAACCACAATTCATCTACATTAAAACCAAGTTCAAAAATCAAAACCAAGACCCAAGACAAGGGCTTTTCACAACCAAAAACGAGAAGTCTTCTACGTTGACAAAGCTTCGACAAGCGGAGCGAGAAGTCTTAAAATCTTCACAAAAACATGAAGTCTTAAAATCTTCATCATCAGCTTCGACAAGCGGAGCGAGAAGTCTTAAAATCTTCACAAAAACATGAAGTCTTAAAATCTTCACAAAAACATGAAGCCTTAAAATCTTCAGAAAAACGTGAAGTCCAAAATCTTCATCATCTGCTTCGACAAGCGAAGCGCGAAGTCTTTAAATATTCAGCAAGGTCTTAAAATCCTAAAGCATAAAAACCATTGTCAATAGCAAATGCTATCAGCTCTCGCAAACAGAACACGAAGTCTTAAAACCTTCGAAGAACGAAAAATAACGTTTACAATGTTATCAACATTAAAGGCTTAAGCCTACAACATCACACTAACAAATAGCATCATAACTTTGAACGGCTAAACTTCAACACCCAATGGTCATAAACTCGGTACTATTATCACTAACAATACCGAGCTGGGGGGCTAACTGTTGGGGTCGGATTTCACCCACTGAAGTTCGACGTTCAAAGTTATGATAAGCAACGAGAAACCCCTAAGTCATTTCACCTACAAGAAAGGGTGAAGACTTCTTGAAAAACCCCTAAGTAACTTGAACCTTCTACCTGATGAAGGAACCTTCGAAGATGTCTTCACCTCAAGAGAAGTCATGGGTGCAGCGTCGGAGAGGTCACAAAGCCAACAGAAGGCGCTGCAGAGACCAAGGTTGCCTGGCGCCGATGTCACTGAGCAGTGACACCGATGACAGACAGTGGCACCGATGTCACTGCCCAGTGACACCGATGTGCCTGGCCTCATCGGTGTCCAGGCAGTTGACACCGGTGCCCAAGCCTTTCCCATCGGCTTCAGGTCCTTCAACGCCCGTCAGAACATCAGCGAGGGTTCCAGAAGGTTCAACACGTCGAAGCCCAGCAACGAAGCCCACAAAGGCTCGACCGACATAGGGGGAAATGGAAATCCGCGAAGGTTTAGGAAAAAGACTTAGCCGACTTAGGAGGTTATATATAGGAATGCAAAAACACTTGTAAAGAGACATTCACAATTTTTATCACAAAAGCAATACAAAGCAATTACAAACCCTAATTTCTCTCTGCTCATCATTGTTCTTCATAGCTTATCCTCAGAAATCTCTGCTTCCTTTCGAAACCCTTACAAATCTAATTGTGCGAATTCCGGCTTCCACAGTAAGTACTGCCACTATACCTCCTTCCTGAATGGAACAACCCCTGCAACAGCTTCCCATGGATGGAGGAGTATAATGTTGGGAAGGAATCTCTTGAAAACTCAGCTGAGTAGAACCATTGGAGATGGAAAAACTACTAAAGTATGGGCTGACCCGTGGCTCTCCCTGTCTGTACCCCTGCTACCTATGGGGCCGCCTATGGAAATCAACAAAGAAATGGTGGTGTCAGACCTCTTCTTGCACAACACAACTGATTGGGATATAAGGAAAATCAGGAACTTACTCCCCAATTATGAAGCAAACATACTCCAAATCAAACCAAGCAGGATGGGAGCCGAAGATAAATGGGTCTGGCTAGGAACACCCTCAGGGGAGTACCAAGCAAAATCAGGGTATCACGCAGCAAAAACAAACACCCTCTTTGAGACCAGTTCCCCAGCTTCAAATGCGGACTGGAACGCAGAAATCTGGAACCTCAATACTTCCCCAAAATTGAAGCTTTTCATGTGGAAGGTCCTGAGTGGTGCTCTACCAACCGGAGAAGCCCTGAATACATGGGGAGTTACACAGCAGTCCCTCTGCATACACTGCGGCTTACCAGAAACAACGCTCCACCTCCTCTTCCAATGTGATTTCGCCAAACAAGTTTGGCAGAACCTCCCAGTAAGGGTACCACTCATAACTCAGCTGCTCCCTGACGCCTTAACGGGTGCAAAGAAGCGAGAAAACTCCTATGTCTGCCACCAATAGGCATTAACTCGGGCCCTTTACATCCATGGGTTTACTGGAACATATGGACCACAAGGAACAATAGAATTTTCAGCAAACGCTCCTTCTCTCCGAAGGAAACAGTGACCAAGGCACTGGAAGAAGCTAAGGAATGGCTCAACAGCCAAGAGCTACTCCGCAGTACCAATACGATGAGTAATCGATCTCTTCAGAACATACCTGGGCAGAGTGTAGATGGCGATACAGAGCAGTGGTTCACGGATGCGGTCTGGCGAAAGGAAGACGGTGCAGCAGGTTTTGGATGGATAAGACGGAACCAGCACGACACCACAACCGATCTGCAATCATCTTCTATGCTCCAAGTCTCTTCGCCGCTAGCAGCTGAAGCTTTAGCTATGCGCGAAGCCCTAATGTATGCGATGGCTATAGACCGAGGCAACTTCCGATTGGCCTCAGACTCACAGATCCTTGTCAATCTGATCAAGAAAAGAGAAGAAAAGTTTGAGATTCATGAGATCCTCCGAGACATCTCACTTCTCGCTTTCAATCTTAATGTAACCTTTGATTATGTTCAAAGGGGAAAAAACATAGAAGCCGCTTCCCTTGCAAAATCAGCTGTCTTAACTATACCGGTTCAAACCGGCTAAACCAACTAAATCGAATGAACCGAAACTTTTGATAAAAAAAAAAGAAGTAATGTTTTGTTTTTTTAAATATGACAAAGAAATATATACCAGACAAAATTATTTGTATAAAACATGTTAAAACAATTTTCCTTCTTTCACAAAACATTTACATAACGTATGGACCATAACCAAAATCCAAGTCCTCTTGGTTTCGTGGTATCATATTTACAACTATATAATACTTTATTTATATGCATGATAAATATATAGAAAGAAACAAAATTCTAAAAGTTAAACTAATAATCATCGGATATAAATATAAACATTGAAATAAAGTAATTATTTTAAAGAAAGCACAATGATTTGAAAAAATGCCACAAGAGAAGAGGAATGGTAGAGCTAGATATTAAATGCTTCAAGCTATAAACATTTAAAGCGTCTACATAGGATTTAAATCATTAAACATCCAATAGAAAATGTCCGCATTGGCATTCCGTGTGAAGTTAATTTTCTTTTTATTATTAATAGAAAACTAATAATTAATTTTCTTATTTCATAAGGCCATCACTTCAAATATATAATTTCCAATTTCCAATTTCTTTTAGTTTTTGTGTTAATAGGAAACTTCCATTAATTATTTTTTGTTTTTTTCTATTTTCTTACCAATTTTCCATTTTAAAATTTTTATATACTTTAGAAAAGTGAAATAAAATATTTAATGAATTTTCTATTTTTTTAGTCCTAGATTGTTTTTGTAAAAACAAATAAATCGAAAAAGTAAACATGACAAAACATATATTTATACGAAATAAAGAAGCATATTTAGTTTTGGTAATATTGGAATTACTAAATAGATGTATCCAAATGATCCTAACAAAAATATAAAATAGAAAAAAATATTAGCCAAAAATAATACAAACACAAAAGTCGATTTTCAAATGTTTATAATTTATATTTTTGGATTAACTATTGTAAATTTAGGATTTAGTTTTAGGGGGTAGGGTTTGGGTTTGGGGTTTAAGATTTAGTTTTGAATGTTGAAAGCTAATTTTTATTTTGTATACGCTTTAAAATATCCGCGCTTATACGCTTTTTATTTATTCATTTTACAGAAAACGACATTCAACATGTATTTATAATGAGATCAAACAATGGTATATGTTTCAAAAACAATGTTGAAACACTGGAGTTTAACTATTCAGTTGCCGTTATACTTTTTGACAATTATTTTTCTTAGTCTGTTAAGGCATCAAAACATAACACATAAAGTTACAAATGATCTCAATTAAGTTTTGTTTCCAAGAAAAGATATTGAGAGGAAAATGTTTATAACCTGGATCAAAAAAAGAATTTAAAAAGGTCTGCCAACTATATTATTTGAAATTTCGAACAAGAATTACATGGAACAACGACAAGAAAATCTGAACTGAACAAAAACTAGAGGAAATGATAGGAAGAATAGTCGATATACATCCATTAGCATGAGAGTTATACTATTTAAGAACAATAATCAATAAATCAATCGGTGAAGTAGACAATCCTCTCAATTTAGGATATCAATCGGTAAAAACATGCTTAACAAAAAAAAAAAAATAGAGCTTTCGACTTTTAAAGGCTACATCTAAAATAATATGAGCTCCAACACTTCACTTTGATAGATAAAGAGAAGGTAGTGCAACAAGATGAACGCGGAAAAGATATGCCATAACCATATATATATATATTCTCTACACACGTAAAAAGTTACCGATACGATACATATTAATATTTATAGTAAATAAATTTTTTAATTCTCTATGATTGCTTCAGTTTCTTACAATTACACTTTTGCATTCGTATATGTAAACGTATAACTAATTTAATTTGAAATATATATTAAACTCATCGATAAAAAAAACCCACGCGTAGCGTGGGTATAAAATCTAGTCTATACTATATAAAAGTTGAAGCTATAAGCTTCTAAAAGCGTCCACATAGGCGATAAATCAACCAATAGTAACGTGTCACGTCAATATTTATGAATTATGTTAATTTTGTTTTTGTTGATAATAAGAAACTTTCCCTTTTTTAAAATTAAAAGATATTATATTTAAATTTTTAATTGAAAACTTCCATTTAAGATGACAAATAACATCTATAACAAGTTGGTTATGGAAAATATAAGCTAAAAGGAAATTTACCATTACTTTTAGAGTTAGTTCTAAATAGTAGTTTTCTATTTTCTATTAGGATTGGAAATAACAATGTTGTGCTATATATACCTTGATGGAGTTGTGATCAAAGACATGAGTTTTAGAGTTTAGTTTTCAGTTATTTCCAAAATCTAATAAAGAGAGTTATTCTTTATTTTATATAGAGAGTTATTTTTTAGATCAAGGCTTGAAAAACTTTATATAAAAAACATCATGTGTATGTTGTCCATCTCAAGGTATTTTTATTAGTGGGTGTTCTTTATATTAAGCGTTTCTTTTTTTGTGCTTTCTTTATTATTGTTATTCGTTTCTTTATTAGTCTATGCTCATTAATACTTTCTAGGATTTGCATGGTATATTCGTCTTACATATTAAACATGATACCGGGTATATCGTTTGTTTGTCTTATGTTTGTATTGTTTTAATGATGTTTATGGTTTCTTACGATAGTTTTGTTGTTCTTTGTTTTTCTTATTCACAGTTTGCCGTGTCGAATTCTTCGTTCTTATGTTAGTCTTCATAATCTTATCGACGATTTTTTGTAATTTTTGCTATAAGCTCCTAAAGGCGTCCATCTAAGCATTAAATTAACCAATAGTGTCGTGCCACATCAATATTTAGTATTAAATTAATTTTCTATTTATTGTTAATAGGAAACTAAGAGATAAATTTCTTTTTTTTCATAAACCTATTGTTTTTTAGTAGTATTATAGATTATGAAAAATTCAAAAAAACATTAAGGTAGTAGAAGTAATGATGTTAATATAAAAATATCTTTATAATTATCTATAAAAATATGTATTTAAAAATTAATAGAAATTCTATTTTTAGCGAAATATAAGTTAATCTAGATATATTAAATTAATATGTATTAATTTCAAGGCAGTAGTTTGATTTTATAGTCAAACTAAATCATTCTTTAACTTCTATTTAGTGTGCTATAAATCAAGCAATAGTAACGTGCCACGTCAATATTTATGAATTACGTTAATTTCGTTTTTGTTGAAAATATGAATCTTTTTTTTTTTAAATGACAAAAATCATCTATTTTTTTACGCAAGTAGGAAATTTTAAAAGTTGAAGCTATAACCTCTTAAATGCGTCCACATAAGCATTAAATCCAATAGTGTTACATGTCAATATTTATGAATTAAATTAATTTTGTATTTGTTGATAATGGAAAATTTTATATTATTTTTAATGACAAAAATCATCTATTTCCTTACACAAATAGGAAATTTTAAGATTAATGTTTAAAAATTGTTCCTAAAGTTCAAGGTATAAGCTCCTAAAGTTGCTGATATACCCTTCTAGGTTGAAGGGTATTCTATTGTACCCTTCTCTATTCTAAGTACCCTTCTTCAATAACCACATTACTGTGCGGACCATTTTACCCTTACTTCCGAAATTTTAATTATAAAAGAAAATATTAAAATGAACCAATCAGAATTGGCTATTCATCAGCCAATCATGAAAAAGAGTTTGGATTTCTTATCCTTCTCATTGTACGGACAAAATCAAAAAAATCTGGTAAAATGAAATCTTGGTTTCACGATTCAAGCGAAGAAATCTAAATCGACGACGCCGTCGATCTCTCAGATCGCATCATAGTAAACGTCATCGGTGCGTCCTACTCCAGTAGAAACTCCGTCAAGCAAAGTACATCCATCGTCATTGGCACAAACCAGATCCGTTGTCGGTTGTTTCTCAACTCCTCCGTTTCGGCAAAGCTTAGGTGAAGCTCAGGTGAATCTCAGGCAAAACTCATGTCATTATTAACTCCATTTTAGTTCCGATTTGTACGAATTTGAGTTTGAGATTGATTTGATTTGTAATTGATGGTTTCGTAACCAAATGAGTTTGATTCATTTTCAGGTGACAATGAATAACACCCATTGCACAGTAATACATTTTGAGTTTGGGGGATACTATGACAAAAGAGAAGGTCACGTAGAATGGATTTCAAAAGAAGATAAACTTGAAACTTTAGTGTTTAGAACACATGTGGAAGAGGTAACATATTCTATGTTAGTGGAGAGTATTAGGAAGAGGATTCATCTAAATAAAGATAGGGAGGTTAAGTTAAGTTACTTTCCAATGGTCTTGAGTAAAAAACCATCATACATTTATGATGATGATGGTGTTTATGGTTATTTGATGGAGATGAGTAAGGAGCTATGTAGGAATGTTTTGTATGTGGAGGATATTAGAGTTGAGGGGAAAAATCAGTGTGGAGAAGAATTATCAAGAGTGGAACGAGAAAGTGAATTTGGTGGGGATAACTATGATATGCTTTCTAATGGGAGAGATAAGGTTAATGATGAGATGCTTTCAGATGATGAGATGCTTTCAGATGGGATAGATAAGGTTAATGAAGGTGGGGAAGGTGGTATCATGACTGTGTACGGAGGCGAAACATCAGAACATGTTGAGGATGTGGTAAATCTTGATGGTGAGTTTGGTAATGTTGGAAATCAGGTGGATGGAGAATCTGGTGGTGGTTTGCGTGAACCACCTGAGCTTGCACCTAGTCAAGGAGGGAGTCAGCAAGGTAAGGAATGGGATGATGGTATTAGTATGAAGGTAGGAGATGAATTTGAAAGTAAGAGGGCAGTTCATCATTTAGTTGAAAGAGCTTCGCATCAAAACTGTTTTGCGTCTGCTACGAAGAAATCAGATATGGTGTTGTATGTTGTCAAATGTCGTGAAGCTCAAAATGGTTGTAAGTGGCATCTACGGGCTGCGAGAGATGGGAAGTCAGATCGTTTCTCGGTTAGAACTTACCGAAAAATGCATACATGCTTCGGTCTAGCACGAGTACAAGCAAAAAGAAAATGAAAGCATCAACACGCTTATTTGCTAATGTAGTGCATGAAGATTATCCAGGTAGATTTGAGACACCGTCTCCAAAAATTCTCATGGATTTGGTTCAAGGAAGACTTGGGGTCAGACCTTCATACACTACGGCTTGGCGAAGGAAAAAACAAGCTGTGAATGATGTCCGCGGAAGTCCAGAGCGTATTTTAAGTTGTTGCATTCGTACTTGTACATGTTAAAGGAGGTTAATCCTGGGACAGTTACAAGTGTGAAAGTAGATAAGGAGAATAAATTCATGTATGTTTTCTTCGCTTTGGGAGGATGCATTGAAGGGTTTAAGGTTATGAGAAAAGTGTTAATGGTTGATGCAACTTTTCTGAAATCTGCTTATGGTGGAGTGCTTCTTGTTGCAACTGCTCAGGATCCAGACCGTCATCATTATCCCATTGCCTTTGCTGTAGTTGATGGTGAGAAAGATGCGAGTTGGAAGTGGTTTTTTGAAACCTTGAAAACCGTTGTACCAGATACTAAAGAATTGGTGTTCATGTCAGATAGAAATGCAAGTCTTATAAAGTCAATAAAGTTGGTGTACCCGAACGCTTATCATGGGTATTGTATCTTCCATTTGTCGCAAAATGTGAAAGGTAAAGTGTCTTATATGAATAAAGACATAGTTGCAAATACATTTAGGGATTGCACGCAAGTGTACACAGTGGCTGAGTTTGAGAAAATGTATGGTGCTTTTAGGTCTCGATATCCTGCTGTAGGTGAATATCTAGATACGAGTGTAGAGACAAAGAAATGGGCGAGGTATTGTTTTCCTGGTGAAAGGTACAACATAGACACCACTAACTCAGCTGAGTCTATCAATAATGTGTTTAGAAATGCAAGGAAGTACGCCTTATTGCCATTGATTGACGCGATTGTTGAGAAGTTGTCTGAATGGTTTAACAAACATAGGCAGACGGCGAATGCTATTCCGGATGGTCATATGTTGGTGCCTGTTGTGGAGGATGCAATTCACGAAACCGTTGAGACTGCAACAAAGCTTCAAACAACCGAGCTAAACAGTTTGTCACTTGAGTTTAGTGTCATAGGATCTGATGGAAAGAAGTATTTGGTGAACTTGAAGAAAAAAAGTTGTAGTTGCAAGTGTTTTAACATTGACCGGATTCCTTGTGAGCATGGTATAGCGGCTGCTATGAATGACAAGAAGAGGACCTTTAAGTTACATCAGTTGTGCACCAAGTATTATTTGGTGAAAAACTGGTCAAAAGCGTACAAAAGGACGATTTACTTAGTGCCCCATGAGTCGCATTGGAAGGTTCCGGATAATATAAAAGCAAAGTTTGTAATACCTCCAGCGTGTACACGAAAACGAGGAAGAAATCAAGAGACAAGGCATCCATCAGTTGGAGAATATTCGGCTAAGAAGAAGCGAAGGAGTGGTGGAGATAAGGATCCTGAAGATAATCGTACAGTTTAAGTGAAGACGTTGTAAGAGAATTATAACATTATGTGTGATTGTAACTGAAACGACCTGACCCGTTTTTTTTTAAAAACAATTAATCCTTGGTTTCGGACTAACATTCCTATAAATGCTATCCTCAACAACCAAGCAGACATAAACAGTCAACCAGCGGATAACATCAATTAACCAAGAAAACAATTCCATTAAAACTTAAGACAACCGTTCCAATAACAAATTCCAATTCAATAAAACCAGCAACCTAGCAGAGTTCTAAAACAGAAAGAAACAACAGTAAACACCCAACACGAGACCCTAGATCATCTCCCTCTTCTTAGCCGTGATTCCACGATCACAATTTGCCTTTACCTGCATCACATGAAAAAAAAGATGCGTGAGTATTATCACAAATACCCAGTGAGACGGTCATCCCATCTACGACTGCGCACTCAGACGCGATGGATCCGCTCAGGCAAACACGCATCAAACAATCACACAATCACAACAATGGCTCAACCACAGCCCAGACAGGCGGCCTGTCGACCGACACTACCACTAGGTGTCGATCGACACCCCTGTGCACACTTGTCGATCGACACACCCACGGTGTCTATCGATCGACACACCCACGGTGTCTATCGATCGACAGCTCCACAAGACCCTGTCGATCGACACAACCTCTAGGTGTCGATCGACAGATCCTCAACCACCTGTCGATCGACACAACCTCTAGGTGTCGATCGACAGCTCTCGTGTTGTCCTGTCGATCGACACACGCAAGTGTTGTCGATCGACACACCCAAGTGCTGTCGATCGACAGGCCGTCGCAGATTCATGGGAAATCGATCATTATCCTCACGGATCGATTTCCTCCCCTGTGATGACACGAAACCTGCACGCAAATCACAATCCACACAATCCAAACACAAATCACAGCCTCAACAAACACATCAAGTTCAAACAAATCGTTCCAAACCTATCACCAAACAACCCTAACGAATCCACTAGCCCAGAAGTCATGGTCACGCACTCACCTTAGCCTATTAGTTGCCTCAGACCTCAACCTCTCGCAACTCTCATCCTTTGCCTGATGAACAAGGCAAATCAAACCAGTCGGTTAACCCAAACAGAAATAGTCGGTTAAACCAACCAACCAAACCAATCCGGTTAACTAAACCAATCTATTTAACTAAACTAAACCAAAACAAACCAAACCGGTTAACTAAACCAAACTAAACCAATCTGGTTAACTAAACCAATCTGGTTAACTAAACCAAACCAATTGGAGTTTCTACTAAACCGGATTAGGGTTTTCTAAAAACAGAAACAACACACCGACTTCGAAAGCACACTGAGAACTGATATTACCTCGAAATCATGATCGGAAACCTGATCTGGAATCTTGTGACCGAGAGCTTTCCAACGATATGCAGATCATTTCCTAACTCCTTCTGGTTCGACGGGAAAAACACCCACGAAGTGGACTGATTGCAGATATAATTCTGCACGAACCTCTCTCGGGAAAACAACAATAAATCTCAGAATACTCATCCAAAAGACAATCCGATTTCGCCTAAAGCTAGATATCAGAGTGGAGAACTTACCCTAAAAGTTTCACTCTAATCCAAATAGATTAGACAGTTAGATCCTCTGTTCTTCTTAAACACGTCAGAACTGTCGTCATCTCATTCTTTTCTACGAACACCAAAACGAATCCTCTTCTCTTCTCTTCCAATTTTTCAGCCTCTATCACCTTTTTCTGCACAAAAGGGAGGCTGGTCTCTCTTATAAACGAGCCCTAGGTTCCCTTAACCCAAACCAGCCAAACCGAACAATTAAAATTAAACCATTCGGTCCAATTCAAATCTCTTTTCTAAATTTTGGTTCACGGGCGTTACAATTCTCCACCACTAAACATGGATTCGTCCTCGAATCCTAAAACACAACCCACATGGCTAACCACCTGGCCAACCTGCCACTAACACCGGAGACTACATCTCCCAGACCCTCTCGAGGCTCACATCCGTCCTATGCATATAGACCCGTCTCAGACATTGATTGCCCATAGCTCATAACTTATAACCACCATCTAGCTCTCGGGATCGCCACACCTCAGCTCTAGGTGTCTAGTATCAACCCACCTCAGTCCGCGCAGTCCTGACGGTGTTTGATACTCAACCATCTCCACACCTCAACCCATTAAGACACATAGTCTATCAAGCTCTCGGTATGCAAAGATTTGCCAGAGGTCGCAACCTCCCAAACTATCCCCATACCCTCACGCTCTCAGTCCTCGCAGTCCTGACGAACGATCGGTATGCAGGGAACCCACTGTCCCCCGGAGAGACGCATCTCTCAAGATCTGCCGGAGACTCATCTCCAAGAAAGAACCAATGTCTATCTCTGAGCTACGCAATCAATTCCTAACGTCTATAATGCACCTCTGACCGGAACTACCTCCTAAGGTCTCACATGATATTCCCTTCCCGGAATACCATCACAACCGCGATCATCACAGATCATCCAGACCATCCATCACCTCGAATGTCCCCTCAGAGTCTCCCCGGAACTAGACAGTTCTAACCACCGTAAAACTTCTATTCTGAGACTCTCTCACACATACACACACAAACCGCTAGAGTCCCCACCGAAACTGGCAAATTCTATTCGCAATAAAACTTCCATTTCGGGGTTCTCTAACCGCTAACACATGACTAACAAGTCATAAACACATAAGAAAAACACTTTCTTATTCACTGGAAAATGTCATAATCATTACAACTTTAATGAAAATACAAAATCCACAACCAAAAACCTCACCACACCCGGTGATCACAACACAAAACTGAAACTGGGAAACCACAAAGAAAAACGAATTCACTCCTCGGCTTGCTTCTCGAACCACTTCCTGAACTTCGTTTTCATCTTTGCCTCTGGTTCCCAAGTCTCCTCCTGAATACCGTTACAGTCCCACAAGACTCTCAACAACGGCACTCTCTTCCGGCGCAGAACCTTGGTACTTCTCTCAAGAATCTTAATCGGCCTCATCCCAACAGTCAGATTAGGCTGAAGATCTGCAGGAATCGTCACTGCTACCTCCTCAGAAGCATGCAAGCATCTCCTGAGTTTCGAAACATGAAACACATCATGGAATTTCCCCATGATCGGAGGCAGCTCCAACCGATAAGCAACTGGTCCCACACGCTCCACAACCCGGAACGGACCCATGTACCTCGTACTAAGCTTATCCTCGGATATGGACCTGTTCAGACCCCGCATCATAGCCATCTTGAGATACACTCGATCTCCGACTGCAAACTCCAACTCTTTCCTTCTCCTATCGGCATAACTCTTCTGCCGATCCTGAGCCTCTTTCATGTTCAGCTTCACAACACGGATCTTCTCCGTCGTCTCCTGAACAAAATCAGCCCCAAAGATACTCCTCTCCCCCACTTGGGTAAAACATAGCGGAGTACGACATGGCCTCCCATACAACGCCTCAAAAGGAGCCATTCCGATACTCGCCTGAAAACTGTTGTTATATGCGAATTCCACCAAACTCAAGTGATCCGCCCAATGACCACCCCAATATAGTACGCACATCCTTAACAGATCTTCCAGTGTCTGAATCGTCCTTTCGGACTGCCCATCCGTCTGCGGATGATTAGCTATACTCATGTGCACCTTAGTGCCCATCTCAGCCTAAAAAGCTCTCCAGAACACTGAAGCAAACCTCGGATCTCGATCCGACACAATACTCGCGGGCACCCCATGCAACCTTACAATCTCCTTCACATACTTCTTAGCCAAGACCTCAGCTCCATCTGTCTTCTTAATGGCCAGAAAATGTGCGGACTTAGTCAGTCGGTCCACAATAACCCAAATCGCATCATAGGTCCGAGAAACCGGCAACCCTACTACGAAATCCATAGTGATCATGTCCCACTTCCACTCTGGAATGGGTAGACTCTGCAATAAGCCACTAGGAACTTGGTGCCCAGCCTTCACCAACTGACACACATTGTAAGCTGCAACCCAATCTGCCACATCTCTCTTCATCCCGACCCAATGATAATATCGTTTCAGATCCCGATACATCTTAGTCGCTCCCGGATGAATCGAAAACTTACTCGCATGAGCTTCTCTCAGAATTTCCTGCCTCAAGTCCTCATCCTTAGGAACACAGACTTGTCCATGCACTAAGATAGTCCCATTGGCAGAAACCTGATATTCGGAACCAGCAGCTTTAGAGAGATCTATCAACACCTGATCCTTCTCCTGAGCTACTCGGATCCTGCTCAAAAGATCCGCCTGATCTGCCGCCGCTAAACCCAACGGTTCCTCTGAAGTGACACACAACCTCAAAGTACTAATCATGCTCACCAGATTCTCCACATCCTGCTCCTCAGATGAATCATACCTCCTTCGACTAAGAGCATCGGCCACAGTGTTAGCCTTACCAGGATGGTAGACAATGTCCAGGTCGTAATCAGCCAACAACTCCGACCATCGCCTCTGTCGTACATTTAAATTCTGCTGAGTAAAAATGTACTTTAGATTATGATGATCAATGAACACCTGAACTCTGCCACCATACAAGTAAGACCTCCAGATTTTCAACGCGAAGATCACTGCCGCCAGCTCCAAGTCATGAACAGGATAATTGCCCTCATGCTTCCTCAACTGCCTCGAAGCATAAAGAATCACCTTACCCTGCTGCATCAGCACACAACCCAAACCAACTCCCGAAGCATCTGTGTACCCCACATAAGGCTCACCCGGTTCAGGCAACGCCAATACTGGTGTACTAGTCAACATCGTCTTCAGCTTCGTGAAACTCAGCTCACAATCAGCCGACCACACGAAAGGAACATCCTTCACCGTCAGCTTCGTCATAGACTGAGACATACTCGCAAAACCTTTGACGAATCTCCGATAATAGCCTGCCAACCCAAGAAAACTCCTGATCTCAGTTGCATTCCTCGGTCTAAGCCAATCTCGGATAGACTGAATCTTCGACGGATCCATAGAAACTCCTTCTGCAGAAACGATGTGACCCAAAAATCCCATCTCTCTCTGCCAGAAACTGCACTTACTCAACTTCGCAAACAGCTTTTGTTCCCACAACTTCTCCAGAACTCTCCTCAAATGAACCTCATGTTCCTCCAGACTCTTCGAATACACCAGAATATCATCGATGAAGATGATTACGAACTCATCCAGATACTCCTGGAAAACTCCGTTCATCAACCTCATAAATGCCGCCGGTGCATTCGTCAATCCGAATGGCATCACTACAAACTCAAAATGCCCATACCGAGTCCTGAAAGCCGTCTTCTGAACATCTGCTTCGTCGATCGGAATCTGGTGGTAACCGGATGCCAAGTCAATCTTGGAGAACCAAGTAGCCCCTCTCAACTGATCTAACAACTCATCAATTCTCGGAAGAGAATACTTGTTCTTCACAGTGACTCGGTTAAGCCCTCGATAGTCGATGCACAACCGGAAACTACCATCTTTCTTCTTTACAAACAACACCGGTGCTCCCCACGGTAAAGTACTTGGTCGAATAAACCCCTTCTCCAACAAATCCTCCAACTGCTTCTTCAATTCAGCCAACTCGGCTGGAGCCATTTGATAGGGTGCCTTAGACAACGGCGTCGTTCCGGGCTCTAACTCAATCGTGAAAGGATCAGACCGAGACGACGATAATCCTTGCAACGACTGAATAACATCCTCGAAATCCTGAGCGACCCGAATATCTCTCACATCAACCCCACCAACAGCCTCCGGCATTACAATCGTGGCCAGGTAAGCCTCGCAACCCCTCTCAATCATCGCCTCAGCCTGGACAAGAGAGATCACAAGACTACCTGAAGTCGGTCTCACTCCTTGGTAAACCAACCTACCACCTTCACGTTCGAATACCACTCGACCCCGATGACAATCCAGATGGACTCTGTACCGGTTCAACCAATCCATACCAAGGATAACATCGTACAACTCCACCGGACTGATCACCAAGTCAGCTGGCATCAACTCACCCGCTACCAAGATATCCACCTCCTTCGCCCGGCTATGCGTAGCTAGAAATTCTCCTCCAGCAACCATAACCGGTCTAGTCCGCTCACCAGCGTCACTCCGGATACCACTTCTCTCAGCATGATTCGGAGTAATGAAGCAATTCGATGCTCCATAATCAAACAACACGTGAGACTCACACCCACCCACAAACAAGGTCCCTACACAATTCCCATGTGCTAAGCAACCTAACTTTCTATCACAGACAAACACTCTAAAACAAGCACCAAGAAATTCTACACTACTGAATTTGCAAAGTCTGAATTAGAAAGTTACCTGTGATCGGCCTCGAGCTCGGCTCTCCCGGCGCTGCAATAGCCGGCAGACGCTCCATCGCTGCGATCTGGTCCAATGGCTGCACCGGCCCATACTGAGCTACTGGCTGGACCACAGCCACTGCCAACGGCTGCAACTTCGGATAGTTCGGCCTGATGTGCCACGACTCTCCACACTGATAGCAAGTCCGAGCCACTCGAACCTCACTCTGCTTCGGGCAACTCTCCCTCTTGTGGTCTAAGCTACCAGAAGCATAACATCCTCGGCCACTCTGACCCGATCCCGAAGCACCATCCCATTTCCTCTTCTGTCATTGCGCAGGCTTGCCGCCTTTGCCAGGACCCGCTTGCTGCACCTGCTGCTGCTGAGGCCTCCGAGGCTGAACAGCTGGAACTACCACCGCAGCCTGCTCCCTCAGATCCTCCTCGATCTGTGTGGCCACCTCCACCAACTCCACTCTACACCCGAACCTAATGCCTCTGCACCGAGTCCTCGCAAGAACCTCTGAACCTGAGCCTGCTCATCTTCCAAGCTCCTACCAGCATAACCTAGGAGTCTGTTAAACTCCACGTCATACTCCCGCACAGACTTCGCCCCCTGAGTCAAGTCCAATAACCTCACCTCCAAATGATCCAATGCCTCCTGAGGGAAGAACTTGGAGTTAAACTCCGTCACAAAGTCTGACCACGACATAACTGTCCCAACCCATCTAGCTGCCACACTCCTCCACCAGATATGTGCATCACCGTCCAAATAATTGACCGCCAAGTCTACCTTGTATCCCTCTGGACACCTAATCGAGCGAAAGTTCCGCTCCAACCTCATCCTCCACTCATCAGCCTCCTCAGGCTTCACACCTCTGGCAAAAGAACCCGTACCGATCCTCTACATCTGCTCCATCATACGGATATATGACGGAACCTCATCAGCAACCGCAGCCCTCGGCTGCACCTCTGCCACTCGTGGCAACACTGGAGCCTGCACTGGCACCGCACCCGGTAACCGCTCCAACAACTGTCTCAGCAGATCAGCCAACCGATCATCTCCAGCTTGGGTTACCCCTGCGGCGGCGACCGCACCCCCAGCTGCGCAAACACCACTAGCACCACCAGCCTCAATGGGACCCAAACCAGCCCCTGCAGGACCCACCCGACCCGTTTTTTTTTTAAAAACAATTAATCCTTGGTTTCAGACTAACATTCCCATAAATGCTATCCTCAACAACCAAGCAGACATAAACAGACAACCAGCGGATGACATCAATTAACCAAGAAAACAATTCCATTAAAACTTAAGACAACCAGTTCCAATAACAAATTCCAATTCAATAAAACCAGCAACCTAGCAGAGTTCTAAAACAGAAAGGAACAACAGTAAACACCCAACACGAGATCCTAGATCATCTTCCTCTTCTTAGCCGTGATTCCACGATCACAATTTGCCTTTACCTGCATCACATGGAAAAAGAGATGCGTGAGTATTATCACAAATACCCAGTGAGACGGTCATCCCATCTACGACTGCGCACTCAGACGCGATGGATCCGCTCAGGCAAACACGCATCAAACAATCACACAATCACAACAATGGCTCAACCACAGCCCAGACAGGCGGCCTGTCGATCGACACTACCACTAGGTGTCGATCGATACCCTTGTGCACACCTGGCGATTGACACACCCACAAGATCCTGTCGATCAACACAACCTCTAGGTGTCGATCGACAGATCCTCAACCACCTGTCGATCGACACAATCTCTAGGTGTCGATCGACAGCTCTCGTGTTGTCCTGTCGATCGACACACCCAAGTGATGTCGATCGACAGGCCATCGCAGATTCATGGGAAATCGATCATTATCCTCTCGGATCGATTTCCTCCTCTATGATGACACGAAACCTGCACGCAAATCACAATCCACACAATCCAAACACAAATCACAGCCTCAACAAACACATCAAGTTCAAACAAATCGTTCCAAACCTATTACCAAACAACCCTAACGAATCCACTGGCCCAGAAGCCATGGTCACGCACTCACCTTAGCCTATTAGTTGCCTCAGACCTCAACCTCTGGCAACTCTCCTCCTTTTCCTAATGAACAAGGCAAACCAAACCAGTCGGTTAACCCAAACAGAAATAGTCGGTTAAACCAACCAACCAAACCAATCCGGTTAACTAAACCAATCTAGTTAACTAAACTAAACCAAAACAAACCAAACCGGTTAACTAAACCAAACTAAACCAATCTGGATAACTAAACCAGTCTCGTTAACTAAACCAAACCAATTGGAGTTTCTACTAAACCGGATCAGGGTTTTCTAAAAACAGAAACGACATGCCGACTTCGAAAGCACACTGATAACTGAGATTACCTCAGAATCATGATCAGAAACCTGATATGGAATCGTGAGACCGAGACCTTTCCAACGATATGCAGAATGTTTCCTAACTCCTTCTGGTTCGAGGGGAAAACACACACGAAGTGGACTACTTGTAGATCCAATTCTGCACGAACCTCTCTCGGGAAAATAACAATAAATCTCAGAATACTCATCCAAAAGACAATCCGATTTCGCCTAAAGCTAGATATCAGAGTGGAGAACTTACCCTAAACGTTTCACTCCAATCCAAACAGATTAGACAGTCTGATCCTCTGTTCTTCTTAAACAAGTCATAACTGTCTTCATCTCATTCTTTTCTACGAACACCAAAACGAATCATTTTCTCTTCTCTTCCAATTTTTCAGCCTCTATCACGTTTTTCTGCACAAAAGGGAGGCTGATCTCTCTTATAAACGAGCCCTAGGGTTCTCTTAACCCAAACCAGCAAAACCGAACAATTAAAATTAAACCATTCGGTCCAATTCAATTCTCTTTTCTAAAATTTGGTTCACTGGCGTTACAGTAACATTATGTTTTAACATTCGTACAATTGGTTTCAGACTTCCGTGTTATGTTTCTTTTTTTTTTAATTAAATACTAAGTTATGCTTTTTTTTAAAAAAATGATATGATTAAGTAGCATGTGTAAACTGAGATTAAGGTGTTAATAAAATTTGCAAACAAGAGGTTAAATGCTAAAATTCAAAATATATTATTAAAATTGGAAATCAAATTGCAAACAAGAGGTCAAATGCTAAAATTCAAAATATGTTATGAAAATTCGAAATCAATGATACTTGTAAAGGTTATTTACTAGTGATATTCTAGTTTTGTCAAATAAAGTATATACTTGTACAGAAAAATATATTTTAACAAATAAAGTTCCATGAGACCATTGAGAATGTTAACTGATTATATGTACTGATATGTCCAACTATTAGAAATCAAGTTGTATTGGTGTACAACTAATTAATCACTAAAAGTGCAAAAATACAACTATTTAATAATTTGTACAACTAATATTTTGGTACAACTATATTGTAGTGGTGCCATTAAATTATTAATATATATGGTATCATGTGTTACTAAATGGCGGCGCCATGTCATCATAACCAATAAAAACGTGTAAAACATTGTTTAGGGGGTTTGAAGTGAAATGATTTTAAAATTCCAAATTTTTTAAAAACATTTGAATTTCAAAAATTTTAAAATCGCGTAAATACATCAAAAGACAGAAACTCTTTCTTTAAATGCTTTGGGTTTCCAAGAACTAAAAACACTTCTTTCATCTTTTCCCTTTCTCTCTATCATATTTTCTCTAGGGTTTTCCTATAGTACAAAAGGCGATTCATAGAGCATTTGCAACAAATTCAGGTTTGTTCCTTTTCGAATACAGATCTACAGGTTGTCTGTCCTCTGTTCGAAAAACAAGAACTAGAAATCTTGGGTTTCGATTTGGATTGTTGGTTTTAGATTTGTGTTTCCGATAGAAGTATAAATCTTGTGAGCTTAGGTTTTTGATTTGGGTTTCGATTAGACTATGGGTTTGATTTCGATTAGGGTTTCGATTTGATTTTGGATTTGGTTTTTATTTTGGATTATTCTTTGGACAGCGAACATGGCGAGGACTTTCAGTTACAGTTCGTCGGCTGGACCAAGCGTCAGCAGTGGTTGTCGTGAACCTGATGCAGATTACGGCCTTCCGCCGAATCGCTGTTTTTGTGGTGGAATTATCACTGTCCAAACCTCTCACACTGATCTCAACCCTGGAAGGAGGTTCTTCACTTGTAAGAACAGTGAGGTAAGGATTGTTTCTTGTTTTTTTTTTATGAAGATGGTGATGAGGATTGTGTATATTTGTGTGAAGAAGAATATGATGAGGATTTGATCATTTCCTGTGTAGAATGGAGGTGCTCACATATGGAAATGGTGGGACGATGCCGTTATGGAGCAATTCACAATTCTAAAATGCGGAGTGGATGAGGCGAATGATAAGATTCGAAACATTAGAGTGTTTGGAGGGAAGGCAACTGATGATGGTGAATTTGTTAGGATGAAGGAGTGCCTAATGAAGTACGAATCAAAGATGGAGGAGTTCGAGTTGAAGTTGCTTACCAATCAGAAGTGGTCCACGAACAAGTATGTGATTGGTGGGGGTCTCTTTGCCTTCATATCCATTGCAATTCTCTGTTTCTTTAAGTGAAACCTTTGTTTAAGATGTAATATTTTCAGAAACCCTTTGTTTGGGACGTACTATTTTCGGAAACCCTTTGTTTGGGATGTACTATTGTCGGAAAACCCTTTGTTTCTTATTATCTCTTTAACTAAAACTCTTGTTTGGGATGTTATATTTTGAGAAGTATCGATCATTATATTATAATAATGCGAAATCTACTATTTTTATAATACATTTGTGCAATGCTAATTGTTAGGATCAGAACACATAATGATAGTTATACCAACTTGATCATTTGTACACGTAGTGATAGTTGTACAACCTTGACCATTTGTACACGTAGTGATAGTTGTACCAACTTGACCATTTGTACCAACATAAACCACAATGTTCACAATGTTCGCATTCCAAATCTAACAACACCAAAATGAAACAAAACACCACAATGTAATAATTTCCAATTCTAACAACAACAAAATGAAACAAAATACCACAATGTTATCATTTCCAAGTCTAACACCACCCACAATGAAACAAAACACAAAAATGTTATCATTTCCAAGTCTAACACCACCAAAATGAAACTAAACACTACAATGTTATCATTTCCAAATCTAACAACATCAAAATAGTTGGAAACACCAAAAAAGGATTTTTAAATTGCCTATCTTGGTTGGTAAGGAGACTTGTGGAAACGTGAAGGTAGAATTTCTCTCTTCTTCTTCTTTGAAATAACCTTGAATTTTTTATTCCCACTGCTCACCACAACACTGGGAGTTTTTGATTCCCACTCTTCTTCATTCAGACCCCACTCTTCTGACGCTTCATTCAGACCTTCATCATCTTCCACAACAACACCCTCCGCTTCATTCCGACCTTCACCACCTTCCACATTACTTGGTTCTTCCATTACAACATCCTCACTTGGATTAGCTTCTAAAAAAACAGTCTCACCTTCTTCTTGATCTTATCTATTACCAAAATCACAACCTGTATCAGGAATCCACTGATCATCCATCCAAGGTCCACTCTTCTCTGCATTATGAACATATTCTTCAACAACTTTCACTCTTGTATCCAATGCATTGACCTTATGTAATATCTCCTTTAACCCATCATCCATATTTTTTCTCAAAATCTGCACACTCTCTACAACCTTTGTCAGTCCATCCTGAGATGTAGGATTAGAGGATGGTCCACCAAAAGTTTCATTTTGCTCATCCATCACTGTTGGTGTTCTAGCAGCCACATCTGCATTGAACATCTCTTCCCACCATATAGGATTTTCTTTAGCTAAACATTTCCTCCAGCCATCAACAATTGGATCAAATGTGTCCATCTCATCGTCTGATTCACCTATCAGTCGTTCCAACAAAGCTTCTTCAACCTCCTCAGTTTCCAAGACACTTTGAATTTCCTGTCCAATAGAAGAAATAAATTATAACCAAACTAAGAAGAAAAATGAAAATGAGTATGCTTAACCTTTTTACCTTCGTTGATCTAAGTGAATCATTAATATCAGACAACGGAAAACCTTTCATCTCCGTTTGAATTTCATTCTGCACATCCTTGGACAGTCACTACTACCTCCTCTAACATCTTTTCTGAACTTTCTCTTTAGTTCTGGAATTGCCTCAAAGGCCAAAACCTACAAATTGAACAAGACCATACATTAAAGGACCAACCAAACCATATCAGTTTAATTGATAAATGAGGATTACCTCCAAAGGGATACAAAAACTAGGATAGCTCCATGTTGGTCTAGCAACTCCATCAAAATGATCCATCATATGAAATATCTCTTTCATGTTGTCTTCAAATGTCAAACGCCCTCATGGAAAGTTCCTACACAAATCCAGATCATCTACAACTCTTTGAAAGAAAAGCTCTACCTCCTTTGCTTTTTTTCCACTCTTTGACTTTCCAATCAAGACACTGCCTAAGAAGAAGAGGACAACCATCTTCATTCTATCTCCACAATACTTCATCTTCAACAACTTTTATTCCACACGTTTGATTGTTACAACTGTTCCTTCTTTGAAATACCTTTTCACAAACCTCAGACTGCCTGCTTTCTCATAACCCGTAGGATAATGATGACAGTCTAATCCGGAGATGAGGGCATGTTCTCTTAATGAATAGCAGATGGGGGTTCCATTAACAACAAACCAGCATTCTCTACACTTATCTGTACGAGCCATATGAAGAATTAACATCCACATACCTGTTACCTTATGGTTATTCTCCTTAAACATGTGAAAGAAATGCTTGAATTGATGATGCCCATGAAACCATTTTTTCTCTTCTTCAGTAAGTACATAATTAAGAGTCTCAACCGCCTTCTTTACATAACATCTTGTTGAAATCTTACATGGTTTGGTATACGCAGTCGGGCTAAAGTACATGTTCAAAGGTTGCATTACTTCGGTTTCCTCTGGTTCCCTTTCGGCTTCCTCCTCTGCTTCTTTCTCTAAATCCGTTGGGGATGTCTGTGATTCCCGATTGTCTGCACCACTCTCTTCTTCTCTAATGTTCGTATCTTCTCGATTCATCTCTTCTTCATGATTCGACTCTTCTTCATGATTACTCTCCTCTTCTCGATTCATGTTCTCTAATTGATCCTTCCTCGCTTTTCGTATAGCGAATCTCTTTTTACGAACCATTTCCGATGTCACCAACAGTCTAAAGTTTCTAAACAAGGATTTCGCCAAAGAAGAGAGAAAGAAGAAGAAATATCGAAGCAATTGATTGGATTCAATGGATCTTCAGTATCAGTTACGAAGAAGAGAGAAAGAAGAAGAAATATCGAAAAATTTCTAACTGGCGGAAAAGTCGATGGATTCGATTCGATATTTTAGGGTTAGATCTCAGATATCCGTTTCATTTTCTTGGGTTTGGGTGATCCAGGTAAACGGCGGGTTGACCCGATTTCGTACCCGGTACATCTGACCATTTTTAGGGTCTTTATTGTCTTTTACCATGTTTGGATTAAAAAGAAAATGAATTTATATTAAGAAGGGTAACTCAGAATATCTTTCAGTCTAGAAGGGTATATAGAAAATGATCCTCCTAAAGCTCTCCATGTAAGATTTAAATCAATCATTAAAAATTTGCACATCACACTATACATAATTAAATTTTTCTAAATGATAAGAAGTCAAATTTTCTTAATATACAATTGGAAAATAGCTATAAAGTTGATGAGCTATTTACTTATTTTCGTTTTTTTTAACTTCTATTTTTTAATTGTTGGTTTTTTCCTATTTTCTTCTTTTCCACTTATGAAAAAATAAATTCTTTTTTATAAAAGTTAAAATAATACATGGATGATTAAAATTTAGAGACAGTTGGAAAAATTAAATTTTACTTAATTGTTTAGAAAATTACAAGCATATATTCATATTTAATTGTTTATTTTTTTCTCGATAACGTGGAAGGATAAAAAAGTCAATTCATGTTGATGCTTAGACCAAAACCGTCTATTATAAGTTTGAATTTTACAATAAAATGTTATGTAAAAACTAATGACATCTACGATTTTATGTGGTATAGGTGACTATGGTGTTTCTTTGAAATACAGTAAGTAAATTACGTTTTCAAATAATAATATAAAATTCCTTAAAAAATGGCAAATTGGTAAAAATAAATAATGCTATGCATGTTTAATCTAATCTAATATGTTTTTCAAATACAATTTGTCAAAAAAAACATTACACTATCCAAAAAGAGAATATTTATACAAAGCATTAGTATACTTTTACGAACTGATGTTCCAAATTCAATTTCATAAACATTTAGGCTCCAATCATCCTATAAGAATTTTTTTACTACAAATGAATAAAATTGTTAACTAATGAAACATGTAACTGAATAAAGTGGTCCACGATAGATATAATGAAGCAGTCGCCAAAGATTAATCTTCATGTGGTTTGTTTGATGATAACTTTGGTTCTTTCACCTTTTGAGGTTTCTTCCATAATATATTTAGCTATAAAAACAGTATTTATAACATTGAAAAATAAAAATTAGAAAAACAAATTAAGTAATGTTAATAGTAATTAAGAAAATATAAAGTATAATTACTTAAGCTAATAAAAAGATAATCATACTAACTATCAATTAATTTTTATGTCAAGTATATGTATTTATTTATTTTTATTGATTTGACTATTCATATCATAAAATAAAATTGACTAAATAATATTTTTAAAATGGTTAGGGAATATATGTGTATGAAAAAGAGTCAAAGTATGTATGAAAAAGATATCCATATTTATAAATCTCATAGGGATCAATGGATTCTCTTAAAAAACAGATTATTACTAAAAATATATGTACTTTGTTATGGTAATTAAAATAATATTGAAACTTTGAGAGTTCGGCATTGAACATGATAATTATTTGAATATAATTTAAGACTCACAGTCAAAGAAATATGAGAAATACAAAAGTGAAAAGAGCTAAAAAAAACCAAAAGAGTGGAAACAAATAAATGAAGGATGTGCAAAAAAGCATCTATGTGCGTTATGGGAATTTTTAGTTATTAGATTACAATATGTTTGATGTGATTTCGTTGCAAAATAATCATATGATATTCTTTTAGAAGAATATATATTCAAAAATTAAGGGGGTGTTATTGGAAATTGGATTTGTGCGGATTTTTAGAATTTTGGAAATCCATCATTATTGGTTGATGGATTCTTAAATTCGAACTAACATCTATTGTTATTGGTTTGAGGATTTTCAAATTCCATTTGAAATCCCTTGTTATTGGAAAAGTTTAGTTTTTAATGATTTTGTAAATCTATTAGAATCTATTGTTATTGGTAAATTGATTTCCTATAATTATAGTCATTAAACAAGATTTTGAGAATACCTTATAAAACCATTGGATTCTTAGAATCCTTATAACTAAAGTTTCTAAATACACAAAAATCTTTACAAATTTATCAAATCTTTGGATTTCCAAAATCCTAAAAATCCATACAAATCCAATCCTCAATAACACCCCTAAATATTTATTATCTTAAAAGTGGGAAAAAGTGTTTTGATTTTAACAAACATGCTAATTTTGTAAGGAAGATTTCTAATGATGGATGTGGATGGTTAAAGCTTAGAAGTAGAAAAATAATTTTTTTACAGGCCAAGAGAGTTAAAAAAATCCCTTGATATTTATCGAACAAAAAAACATGAGTTCATGATCCTATAGAAAATAAAATTATCACAATATTACAACTAAAGATGTAAAAACAGTTGTAAGATTTTTGTTTGTTGGAGAGTAAATTAGAAATTTAAGTTTTATGTCCGTTAGTTTTAAAGCTATTCAATGGGCTACACCTTATCACATACAACAACTATTTGTCATATTGTTGATATATTGTGAAGTGGATAATCCTCTTAATTTATAAAAAAATGCATTCGTATATGCGTACGTCTAACTAAATAATTAAAAATATTAGCAAACCTAAATATACATTACAACAATTGATAAAACAAACCCACGCGTAGCGTGTGTATAAAATCTAGTCTATACTCTATAAAAGTTGAAGCTATAAGCTCCTAAAGGCGTCTACATAAGCGATAAATCAACGTATAGTGTTATGCTACGTCAATACGTATGAATTAAGTTAATTTTGTTTATGTGGATAATAAGAAACTTTCCTCTTTTTTAAATTAAAAATATTACATTTAAATTGTTAATTGAAAACTTCCATTTTAAATGACAAAAAAATCTAACATTTATAACAAGATGGTTATGGAAAAGATAGGCTAAAAGGAAATTTACCATTACTATTAGAATTAGGAAGGAGTAGTTTTCTATATTATATTTAAATTGTTAATTGAAAACTTCCATTTTAAATGACAAAAAACATCTAACATCTATAACAAGTTGGTTATGGAAAAGATAGACTAAAAGTAAATTCACCATTACTATTAGAATTATGAAATAGTAGTTTTCTATTTTCTATTAGGATTGAAAATATCAATGTTGTACTATATATACCTTGATTGAGTTATGATCAAATGCATGAGTTTTAGAGTTTAGTTTTGAGTTATTTCTAAACCTAATAAAGAGAGTTATTCTTTACTTTATATAGAGAGTTATTCTTTAGATCAAGGCTTGAAAAACTTTATATGAAAAACATCATGTGTATATTGTCCATCTCAAGGTATTTTTATTAGTGGATGTTCTTTATATTAAGCGTTTCTTTTTTGTGTTTTCTTTATTATTGTTATTTGTTTCTTTAGGATTTGCTTGGTATATTCGTCTTACATATTAAACATGGTACCGGGTATATTGTTTGTTTGTCTTACGTTTGTATTATTTTAATGATGTTTATGGTTTCTTACGATAGTTTTGTTGTTCTTTTTTTTTCTTATTCACAGTTTGTCGTGTCGAATTCTTCGTTCTTATGTTAGTCTTCATATTCTTATCGATGATTTTTGTAATTTTTGCTATAAACTCCTAAAGGCGTCCACCTAAGCATTAAATCAACCAATATTGTCGTGCCACATCAATATTTAGTATTAAATTAATTTTCTATTTATTGTTAATAGGAGACTAAGAGATAAATTTCATTTTTTTCATAAACCTATTGCTTTTAGGTATCATTACAGATTATGAAAAATTCTAAAACTTTTAAGGTAGTAGTAGTAATGATGTTAATCTAGAAATATTTTTATAATTTCATATAAAGATATGTATTTAAAAATTAATATAAAATCTATTTTTAGCGAAATAGAAGTTAATCTAGATATATTAAATTAATATGTATTATTTTAAGGTAGTAGTTTGATTTTATAGTCAAACTGAATTATTCTTTAACTTCTATTTAGTATGCTATAAATCAACCAATAGTAACGTGGCACGTTAATATTTATGAATTACTTTAATTTTTTTTTTTGAAAATATGAAATTTTCCTTTTTTAAATGACAAAAATTATCTATTTCCTTACGCAAATAGGAAATTTTAAAAGTTGAAGCTATAAGCTCTTAAAGACGTCCACATAAGCATTAAATCTAATAGTGTCGTGCCACGTCAATATTTATGAATTAAGTTAATTTTTTTTGGATAATGGAAAAATTTATATTTTTTAATGACAAAAATCATCTATTTCCTTACAAAAATAGGAAATTTAAGATTAATGTTTAAAAATTGTTCCTAAAGTTCAAGGTATAAGCTCTTAAAGCTCTCCATGTAAAATTTAAATCAATCAATTAAAAAATTGCATATCACAATATACGTAATTAAAATTTTCTAAATGACAATAAGTCAAATTTTCTTAATATACAATTGGAAAATAGCTATAAAGTTGATGAGCTATTTACTTATTTTCATTTTTTTTAACTTCTATTTTTTAATTGTTGGTTTTTTCCTATTTTCTTCTTTTCTACTTATGAAAAAATATTTTTTTTATAAAAAGTTAAAATAATACATGGATGATTAAAATTTAGAGACAATTAGAAAAATTAAATTTTACTTAATTTTTTAGAAAATTACTAGCATATATTCACATTTAATTGTTTATTTTTTTCTTGATAATGTGGAAGGATAAAAAAATCAATTCATGTTGGTGCTTAAACCAAAAGCGTCTATTATAAGTTTGAACTTTACAATAAAATGTTATGTAAAAACTAATGACACCTACGATTTTATGTGGTATAGTTGCCTATAGTGTTTCTTTGAAATACGGTAAGTAAATTACGTTTTCAAATAATAATATAAAATTCTTTAAAAATGGCAAATTGTTAAAAATAAATAATGATATGCATGTTTACTCTAAACTAATATGTTTTTCAAATACAATTTGCCAAAAAAACATTACACTATCTAAAAAGATAATATATATAAAACATTGGTACACTTTTACGAACTCATGTTCCAATCATCCTATTAGCAAAATTTTAATACAAATGAATAAAATTGTTAACTAATGAAAAAATGTAACTGAATAGAGTGGTCCACGATAGATTTAATGAAGCAGTCGCCAAAGATTAATCTTCATGGGGTTTGTTCGATGATAACTTTGGTTCCTTCACCTTTTGAGGTTTCTTCCATACAATGTTTGGCTATAAAAACAGTATTTATAATATTGAAAAATAAAAATGAGAAAAACAAATTAAGTAATGTCTATAGTAATTAAAATATTCTAGAAAATATAAAGTATAATTACTTAAGCTAATAAAAAGATAATCATATTAACTATCAAGTAATTGTTATGTCAAGTATATGTATTTATTTATTTTTATTGATTTGACTATTCATATCATAAATAAATTTGACTAAATAATATTTTAAAAATGGTTAGGGAATATATTTGTATGAAAAAAAGTCAAAGTATGTTTTGATATCCATATTTATAAGTCTTATAGGGATCAATGGATTCTCTTAAAAATATTATTACTAAAAATTTATGTACTTTGTATGGTTATTAAAATAATATTGAAACTTTGAGAGTTCGGCATTGAACATAATAATTATTTAAATATAATTTAAGACTCACCGTCAAAGAGATATGATAAATACAAAAGTGAAAGAAGCTAAAAACCCAAAAGAGTGGAAACAAATAAACTAAAGGATGTGCAAAAAAGCATCTATGTGCTTTATAAGATTTTTTAGTTATTAGATTACAATATTTTTGGTGTGATTTCGTTGCCAAATAATCATATAATTTTCTTTTAGAAAAATATATATCCAAAATTTAAATATTTATTATCTTAAAAGTGGGAAAAATGTGTTTTGATTTTAACAAACATGCTATTTTTGTAAGGATGATTTCTAATGATGGATGTGGATGGTTAAAGCTTAGAGGTAGCAAAATAATATTTTTACAGGCCAAGAGAGTTAAAAAAATCCCTTGATATTTATCGAACAAAAAAACATGAGTTCATGATCCTGTAGAAAATATTACTATCAAAATATTACAACTAAAGATGTAAAAACAGTTGTAAATTTTGTTGTTGTTGGAGAGTAAATTAGAAAATTAAATTTTATGTCCGTTAGTTTTAAAGCTATTCAATGGGCTACACCTTATCATATACAACAACTTTTTGTCACATTGGTGATATATTGTGAAGTGGACAATTCACTTAATTTTAAAAAAAAATTGTATTCGTATATGCCTACGTCTAACTAAACTAACCAAAAATATTAGCAAACCTAAATATACATTAAAACAATCGATAAAACAAACCCACGCATAGCGTGTGTATAAAGTCTAGTCTATACTATATAAAAGTTGAAGCTATAAGCTCCTAAAGGCGTCCACATAAGCGATAAATCAACCTATAATAACGTGACATGTCAACGTCTATGAATATTGTTAATTTTGTTTTTGGTTGATAATAGGAAACTTACCATTATCAAAAAAGTTCAAATATTATATTTTAATTGTAATTTGAAAACTTCCAAATTATATCCTTATGCAAATAGGAAAATTTAAGTAATAATAAATCAAATTTATAATTATACAATTCGTATCTCCTAATCAAAAACAAAAATGGAAAATTTCAATTTAAAAAAAAAAAACTAAAAGAGATTAGGAAAATGTCAACGTTTAGAATTAAGTTAATTTTTTTTTGTTGATAATAGGAAACTTACCATTATCAAAAATATTAAAATATTATATTTTAATTGTAAGTTGAAAACTTTCAAATTATATCCTTATACAAATAGGAAAATTTAAGTAATAATAAATTAAATTGTAATTATACAATTCGTATCTCCTAATCAAAAACAAAAATGGAAAGTTTCTATTTATAAAAAAAACACTAAAAGTGATTAGAAATTTACCTCATTTAGAAGTTGTCATCTATGATATAAATAAGAGCTCCAACGTAGAACTTTGGAACACATCAAAGTTTAACTTTCTCTTCTTTTATTCTTTGGTTATTCGGTCATAGATTCTAATATATCATATTATGTAAATATTCCATGTTTATCTCTTCTTATACGTATATGTTTTTTATATATACTATACCTACAATGTAAAACTACCGAATCAAAGATATGCTATATTTTCCACCCACTCCGTTATGTTCTTCTAAAATCTACTAATTAATTAAACATTATTGGTTATTTATTAATTAGTTGATGGTATCGTGAAAACCCTAGGTCTCTATATATATATATATATAGATAGATATAATATGGCCATTGTTGTTCATTTTTGTTTTGTTTTTTTTTGCTTTGTACATTTTTAGTATTTTTAATATTGGTTGTGCTCTCATAACTTTTTTTTTAATCTTCATTGTTTTTGTTATCAGCCATCTCACTCTTTTTTATGTTTGTTGTTGTGGCCTACAGGTTACCCGCTTTGAATCTATCGCATATTGTGTAATTCCTTTCGTTTTCAATTATGATCGTATTAACTAATCTAATATCTTATGCATGTTCTTGCGATAAATTAACCATGTTATTTTCTGATCTTTTCTTATTCGTGGATTCGTCGTGTCGACTGATATTTTCTTTTTTGTGTATGCCATGTTGTATATTATGGCATACGTGTTTATATCATAACTCAAATTAATATGCAGATAGATTTAAATCAATATAAATAAAGTTTCATTCTTTTTGTTTGTTCTCGCACTCTTATGAGATTTTATTATGGACGCCTTTAGGAGCTTATAGCTTCAACTTTTATATAGTATAGATTTCTATCTTTTTATATAATTGAAATTATTTTGTCTACCTTTTTTAAGCTTATATATAAAAGTTGAAGCTATAAGCTCCTCAAGGCGTCCACATAGGCGATAAATCAACCTATAGTAACGTGCCATGTCAACGTTATAAAATTATGTTAATTATGTTTTTATTTGATAATAGGAAACTAAGACACAATTTCCTTATTCCACAAATTTAAAATTTGAGATGATTTCCAATTTTGTGCTCTTTAAATTTGAATTTCCTTTTAAATGTAGGATCGGAAATTTTCTTAATTTTAAGATAATAATATTTTTAATTATAAAAAATCAGCAGGTTTCTTTTATATAGTATAGATAGATGCAGCATTGTGATTTGTGATTCTCTCTTTAATGTTTTTTAACTTCCACTTTTTAAATGTTTATTTTTTTTATTTTCTTCTTTTCCATTTCAGAATATATATATATACATTTTTATAAAAAGTTAAATATAATATATGGATGATTAAAATTTAAAGACAATTGAAAACATTAAACTTTACTTAATTGTTTAGAAAACTACTAGCATATATTACATACATTTAACTTTTCCAAAATTCAAGAATATATCTTAATTGAATTTCCATAAAGATATATGTTGCAAACACTCTCTAACGAAAAGTTTCCTATTTATTAAAAATGGAAATTTGTACTAATTTTATATAACAAAAAAAAACACATTTATAAAAACCTCTATAAATGTTAAATATATAACCTCTTAAAACTGTCCACATAGAATTTAAATCAACCAATTAAAAGTTACCGCATCATAATATACATAATCAAAATTTCCTTAATGAAGGTAAATTAAGTGTCCTTAATATATAATTGAAAATAGCTATAAAATTGATGAACTAATTATTATTTTTAGGTTTTTTAAGCTTCCACATTTTAAACGTTTATTTTTTCTATTTTCTTCTTTTCCATTTTAAAAAATATATACATTTTTATAAAAAGTTAAATATAATACATGGATGATTAAAATTTAGAGACAATTGGAAATGTTCAATATATCGTAAATTAAATTTTCATAAAGACATATTTTGCTAACACTCTCTTAAAAAAGTTTCCAAATTTATAAAAATATAAGTTGTTAACAAATTTAAATGAAAAAAAATAAACCACATCTATAAAACTACTATAAAATAACGTCGAAACCAAGATATTTTATTAATTTAGCAAAATATTAATTTATCGAGAAATTAATTGAATCGAAAACTTGATTTTAGACTGGAAAATTCTATTAATTTACCGAAGTATTAATTTATCGAGTATTAGTTTATAAAGGTTATACTATATGTCTAAACACAATCTTCATTCAAATATAAATATGGTCATCAACTTATGTCTTCAATGTTCTCTTTTCAAAAATAAACTTAGGTCTTCAATGTCATGGTTTCTCGATAACATGGAATTGTTTCTCGATAACATTGAAGGAGAAAAAAAGCATATCATGTTGCTACTTGGATCAAAATCGTTTATTATAAATGGTGATCTTTACTATCAAATGTTTGTTTAGAAAATTATCGTGATCTAATACATGAAAATTAAAAAAACTAACAACATCTATGATTTTATGTGGTATAGGTGGCTACAGTATTTGCTTGAAAAACGGTATGTAGATTATGTTTTTACAAAATAAAATAAAAATCCCAAAAATAGCAAAATGTAAAAAAAAAAATATATTATGCATGTTTAACCCCTTAACCTAATATAATAATAATATGTATCAAACAAAATTTGCCAAAAAAAACATCAAACTGTCCAAAAAGAACATGTAGGTAAAACATTGGTATACTTTTACGAACTCATGATTTATAATTACATTTGATTGCTCTAAAAAGTATATCCATTAATATATTCAATAGACTCAAATACATGTTTATTGTGAACACTGAATTCTCCTGAAAAAGATGATTACTAAAACCAGATGTACTTTGTTATGGTTATTAAAAAATACTTAAACCTTCAAAGTTTGGCAATGAACATGATATTTATTTGAATACAATTTAAAACTCAACGTCAAAAATAAACGAGAGATACAAAAGTGAAGGGAGCTAAAAGAACAAAAGAAGTGGAAACAAAGAATTAAGGGTATAGAGTTACGGTTTTTTTTTATTATTAAATTATGATACTTTTGATACAATTGCGTTGCCAACTAATCACATAATTATTTTTAAGAAAAATACATATCCAGAAGTTAAAGATTTATTTTCTAAAACAATATGAGCTCAAACGATACACTTTGATTGGATAGAGAAGGTAATACAACAACATGAACATTCACTAGCCGAATTCAAAGATATGCCATAAGCATACCTAAACATTACATATATATATATGATTCTCTCACACGTAAAAATTACCGATACTGATACCGATACATATTAGTATTTATGGTAAATAAATTATTTTTCACTACGATTCATTTACTTTCTTACAATTCTGTTTTTGCATTCGTCTATGTCAAGAGATAGCTAATTTAAAATTATCATATCCAAATATATATAAAACTGATCAATAAAACAAACTCACGCGTAGCGTGGGTATAAAATCTAGTCTATACTATATAAAAGTTGAAGCTATAAGTTCATAAAAGCGTCTACATAGGCGATAAATCAATATATAGTAACGTGGCATGTCAATGTTTAGAATTATGTTAATTTCCTTTTTTATTACTAATAGTAAATTTACTTTTATTAAAGATTTAAAAATATTATACTATAACCATAACTGCTAATTGAAAATTTCCAAATTTAAATGCCAAAAATCATCTTTATCCCTATGCAAATAGGAAAAGTTAACTAGTAAAAAATCAAATAAAAGATTCTAAATTAATATAATAAAATTTATAATTATACAATTGTTACAAAGTCAAATTAAAATAAAAACAAACCCAAATGATAAACTATAGTAAATTCTAACCCAAAAATGTAGGAAAACAAGAAAACAACATAATAGCCCAAATATAACTAGCCCAATTAATCTAACTATCAAAAGAATTATTATCTTCTATGTTTCCCAATCAGATTAGAAAATCGGAGACTATATCGGCGATAAAGGCGAACGTTTCAAGAGTCACTTTCATATAAGGAAATTCAAATCATTTTCAAACCTGCCCCAAGTAATCTTTTCCATTATTGTATAATCACTATCTCCTAATCAAACTTAAAAAAGGAAAACAATTAATTATAAAAAAAAAGCAAAACTCAAAAATATATATTTACTTATGGGTTTGGGCGTTTCTTATCGATCAACAAAAGATGGAAAAAATGCCAAATCATTTGCATCGTGCCTTTTTTGACCTAAACTTTTGCATATGGCTAATTTAAACTTTAACTCTAAATAAATTCAAATCTTATACCTAAACTAACATGTTTTGTACCGAATTGTACCTTGACCAAGATTCCGTTAGTCAACATTAACCGAATATTGACTAAAATGATATGTGGATTAGCTGGCTCGGTTTCGTTGGGTCAAAACGACATCGTTACGTTGTCTTAGTAAAACGATGTTGTTTTTATTTAGAAAAACTCGAAATCGAATCAGTAATTCGATAAAATGACGTCGTTTTCATTTTGAGATTTATCGAATTATGGATTCGTTTTTGAGTTTTCTCTAAATGAAAACGACATCGTTCTACTAAAATAACGTAACAACTTTGTTTTCAAACATTTCTTATCTAGTCAACTAACCCACATATCTCAGAATCAAATTGGCATTTTTCCCTTCAAAAGGATGTAACATGTTTTGTGCCGAATTGTACCTTGACAAAGATTCCGAGGATAATCGCATTTATAAGGTTCTCATAATTTTTAATAAATACTAAATCTAAAAGCTATAAAATATGACGCAAATGCTCAATGCGCTCTTTCAAAGACGAACTCAACATGAGGATGTCGTCGAAATAAACAACAACGAATTTTCCAATATAAAGACGTAACGCTTGATTCATCACTCTCATGAACGTACGAGGAGCATTAGATAAACCAAATGGCATCACCAACCATTCAGACAATCTTTCACGCGTTTTGAAAGTCGTTTTCCATCCATCACCCGGACGAATTCGAATTTAGTGATACTCACTCTTCAAATCCAATTTAGAGAAAACAAGAGCACTTCCAATTTGATCAAGGAGGTCATCTAAACGTGGTATGAGGAAAAAATATCACACTGTAATTTTGTTAATTGCTCTACTATCCACACGCATTCGCTTTTCTTTACAATAAGCAAAGCGAACCACACACGGGCTTAAACTCACTAACTCCTCCACTTGTCTACGCAGTTTTTCATGTTCTCGAGGACTCATGCGGTAATGAGGTCTTTTTGGAAGTGTCCCCTGGGGACTAAGTCGATTTGATGTTGAATGTCTCGAAGTGGGGGAAGAGTATGTGGCAAGTCATCCGGAAAAGCATCAACAAATTCATTCAAAAGACGTGAGATTTGTGGTGAAAAGGTTGAGGGTGCATTCACAGCAGAACTAGTTGACAAAAGAATGAATGCGAACCCTACTAAAACAACGCAAAACATTGGGTTTTTTCTCTCACTTTGAATGGGCAATTGGAGGAGGTTGAAGCACGTGATGCATAGAAGAAGAACACATATAAGCCATGCAAATTGAAATGCATGTGCCTGCTCCCTCAATATATAAAAAAAAGTGTAGAATATGTAAGTTCCAAGACATATATTTAAATTAATGAAACAACCTTTATTTTCGTTTTAAAACTTAATTACGTTGTTTTATGTAATGCTTGAACCTAATAGAAGAGAGTTGATGATGATAATAAACCTAATAAGGAGTATTATGTTTTTATAGTTCTCCTAGTTTGGTTTTCTTTTATTTTAAAATAGTTCTCCGAGTTTGTTTGGCAAATTAGCTAATATAGGTATGGATTCATCATTGGACTGAGAGGAGAAAATATGTGTAGTCATAAATAACTTTGTCTAATCTGTCGCATTAATTTGTTTGCAGTATTATTAGTTGATATATAAATTAAAATTAATAATATATCCATGAAAACTTATCCACACTAAAAAAATGACAAAATAAAATTTTGTATTTCAATTTGTAAATGTATCGTTATAAAATTTTCCATTTTATATTGTCAATTATAGAATATTTTATTAATTTTAAATTCTACAATTTTAAATCTTAAAAAAAGTTTAACCTATAACAAATAGTAACATAAAAGAGTAATCCAAACATAAATAATATTTTGAGTAAATATTATAATTTTATTAATATTTGTAAAAAATATATAAATATAACATTTTCGAAAAAGAGCATTTTTAAAAATGTCATTTTCGAAATATCATATAAAAAACATTGTTAATAAGGACATTGTTGGTTATATATACACTTGATATAAAAGGGTGATGTACAATGATTCCAATGGGACAAATCTCGAGTGTCTTTATATATCTAGAGTTGAACAATTCTTAGGTAGGGTGAACCATTTTTATCAACCGCTTCTCATTAGCCAATTAAAATTAAGTAAAACAAATCTATTAAATTAAATCACTAAATTATGGGGACTATTAATTCTCTCTCTTCTACAAGCTTAAACCCTAAACCACAAATACTAAACCATAAACCCAACATACTAAACCCTAAACCACAAATACTAAACTTTAAACCACAAATACTAAACTCTAAACCACAAATACTAAACTCTAAATCCTAAACCTTAAACCCCAAATAATAAACCCTAAATACAAATACTATATCTTTTGGAATATAGTTTATTATTTGGGGTTTAGGGTTTAAGATTTGGTGTTTAGGGTTTAGTATTTGGGGGTTATGGTTTATAATTTGGGCTTTAGGGTTTAATATATTGGATTTAGGGTTTGTAGTTTATGGTTTAGGGTTTAGTATTTATGGTTTAGGGTTTAATATGTGGGGTTTATGGTTTAGTATTTGGGGTTTAGGGTTTAAAGTTTCTTTTTAGTGGTTTAGGGTGTTGGATTTAGGAGAAAGAGAATTAGTGGTCCCCACAATTTAGTGATTTAATTTAATCTAATTTTTTTACCTAATTTTGATTGGCTAGTGAGAAAGAGGGTGGATGAGAGTGGTAATTTATAGTTAAAGTGTAACCTCCGAAAACCTAACCAGAGAAATCCGAGGTACTTAGGAGGAAACTAGCAGAGGTTCAACAGAAGAATGGTGGTCACGAGGACATCTAAGGTATTAGGATAGGTCGGTTATAGATAGGTCATTAGTAGAAAAAGGAAACCGGTGGGGGACCTTTTAGGCAGTAACGCAAGAGTAAGGGCAAAAAGGGGAAAAGGGTAAAAACGTGGAGGAGAGGAGGAGGAGTAGAATGGGCTTTCAGCCCATATAGTAAGGAGGTGGAAAAGATTATGAAAAGTGAATATTCTCCTTAGGGTTTTTGGTTAGTATAAATAGGGGGCAAGGAAGCTCATTTTTTACACACCAAACATTTCTCTTCTCTCTAGAGCCAAAGATAAACGCTTAAGAGGAAGAGAAAAGGAGGAGCTCGAGAAGGAACTTGATCGGCATCCCATCCTAAGGAGCAGCGGTATAAAGTAAGGTACGATCCGTACCTAATACTCCCTTACAATTCTTTTCTCATAAAACTTTCATACGGTAGTCATAGTAGTACGGGTTAGGGTAGTAGTAGTGCAGCCTTGGATGGATAGAGATCCGTACATGGCCCGGCAGGTTCGGTAATGCCTTGTGCTGGCATCGGTATGGCCTCGGGGTTCCTCGATGACAGTACGATAGGGTACCAACGATAGGTCTCGGTAGCGCCAAGGATTGGCATCGGTCAGATACCGGTGACAACACAACTGGGTACCTGGTGTCCTAGAGGAAGTTTGGGAACGCCTCGAAAGGGCATCGGTTACGCCTCGAGATGGCATCAGTGCGACGCATTGGTGATGCCTCAACAGGGCCCGGTGACGCCTCGACAAGGTACCGAGAGAAGGAAGGCTGATGAATGATCAGGACGAGAGAGCCTCGGATCATCCCTCGATGGACGTATCGGTGAGACGATCATCGATACGGACACTCAACGATCCGACCGTGACAAGAGTGGCTATCAGGTAGTATCTACGATCGGACCATGGGGACGCGTCGATAGGCCCTCGGGGAGGCCTAAGATTGATCCACCACTGGCCATCAGGGATAACTGAGCATTCCGTAAGGCAGTCCGCGATGTGATCGCTGAGTGGCATCGGTAAGCCTCGTGTAGGCCTCGGTGTATTAGTACGATACCTTGTTTTTCTGCGATGAACAAACCGGTAATCATCGGTGAGGGCATCGATGATCGAAGAGAAAGCTAGACGGGCAGTGCCAACCACTGTACCACGGACCGGTAAGGCCTCGATAGAGATCGATACGGCCTCGGTTCAGAATCACGCTCGGTAAGCAAAAGCACGCTTGGATTATCGATAGTGGCAGAGCATCCGGTCAGATCATAGCGATATGGCTATGAACTCGTAGGTAAGACAGTAGAGGAGAATGGCAAGGCTAACACAGCTTGCTAAGTAACTTGGCTATCACGATAGATCTTGGCGAGGGTACACGGACCTAGGCATACCGGCTGTGGGACTCAGCCTTGTATCTCGAGGAAACTTGGCTCGGCATAAGCTGGCACAAGAGTGACTCGTTGTTTGGCCGACTGGAAGCTAGCCATGGTAGGATCATGCCTAGCTCCGACTCGCACCATATATAGTTTAGGAAATCAAGAGAAATGAGTTTGCACCACATAGGCCAACTATACTCTGACAAGGGAGCTGGTTGGCCAAATGTGAGGATTACCTTGGCAAACTGAAAGGTCTGATACTAACCGATCATTATGGTAGAGTTACCGCCGCAAGGCAGTGATGATACTCAATAGTTCGCTTGTTTGTTGGACTCGGCAGACTACTAGAGAATGTCGTAGGCCATACAGGTAGTGTTCGGGCAACTCGATAGTTGTTCGGCCACGCCTTAGTCAACCTGATATAGAGTCTAGACGGTGTATGCCAACAAGAGAAGCGCTAAGGAGGCTTAGCAAACTCGTACAGCCGCATACGACTCTAGGGTTAGAGGCAAGGCCAGGTGAATGCTTAGGCCAGTAATGGTCAAGGCAGGACCGTGAGTTTTTCACAATTAACGGATAGTTTTATGTATGTATTTCTGCAGGGACGGTTGTCGTATGGCCATAGATGTGTCATGGGTTACATATTGGGATAGCCATACTTACCTGGGGCCGACCATACGGGGCAAAAGTATTGATTGAAATGCTTCGGCTATTGCTTGAGAACGTAGAGGTAAAAAGGACTAGGATTAACCAGAGTAGATAACTTGATTGTGAACCTTAGGAGAGTCTAGTAATTTTAGAGCATGCTAAACTGGATAGGATAGTAGGTTCACAATGCAGTAGCTTAAAATACCGCATCAGTAGTATGTAGATACATATGACCCGTTTGTTTGTGTTTGGCCTGAAAAAGTGGCACGAAGACCTAGCGTTCAGTTGTCCGCTAGAAGAGCCAGAGTGCCAAAACATGAAAGTCCGCCGACGGGCCGACTAGGAAGAGTGGCTACCAGCGTGCCAGGCATACCAGTTTACTGGTAAGGAGTTATAGTTACCAGCTTGTTGGTGTTGAGTTAGGGTTGCCAGCGTCCCGGCCAGAGTAGAGGAGTTGTATTACCGCCAAAGGGTTGGCCGTGAGACATAGTACTTGGCACGTAGTGCTAAGGGTGTTGTGTGGGGTTGTAGGGGTTTAGACTAGCTAGGTAGTGTTAGGTGGTGACCGAACAATGTAATGAGAAATTTTAGAGTAATGAAGATACCATTATTTGTCTAACACTTGGGTCTGGATTCATAGTTCGAGATGCGGGTGTTACAGATTTGGTATCAGAGCTCGGCTGTCACTCGATTTCTGACCTGGAGGACGACTTGAAAGATCTCTTGGGACTACTTGGGAAAGAGCCTCAGTTCCTCTGCCTCCCTGCCACCGCCTACTTCCATCATTGGTAAGTTAGGAATAGTAACCTTAGAGATGTCCTATTCAGATGACCACCAGAAGAAGAAACGCCGCAGTAACCGCAGGAGTAGGAAACCCGCCAGCAAACGAAGAAGACGTTCCCCCAAACCCAGTACCACCAGTCCAGCCAACACCCCCCGTTCAACCCGCCCCGCCTGTCCAACATGTACCTCCTGTCCAGCCAGTACCACCGGTTCAACCTGCACATGTTAACCCCGTTTCGCCAGTAGAACCTGATCCCCGGTATAACCCGACAATCCAAACCCTCCCCCACCTGACCCTGCTGCGCCCGAGGAGCCCGATGCGCCAGCCATCAACCAAACCGCGATCAATGCGGATTTTGCCAGGAGTTACGAACCCTCCTCAAAAATGTCATTCAGTAGAGCGGACCAGGGAACCCAGCAAACCCACCACCCCCAAACCCACCGGTGATAGATGTGGACGTACCCGTGATGGTAGACGTGCACCCCATGGAAAGGGTGCCCACGTACTGAGAAATCCTCCGAGTTATGAGGGACATAAATACGGGGACGTTCCTCGGGAAAGGAGCTAAGCCAGCCGAGGCTGATTCTTGGCTCAAGTTGCTTGAGAGGAACTTCGAGTCAGCTCGATGCCCGGCTGGATACAAGAAAGATCTGTCGGTAACCTATCTAAAGGAGGATGCCCAGCTATGGTGGGAAGGAGTAATCCAAGGGTGGGGTAACCTACATTGAACCCACATTGCACATAGAATATCTTCGGGGAGGAATTCGTCAAGAAGTACTTCCCCCAGGAATCCATCGATCGACTGGAAGGGGAATTCTTGGAACTACGTCAGAAAACCTGCACGGTGAGAGAGTATGAGGCGGAATTCAATCGCCTCCGCAGATTCGCAGGAAACAACATGACCGCTGGGCAGGTCATCAAGAAATTTCTTCGAGAATTGCGAGTGGAGATACGAACCCGGTTGGAGATCCTTACCTTTCACACCATGACCGAGTTAGTAGAAAAGGCCCCCATGGTAGAACTAGGAGTGGAAGAAGAGAGTAAGCAGCACCGCTCAGTTACTAGGACGAGAGAAAGCGACAGTGGGAAGAGGAAGACGGACGATAGGGCTGTAGGTCGAAACGTGGGCTGCCCTAAGTGTGGGAGGAACCACGCCGGCCCTTGTAGGCCTAAATGTGCGCGTTGTGGAGAGATCGGCCACTCGACCTTAACATGCCCACGGCCACCTAGAACGGATGTAGGCTGTTTCCATTGTGGACAAATGGGCCACTTTGCGAAGGACGGCCCAGGAGTAGCGCCAGCTAACCCGGCCGGACAATAGGCACTTCCGCCACCACCAAGGCGACAGGACGTGTACCCCCGACTTCACGTGTTATGAGAACACGGGGAGAAGGAGCCGTAAGAAGCCATGTCGACCACCCTCAGTAGCTACCTATACCCTACCCTCATTCCCTTTCGACTTCCAGTTTCCTTTTTTTTCTTTTCTTTGCAAAATTTCGATTCCTTTTTGTAAACTTTTCATGGGGTGGTCTTTTTAATAAAACGGTGTTTGGTTCATCATGCCTTCTTACCCAAAACCCTTCCTGGCTTGATACCAGCACTGTTCTGCCCCGACTACCCCTTCCTCGCCAACCCAACCAGCTTCCCAGGGAACTTAGACCCCTGCCTTGGGATTGGAGGACGGCTCCATTTTAAGGGGGGGAGAGTTTGTAACATCCCAAAACCTAACCAGAGAAATCCGAGGTACTTAGGAGGAAACTATCACAGGTTCAACAGAAGAATGGTGGTCACGAGGACATCTAAGGTATTAGGATAGGTCGGTTATAGATAGGTCATTAGTAGAAAAAGGAAACCGGTGGGGGACATTTTAGGCAGTAACGCAAGAGTAAGGGCAAAAAAGGGAAAAGGGTAAAACATGGAGGAGAGGAGGAGTAGAATGGGCTTTCGGGCCATATAGTAAGGAGGTGGAAAAGATTATGGAAAGTGAATATTCTGCTTAGGGTTTTTGGTTCATATAAATAGGGGGCAAGGGAGCTGATTATTTACACACCAAACATTTCTCTTCTCTCTAGAGCCAAAGATAAACGCTTAAGAGGAAGAGAAAAGGAGGAGCTCGAGAAGGAACTCGGCACCCCATCTTAAGGAGCAGCGGTATAAGGTAAGGCACGATCCGTACCTAATACTCCTTTTCTATTTTTTTCTCATAAAGCTTTCATACGGTAGTCTTAATAGTACGGGTTAGGGTAGTAGTAGTAGCAGCCTTGGAAGGATAGAGATCCGTACATGGTCCGACATGTTCGGTAATGCCTAGTGCTAGCATCGGTATGGCCTCGGGGTGCCTCGATGACAGTACGATAGGGTACCGATGATGGGCCTCGGTAGCGCCAAGGATTGGCATCGGTCAGATACCGGTAACAACACGGCTGGGTACCAGGTTTCCTAGAGGAAGTTTAGGGACGCCTCGAGAGGGCATCAGTGCGAGGCATTGGCGACGCCTCAACAGGACCCGGTGATGCCTCGACAAGGCACCGAGAGAAGGAAGGCTGATCAATGATCAGGACGAGAGAGCCTCTGATCATCCCTCGATGGACGTATCGGTGAGACGATCATCGATACGGACACTCGACAATCTGACTGTGCCAAGAGTGGCTATCAGGTAGTATCTACGATCGGACCATGGGGACGTGTCGATAGGCCCTCGGGGAGGCCTACGATCGATCTACTACTGGCCATCGAGGATATCTGAGCAGTCCGCAAGGGCAGTCCGCGATGTGATCGCTGACTGGCATCGATAAGCCTCCTGTAGGGCTCGGTGTATCAGTACGATACCTTATTCGTCCGTGATGAATAGACCGGTAATCATCGGTGAGGGCATCGATGATCGGAGAGAAAGCTAGATGGGCAGTGCCAACCACTGTACCGCGGACCGGTAAGGCCTCGATAGGGCCTCGGTTCGGAATCACGCCTGGTAAGCAAAAGCACGCTTGGCTTATCGACAGTGGAAGAGCATCTGGTCAGATCATAGCGATCTGGCTATGAAGTCATAGGTGAGACAATAGAGGAGCATGGCAAGGCTGACACAGCTTACTAAGTAACTCGGCTATCACGATAGATCTTGGCAAGGGTACACTAACCTAGGCGTACCGGCCGTAAGACTTAGCCTTGTATCTCGAGGAAACTTGGCTCGGCATAAGCTGGCCCAAGAGTGACTTATTGTTTGGCGGACTAGAAGCTAACCATGGCAGGATCGTGCCTAGCTCCGACTCGCACCGCATATAGTTTAGGAAGTCAAGAGGAATGAGTTTGCTCAGGAATCCGATAGAGTCATGCATAGGCCAACTATACTCTGATAAGGGAGCTGGTGGGCCAAATGTGAGGATTACCTTGGCAGATTAAAAGGTCTGATACTAACAGATCATTAAACCACAAAATAGAGCTATGGTAGAGTTACCGCAGCAAGGCAGTAATGATACTCGATGGTTCGCAGACAAGTAGTGTTCGGGCAACTCGATAGTTGTTCGGCCACGCCTTAGTCAACCTGATATAGAGTCTAGACTGTGGATGCCAACAAGAGAAAACTCGTACGGCCGCATACGACTCCAGGGTTAGAGGCAAGGCCAGGTGAATGCTTAGGCCAGTAATGGTCAAGGCTGGATCGTGAGTCTTCCACAATTAACAGATAGTTTTATGTGTGTATTTCTGCAGAAACGGTCGCCGTATGGTCATAGATGTGTCATGGGTAACGTATTGGGATAGCCATGCTTACCTGGGGCCGACCATACGGGCAAATGTATTGATTGAAATGCTTTGGCTATTGCTTGAGAACGTAGATGTATAAAGGACTAGGATGACCGGAGTAGATAACTTGATTGTGAACCTTGAGAGAGTCTAGTAGTTTTAGAAAATGTTAAGCCGGATAGTAGTAGGTTCACAATGCCAGTAACTTTAAATACCGCATCAGTAGTATGTAGATACATACGACCCGTTTGTTTGTGTTTGGCCTGAAAAAGTGGCACGAAGACCTAGCGTTCAGTTGTCCGCTAGAAGAGCCAGAGTGCCAAAACATGAAAGTCCGCCGACGGGCCGACTATGAGGAGTGGTTGCCAGCGTGCCAGGCATACCAGTTTACTGGTAAGGAGTTATAGTTACCAGCTTGCTGGTGTTGAGTTAGGGCTGCCAGCGGGCCGGCAAGAGTAGAGGAGTTGTATCGCCGCCAAATGGTTGGCCTTGAGACATAGTACCTGGCACGTAGTGCTAAGGGTGTTGTATGGGGTTGTAGGGGTTTAGAATAGCTAGGTAGTGTTATGTGGTGAGACGGAGAAGACCGTCTAACTGAGTATTCAATACTCACCCCCTTACCAGTACGCAAGATAGGTTATCCGGTCAGGTGGACCATAGGACGGCAAGGCAGGAGGGAGCATCAAGCAATGGAGGAAGACTTTCCTAAGGCGTTGTGAATCTAGTACCTATACGTTGTAATTTACCGAACAATGTAATGAGAAACTTTAGAGTAATGAAGATACCATTATTTGTCTAACACTTGGGTCTGGATTAATAATCCGAGATGCGGGTGTTACATAAAGTCCCGGTTTGAAAACGCGAGCTCGGCGGCACCTTGCCGTCGCGATCTCCATATAGTTAAAAACTCGGATATTCTCTAAAGGTCTATTTTTTGTTCATTTTACTTGAAAATTCGGATATATTTTACTAGATCAATTAAGTTTAGACACTTATATGAAGAAAAATGAAAGAAATTGATCAAAATATACAACCAAAATCGACCGCATGTTTTTAGGGTTGAATAAAAAAAAAACTTTCAGAAAGAAGATGATGGGGAAATGACGCTTTTATGCTTCAATAAAAAATCTTCAAAAAACAGACCAAAATGACATTCAAAGGCTTCAAACCGGCGATATGATATAAAATAACCACAGTCTAGCCACTACACTAGCTTGTTTTTTCTGTATAGTGATGACATATAATAAATATAACCATTAAGTAGATAAAATCCTTTCAACTAGTCCCCGATTAATCTTCGAGTAATCTCCGACTAATTGATTCGGCACTACTAGGCATACTTCAATCGCCCGATTAGCGCCTAGCGAATTTTTAAACATTGGTTAAAGTACTTTATGTGTTTACATGGGACGCACGCACTTTAACAAGCCATGCAAATTGAAATTTATCCGTTCCTTCACTAAATTATATAAGACACACCTTAACCTTTAATTAAAATCTATAGCACGTGAAGTTGCGTTTTTCCACTTAAAATGGGGAACTCGAGAAGGTACATAGAACACATATAAGCCATGCAAATTGAAATACATGCGCCTGCTCCCTCAGTAAAATAAAAATAAAAAACACATGTGTAGCATTTGTAAGTTCCATGGCATATAATTCATGTAATGAAAAAACCTTTTCTTTTGTTTTGTAAACTTAATTAAGATGTTTGGTGTAATATCTGAACCTAATGAGTGCGCGGTATTAGTTCTTCTAGTTTGCTTTGGCAAATTAGAAAATATTAGGTATGGGAATGGCAAGATTAGAGTGAGAGGAGAAAATATGATTCTTCATTTAATTTGATTATGAGCAATGTTCTTGTAGACATAAATAGCTTTGTCTACATCAAAATGAAATATATGGGAGTACATGGATTAAAGTGGCATCTCTCTTGGCTTTTAGTCAAACTTGGGACTCGTAAAGCTCATAATGATTATTATGGATGAGTTGCCATTTAGATGAACAAGGATACTTTAATTATTGAGATTTCAACTGAATACAAAACAAAATTTGTGTTTTTAAATTGAGAAACCTATAGTGAGAGCCTACCAAATCAGTGTATTAGTTCGGTGAATAGCTTATATAACAAAGGTCCTGCAAAACTGAAATGAACCAAAAATGGATCTAATTCAGCTTCTTCTTCTCTCTGCTCTCTCGCTTTTCTCTATTTCCTTGTTAATGAAATCTCTTTTCCGTCCCAAGAACAAGAAACGTATGGCGCCCATGATCCCCGGAGCATGGCCAATGATAGGCCATTTAAGGACATTTGACAACGGAGAGCCGAGCCACGTTACGTTCGGGGCCATGGCCGACATTTACGGACCGACTTTCATGACCAAGCTTGGCTCTGTTAACGTCCTGATCATAAACAGCCTAGAGGTCGCCAAAGAGATCTACACTGTCCACGACGAGCACATCTTAAACCGCCCACTCATCGCTGTGTCGAAGCTTCTAGGCTACAACGATAAAACATTGTTGTTTACCCCTAACCTTGCTTACTGGAGAGAAGTGCGCAAGATAGCAGCATCAGAGTTTTTTTCGACCTTGGTCGTTGATAAGCTAAAGAATACTAGAGCCCGAGAGGTTGACGTGGCATTCAGAGAGTTATACCGGAAATGGGAGCAAAAATGTGGGCCGCAAAAAGGATTCTTGGTGGATATGAGTCAAGAGTTTCACGATCTAACTGAAAACATCTCGCTGATGATGATCGCCGGGAAGAGATTTTAAGGAGGAAGCCCTAACTGTGAAATCGAAGAGGCTATGAGATGTACCAAGCTGATACGAGACGTGATGGATTACTTCGGACTCTTCTTGTTTACAGATTATGTACCGTTTCTTGGTTGGTTGGAATGGAGAATTAAGAGGGGCATGAAGAGAACGGCTATTGAGTTTGATAAAATGGTTGAAGCTTGGGTTGAAGAACACAATAACTATTAAATTATGATAAACCTTTTTGAGGGGAGAACTGAAAATAAATGCAAAAAAAATAGAAATAGAAATACGCATACGTATAAAAAATTATGATGGAGAAGTTAGGAATAATACAATCGGATGGGTCATGTGGAGATTCACCTCTATTATAACGGGGTCAAAGTATGCTTCTTTACCATTTCAGTAAAAAAATCAACTAGTTTTAACACAAATATAATTTATGTCAAATTTTAGGGGTGTCACTTGAACCCATATAGTTTCAAGTGGGTTCGCCACTAGATATCACCATTTAGTTGTAACAACACAACTAGTTACAACCTAGACAATTTTCAAGTTTTATTTGTTGGAGATAACAATATGATGGAATATACATAGGCGTTACATACGCACAAATTAAATATCACACAAAGGATAGAATACAAGAACATAGATCATATTTGTGGAGAAATGGAGCTATATGTTAGATATAGATGTTTGCAAAAACATGAAACATGAAAGATAATGAAAGGATTCAAGAAATAGAGTAGTGAACTATCTCGGTCAAATAGATCCTAACAACCTAATCAAAAGAAGATTCAAGAAACTACATAACCAAAGATAACTTGGTTCGTTACAATGAAGATATACGTCTAAGTAAAACACTTTCTCATGTTAACAAAGAGAAGAAAAAAATACAGTTTTTCTATGCATGTTTAGAAAGACTTTAACTATCCACACTCCAAACTTACCTTTTATTTGAAATCGCCTATGAGAAATTAGATTGGCTTTGTTCTTGGTTAAGTCAAAGAAACAAACAATTTTACAATTCAAAGAACAATAATATTCAATCTGTAAGTAAACATGCAAAGGAAATATTTTTTACATACGTGTGTCATTATAGAGTTGACTATATCATCTAAGGAACCAACATCCGAAGCTAGGAAACCGCTATGTAGCTTTGTTCATGCTTCAAAAAGAGAGCAACAACTCCGCCACGGAAAAATTCACATGATCTTTACAACCAAAATGTACCGGAAATGCGTACCGTGGGATTCGTAAATGTAGGGTTGACCGAGAGCTAATGGTGATATCGGATTGAGCAACACTCCGAGATCTGTCCAAAGAATATAGGAACTAGGTTTAAACGTAATCTCACAAAGGAAAATAAGAAGTAAAAATATGTGTATAGAATTCTCTATTGAAGTTGATGTCCTCAATTTGGAAGAATACATCAAGTATTTATACAAGTATGATGCATGGCAAATACATGAACAATAATGCTAAATATGTAAGTGCTCAAGATGTGCTATAAGTTCTAAAACCTCAACTAACTAACCACAAGTGCATGGTGCAATCAAAGTAGTAATCAAAGGTCATTCTTCCACAAGGTTTTAGTTATTAAGCAATTGGAATACAAGAAACTAATGAAGCTAGGTGAATCCAAATTCAAGGGTGATTTGTTTTTACTAAGTGTAAATGACAATATGAAATGATGCAATAAGTGAAATGCAATAGCTTAAACAAAGTAAAACACTAAAGTAAAGGAAAACAATGCAATAGTGAAAGTAAAACAGGCTAAAAATGCAATATAAGAAAAGTCAACAGAAGTTAACAAAAAGTCAACGAAATTCAACAAAGATGATCTATATGATTAAAGCATGGATGTTGAGTAAAGGTGATAGATTTAGGTTGGAACAAGTGAAGATAGTGATGCACAACAACTAAAGATAGCTAATTTCAAAGCATGAATCCATTTAATCTAGATTAACCCACTTCCATGGTACTAATCCATTTCTTAATCAAAAGCTAACACAAACTTCCATTTTGTTAAAGATTAATAAAAAATCATTAATGAACATGTTCATAAAATCTTACAAAACTCCTTAGACATCAACTTCCATTGGCTAAGATGAGAAATGCATGATTAGAGTCTTCAACTTCCCATTTTAAGTCTTCAACTTCTTGTTCTCCATTCTTCCTTATTGATTTTTCTCTCCACTTGTTCCACCGTTGTTCCAAGGCTCCATTTGTACCTAAAATGGATAGAATATGCATGCAAATGCAAGAAAACAAGAACTTGGACTCTAAACGCAATCTAATCTAAAAAGAACAAGATTTGCATCAAAACATGTAAAAACCTAAGCTAAATGCCTCGAAATGTAACTAAAATGCATGCTAAGAAAGGACAATTTATGCACTTATCGACTCCCCCGGACTTGCTTTTTGCTCGCCCTCAAGCAAACAAAGAGAGCAAACCGATGGAGAGGTTTGAAAACAAAGAAAATAAAGCAATAGATCCAAACAATGCATTCAACACCATCACCTAAGATAATACAAAGCTATCGCTAAGCGCTTTTAAGCTCAATCAATCTTCTCGCAATCTATCGCTACTTCAATCTTTTGCCTCTAGACAAGGTGATTAAGCATTCACGTACCTCTCTATCCACCAATTCTTTAACATTCATTAAGGATTTAATGCATGATCTTGCTTATCAACTATCAAACAATGTTCAAGGCTAGGTAAAAGAATGTTTAAATGCGAAAGATAAGGCGGGGTTTAAACGTTTTTAGGTAACTCACCCTCAAGAAAAAGGTAATGCAAAACATCATGTAAAAGCAAGGAAGAAATGGAACAATTGATGCATACACATAGTTCTTCCATTCTACCCAACCCATATGTTTTTAAACTCCTAAATTCTACCCATGACTTGCAAAATCTTCTTTCTTTTGGTGATCTAAGCCTTTTGAATCCTTCTTTAAACTTTTTAGCTTACCCTAGGGGGTTTCTTTACTTGCTAGACTGTTTTCTGTACTTCTACCTTTCCTCTATGATTTCTTTTTATAGCTTTTCTACTAGCCCTTTTTGAGTTCTAGCTTATAGAGGGGATTTCTATTCACAATCAAATACTAGAGTATTTCTTTAAACTTTAAACTTTTTAGCTTACCCTAGGGGGTTTCTTTACTTGCTAGACTGTTTTCTGTACTTCTACCTTTCCTCTATGGTTTCTTTTTATAGCTTTTCTACTAGCCTTTTTTGAGTTCTAGCTTATAGAGGGGATTTCTAATCACAATCAAATACTAGAGTATTTCTTTAAACTTTTAAAATAACACACATTTTCCTAGAGTAGCTCAACTTCTTTCCTTTCTTTGGATTCTTTTCATTTCAACTCGTACACTCTTTCTTTTGCTCACCAAAACACTCACCAAACCCAACCCATAAGAACAACAAATCCTAAGTTAATGCTAGTCTTAAAACGAGACTAGCTCTAAAATGAAAGCACCTTTTTGTTGTTCCCATCTTTCAAGATTTTACTTGCGTATGCATTTTTAAAAATGAGGTCTCACTCAAGAAAATACATGTATGTTTCAAAGAAGGGTTAAGGTTATGCAAGGTAAGGGAAACCAACCTCATTCACATTAGATGTCGTGAATCGGGAAGGCCATTTGGACTAGCAAAGAGTGGTAGAAAGGGTGAAAGAAAGTCCAAATGTGTATATGGTTACCCTGAACATGCATATCAAGTCTCTAAGCAAGAAACTAAAGTCAATATTAGGTTCAAATTGATGGAATTGGTTTCAAGTCTAATATGCTTCAACCTAATCACGAGTTTCGAGCGAAGAGATCAAGATGCAAAGAAGAGATTTTTATAATTCACTTAGCAATATCTAGCATTATCCTAAATATCATATTGAATGTTAAGTTATAAATCTCAAAAACAAATTAAAACATGCTCAATGCAACCTAAATGATCACACTAATGTATGAAATGCAACTATATGGAAAGGGAATTTGATTTTTTTGAATTTTTTGAAAATTTTAAATTTTTTAGGGGTTTTCAAAATTTTCTCATATGTACAATGCAATGCATGATATGAGACTCAAATGATGATAAAAGTAAAACAAAACAACTAAAATAAGCATTAGCAAACGCCTCCCTCGGACTTACTTCTCATCGTCTCGATGAGAAAGAAAATCCGAAAGAGGAAGAAAAGGAAATGAAACTAAAAATGCATAAGTGAAAATGAAATGGTATATACAATGGATAGAGAGGTACCTTGGAATCATTAGTGATCAAGTGGTGGTGGAGTGAAGGTTAGACCACGAGGTATATTGAATCGGAGGGCGCGGTTGCTTGAAGTTCTTCCAAACTTGGAAGTCAATGGTAGGTAGCAACAAAGTGGCTCGCCATCGTCATCGAAGAACCGATTAACAAAGTGTCTTGGCCCAAATGGTCCTCCCAAAGTCTCCTTCTCGACCAAGTAATGAACATCAATCAATGGTCTCTCTTGTAGAGGCGAGAAAGCTTCAAGATCGATCCTCACATGTAAGAACAAGGGTGTGAGCATACCGCCAAAGCATATGCGCGGTGTAGCCGTGATTTTCAAGCAATATCGAAACTTCTACAATTTAACGAAGAACGTCGAGCCAACTTCACACCCGTAATAATCGTGGTCCATCTCCATTGAATGACCTTTAAAATCTTTTAACGATGAATGGATGCTGAAATATATGAGTTTGAGGTCTTCGGTTGTTCGAAAGTCATCTTCCGCTCGTGCATTGAAGGTGTTGGCCAATAGAAGGAGAACGTATCGAATCGTGGGATTCTTGACCCTTGTAATGCGGTTAGAGACGGCCGTGTAACTCTCCTCGAGTGCTATGTTGCGCCATAAGAGGGTTTCCATATTGAATTCCGTGTTATCTCCGTATTTTCCCAGTGGGAATCCATAGATATCACAAAAATCTATAAACGGAACCATATACCTCAATCCATCTATCTCAAAGCAAATGAGATAGGTACCAAGTCTATCATTGAACTTGCATTCCATTGTGGCTAAGAATTGCTTGATGAGCTCGGGATAAGTGGCATAAGTCATTTGAGCTAAACCATTCAAGTGCATCCTTCCCAAAAGCTCATTAACCTTGTCTTTAAGACCACTTCTAGCTAAGAAAAATGGATGCGCGAATGTCGTGGTTTCATATATCGCTTGATTCAAGATACCAAGGCGAATCTCATCAACACGTGACACGAGCTTGTCAATGCGGGTTGTCCTAGCTTCTTAGATTGATCCTACAAAGAAATGTTTCCAAATAAGAACCATTTTCCATCCAAAACACAATTTGTCTAGCCAATCCCTAAAGATTCATCAACAATTACATCATATAAGGCTAGACAGGATATCAATCATTTCAAAAAGCAATGTTCAATGAATTAACTACTCATATTAAAGGCAATTTAATAATCTATTCTCTATTAAACCCATTTACCAAACTCATATCTTGAACTTGATAAATTTTCAAAATTCTAGTGAATACTAGGTACCAACAAGGTTTAATTGCAATAAAAAAACTCAATTTCATCTAAAGATTCCAAATTTAAAGCATTTTCAACTTCAAGAACTCCGAAGTAAAAATATCTCAAATTCAACCATCAATATTCTAAATTTGCAAATGAAATCATCTACCTAAGCAATTATAACTCATATTAAACACAAAGCAACTCAATTTATAACCCAATGATAGTGAATTCCACAAAATTCTCATGTACACATCCATGAGTTTCAAGAATAATTGAAATGGGTAAAGAAAAGAGAGCATACCTTGTGATAATAAAAGATTATGGTAGAGAAGATCCAAAAGAAATGGTGAATTCAAAGTTCTTTCAAAGTTTTAGAGAGAAAGAAGATCTTGATTTTGAATGGTTTGAAATTTTCTTTAGAGAAAGAGTAAAGTAAGAGAGAGAGTTGCTAAAGAATCTTTAAAAATTTCAAAATAATTTAAAAATGAGGAAGAAGGGTTTCAAAAATCTGATTTTTAGGGACTAAACCGGCCAAAATTGATTGAAAACACTGAAATAAACCGGGTTATACCAAAATTGGACCAAGTCAACGCGCAGAGAAAAAGTCAAACCTGGCAGTTAGTGGCAGCATACAGATCGACTAGGTGATCGACCTGCTGGTCGGTCAAAAGCTCAAATTTGTGGCAGAGGTTTTTGTCTTTCAAGGCCACCTACAGATCGACTAGGTGATCGGTTTGAGTTTTCCCTTCCAAACTTGCTTCTAAACCTCTTTAGCCTAACCTACATCAAAATCAATCTCCAAAAACATACTAGACATAGATAAAAAGCATAATAAATATGTACAAAGGATACCATGAGAATGTCTCCCAAGCGTGCTTGTTTTACGTCTTTAAGCTTGACGGTTGGTAAAGGCGCTAGTTGGAGATCAATGGAGAACCATCAACCTTACTTGGTTCCCAATCCTCCAATTCAATATCAAAGGCTTTTTTCATGGCCTTCTTAGATTTATCAATCTCTTCTTGGTTCATACCGGTGGGAAAAACGATCTTAGCCTTATAGAAAAGTCAAACATCACCATTCCAAATGGCTCTACACTCAAGTCCTTCTTTAACTTTCTTGATAGGCTCTAGCATGAGCTTGTTCTTGACTTCTTCTTTGGACATCTCGAAACTCTTACCATTGGCTCCCTTAGGCTCATTAGTTATGGCCATAATCGTGTCTTCAATCGTTTCAAACATCGAACCAATACCGCCACCATCAAACATGTCTAAGCTTTCCTTGTAATCATCTATCTTGGGAGCTTCTTTCTCAGCCTTAGTGACCTCTTCACTAGTCTCTAGGCTCATCATAGCTTCTTTAACATCCTCACTAGAGACCATACAATAAATATCAACTTCGATGGGCTCAATGGTGTAGTAAGTATAAGGGTCAACATTCATCAATAGAGCTTTCATGTGGAGAAAGTCTAAGCTAGCTCCGGTAGTAGCCAAGAAAGGCATACCAAGAATAAACGGGAGCGATTTAGCCATCTCCATTTCCATAACCATAAGATCCGTTGGTATAATGCAATTACCGATCTTTAAAGGATAATCTTCAATGACTCCAAGTGGTTGCTTAGATGTTGCATCTCCAAAGATGAGAGTGCAAGGGGTCTTCTTGAGCTTTGTGATCCCTAGATGGTTCATCATTTCACGAGAAATGACGTTAACATTAGACCCAAAGTCACATAACGCATCATTAATCTCCAAATCTCTCAGCATGCAAGAAATAGTAAACTTCCAGGGGTTGAGCTTCTTCTCAAGTGTTCTTGGTTTATCCCTTTCCCCTTTTGCTTGATACTTCATCATGACTTCTCTAACCTTCCCTTGGTTAGCTAACACATCTGTTATGAGATCCCGTTTGGTGGTATCGGGTTTAGTACCCATTACCATACCCGACCCATATCTGATTCGACTTGGAGCTTTGGGAAGCATCTCGGAGAAATGGGCCAGCGAGGATCCATGTAGACCTCTCGGCCCGTTAAGAAGTGTTAGCCGACCTCGGTGAATACAAGCAAATTGGAAGACTTACCTCGGATAAAAAGAAATACTTAGAATTAGTATAACATCCTTTTATCTTTCATGATATTTTCCATTTATCTTTTAGAGTTATTTCGACCGACTTTGTACTTGTATAAACACTTGATGTATTCCTCCAAAACGAGGACATCTCCTTCAATAGAGAATTTTATACACATCTTTTTACTTGATCTTTTCTTAGTGATATTACGCTTAAACCTAGTTCCTCTATTCTTTGGACCGATCTCAGATTGAGCCGGTATCACCAAACTGGCGCCGACTAAGGGGACCGATTAGGTTAACAGCGTAACTTTCACGAGAGAAATCTTTCAAAGATGTCCGGAGACGAAATTTTGACTCCACATGTTCCGAACGTAGCCGGAACGGAAAAGAATCCAACCGATGGAAGGGATCCTCACGGGGCATTGAAAGCCTTAGAAAACAGGGTCCTACCCCGAAGACCCCTATTCTGGAGAAAGATCAACAACCGGAGGCCCGAATCCCGAGGAAATCTTGATCCAAGATACGGAACTTGATATTCCAGCCGAGCTGAAATCGTTACAGGAAAAGTACGATAAGCAGCAGAGCGATCAGGAAAAATTCTTTGAGGACATGACTCTTTTCATGGGACAGACCCATTAGAGTTCCCAGAATAAGACGATTCAAATTGACCAAAATCTGTTTCCAACCGAGATAACGCCTAGAGTTTTATCGGTGGGAGGCCAATCTGCAGCTCATGTCATACCGCCTTCACGAATTTTAGAGGAAAGAGACGATGAGATAGCAGCCATGAAGGAGACAATCTGTTTAATGAACTCAAGGATGCATCGCGTAGTAAGCTCGGCTCCCGAGCTCGATAAAGTCCTTGAGGGAACAAAACAGACCCCCTTCACCACCCGAATTGTAAACAATCCGGTCAAACCCAATGCTAAGATTCGGATCACGCTCTACGAAGGAAAGATCGATCCCACTTAGCATCTCACGGCGTTTAACATCGCCATGGGCCGAGCTCACTTTCATCCCGAGGAAAAAAGGCTGGTTACTGTCAGCTGTTTGTAGAACACCTCGTTGGCGATGCTCTGGCCTGGTGCTCTCAGCTTGACCGAAATTCAATCGATAACTTTCACTAGTTGTCGACGGCTTTCTTGAAGCACTACTCGATGCACATCGAGAAAAAGACTTCGACTGCCAATCTCTGGGCCCTCCAACAGAAACCGAAAGAGCAGAATTCATGGGAAGGTTCAAAGGAACCGTTTCCAAATTGGTTGTGGCAGACGATGCCGCAATCGATACGCTTCAGAAAGCGTTACTCCTGAAAAGTCCGTTCCAAAATGAACTGACCGTTAACCGACCCGCTAACTTGGAAGACGCCTTGCACAAAGCATCGAGTTTTATGAAGTTAGAAGAGGATCAGCTGGAGGTCAATGAAGGTGACAAACCAAGCCGCGGAAAAAAGGGACAGAGTTTCCAAATCAGCGAGGATGCCGAGGAACCCGCGCATAAGCATTGACTTAGAAGTAGCCGACCCGTGGAGGAAAGTAACACCCGGAGCTGGTGTGACTTTCACCAAACATCGGGGCATTCAACAACCCAATGCCGTCACCTCTTGGACGTGTTAATGAAACGCTATCGAGCCGGAAGAGTTCCTGATATCGAATTTCAAAAGAACTTCCCCGGGAAAGCAGACCCGGCTGAGCAGGAAGATGATCAAGGCCAGCCAAAGCAGTCACCAGCCAGAGTCAACCCCCCCCCCCCAAACGGGATTGAGACGACTTGCATGGGGATAAGAATCCTTCAGCACCTCGGAAAAAACTCTATATGATTATGGGCGGGCTTGAAGAATGTAACAATTCTGTAAGATCGATATAACAACATGAAAGGAGGGCCGAGACCGCCCGAAAGTGGCCGGTGCCAACCAAGAAAGACATTTTCGTTACATTCGACGAGCAGGATACTAAGGGTCTGGATCAACCTCATAATGATCCTCTAGTAACTCAGCTCATCATCAACGATTGCGAAGTAGGTCGTGTGATGATTGACACCGAAAGCTCGGTAGACCTGATCTATCGAAACACCCTTGAGAGGATGGGAGTGTCTCACGAAGACATCAAGTTCGGGAATAGACCACTCACTGGTTTCGCCAATGATACTACCTCAACAGTCGGTACAATCAAGCTTCCAATTTACGTGGCTAGAGTTACTCACTTTGTTAAGTTTGTCATCGTACACACACCTTCCAAAACGACCCGACCCGTTTAAAAAAAATAATAATAAACCCTTGGTCTCGGAGTAGGATTCCCATAAATGCTATCCTCAACAACCAAGCAAAACACACAGACCATACAACAGCGGATAACCAACAATAAACCAAACAAAACCATTCCACTAAATTAACCGGTTCAACAACAAATCCAAAACAACAAGTTCCACAATCCAACAACCTAAACAACCGTTCTATAACGATAATAGAAAACAACACAAAACACGAGATCCCAGATCATCTCCCTCTTCGTAGCCGTGATTCCATGATCACAATTTGCCTTTACCTACATCACATGGAAAAAGAGATGCGTGAGTATTATCATAAATATCAAGTGAGATGGTCATCCCATCTACGACTGCGCACTCAGGCACGATGGACCGCTAAGGCAAACATACAACCAAACAACACAAGCAAACAACGCATGGCTCAACATAGCCAAATAGACAGGCTGTCGATCGACACTACCACTAGGTGTCGATCGACACCTTCTGTACATGCCTGTCGTTCGACACTACCTCTAGGTGTCGATCGACAACATGTGAACTGGCTGTCGTTCGACACACCCTACGTGTGTCGTTCGACAGCCTTCGTGTTGGACTGTCGTTCAACAAACCCTACGTGTGTCGTTCGACAGCCTTCGTGCGGGACTGTCGTTCGACACACCTTGTGTGTGTTGTTCAACAGGCCCTTCGCAGAATCCTGGGAAATCGATCATAATCCTCTCAGATCGATTCCTCCTCTGCGTCAACACGAAAACCTGCACAAAACAACAATCGCAACACAACAACCAATAAACACAGCCTCATTCAATCAACACAAAAACAATCAACTCGTTCCAAACCTATCACCAAACAACCTTAACGATCCACCGGCCCAGAAGCCATGGTCACGCACTCACCTTGGATTTTTGATAGAAATTGATGGGAATTGAGGCTAGAAACGAAAACAGCTACAACCACTATGAAATTCCACTCTAAAATGACCAAGAACGAAACCCTAACTCACAAAACTATCAAGAACAAGAGAAACTCTTCTCAGACTCTTGTCCACTGATTTTTGAGACTTCGTTTCGATCAGAATGCGGCCAAAAGCCTTAAATATGAACCCTAGATTTTCCCCCAAACCGGCCCGGTCCAACTGATCGATTAAAAATCGAACCAGAAAACCGACCAATTAAGGCCCTGTCGAACAACAGCCCTTAAGGACTCTGTCGATCAACATACACCCTGCCTTAAGCCCAAAACACTGCATGTCGATCGCCACACCTCACTAGTGTAGATCGACACACCTCACTAGTGTCGATCGACACACCCTCCATTTTTCTCAAAAATGGTTCACGCTTCTCATAAATCTCCCCCACTAAAGCTGGATTCGTCGTCGAATCCTCAAACACAGCCCACACGGCTAACCACCGGCCAACCTGCTAGTAACACCGGAGACTACATCTCCCAAACCTTCTCGAGGCTCATATCCGTCCTATGCATATAGACGCGTCTCAGACATTGATTGCTCATAGCTCATAACTCATAACCACCATCTAGCTCTCGGGATCATCACCCCTCCGTGCAGTCCTGACGGTGTTTGATACCAACCATCTCCACACCCCTCAAACCATCAAGACACACAGTCCGTTAAGCTCTCGGTATGCAGGGAACTCACTATCCCCTGGAGAGACGCATCTCTCAAAGATCTGCCAGAGATCGCAACCTCCCAAAACTATCTCCATACCCTCACGCTCTCAGTTCTCGCAGTCCTGATGAACGATCTGTATGCAGGGAACCAACTATCCCCCAGAGAGACGCATCTCTCAAGATCTGCCGGAGACTCATCTCCAAGAAAGAACCAATGTCTATCTCTGAGCTATGCAATCAATTCCTAACGTCTATAATGCACCTCTGACCGGAACTACCTCCTAAGGTCTCACCATGATACTCCCATCACAACCATGATCCTCACAGATCATCACAACCATGATCCTCACAGATCATCTGGACCATCCATCACACCGGATGTCCCTACAGAGTCTCTCCGTAACTAGACAGTTCTAATCACCGTAAAACTTATATTCCGAGACTCTCTCATACATACACACACAAGCCGTTAGAGTTCCCCGAAACTGGTGAATTCTACCCACTATAAAACTTCAATTTCGAGGTTCTCTAACCATACACACATGAGTATCAAGTCAAAAACATAAGAATACACATCTTATTAAACTGGAAAATTTCATAATCATTACAACCCAAATGAAAATACATAATCCACAACAACAAACCTCACCACACATGGTGACTACAACACAAAAACCGAAACTGAAAACCACAAAGAAAAAAGAAAGCACTCTACGGCTTGCTTCTCGAACCACTTCTTGAACTTTGTTTTCATCTTTGCCTCTGCATCCCAAGTCTCCTCCTGAACACCGTCGCAGTCACACAAGACTCTCAACAACGACACTCTCTTCCGGCGCAGAACCTTGATACTTCTCTCAAGGATCCTAACCGGTCTCATCCCTACAGTCACATTGGGCTGAAGATCTGTAGGAATCATCACTACTACCTCCTTAGATGCATGCAAACATCTCTTGAGCTTCGAAACATGAAACACATCATGGAACTTCTCCATGATCGGAGGGAGTTCCAACCGATAAGCAACTGGTCCAACACGTTCCACAACCCAGAACGGACCCATGTACCTCGTACTCAGCTTATCCTCGGATATGGACCTGTTCAAACCCCGCATCATAGCCATCTTGAGATACACTCGATCTCCGACTGCAAACTAACTCTTTCCTTCTCCTATAGGCATAACTCTTCTGCCGATCTTGAGCCTCTTTCATGTTCAACTTCACAACACGGATCTTCTCTGTCGTCTCCTCAACAAAATAAGCACCATAGATGCTTCTCACCCCCACTTGTGTAAAACATAACGGTGTACGGCATGGCCTCCCATACAACGCCTCAAAAGGATCCATACCAATACTCGCCTGAAAATTGTTGTTATATGCGAACTCCACCAAACTCAAGTGATCCGCCCAATGACCACCCCAATCTAGCACACACATCCTCAACAGATCTTCCAGTGTCTGAATCGTCCTTTCGGACTACCCATCCGTCTGAGGATGATTAGTTGTACTCATGTGCAACTTAGTGCCCATCTCAGCCTGAAAAGCTCTCCAGAACACTGAAGCAAACCATGGATCTTTATCCGACACAATGCTTGCTGGTAGACCATGCAACCTCACAATATCTTTCACATACTTTTTAGCCAAGACCTCAGCTCCATATGTCTTCTTAATGGCCACAAAATGTGCTGACTTAGTCAGTCGATCCACAATCACCCAAATCGCGTCATAGGTCCGAGAAACCGGCAACCCTACTACGAAATACATGGTAATCATGTCCCACTTCCACTCTGGAATGGGTAAACTCTGCAATAAACCACTCAGAACCTGATGCTCAGCCTTCACCAGCTGACAAACGTTGCACGCTGCAACCTAATCTGCCACATCTCTCTTCATCCTGACCCAATGATAATACCGTTTCAGATCACGATACATCTTAATCGCTCCCGGATGAATCGAAAACTTGCACGCATGAGCCTCTCTCAGAATCTCCTACCTCAAGTCCTCATCCTTAGGCACACAGACTCGTCCTTGCACTAAGATAGTCCCGTTAGCAAAAACCTGATACTCAGAACCCGCAGTCTTAGAGAGATCAACCTACACCTGATCCTTCTCCTGAGCTACTCGGATCCGGCTCAACAGATCCACCTGATCAGCTGCCGCTAACCCCAACGGCTCCTCTGAAGTAACGCACAACCTCAAAGTACTAAGCATGCTCACAAAAGTCTCCACATCCCGCTCCTGAGATGAATCACACCGCCTCCGACTAAGAGCATCTGCCACAGTGTTAGCCTTACCAGGATGGTACACAATGTCCAGGTCATAATCAGCCAACAACTCCGACCATCGCCTCTGTCGTACATTCAAATTCTGCTGAGTAAAAATGTACTTCAGATTATGATGATTAGTGAACACCTGAACCCTGCCACCATACAGATAAGACCTCCAAATCTTCAACGCAAAGATCACTGCCGCCAACTCCAAGTCATGAACAGGATAATTGCCCTCATGCTTCCTCAACTGCCTCGAAGCAAAAGCAATCACCTTACCCTGCTGCATCAACACACAACCCAAACCAACTCCCGAAGCATCTGTATACACCACATAAGGCTCACCCGGCTCAGGCAACGCCAATACTGGTGTACTAGTCAACATCGTCTTCAGCTTCGCGAAACTCAGCTCACAATCAGCAGACCACACGAAAGGGACATGCTTCCTTGTCAGCTTCGTCATAGACTGAGCAATACTCGCAAAACCTTTGACGAATCTCCGATAATAACCTGCCAACCCAAGAAAACTCCTGATCTTAGTAGCATTCCTCGGTCTAGGCCAATCTCGGATAGACGGAATCTTCGCCGGATCCACATAAACTCCCTCTGCAGAAACGATGTGACCCAAAAATCCTATCTCTCTCTGCCAGAAACTACACTTGCTTAACTTCGCAAATAGCTTATGTTCCCGCAACTTCTCAAGAACCCTCCTCAGATGAACCTCGTGCTCTTGAACACTCTTTGAATACACCGAAATGTCATCGATGAAGATAATCACGAACTCATCCAGATACTCCTGGAAAACTTGGTTCATCAACCTCATAAATGCCGCCTGTGCATTTGTCAACCCGAATGGCATAACAACAAACTTAAATTGCCCATACTGAGTCCTGAAAGCCGTCTTCCTGACTTATGCCTCATCAGTAGGAATCTGGTGGTAACCGGATGCCAAGTCAATCTTGGCGAACCAAGTAGCCCCTCTCAACTGATCCAACAACTCATCAATTCTCAGAAAAGGATACTTGTTCTTCACAGTGACTCGGTTAAGCCCTCAATAATCGATGCACAACCGGAAACTACCATCTTTCTTCTTCACAAACAACACCGGTGCTCCCCACGGTGAAGTACTCGGTCGAATAAAACTCTTCTCCAACAAATCCTCCAACTGCTTCTTCAATTCTGCCAACTCCGCTGGAGGCATTCGATAAGGCGCCTAGGCACCGGCATCGTTCCGGGCTCTAACTCAATCGTGAAAGGATCAGACCTAGACGGCGGTAATCCCTGCAACGACTGAAAAACATTATCGAAATCCCGAACAACCCGAATATCTCTCACAGTAACCCCACCAACAGCCTCCGGCATCACAATCGTGGCCAAGTAAGCCTCGCAACCCTTCTCAATCATCGCCTCAGCCTGGACAAGCGAGATCACGAGACTACATGAAGTCGGTCTCACTCCCTGATAAACAAACCTACCACCTTCACGTTCAAACACCACTCGACCCCGGCGACAATCTAGATGAACTTTATACCGATTCAACCAATCCATACCCAGGATAACATCGTACAACTCCACCGGACTGATCACCAAATCTGCTGGCATCAACTCACCCGCTACCTGAATATCCACATCTTTCGCCCGGCCATGAGTAGCCAGAAATTCTCCTCCAACAACCATAACCGGTCCAGTTCGCTCACCAACGTCACTCCAAATACCACTCTTCTCAGCATGATCCAGAGTAATGAAGCAATTCGATTCTCCAGAATCAAACAACACGTGGGACACACACCCACCCACATACAAGGTCCCTACACAAACCTCATGTGCTAACAAACCTAACATTCGATCACAAAGCAAACAATCCAAAACAAACACAAAATTCTACACTACCGAATTTACAAAGTCTGATTTAGAGAGTTTACATGTGATCGGCCTCGAGCTTAGCTCACCCAGCGCGGCAATAGCCGGCGGATGCTGCATCGCCGCAATCTGATCCAAAGGCTACACCGCCCCATACTGAGCTACTGGCTGGACCACTGCAACGGCCAACGGCTGCAACTTAGGACAGTTCGGCCTGATGTGCCCCGGCTCTCCACACTGATAAAAAGTCCGAGCCGCTCAAGCCTCGCTCTGCTTAGGGCAACTCACCCTCTTGTGGTCCAAGCTTCCACAACCAATACACCCTCGGCCACTCTGACCTGATCTCGAAGTGTCTTCCCACTTCCTCTTCTGCCCCTGCGTAGGCTTGCCTCCTTTGCTAGGACCCACCTGCTGGATCTGCTGCGGAGGCCTCCTAGGCTGAACAGCTGGAACAACTACCGCAGCCTGCTCCCTTAGGTCCTCCTCGATTTGTGCAGCAGTCTCTACCAACTCTGCTCTAGACACAAACCTGATGCCTCTGCACCGAGTCCTCAAGTCTATCTGAAGTCCCCGCAAGAACCTCTGAATCTAAGCGTGCTCATCCTCCAAGCTCCTACCAGCATAACCCAAGAGTCGGTTAAACTCTAGGTCATACTCACGAATAGACATCGCTCCCTGAGCCAAATCCAAGAACCTCGCCTCTAAACGATCCAACGCCTCTAAACGATCCAACGCCTCCTGAGGAAAGAACTTGGCGTTAAACTCCGCCAAAAAGTCTGCCCACGACATCACTGTCCCAGCCCGTCTCGCTGCAACACTCCTCCACCAGAGATGTGCATCACCATCCAAATAATGGACTGCCAAATCGACCATGTATCCCTCTGGACACCTAATCGAGTGAAAATTACGCTTTATCCTCATCTTCCACTCATTAGCCTCCTCAGGCTTAACACATCCTGCAAAAGAACCCGTACCGATCCTTTGCATCGGCTCCATCATCCGAATATACGACGGAACCTCCTCAGCAACCGCAGCCCTCGGCTGCACCGCTGCCACTCGTGGTAACATTGGAGCCTGCACTGGCACCGCACCCGGTAACCGCTCCAACAACTACCTCAACAGATCAGCTAGACGATCATCACCAGCCTGGGCTACACCTGCGGCCGCGACCGCACCCCCAGCTACGCCAACACCACCAGTACCACCAGCCTCAACGGGACCCAAACCAGTCCCAACAGGACCCAAACAAGCCCCAGCAGGACCCAAACAAGCCCCCACACTACCAGTCACACTGGCGATCTGACCATCATGCAACGTCTGCTGAATTGACACGCGTGGACCTCTGAGCCTCACTCAAGACTGGCTCATCCACAGGTCCACGACCTCTGCCTCGGCCTCCTCGGCCTCCACGCCCACGCCCTCCAGTAGTCCTAACCATCTCACTGCACTTCAGCTAAGCACTAGAAAGACCAACAAACAAACACAAAACATACTTACCGTGGAATCTGACTAAAGGCGCGAAGGAAGATGATCTAGAACCCCCAAACACACAGAATTGCAAATTACCTAGTTACAATCCTAGTAGTTCTAGCCCGTCCTAAAACCGTAAGGGCTCTGATATCAAACTGAAACGACCCGACCCGGTTTTTTTTTAAAACAATAAACCCTTGGTCTTGGACTAGCATTCTCATAAATGTTATCCTCAACAACCAAGCAAAACACACAGACCATACAACAGCGGATAACCAACAATAAACCAAATAAAACCATTCCACTAAATTAACCGGTTCAACAACAAATCCAAAACAACAAGTTCCACAATCGAGCAACCTAAACAACCGCTCTAATATGATAAAAGAAAACAACACGAAACACGAGACCTCAAATCATCTCCCTCTTTGTAGCCGTGATTCCACGATCACAATTTGCCTTTACCTGCATCACATGGAAAAAAGAGATGTGTGAGTATTATCATAAATATCAAGTGAGACATTCATCCCATCTACGACTACGCACTAACGCAAACATACAACCAAACAACACAAGCAAACAACGCATGGCTCAACGTAGCCAAACAGACAGGCTGTCGATCGATACCTCCACTAGGTGTCGATCGACACCTTCTGTACATGCCTGTTGTTCGACACTACCTCCAGGTGTCGATCGACAGCATGTGAACTGGATGTCGTTCGACACACCCTAAGTGTGTTGTTCGATAGCCTTCATGCTGGACTGTGGTTCGACACACCTTGTGTGTGTCGTTCAACAGGACCTTCGCAGAATTCTGGGAAATCGATCATAATCCTCTCAGATCGATTCCTCCTCTGCGTCAACACGAAAACCTGCACAAAACAACAATCGCAACACAACAACCAATAAACACAGCCTCATTCAATCAACACAAAAACAATCAACTCGTTCCAAACCTATCACCAAACAACCCTAACGATCCACCGGCCCAGAAGCCATGGTCACGCACTCACCTTGAATTTTTGATAGAAATTGATGGGAATTGAGGTTAGAAACAAAAGTAGCTACAACCACCACAAAATTTCACTCCAAAACGACCAAGAACGAAACCCTAACTCACAAAACTATCAAGAACAAGAGAAACTCCTCTCAAACTCCTTTCCACTGATTTTTTAGACTTCGTTTCGATCAGAATGTGGCCAAAATACTTAAATACGAACCCTAGGTTTTCCCCCAAACCCACACCATGAGTGTCGAACGACTGCCCTTAAGGACCCTGTCGATCGACATACACCTCGTGTGTCGATCGACAGCCCCTTCGCACAACCCGGCCTTAAGCCCAAAACACTGCATGTCGATCGACAAACCTCACTAGTGTCGATCGACACACCCTCCATTTTCCTCAAAAATGGTTCACGGGTGTTACACCTTCAGTCTATAATGCAATCTTGGGAACACCCTGGCTGTACGCCATGAAAGCGGTGGCCTCGACCTATCATCAATGTGTCAAGTTTCCTACTAATAGCGGAAAAAAGGAAGCTTGCAATTGCTTTCCCATTAAAAAGAAGAATCGACGAAGGCCTAGTCTGAAGCACGTTTGAAGAACGGTGAGTCCAGCATGAAAGCCGATCTGATTACTTCAAGTCGCCAAAAAAAAAAAAAACTACTTGGAGAAACGAGCCCATAAAAAATGTATGAACCACGAGTGACTTGATTCCTCTTTGAGGATACGTAGGCAACTCCTTGCAAAAGCGCAGTCACACCCTTAATAAAAACTTTAAGTTTTTAAAGAAATAAACTTTTTCTTACCAATCCAACTCTCAAAAGTTAGAAGGATGCAAGAACGCATGCCCTTACAAAAATACGAACTCACTTTGTTCGGACTGTGATTACTCATGTTGGTGCCGTGGCCAGGTATCCAACATTCAACGCGCTTCTCATAAGTGCCGTGGTGAAATAATCCACAAACTCTAATAAGCCGGAGCCAGGTCTGCACCTTGCACTTAGGACAACCAAGTAAATTACACGCCGGCTTTTGATCGCATACTGAAGTTTCGTCCTAAGGCAAAAGTTGAGCTAAGCTGAAGCACTAGTCCTTTGCACTCTCAGACCCCAAACCGAGCCCGCCTCGTACCTAAGTGCATATTCTAAGAACCATTACCGAGCTGGTAAGCAGCAGAGTCTTGGAGGAATCTTAGTTCTAATAAGCCGAATTACATAGTTCGCATCCACTAAAGAGTCTTCTGAAAGTAACCTTAGTGTTTAAGCCGAGTTTTCTAGCTCGCAATCTGTTAAGGGTTCTTACGAAAGCAACCCTAAATTGTAAAGAATAACCCAAACTCCATAAAGCTTGCCATCACTTAAGCTTATTTAGAAGCGAAACGTGTTAATATAGTCTACCTACGTGATTTGCAACAAAGAATTATGAATAACTTAAAGCCGATATATCTTAAGACCGCAAAAGAAAATTAAAGTATTATGAAATACTAAAAACCGATCTCTTGTTATATCGCAAAAGAAAAAAAAAAGTGTTAAGAAAATACTTAAAATAAATCTCCTATGAAATCATCAAAAAAAGAAAACTTCCTAAGTATTTATGAAATACTAAAAAAAAACGATTTCCTAAAAAGAGATTGCAAGAAAAGTATTAATACTTAAAAGAAAGCCCCTGGAAAAAGGGCAATGTTTACAAAAGTAAATTAAAACCCACAAAAGTGGGCACCATGTTCAAAAGTGACATAAAAAAGAATTACGAGCCACATGAGGCTCCAACTTGGTGACTGTCTTGATTATCTTAGGGAGAGAGGAATGATCCGTCCTCGCTGATTCCTTTTGGAACTTGGGTTGAAACGTCTCGAGGCGGACTAGCATGAGGAGGCGGCGGCATCGAAAATAGAATATCACTGCCAAGGGAGTCCGCAGCGAGGGACTCAACCTTAGCGAGATACTCTTTTTCTTCTTTAGCATAATTCTCAAGAAGACAAGGAGGGAGTTCATACTCAGCCTCCACCATCTTCTCGAAGCTTATTCGGGGTCTGCGCCTGTAACAGAGTTGAGCCTTTACCTCTTCTTGAGCGTGAAGAGCTACGAGATACAAACGTATCCGCTCTAAACGGGACAAATGTCTTGCACTTCGGGCAAAACTGCCACTCGCGATCTCATTAGTTCGGCGGCGTGCTCCGTCACGCTTTTTCCTGAGACGATCCTCTGTAAGGTGAGACTTCTCCAGATTAGCTTGAAGTTCAGCTATCTCGGCAGAAGCCGCTTCGAGATGAACATCTCCTTTCTTCACTTCATCCTCCATCCTCTGTTTCTCCTCCTTCAGGGCGCTAGCCTGGTCAAATAAGTCGTTGAGGCTTTGTTGGTTCTCACAAGAAGTCGCTTCCCAGCTATCGGCTCTACACATCTGACGGCCGACCTCTTGCCATGCTGCATCCACATCGGAATGGGACACCAAGAGTTTTGATCCCGTCTTCTCGTTGTTGCACTTCTGCTTCATACGCGCTAACGAGGCGGTTGCCGGTGTTGATCACCTGTAAGAAGTAAGGGAAAAGCTATGAACAAGGCGACAAGCGACTTACATTGATGATGTCAGAGGAACAATCGAAGAATAAGAGTTTGGAGATTGACAGTTTATCCAGATTTGGAATGTTAACTCCAACACCGCCAATAAGCGATATCAGCATAGCTTTGTGATGAGGAGCCGCATTGCAAAAAGGCATGATCGGATCCACATGAGAGAATGTCCACTGGCAGGTGCGTCTTCTCTTTGAAAGAGAAGACTCGGATGAAAGCTCCGAGGTTGGTCTGGACGATGGAGTGAGAGAAGCACGAGGAGGAGGAAGCTGAGGAACATTAACAGCTGGATACGGCAGAATCGCCGCACTGTCCGAATTGACAGGAAGAGAAGCAGGAGGTGTGACACCCAAACTTTGAGCAACGGGTGCTTCGGACGGAAGGACTTCACAAGTTCGACCGATCCGGAAAGATGGAATCCTTCCGGCTTCGAGGTCGGCTTTAACCTTAGCCGCTATCCTCTTCTTCTCTGCCTTCTTATCTACGGAATCAACTTTCCCTTTTCCCTTTGAACGGGAATAATCGCCAGGACCCTTTGGTTGTTGGACTCGCCAGGGACCGACCCCCGAGCTGACGCATCATCGGCCCTTTGCGTATAGGCCGCATCAGTCACAGAAGGAATCTTCAGGGAACCATCTTTGACAATTGGGGTCTCCTCCGGATTTGGAAGAGAAACGCCCTCAGTATTATCTTCAGAGTCTTGGATAACTACTATAGCAGACGGATCGGCCATAACCTCGGTTTCCGACCTGTTCGACACCTCGGAAAGTCTCCTAGATTAATTGGGGCGGATCGGAATAGATGGAGTATTGAACGTAGGAGTTGTGGGAGTAGCACCTCTCATCTCTGCAGCCCAGTATTCGTTATTCCAGATATCTAAAACGATAAACATCCAGAGCGATGTCAGACTTCGAGGTCAAAGGAACCAAAACTTTATAATATTTAAGTAACTCGTAGGGAGTCATTACCAAGTCTGTCACGAGCACGACAGACACGAGTGTAGGACAAATCATCCCAACGATGGTTTTCTACCCTTATTCTGTTAAGATCTTCTCTGAAAAGTAAATCTGCAGGAGGATGAGGAACTACAAAACATAATGCAACACGAATGTGTTAGAAAAACACATCATGAATCCCGAAGCAGTACATGCATGCAATATTTATGAAAATCTACCCACAGAAGGATTCCACCGACTATGATAAGTCGTGGTGGTATCATGGACTGAGGCATCGTTTATCTTAACAAAAAAGTATCGATCAAACCATTTGCCGATTTTACTTTTCAATTCGATAAACTTGCATCCGGCCTTCGTGCTGTTGTAAAAACGGCCAGGGAATCGTGTAACACCCGCATCTCGGACTATGAATCCAGACCCAAGTGATAGACAAAATTGGTATCTTCATTACTCTAAAAATTTCTCGTTTACATTGTGCGGTAAATTACAACATATGGGTACTAGATTCACAACGCCTTGGGTATCTTCCTCCATTGCCTGCTGCTCCCTCCTGCCTTGCCGCCCTATGGTCTACCTGACCGGATGTCCTATCCTGTACACTGGTAAAGGGGTGAGTATTGAATACTCAGTAAGACGGTCTACTCCATCTCACCACCTAACACTACCTAGCTATTCTAAACCCCTATAACCCCACACAACACCCTTAGCCCTACTTGCCGGGTACAGTGTCTCAGGGACAACCCATTGGCGGTGATGCAAATCGTCAATTCTTGTTGGGCACGCTGGCAGCCCTTAACCATGCCGGGTACACTGGCAGCCCTTGCTATTGCCGGGCACGCTGGCAGCCCTTGCTATTGTCGGGCACTCTGGCAGCCCTTAACCATGCCGGGCACTATGGCAGCCCTTAACCATGCCGGGCACTCTGGCAGCCCTTGCTTATAGCACCAGCGCAGCATGCTGATAACTATCCGTACCAGTAAACTGGTATGCTTGGCACTCTGGCAGCCATTCCTTTAGTTGGCCGTCGGCGGACTTTCCAAGTTAAGGCACTCACGACCCTTTTAGCGTGCAGCAGAACGCTAGGTCTTCGTGCCATCTTTCAGGCCAAACACAAACAAGGCGGAACGCATGCCCATACATGCGCCCTATGCAATATTTAAAGTGGTGGCATTGTGAACCTACTATCCTACCGGTTTAACATGTTCTAACTACTAGACTCTCCTAAGGTTCACAATCAAGCTATCTACTCATTTTCATGCTAGTCCATTATACCTCTAAGTTCTCAAGCAATAACCGAAGCATTTCAAACAATACATTTTGCCCCGTATGGTCGGCCCCAGGTAAGCATGGCTATCCCAATACGTTACCCATGACACATCTATGGCCATACGGCGACTGTCCCTGCAGAAATACACACATGAAACTAACCGTTAATTGTGGAAGACTCACGATCCAGCCTTGCCCATTACTGGCCTAAGCGTTCCCCTGGTCTTGCCTCTAACCCTGGAGTCGTATGCGGCTGTACGAGTTTGCTAAGCCTCCATTAGTGCTTCTCTTGTTGGCATACACCGTCTAGACTCTATACCAGGTTGACTAAGGTGTGCCCGAACAACTATCGAGTTGCTCGATCACTACTTGTCCGGCCTACGACATTCTCTAGTAGAGTGCCGAGTCCAACAAACAAGCGAACCATCGAGTGTTATCACTACCTTGCGGTGGTAACTCTAGCATAGCTCTTTTTCTGGTTCAATGATTGGTTAGTATAAGAACTTTCAGTCTGCCACGCTAATCCTCCCATTTGGCCCACCAGCTCTCTTTTCAGAGTATAGCCCGCCTATGCATGACTCTATCTAACTTCCTAAACTACATGCGGTGCGAGTCAAAGCTAGGCATGATCCTGCCATGGCTAGCTTCCAGTTCGCCAAACAACGAGTCACTCTTGGGCCAACTTATGCCGAGCCAAGTTTCCTCAAGATACAAGGCTGAGTCTCACGGCGGGACTCCTTCGTCCGTGCACCCTCACCAAGATCCATTGTGATAGCCGAGTTACTTGGCAAGCTGTGTTAGCCTTGCCTTGCTCCTCTACTGTCTCACCTACGAGTCCATAGCCAGATCGCCATGATCTGACCGGATGCTCTGCCACTATCGGTACGCCAAGCCTGCTTTTGCTTACCGGGCGTGATTCCGAACCGAGGCCGTATCGATCACCATCGAGGCCACACCGGTCCGCGGAACAGTGGTTAGCACTGCCCGTTAGCTTCCTCTCCGATCACCGATACCTTCACCGATGATTACCAGTTTGTTCATCGTGGATGAACAAGGTACCGTACCGATACATCGATGCCTACACTAGGCCTACCGATGCCAGTCAGCGATCGCATCGCGGACTGCCCTTGCGGACTGCTCAGTTATTCCCGATGGCCAGTGGTAGATCGATCGTAGGCCTCCCCGAGGGCCTATCGACGCGTCCCCATGATCCTATCATGAATTCTACCTGATAGCCACTCTTGGCCTGGATCGTCGAGTGTTCGTACCGATGATCGTTTCACTAATACGTCCATCGAGGAATGATCCGAGGCTCCCTCGTCCTGATCATCGATCAGCCTTACTTCCTTACAATACCTCCTCGAGGTATGTTTGCTAGGTTACCCGAGCCCTGTCGAAGCGTCATCGTGCGCTCTAGAGGCGTCATCGGTACCTCGTACCGATGCCCTTGTCGAGGCGTCTCTGATGCCCTCTCGAGGCGTCACCGAGATCTACCGTTGGTACCCTGTTGTACTGTCATCGAGGCATCCCGAGGCCATACCGATGCCAGCATAGGCGTTACCAATGCTACCGATCATGCACGGATCACCATCCGTACTCGACTACTACCATTGTTATACTACTACTACTCTACCCTAACCCGTACTACCAAGACTACTGCGGGAAAGCTATAAAGGAGAAGAATAGAAAAGGAGTATTAGGTACGGATCGCGCCTTACCTTATACCGCTGCTCCTTAGGTGGGGTGCCGAGTTCCTTCTCGAGCTCCTCCTTTTCTCTTCCTCTTAAGCGTGTATCTTTGGCTCTACAGAGAAGAGAAATATTTTGGTGTGTAAATATTTGGCCCTAGCTCCCTATTTATACTAAACCAAAAACCCTAAGGAGAATATTCACTTTCCTTATTTTTCTCCACCTCCTTACTACATGGGACCAAAGCCCGCTTACTTTACTTCCTCGAATAGAAGCTTCAAGATTTAGACCGGTTTGCTCCAAAGTGTTAGCATAGACCGGCGTAAATCTTGACGACGATGCTTTGATTTCTATTAAGTTAGGAGAAGTGTCAAAATTGATCGGAGGAGTCTCGTGGTCGACATTGAGACTGGCATTTTTCCGGAGTGAAAGAAGTAGATAAAGATTCGAAAGTCTTTGTCATGATCTGAGCAAAGGATAAACCCTAAAAATGCAGATGAATAAGGAAAGAGGATGAGAGAGAAGTGAGAAAGAAGATTTACCTTGTTCGGACGACGAATAAATAAGGAAAATCTAAGGGTTGAAAGATCCGGCATTTATACTCTAGGGCGCGAAAGTCTAGGGATATCATTAAACATTAGTAACAGACGCGAGCGAACCGAGGCATCTCTTCAGTGTGCTTTCAAGAACGAGCGGTCCAGAGCGTGCCACATGTAAAGGCTAAGCAACGTGTCGAACCAAGATCTGAGTTGGGCAAATCTTCCTCTGCACGTTTCGGCCGAGTTTGTTGACATAATACTCGGCGAACTCGGGGGGGGAGGGGGACTAGTTGGTGGTACTTGGTTTAGCACCCATCACAATACCCAACCCATATCTGAATCGACTTGGAGCTTTGGGAAGCATCTCGTAGAAATGAGCCAGCGAGGATCCATGTATATGTCTCAGCCCGTTAAGAAGCTTTAGCCGACCTCGGTAAATACAAGCAAATTGGAAGACTTAGCTCGGGTAAAAAGAAATACTTAGAAATAGTATAACTTCCTTATATCTTTTAGGAAATTTTCCATTTATCTTTTAGGGTTATTTCGACCGACTTTGTACTAGTATAAATACTTGATGTATTCCTCCAAAACGAGGACATTTGTAACACCCGCATCTCGGGCTATGAATCCAGACCCAAGTGTTAGACAGAAATTGGTATCTTCATTACTCTAAAATTTCTCGATTACATTGTGTGGTAAATTAGAACATATGGGTACTAGATTCACAACGCCTTGGGAAAGTCTTCCTCCATTGCGTGCTGCTCCCTCCTGCCTTGCCGTCCTATGGTCCACCTGACCGGTTGTCCTATCATGTGCACTGGTAAGGGGGTGAGTATTGAATACTCAGTAAGACGGTCTACTCCGTCTCACCACCTAAAACTACCTAACTATTCTAAACACCTACAACCCCACACAACACCCTTAACACTACTTGCCAGGTACTACGTCTCACGGCCATCTCTATGGCGGTGATACAAACTCATCAACTCTTGCCGGGCATCGCTGGCAGCCGATACTCATGCCGGGCATTGCTGGCAGCCCATACTCAGCACCAGCAAGATGGTAACTACATACAACGGACCAGTAAACTAGTATGCCCGGCCTCGCCGGCTGCCACTATTCTCTCAGGTCGGCCCATCGGCGGCCCATCATGTACTGGCACTCTGGCCTCTTCTAGCAAACAACTGGACACTAGGTCTTCGTGCCATCTTTCAGGCCAAACATAAACAAGGCGAAACGCAAGCCCATACATGCTCCCTATGCAATATTTAAATTTATGGCATTGTGAACCTACTATCCTACCGGTTTAACATGCTCTCAACTACTAGACTCTCCTAAGGTTCATAATCAAGCTATCTACTCATTTTAATCCTAGTCCATTATATCTCTACGTTCTCAAGCAATAGCCGAAGCATTTCAAGCAATACATTTGCCCCGTATGGTCGGCCCCAGGTAAGCATGGCTATCCCAATACGTTACCCATAAGCGTGTATCTTTGGCCCTAGCTCCCTATTTACCCACCAATTTAAATATTGCATAGAGAGCATGTATGGGCATGTATGGAGCGAGTCGGAGCTAGGCATGATCCTGCCATGGCTAGCTTCCAGTCCGCCAAACAACGAGTCACTCATGGGCCAGCTTATGCCGAGCCAAGTTTCCTCGAGATACAAGGCTGAGTCTCACAGCGGGACTACTTCACCCATGCACCCTTACCAATATCCATTGTGATAGCCGAGTCACTTGGCAAGCTGTGTTAGCCTTGTCTCGCTCCTCTACGGTCTCACCTACGAGTCCATAGCCAGATCGCCATGATCTGACCGGATGCTCTGCCACTGTCGGTACGTCAAACATGCTTTTGCTTACTGGGCGTGATTCTGAACCGAGGCCATGACGATCACTATCGAGGCCATACCGGTCCGCGGCACAGTGGTTGGCACTGCCCGTTAGCTTCCTCTCCGATCACCGATGCCTTCACCGATGATTACCAGTTCGTTCATCACGGACAAACAAGGTATCGTACTGATACACCGAGACATATACGAGGCTTACCGATGCCAGTCAGTTATCACATCGCGGACTGCTCAGTTATCCCCGATGGCTAGTGGTAGATCGATCGTAGGCCTCCCTGAGGGCCTATCGACGCGTCCCCATTATCCGATCGTAGATACTACCTGATAGCCACTATTGGCACTATTCGGATCGTCGAGTGTCCGTACCGATTTCTCACCGATACGTGAATCGAGGAGTGATCCGAGGCTCACTCGTCCTGATCATCGATCAGCCTTACTTCTCGCGGTGCGTGGTCAAGGCGTCATTGGGCCCTGTCAAGGCGCCACCAATGCCTCGCACTGATGCCCTCTCGAGGCGTCACTGATGCCCTATCGAGGCGTCCTCAACTTAACTGTAGGACACTCAGTACCCAGTCGTGTTGTTACCGGTATCTGACCGATGCCAACCCTTGGCGCTACCAACACTACCGGTCGTGTACGCATCACCATCCGCACAAGACCACTACTACTATACTACTATACTAAACTACTACTATACTACTCTACCCTAAACCATACTACTAAGACTACCGCATGAAAGCTATAAAGGAGAAGTATAGAAAGGGAGTATTAGGTACGGATCGCGCCTTACCTTATACCACTGATCCTTAGGTGGGGTGCCGAGTTCCTTCTCGAGCTCCTCCTTTTCTCTTCCTCTTAAGCGTGTATCTTTGGCTCTAAAGAGAAGAGAAATATTTTAGTGTGTAAATAATGAGCTCCCTAGCTCTCTATTTATACTATCCCAAAAACCCTAAGGAGAATATTCACTTTCCTTATTTTTCTCCACCTCCTTACTATATGGGCCGAAAGCCCATTTCTCTTTCCCTTTTCTCCACGTTTAGCCTTTTCTCCTTTTTGCCCTTACTCTCGCGTTACTGCACAACAAGTCCTCCACTGGTTTCCTATTTCTACCTAGGCCCTACCCTATCCCCGACCTAACCTATAGCCGATCTATCCTATACCCGAACCATCCTAATACCTTTAGATGTCCTTATGACCACCATCCTCCCACTGAACCTCTGCGAGTTTCCTCGTGTGTGCCTCGGGTTTCTTCTGCTTGGTTTTGGGATGTTACAAACTCCTCCCTCCTTGAAATGGAGCCGTCCTCGGATCCTACGGTAGGGGTCTAAGTCTTCAAAGAAGCTGGCCGGGTCTAACGACGGAAGGATAGTTAGGGCGGAACAGTGCTGGTATCAAGCCAGGAAGGGTTTTGGGTAGGAAGGCATGATGATCCGAACACTATTTTATTAAGAAGGCCACCCCATAAAAGTTTTACAAAACAAGAGAAATCTGAATTTTGCAAGGGAAGGAAAGAGAAAATAGAAAGGAAGGCAACTGGAAGGCCGAATGGAAATGCGGTTAGGGTGTAGGGATCTGCTTAGGGTGACCGACGTGACTTCTTACGGTTCCTTCTCCCCGTGTTCTCCTAACACGTGCAGACGATGATACACATCTTGTCGCCTTGGTGGTGGTGGAAGTGCTTGTTGCCCCGCCGGGTTCGCTGGTGCTATTCTGGGGCATGTTGTAACACCCGCATCTCGGACTATGAATCATTACTCAAGTGTTAGACAAAAATTGGTATCTTCATTACTCTAAAATTTCTCGATTACATTGTGTGGTAAATTACAACATATGGGTACTAGATTCACAAAGCCTTGGGAAAGTCTTCCTCCATTGCCTGCTGCTCCCCCCTGCCTTGCCGTCCTATGGTCCACCTGACCGGATGTCCTATCCTCTTCCTGCTGCTCCCTCCTGCCTTGCCGTCCAATGGTCCACCTGATCGGATGTCCTATCCTCTTCACTGGTAAGGGGGTGAGTATTTGAATACTCAGTAAGACGGTCTACTCCGTCTCACCAACTAAGACTACCTAACTATTTTAAACCCCTACAACCCCACACAACACCCTTAGCACTACTTGCCTAGTACTGTGTCTCACGGCCATCCCTATGGCGGTGATACAAACTCGTCAACTCTTGTCGGGCATCGCTGGCAGCCCATACTCAGCACCAGCAAGCTGGTAAGTACATTCAACGGACTAGTAAACTAGTATGCCTGGTCTCGCTGGCTGCCACTATTCTCTCAGGTCGGCCCGTCGGCGGACCATCATGTACCGGCACTCTGGCCTCTTCTAGCGATCCACTGGATGCTAGGTCTTCGTACAATCTTTCAGGCCAAACACAAACAAGGCGGAACGCATGCCCATACATTCGCCCTATGCAATATTTAAATGGTGGCATTGTGAACCTACTATCCTACCGGTTTAACATGCTCTAAACTACTACACTCTCCTAAGGTTCACAATCAAGCTATCTACTCATTTTAATCTTAGTCCACTGTACCTCTACGTTCTCAAGCAATAGCCGAAGCATTTTAAACAATACCTTTGCCCTGTATGGTCGGCCCCAGGTAAGCATGGCTATCCGAATACGTTACCCATGACACATCTATGGCCATACATCGACCGTCCCTGCAGAAATACAAACATAAAACTAACCGTTAATTGTGGAACACTCACGGTCCAGCCTTGCCCATCGCTGGTCTAAGCGTTCCCGTGGCCTTGCCTCTAACCCTGGAGTCGTATGCGGCCGTACGAGTTTGCTAAGCCTCCTTTAGCGCTTCTCTTGTTGGCTTACACCGTCAAGACTCTATATCAGGTTGACTAAGGCGTGCCCGAACAACTATCGAGTTGCCCGATCACTGCCAGGCTGGCCGACGACATTCTCTAATAGTCTGCCGAGTCCAACAAACAAGCGAACCATCGAGTGTCATCACTACCTTGCGGCGGTAACTCTACCATAGCTATATTTTGTGGTTCAATGATCGGTTAGTATCAGACCTTTTAGTATGCCACGCTAATCCTCACATTTGGCCCACCAGCTCTCTTTTCAGAGTATAGCCGGCCTATGCATGACTCTATCTAACTTCTTAAACTACATGCGCTGCGAGTCGGAGCTAGGCATGATCATGCAATGGCTAGCTTCCAGTCCGCCAAACAACGAGTCACTCTTGGGCCAGCTTATGCCGAGCCAAGTTTCCTCGAGATACAAGGTTGAGTCTCACGGCGGGACTACTTCACCCGTGCACCCTTACGAATATCCATTGTGATAGCCGAGTCACTTGGCAAGCTGTGTTAGCCTTGCCTTGCTCCTCTACTGTCTCACCTACGAGTCCATAGCCAGATCGTCATGATCTGACCGGATGCTCTGCCACTGTCAGTAAGCCAAGCATGCTTTTGCTTACCGGGCGTGATTCCGAACCGAGGCCATAACAATCACTATCGAGGCTTTCCCGGTCCGCGGCACAGTGGTTGGCACTGCCTGTCTAACTCTCTCTCCGATCACCGATGTCTTCACCGATGATTACCAGTTCATTCATCGCGGACGAACAAGGAATCGTACCGATACACCGAGACCTCCACGAGGCTCATCGATGCAACTACGCGATCACATCGTGGACTGCCCTTGCGGACTGCTCAGTTATCTCCGATGGCAGGTGGTAGATAGATCGTAGGCCTCCCCGAGGGCCTATCGACGCGTCCCCATGGTCTGATCGTAGATACTACCTGATAGCCACTATTGGCATTATCGAGTGTCTATACTGGTTTCTTACTGATACGTCCATCGCGGAATGATCCGAGGCTCACTCGTCCTGATCATTATCAGCCTTACTTCTCGCGGTGCCTGGTCAAGGTGTCATCGGGCCCTGTCGAGGCGCCACCAATGCCTCCCATTGATGCCCTCTCGAAGCGTCACCAATGCCCTCTCGAGGCGTCCTCAACTCCACTCTAGGACACTCGGTACCAAGTCGTGTTGACATCGAGGCACCCCACCGATGCCAACCCTTGGCGCTACCGAGGCCTACCGTTGGTACCCAGTCGTGTTGTCATCGAGGCACCCCGAGGCATTACCGATGCCAACCCTTGGCGCTACCAACACTCCCGGCCGTGTACGGATCACCATCCGCACAAGACCACTACTACTAAACTACTACTACTCTACCCTAACCCGTACTACTTAGACTACTACATGAAAGCTATAAAGGAGAAGAATAGAAAGGGAGTATTAGGTACCGATCGCGCCTTACCTTATACTGCTGCTCCTTAGGTGGGATGCCGAGTTCCTTCTCGAGATCCTCCTTCTCTCTTCCTCTTAAGCGTGTATCTTTGGCTCTAGAGAGAAGAGAAATATTTTGGTGTGTAAATAATGAGCTCCATAGCTCTCTATTTATACTATCCCAAAAACCCTATAAAGAATGTCTACTTTCTTTATTTTTCTCCACCTCCTTACTATATGGGCCGAAAGCCCATTTCCTCTCCTTTCTTCCCATGCTTCTTCTTTCCTTTTTCCCCTCGGGCCTTAGTTACCTTTCCTAAGGCCCGCGCCGTCTGTTTTCCTTCTAATTTTTTCCCAAAAGTTACTTCTCCGGTTTGGGATGTTCCAAATTATCCTCCCTTGAAATGAAGCCGTCCTCGGATCCAAGACGAGTATCGACCTTATCGATCCTCAACGGGGGCCTAGCTAGGTATTGTCTTTCAAGTATTTCACTCATTTCAATGCTTATGCTAAACTTAGTCTAGAATAAATATCGAATTCTTTATTGAGTAAAATGGGGAAAGCCAACACGCTTTAAGCTAGTTGAGAATAATTGAACAACAAAAACTTAGAACAGGAAAACAAAACCAAACGACTATCCTAACCTAACTTCAACTAGCTCTTCATCCTTTAGCCACTCTGAGTCCTGGCGGGGGTCGTTGCCGATGGAGGGCTGTCCCAGTAGTGCTTCCCCTCTGGCTCACCCTCGCTCCATATGTCGGACTCGTCGTTCGACTCCTCTAGCCACCCGTTGGATCCTCTTCCTGCTTCCTCACTAGGGCTCGGGTTGATGCGGAGATCTGCATGCGTTCGATATGCGTCCAAGAAGTACGACCAGTCCGCTAGTCTTGTGTTGCGCTGATCCACGTGGGTTGCTGTCGTTGGTGGAGTCGGTACAGGGTCTCCCAAACCCCCGAATGTCCCCGGTTCCCTGTCTCTCTCCATCTTCTCGAGCCTAGCGGCATCGTCTGCCAACTGAGCCGCGGTGTGGTAGGTACTTCCACCTAGGGCTACATGGAATTCAGTCCGTAGGCCCTTCCAAAACCGAAGTAGCACCGCGTCCGGGTCTTGAGGACACTTGGTAGCGATCTTCAGCAGCATAAACTCCTTGAAATACTCCTCCACAGTTTTGTTTCCCTGTGTGATGGTGTCGAACCGATGCTGCCAGTTCGCTAAGACCCTCTCCATGGGGTGGAAGGTCATCGTGGCATGTCCCACTGCCCGTGGTGTTGGTGGTTCGATCTTGGGAACCCCGGCTCGAACCCTACCGGCCAGTCTCGGTGGATCGGAATTCCAACCCCCCTCTTGTCTTGAAGCCGAGGGTTTGTTGGTGGACTTACCTTAGCACCACCCGCCGCCTGCGAGGTTATCTTGAGGATCCAGGGGTGTGGATCTTGTTCCATGGGGGTGTCGGCTGGCTCTTCTCTTCTGGTCTAAGAGATGTGGGGTGTTGCTGGCCGAGACTCCCTGCTTGAATGCCGACTGCCCCCAGCTGGTTGCTCCTCCGTTGTTTCCTCATTACCCGAATCCAAAGCTTATTGCCTTCAACTCTGACGACTCTGGCAAGCATCGAGGAGTTCTTTAGTATCTTTGTTATGAGAAGTGGGAATGAGAAGTGAATGAGAAAAGAAGAGCCTCCTTCTCCTCTTTATATAGCGTCGGATTTTCCTCTCCGCCAAGCAGGAAATATTTACTTTCCTGATTGGATAATCACGAAATATTACGTGATAATTATCAGTTTCCATTGCTGATAATTACGCTTTCCTTTTTCTCTCATTTTCTCCTTAATGGACGAATATTCACTTCCCATTTTCTTTTGGATAATCTCGAAAGATTTAGGGGTAATTATCAGTTTCCATTGCTGATAATTACACTTTCCTTTTCCCCATTATCCCTTAATGGCCGAATATCCACTTCCCATAATTGGATAATCACGAAATATTCTCTCCAATATTGAAAATATTCCCGCCTCGAAACTTACTCTCCTCCTTCCTTAGTAAGCACCTGGCGGCCCCACGACTCCCTTCTTCTTAGCCGCAGGTCCCTAGGGTTTTGGTGGAGCCTTATTAGGGTTCCAGGGATTTAAGACTTTAATCAAGGCTTTCCCAAGGCCCGCCTAAATGTGTAGGCCCGTCAATCCCAAAAACTTTGCTTATTATAGCTAAATATATACATAAGAAAAACGGTGGAACCATAATGGATCCAAAGGTAAACAGAACATTTCTATTTTCCTTAAGTGTTATTCGGGACCGCGTACCTGGTATACTTGGTTCTTTTCAGTCTCATAGGAGGCATTGAGTTCCGCAGCGAGGCAACGAGACTTTCCTTTGACCTAATCCCAAGAGATCTTTTGAAGTTGTCCTCCAGGTCAGAACTGGAGTGACAGCCGAGTTTTGATACCAAATCTGTAACACCCGCAACTCGGACTATGAATCCTGACCCAAGTGTTAGAAAAAAATTGGTATCTTCATTACTCTAAAATTTCTCGATTACATTGTGTGGTAAATTACAACATATGGGTACTAGATTCACAACGCCTTGGGAAAGTCTTCCTCCATTGCGTGTTGCTCCCTCCTGCCTTGCCGTCCTATGGTCCACCTGACTGGATGTCCTATCTTGTGCACTGATAAGGGGGTGAGTATAGAATACTCAGTAAGACGGTCTATTCCGTCTCACCACCTAAGACTACCTAACTATTCTAAACCCCTACAACCCCACATAGCACCCTTAGCACTACTTGCCAGGTACTGTGTCTCACGGCCATCCCAATGGCGGTGATACAAACTCGTCAACTATTGCCGGGCATCGCTGGCAGCCCATACTCATGTCGGGCATCGCTGGCAACCCATACGCAGCACCAGCAAGCTGGTTACATACAACGGACCAGTAAACTGGTATGCCCGGCCTCGTTGGTTGCCACTATTCTCTCAGGTTGGCCCGTCTGCGAACTATCATGTCCTGGCACTCTGGCCTCTTCTAGCGATCCACTGGATGCTAGGTCTTCGTGCCATCTTTCAGGCCAAACACAAACAAGGCGGAACGCATGCCCATACATGCGCCCTATGCAATATTTAAATAGTGGCATTGTGAACCTACTATCCTACCGGTTTAACATGCTCTAAACTACTAGACTCTCCTAAGGATCACAATCAAGCTATCTACTCAATTTAATCCTAGCCCATTATACCTCTACATTCTCAAGCAATTTGCCCCGTATGGTAGGCCCCAGGTAAGCATGGCTATCCCAATACGTTACCCATGACACATCTATGGCCATACGGCGACCGTCCCTGCAGAAATACAAACATAAAACTAACCGTTAATTGTGGAAGACTCACGGTCCAGCCTTGCCCATCGCTGGCCTAAGCGTTCCCGTGGCCTTGCCTCTAACCCTGGAGTCGTACGCGGCTGTACGAGTTTGCTAAGCCTCCTTTAGCGCTTCTCTTGTTGGCTTACACCGTCTAGACTATATATCAGGTTGACTAAGGCGTGCCCGAACAACTATCGAGTTGCCCGATCACTACCTGTCTGGCCTACGGCATTCTCTAGTATTCTGCCGAGTCTAACACACAAGCGAACTATCGAGTGTCATCACTACCTTGTGGCGGTAACTCTACCATAGCTCTATTTTGTGGTTCAATGATCGGTTAGTATCAAACATTTCAGTCTGCCACAGTAATCCACACATTTGGCCCACCAGCTCTCTTTTCAGAGTATAGCCGGCCTATGCATGACTCTATCTAGCTTCCTAAACTACATGCGATGCAATTCGGAGCTAGGCATGATCCTGCCATGGCTAGCTTCCAGTCCGCAAAACAACGAGTCACTCTCGGGCCAGCTTATGTCCAGCCAAGTTTCCTCGAGATACAAGGTTGAGTCTCACGATGGGACTACTTCACCCGTTCACCTTTACCAAAATCTATTGTGATAGCCGTGTCACTTGGCAAGCTGTGTTAGCCTTGTCTCGCTCCTCTACTGTCTCATCTACGAGTCCATAGCCAGATCGCCATGATCTGACCGGATGCTCTGCCACTGTCGGTAAGCCAAGCATGCTTTTGCTTATCGGGCGTGATTTCGAACCAAGGCCATAACAATCACTATCGAGGCCTTACCAGTCCGCGGCACAGTGGTTGGCACTGCCCGTTTAACTCTCTCTCCGATCACTGATGCCTTCACCGATGATTACCGGTTTGTTCATCGCGGACGAACAAGGAATCGTACCGATACACCGAGACCTACACGAGGCTCATCGATGCCAGTCCGCGATCACATAGCGAACTACCCTTGCGGACTACTCAGTTATCCCCACTAGCTGGTGGTAGATCGATCGTAGGCCTCTCCGAGGGCCTATGGACGCGTCCCCATGGTCCGATTGTAGATACTACCTGATAGCCACTATTGGCACTGTCGGATCGTCGAGTGTCCGTACCGGTTTCTTACCGATACGTCCATCGCGGAATGATCTGAGGCTCACTCGTCCTGATCATCAATCAGCCTTACTTCTCGGGGTGCCTAGTCAAGGCGTCACCGGGCCTTGTCGAGGCGCCACCAATGCCTCGCATTGATGCCCTCTCGAGGCGTCACCGATTCCCTCTCGAGGCGTCCTCAACTTCACTCTAGGACACTCGGTACCCAATCGTGTTGCCATCAAGGCACCCGAGGCCTTACCGATGCCAACCCTTGGCGCTACCAACACTCCCGGCCGTGTACGGATCACCATCCGCACAAGACCACTACTACTATACTACTACTAAACTACTACTACTCTACCACTACTCTACCCTAACCCGTACTACTAAGACTACTACATGAAAGCTATAAAGGAGAAGAATAGAAAGGGAGTATTAGGTACAGATCACGCCTTACCTTATACCGCTGCTCCTTAGGTGGGGTGCCGAGTTCCTTCTCGAGTTCCTCCTTTTCTCTTCCTCTTAAGGGTGTATCTTTGGCTCTAGAGAGAAGAGAAATATTTTGGTGTGTAAATAATTAGCTCCCTAGCTCTCTATTTATACTATCCCAAAAACCCTAAGGAGAATATTCACTTACTTTCCTTATTTTTCTCCACCACCTTACTATATGGGCAGAAAGCCCATTTCCTCTCCTTTCTTCCCACGCTTCTTCTTTCCTTTTTCCCCTCGGTCCTTAGTTACCTTTCCTAAGGCCCGCGCCGTCTGTTTTTCTTCTAAGTTTTTCCCAAAAGTTACTTCTCCGGTTTGGGATGTTACACATGTCTTCGAAATGTGACCTGGCTGTCCACAGCGAAAACAGCCCACATTCGTCCATGGGGGTTGCAGGCAAGCCACAGCTGCGTGGCCGATTTCTCCACAACGTGCACATCTCGGTCTACAAAGCCCGACGTGGTTCCTTACACATTTAGGGCAACTCACGTTTCTAGCTCCAGCCCTATCATCTGTCTTCCTTTTGCCGCTGTCGTTCTCTCTCATCTTGGTAGCGGAGCGGTGCTGCTTACTTTCTTCATCCAATCCTAGTTCTACCATGGCGGCCTTTTCCACGAGCTCTGTCATGGTGTGGAAGGTAAGGATCTCCAACCGCGTTTGTACCTCTACTCGCAACCTTCGAAGGATTTCTTGATGACCTGTCCAGCGGTCATGTTGGTTCCCGCGAACCTGCGGAGGCGATTGAATTTTGCCTCGTACTCTCTCACGAGCGGGTTTTCTGACGTAGGTCTAAGAATTCAGCTTCCAGTCGGTCAATGGATTCCTGAGGGAAGTACTTCTTGATGAATTCTTCCCTGAAGGTATCCCATGTACAATGTAGGTTGCCCCATACTTGGATTACTCCTTCCCACCATAGCTGGGCATCTTCCTTGAGGTAGTTGACTGCCAGATCTTTCTTGTATCTTGCCGGGCATCTGGCGGATTCGAAATTCCTTTCCAGCAACTTGAACCAAGAGTCTGCCACGGCTGGCTTGGCTCCCTTTCCGAGGAATATCCCCGTGTCCATGTCTCTCATGACTCGAAGAATCTCCCAATACGTGGGCCCCCGTTCCATGGGGTACACGTCTACCATTACTGGTGAGTCTACATCTATTACCGGTGGGTTCGGGGGTGGTGGTGGGTTTGCTGGGTTTCTTGGTCCTCTCTGTTGTATGACATTTCCAAAGAGGGCTCGTAGCTGCTGGCGCCCGTGTAGCAAAGCTGCATTGATCGTGGTTTGGTTGATGGCGGGTGCGTCGGCTCCTCGGGTGCAGCGGGGTTGGGTGGTGGTGGATTTGGGTTGTCGGGTTGTGCCGGGGGTACAGGGTTTACAGGCCGAACAGGGTTAAGGGGCGGTACAGGCTGAACCGGTGGTACCGGCTGGACAGGAGGTATAGGCTGGGCCTGCGGGGCGGTTTGGACAGGACGTTTTGGCTGGAAAGTGGCACCGGGTTTGGGGGTATGGTTGCGGGTGGGTTTCCTACTCCTATGGCTATTGCGGCGTTTCTTCTTCTGGTGGTCATCTGAAAAGGACATCCCTAAGGTTACTATTTCTAACATACCAATGGTGGCCGTAGGCGGTGGCAAGGGAGGCAGAGGAACCAAAGTCCTTTCCCAAGTAGTCCCAAGAGATCTTTTTGAAGTTGTCCTCCAGGTCAGAACTGGAGTGACAACCGAGCTCTGATACCAACTCTGTAACACCCGCATCTCGGACTACGAATCCAGACCCAAGTGTAAGACAAAAATTGGTATCTTCATTACTCTAAAATTTCTTGATTACATTGTGTGGTAAATTACAACATATGGGTACTAGATTTACAACGCATTCGGAAAGTCTTCCTCTATTGCCTGCTGCTCCCTCCTGCCTTGTCGTCCTATGGTCCACCTGACCGGATGTCCTATCCTATGCACTGGTAAGGGGGTGAGTATTGAATACTCAGTAAGACGGTCTACTCCGTCTTACCACCTAAAACTACCTAACTATTCTAAACCCCTACAAGCCCACACAACACCCTTAGCACTACTTGCCAGGTACTGCGTCTCACGGCAATCCCTATGGCGGTGATACAAAGTCGTCAACTCTTGCCGGGCAGCGCTGGCAGCCCATACTCATGTCGGGCATCGCTGGCAGCCCATACTCAGCACCAGCAAGCTAGTAACTACATACAACGGACTAGTAAACTGGTATGCCCGGCCTCGCTGGCTGCCACAATTCTCTCAAGTCGGCCCGTCGGCGGACCATCATGTACCGGTACTCTGGCCTCTTCTAGCGAACAACTGGACGCTAGGTCTTCGTGCCATCTTTCAGGTTAAACATAAACAAGGCGGAACGCATGCCCATACATGTGCCCTATACAATATTTAAATTGGTGGCATTGTGAATCTACTATCCTACCGGTTTAACATGCTCTCAACTACTAGAGTCTCCTAAGGTTCACAATCAAGCTATCTACTCATTTTAATCCTAGTACGTTATACATCTACGTTCTCAAGCAATAGCCAAAGCATTTCAAACAATACCTTTGCCCCGTATGGTCGGCCCTAGGTAAGCATGGCTATCCCAATACGTTACCCATGACATATCTATGGCCATACGGCGACCGTCCCTGCCGAAATACAAACATAAAACTAACTGTTAATTATGGAAGACTCACGGTCCAGCCTTACCCATCACTGGCCTAAGGGTTCCCGTGGTCTTGCCTAACCCTGGAGTCGTATGCGGCCGTACGAGTTTGCTAAGCCTCCTTTAGCGCTTCTCTTGTTGGCTTACACCATCTATACTTTATATCAGGTTGACTAAGTTGACCCGAACAACTATCAAATTGCCCGATCACTACCTGTCTGGCCTACGACATCCTCTAGTAGTCTGCCGTGTCCAACATACAAGTGAACCATCAAGTATCGTCACTGCCTTATGGTGGTAACTCTACCATAGCTCTATTTTATGGTTTAATGATTAGTGAGTATCAGACCTTTCAGTCTGTCACGCTAATCCTCACATTTGGCCCACCACCTCCCTTTTCAGAGTATAGCCGGATATGCATGACTCTATCTAACTTCCTAAACTATATGCGATGCGAGTCGGAGCTAGGCATGATCCTGCCATGGCTAGCTTCCGCCAAACAACGAGTTCATCTTGGGCCAGCTTATGCCGAGCCAAGTTTCCTCGAGATACAAGGTTGAGTCTCACGGCAGGACTACTTGACCCGTGCACCCTTACCAAAATCCATTGTGATAGTTGAGTCACTTGGCAAGCTGTGTTAGCCTTGTCTCGCTCCTCTACTGTCTCATCTACGAGTCCATAGCCAGATCGCCATGATCTAACTGGATGCTCTGCCACTGTCGGTAAGCCAAGCATGCTTTTGCTTACCGGGCGTGATTCCGAACCGAGGCCATAACGATCACTATCGAGGCCTTACCGGTCCGCGGCACAGTGGTTGGCACTGCCCGTCTAGCTCTCTCTCCGATCACCGAAGCCTTCACCGATGATTACCGGTTCGTTTAGCTCGGACAAACAAGGTATCGTACCGATACACCGAGACCTACACGAGGCTTATTGATGCCAGTCAGCGATCACATCGCGGACTGCCCTTGGGGACTGCTCAGTTATCCCCGGTGGCCAGTGGTAGATCAATTGTAGGCCTCCCCGAGGGCCTATCGACGCGTCCCCATGGTCCGATCGTAGATACTACCTGATAGCTACTATTGGCTTTATTTGGACCGTCGAGTGTCCGTACTGATTTCTCACTGATACGTGCATCGAGGAGTGATCTGAGGCTAACTCGTCCTGATCATCGATCAGCCTTACTTCTCGCGGTGCCTGGTCAAGGCGTCACCAATGCCTTGCAGTGATGCCCTCTCGAGGCATCACCGATGCCCTATCGAGGCGTCCTCAACTTAACTTTAGGACACTCGGTACCCAGTTGTGTTGTCACCGGTATCTGACAGACGCCAACCCTTGGCGCTACCGAGGCCTACCGTTGGTACCCAGTCGTGTTGTCATCGAGGCACCCCGAGGCCATACTGATGCCAACCCTTGGCGCTACCAACACTACCGGTCGTGTACGGATCACCATCCGCACAAGACCACTACTACTATACTACTATACTAAACTACTACTATACTACTCTACCCTAACCCGTACTACTAAGACTACCGCATGAAAGCTATAAAGGAGAAGAATAGAAAGGGAGTATGAGGTATGGACCGCGCCTTACCTTATACCGCTGCTCCTTAGGTGGGGTGCCGAGTTCCTTCTCGAGCTCCTCCTTTTCTCTTCCTCTTAAGCGTGTATCTTTGGCTTTAGAGAGAAGAGAAATATTTTGGTGTGTAAATAATGAGCTCCCTAGCTCTCTGTTTATACTATCCGAAAAACCCTAAGGAGAACATTCACTTTCCTTATTTTTCTCCACCTTCTTACTATATGGGCCGAAAGCCCATTTCTCTTTCTCTCTTCTCCACGTTTCGCCTTTTCTCCTTTTTGCCCTTACTCTCGCGTTACTGCACAACAGGTCCTCCATTGGTTTCCTATTTTTACCTATGCCCTACCCTATCCCCGACCTAACCTATAGCCGATCTATCCAATACCCGAACCATCGTAATACCTTTAGATGTCCTTATGACCACCATCCTCCTACAGAACCTCTGTTAGTTTCCTCGTGAGTGCCTCGGGTTCCTTCTGCTTAGTTTTGGGATGTTACAACATCTCCTTCAATAGAGAATTCTATACACATCTTTTTACTTGATATTTTCTTTGTGATATTACGTTTAAACCTAGTTCCTCTATTCTTTGGACCGATCTCGGATTGTTGCTCAATCTGGTATCACCACCGTTCTTTAGCAATCCTCCTATAGTCGTCTTCTTTTTGAAACTTAATCCCAATGTCCTCTATATCTTTCTTGTAGCTAGCCAAGATCTTCTTGACCGCCTTAGTGAAATCCGGTATTGGAAGGTCTAGCTTAGGCAACCGTTTTCTTCCTCTCTTCTCCTTAGCTCGAGATCTTTGTCCTGAAATACTCCTTAGTTGAATATTGATCAAAAATTCGACCAACATCTTCACCAATACTTTGGGACTTCTTGTTCTTCTCCAAAGACACAAAAATTCTTGAAAACCCATGGATTAACTAGGTGGATAATAATGCTTACAAAAAGAAAACCAAAATATGGGTTGCCTCCCATAAAGCGCTTTATTTAAAGTCGCATAGCTTGACTCCTTGGGATCTTTTGAAGGTGGAAGGGTTTTCTAAAGGCTTGAGGTAGCCTTTAGCTTGTTGATGTAGTTTTTGATCACTCTCATCATCTTCATCATTGAGGTGTCCGGAGTGTTCAACTGGCACTTCTTTCTGCTCCATTGGAAGGTATCGAGTTTGCTTCGATTTAAAGCCCGACGGTGCTCCATAGTAATAGACATGTTTGTCTATGTTGGCGAACAAAATCCTGAAGGATAAAAGGTGTGATATCGATGTTCATTGAGGCTACTTCAAAATCGACGGGGATAATGCAATCGCCAATTCTCATGGGGAAATTGAAAACTTCTCCTAGAGATTGCATTGTTGATCCATTGGCAAGTGCATTCCTCATGTTTTACGGTCTAAGCTTGGTGATTTTAAGCATCTTGACGACAAACTCTGATTGAACATTGACTCCGGCTCCTGAGTCACATAGGGCGTCATCAAAAACGAACTCCTTGAGTGAACAACTGATGTTAAAAGCTCCTAGGTCGCGAATCTTGCTGAGAATCCTAAGAAATTTTTGTGGATTCCTACCTTCATCGAAAAACTCCTCGATCTCAATCTCATCTTCTTGACTTTGTGTGAAACATCATCTTAAGTATGGATTCATTCTCCAAGCTTTGTCAAAAGTGATGGTAGGAGGAAGTTCCTTCACAAGAGAGTTAAAAGTTCCCAACATCTCATCACTAATACATCTTGATCTCTTAGTTGCTCATTTTCACGAAAATGCTCGGTTTTCACAGACATCCTTGCGGTTTGTCTAGTGTGAAAGGTTCTTGGTCTCTTGGGTGATGGTGGGATATCACTCACGTCGATGCTAGAGGCATCATCGTCATCTTCAAGCGTGGTTATGGTGCAGCAATTAACCAACGACCTTGAATCTTCTTTCTCCGAATTGAAAAATTTATCCGTTTCTTCAATGATTTGTAGGCGATCGTCTAGCTTCTTCATGAGGGTTGTCACAGCCTTTGAGTCTTCTTCTACGGACGTGATCTTCTCCATGAGATCTTCTTGACGGTATTCAACCGCGTTGAGTGTTTGAATCGTGCTCTTACTATCTGTTTCCAAGTTCTTCACTCGTAAGCGAAGTTTCTTCTATGTAACTACACCATCACTAACTCCTTTCTTAGCTTGATAGGCATTGATAGCTACTGAATTTAGATGTGTGATAAGCTCCTCCACGTTCTGCTTAGCTTCGTTGATCAACCATTCATGATAATTCCATTGATCTTCGATCTTGTAGTAGGCGTTGATGATGTCGTGCTCAGCTTCTATGATGTCGCGCCTTCCATACTCTTGACTTGGATAGCAAGAGTGTCAAGTTTCTCCTTACGAGACAAGCAATTGGCTTCGGATTTTGCTTCAAATCCACGGATGACGTTTTTAGTGTCATCTATGAACTTTTGCATCAAAGCTTCTACCTTATCTACGTGTGGTGGGGGCAGTAGAGGTGGTTGTGGTTGAGTGTTGTTGGGAGTTTGATGATGGTCCAATCGTCCATTGATCCCTTGAGGTTGGTACACGGTGGTGGTGCTCCGTGCGTTGAAAGCAAGTGTGGTCGGCGTTGGGTGAATTCGTGAGGCATAGTGGTGATACCGGATTGAGTAACAATCTGAGATCGGTCCAAAGAATAGAGGATCTAGGTTTAAACGTAAAATCACAAAGAAAAGATCAAGTAAAAAGATGTGTATAGAATTCTCTATTGAAGGAGTTGTCCTCGTTTTGGAGGAATACATCAAGTATTTATACATGTACAAAGTCGGTCGAAATAAACCTAAAAGATAATTGGAAATCTCCTAACAAATAAAAGGAAGTTATACTAATTCTAAGTATTTCCATTTATCCGACCTAAGTCTTCCAATTCGCTTGTATTTGCCTAGGTCGGTGTTGGGGTCAGATCTCACCCCAACTGAGATCATCAAAAAAATGGCTAAGTGTTAGAGGTGTGTGTATGCAAGTCTTTATGGTGACATGCGCAACTCTCTGTGATGACGTGCTTAGCTCTCTCAGCAGATGCGCGCAGCACTCTATAGACGCGCGCAGCACTCTGTAGATGCGCGCAGCACTCTGCAGACGTGCGCAACACTCTGCAGACGAGTAGCACTCTATAGACTGCTCTCAGCTCTCTACAGACGTGCGTAGCTCTCAGGAACGATGTCTGCTGTCTTCAGGGACGAGCACTGTCTTGTGGGACGAGCAGTGCCAGTCTCTGGGACGAGCACTGTCTTGTGGGACGAGCACTGCCAGTCTCTGGGACGAGCACTGTCTTCTTGGACGAGGACTGTTTTCTTAGACGAGCACTGCGTGTTTGTGGGATGACGTGTGTCTCTGGGATACCGTCTGCCTGTCTTTAGGACGACGCCAGCTGTCTCTAGGACGACGTCTCTTTGGGATGACGCATGCTTGTCTGTGAGACGACGTATATAGTCATTGCCACTTTTGGACGATGACTACAACTTTCCAATAACAGCTAAAGTTAGCTCTTTCATTTCACTTCACTACAAAGAACTGGGCCGAGCTCAGGAGGCCCAAATCAAGAAGATGATAAGCTGGAAGTCCCAGGACGACATGGCAGCAAGACAAAGATGAGTTAGGCCGACCTTTGACACATCTAGCTCCAGTTGGGCCTAGGTGACTTTTGAGTTCTAGGCCCAGGACGGCGACGAGGTCAGAACCCTAAGCGGCGCCGACTATGCAAGAAGGAAATCCCGAAGAATTAGGATTTAAGACCTAGCCGACTTAAGACTTGTATAAATATATCTTATACGCCTCTTTCATAGGCACCTGCAATTCAATTGACAGACGCTTATACGCAAACAACAATAAAGAATTACTTCTTCTTTGATCTTTGCATACATGTTTTCATCTAAGAATTCTCTGTTTCTTTAATACCCTTGACAAGTTTATTGTGTAGGTTCTAGCCCTCACAATTGGCGCCAACCAAGGGGACAAGAGACTTTCTGACACAACCCAAAACTACGTTACGCATCAGATCCAAGAAGATGGCCGGCGAAGCTGAGAAAGAAAACGAGTCTTCGCCGCGCAGAGATCACCCTGAAGGGGAGGACTGTATCACAAACCCTACTGCGACCCCGGAGCCCTTAACCGAGGTTAAGAAGATGTTCGAGACACTTCTCGCTCGTAGAAGGATCACGAGGCCACGGCGATCGATTCGGCAATTCAAACCTCATGCCCTCCGCTTCTCAACGCCGCTCGCTAAGCCAAGAACCCGAGGAGACCTACCACCGCCGCCAATGCTACGGAGTGGAAACAAGACCCCCGAACGCGTCAACGTCCGCAAAAACGAAAATCCTTTACCGTTACAAGAAGGCGTCCACGCACATGAAGAAGGTAACAACCCTCGCGAAACGGCTGATCGCAACGCACCAACAAGAAGGACTCGACCGCGTAACCAAGAAGAGGCAGACACAAAGTACGCCAGACACCTCGATGAAGAAGAGGAGGACTCCTTCGAGGCCGAACCATCTTGTTTGGACCGAGAACGTAGGGCGCTACTCGAAACACCCAAAGCCGAGATGGCGGAGATGAGAGCACATATGGAACAAACATTCTCGAGCATGAAATCACAGATGTACCATACCGCCGGAAAGGCGCCGGATGTCAACCGCGTACTCCAAGAGGCGCGCAACACACCGTTCGCTGAATTCATCTTGAGAACAAAAATCTCTGACCCAGGAAGAATCAAGCTTCCGCTCTATGAGGGAACCACCAATCCACAATATCACCTCTTAGCCTTCAAAGTTGCCATGGGAAGAGCAAACTTCAAAGAATATGAGAAGGATGCTGGCTATTGCAAGATGTTCGTAGAGAGCTTAAAGGGGCCTGCGCTCTAATGGTTCTACCAACAGAAGAAGAACTCCATTGACAGCTTCTACCAGCTTTCAGAGATGTTCGTAACTCATTACAGCGTATTTGCAGAACGTAGGGTCTACGACAGAGGACTGTGGACTACGAAACAAGGCGAGAGCAAAAGTCTAGGAGACTTCATGAAGAGATTCAAAACTATGCTTTCAAAGGTAGAAGGGGTAACCAGCGAATCCACCCTGGCAGCTTTGAAAGAAGCACTCCTATGCCCTTCGGCTTTTTGGCAAGAGTTGATGGTACATGAACCAACTATTATCCATGACGCTCTCCACCGCTCTGCCGACTACATCAGAGTCGAAGATGCAATCCTAGCAAAGACTGGAAAAACTAAGCCGACAACAGAGTCGGCCAGTCCTGCGTTGAAGAAGAACAATCCTGGTTTCAATCCGCACGAAGAAGGATTCAGAGGAACTCGCAACTACCAAGTCAAGTTAGAGAGCTACAACATGTGTACCATAGGACCAAGCACCGACGTTGGAACAACTTATTGTGAGTACCACTGTACCTCCGGACATTCCACCACAAACTGTCCTACCTTGGGACGAAAACATGCGACTTTAGTCTAGCGGATTTTGAGATGGAGGAAAGCACGTACTAACTTGAGCATTACAAAATATGAACTACGAGGTGGCTTGATCCCTGTAAAGGGTACGTAGGCAGCTTTTCTTTGGAGGAGTTCAGTTGCTCCCTTCCTTAAAAACAAGGGGGAGTGGGTGTGTATACACATATACTCCCATTCTCTTGAAACGCGATATTTCGCAAACTTTTAAGTCGGAACACAACCGACATGTCAATAACATCCTACAGGGATTAAAAATATCTTAACAAAATAGACACTCAATCACATCCTATACGGATTACTCAATGTCTTGACTAAACACACGAGTTTATCTTTCACCGTCGTTGCTGGCCACAACGACGATCTTTCATATAACACTCTGCAGATTTTATAATAACATCCATCATCGGACAAGTGCGCTATACAAATACTAATGATTCATTATAGGAGCGGATGTGTTCAAGGAGAAACATATCCGTAAACCCAAATGATCATTCGAAAACCCAACAACATCGTTAGTTAAATGCAGCTGCCAATGCTCATTATAGGAGCGGACGTGTTCAAAGAGCAACACATCTGTAAACCTTAATGATCATTCTGAAAACCCAGCAACAAGTTGGTAGAATCGAATGAGTTCATTCGCGGAGCAGACACCTCCGAATCGAAGTGCTCATTCTGAAAACCCAACGTCATCGTTGGTAAAAACAAGTATATGTTCATTCTTGGAGCAGGTGTGTTCATAGATCAGCACGTCCGTAAACCAAAATGATCGCTCTAGAAACCCAGCAACATCGTTGGTAAAAATAAACAACAAACGCAATTACATCTTTGCTACTAAAACTCTGCAGTCATGGTCGCAGCATCTAAGAGACGTCTTAAGATGAAAACCAAATAACCATTGACTTACAAATTCATCAAGAAATGACGTAGTCGAGTTCTTATGGTCTATCAAGAACAAAAAGAACCTTGTTCATAAGAAAGACCAAGAGAAACAAAAGCCGAATTCATTATCATTATGTAGAAAACCAAAGCAGAGAAAATAACTATGCAACAGTCTCCTCATCGCTCCTCTCTTCAGCAATAACTGTTTTAAGCCTGTCGCCATCAACCGTTGAGGTCTCAGAGAAAGCAATCTCAGCTAAAAAACCTCGTCTCAAACTACAAAGCCTAAAACTAGTTTTGCGCACGGCTTGTGAAGATTCAAAGCTTAGTGCTCGGCGACAAGACACAACTCAGATTTTGTTATCAACAACTTATCAACGATAGCTCTGAAAAAATCAATAAATTGACTTCTCGCTAAGAGAAATCATGGGCAAAAGTCACTGTGACCTCGGTACCAATGTTTTTCCTCATCAAAATATTGAGACGTCGGCACAACTAGACCAAGAGCTCGACAATCTCACCTAATCTCTCTCCTCGGCGACAGTTCGAATACGATGAGCACTCGACCAGATCTAAAGCTCACCTCGGCATAAGTCAAGAGAGGTCCCTTCTCGTCATCAACAAACTCTGAATAAACCAATCTTGTCGAGATCTCAACCACGTCGGCACGAGTCAGAAGAGAGCTCAGAAAGGATCTCGGTAATGAAAAAAAATCTAGCGCACCGCGATCCTAAGCACGTAGGCGGCAAAAGTCTTCACTACATAAACGATGACCTCGACAAAGTTTAACACTTGAAGCCGAGATCACCAAACCCAAATTGAAGCCGAGCTCAACGTTGGCAAAAGTCCCCTCGGCGTTTTCTTTCTATGTCACCATCGGCATCAAAACTTTCTCGGCAAAAATGCATAATTCAACCTCGGTAAAGTTTAGTCGTCGGTAAATCATCGTAATCCCAATTAGAGACCTCGGCATTTGAGAAGCTCTCAACTCAAACCCAAATCAGCATTAGCTTCGAAACCAATATCTCCCCAGCATGGACTCGTGCTCAGCGAGAGAGATACATCTATTCTCTCAAGATATGCGAGCTGACGAAGTAACGTCATTTGTGCCGAGGTGGAAATAAGAGCTCGGCTCGGCACCTTCTTCTTTTTGGATTGAGCTGAATTTTTGTCACAAGGTAGATAATTGAGTAAGCTTTCATCCAAAGAAATTTTGAGTCATTCCGACGAACGAGTAGAGAGATACATCAATTCTCTCAAGCTATGCCGAGCTGACGAAATTTCATGCCGAGGTGAAGATACATGCTCGGCACGTCACCTTATTCTTTTTGGGTTGAGCTGAAAATTTGCTTCAGGATATATAATTGAGTAAGCTTTCATCCAAAAGAATTTGGGAGTCATTCCGACGAACGAGTAGAGAGATACAACAATTCTCTCAAGCTATGCTGAGCTGACGAAATTTCATGCCGAGGTGAAGATACATGCTCGGCACGACGCCTTATTCTTTTTGGATTGAGCTGAATTTTTGTCGAAAGATAGATACTTGTGTAAGCTTGCATCCAAAAGAATTTTCGAGTCATTTCAACGAACAAGTAGAGAGATACATCAATTCTCTCAAACTATGCCGAGCTGACGAAATATTCATGCCGAGGTGAAGATACGAGCTCGGCACGATGCCTTATTCTTTTTGGATTGAGCTCAATTTTTTGTACATGATAGATAATTGAGTAAAATTGCATCCAAAAGAAGTTTTGAGTCATTCGGACCCAAGAGTGAAGAGATCTATTAGTTTTAGCCAGACATGTCGAGCTGAAGAGATAACCTCATTCATGTCGAGGTGGAGAGAAGAGCTCGGAAAAATACCTTCAAATTCTTGGATTAACCTAAAATTTTACTGCAGTATATATACTTGAGTAAGCTTTAATCCAAAAGAAATTTGAAGTCATTTGGATTAACTGTTCGAAAATTACATTAAGTATGGTGGAAACGCATCAATATAGCCGAGCTCACTAGTTAAGAAGCAACGATTCAACTAATCCTAACTCGCCATGAAGAAATTGGCCGAACTCATCATCTAAGACAAGATATGCCGAGCTTACTATCAGACATAAAAACTCTTGGTGAGGAGTTAAACATTGAGGAAAACACGTTAGCTCAGCATTAACGCAACATGTGGGAGCTTGGCAAAATAAAAATCTCTAAGCAACAAGGCAAGCTACCAAGCACGTTTTATCAAAACTCTACTTACAACGGAAAGCTTTTACCAAAATCAAGCTCTGTGAACTTCTACAGAGCCAGCTCTATAAATTCAACAAAACACAAGTCTTTTACAGGCTACACTGAGCTAAGCATTAACGTAAACATGAAAGCTCAGCAACATTGACAGGATTGCTGGGTACGATCTCGTCTCGACAACGACACATTTTCTTGAGAACTTTATTCTCACCTATAACTCTTTTTACCTCGGCACTATCATAAATGATACTACCGAGCTGGGAGGTGAACTGTTGGGGTCAGATCTCACCCCAACTGAGATAATCAAGAAAATGGCTAAGTGTCAGAGGTGTGCGTATGCAAGTCTTTATGGTGACATGCGCAACTCTCTGTGATGACGTGCTCAGCTCTCTCTCAGACGCGCGCAGCACTCTGCAGACTACGCGCAGCTCTCTACAGACTTGCGCAGCTCTCTGGAACGAAGTCTGCTGTCTTCTGGGACGAGCACTGTCTTGTGGGACGAGCACTGCCAGTCTCTCGGACGAGCACTGTCTTGTGGGACGAGCACTGCCAGTCTCTGAGACGAGCACTGTCTTCTGGGACGAGGACTATTTTCTTAGACGAGCACTGCGTGTTTGTGGGATGACGTCTGTCTCTGAGATAACGTCTGCCTGTCTTTAGGACGACACCAGCTATCACTAGGACAACGTCTCTTTGGGATGACGCATTCTTGTCTCTGGGACAATGTCTCTTTGAGATGACACATTCTTGTCTGTGAGACGACGTATATAGTCATTGCCACTTTTGGACAATGGCTACAACTTTCCACTAACAGCTAAAGTCAGCTCTTTCATTTCACTTCACTACAAAGAACTGGGCTGAGCTCAGGAGGCCCAAATCAAGAAGATGATAAGATGGAAGTCCCAGGACGACATGTCAGCTAGACAAAGACGAGCTAGGCCGACCTTTGACACATCTAGCTCCAGTAGGGCCTATGTAACTTTTGAGCTCTAGGCCCAGGACGGCGACGAGGTCAGAACCCTAAGCGGCGCCGACTATGCAAGAAGGAAATCCCGAAGGCTTAGGAAGTTTTTCTTATCTCTTTATAAAAAGACCTAGCCGACTTAAGACTTGTATAAATATATCTTGTACGCCTCTTTCATAGGCATCCGCAATTTAATTAACATACGCTTATACGCAAACAACAATAAAGAATTACTTCTTCTTTGATCTTTGCATACGTGTTTTCATCTAAGAATTCTCTGTTCTATTACTCACAGTCAGCTAGCGCTCCTTAACGGGCTAAAACGTCTACATGGATCCTCGCTGGCCCATTTCTCCAAGCTGATCTTTTGATCTCCGTATCGATTCGGATTTTAGTTGGGTATGGTTGTGGATTCTAAACCCGGTACCACCAACTAGTCCCCCCCCCCGAGCTTGGCGAGTATTATTTTAATAAGCTCGGCCGAGACATACTGAAGAAGATTTGCCCAACTCAGATCTCTAGTCGATCTCCGAAAAGCTTCCCTCGACACGTGGCTCGATCAGATCTGTTTACTCTTTGAGGTGACGTTCGACACGCTAGTTACGCTTAGGAAGTTGTGATTCCCGCCTCGATTTTTGCGGAATATTTACATCAAGTCGTCTTACTTGACATGCGGCACTTCACGGTTGGGTGCTCTCACGGCATGTGAGAATCTCTTAAAGGCATTTCCTTTTTACCCTAGATTTTCCCTTTGCTATAAATATGACGCCAAACTCTTCAGAACCTACACACTTCCACACATGGCTTTTCCTATTCTTGCAAGAAAATGTCGAAGCAGTGGAATAGCTTTCCATTCATCATTCCAGAAAAAGATTAGTGAATTTTTCTTAGTGGTTTCTTCGTACGAAGAGGTCGATTTAAATCGATTGCAGAACTCTCAAGAAACGATAATTCATGGTTTTCACTCTTGCCAGAGATCATATTCCCAAGAAACCGTCATGTCAAGGATCATATTCCCATACCGACGGCCAAGTTATGCTTGTTCGGCCGATCCGATACCCGTCCGGATATCGCAACCGAACTAAAGCTTGACTTTGATGTGGTTGATCCGAGGCTCGGGAATAACGATCCATGATTGAGTTGTTGTGGCCCCCAGAGGAGTATTAGAGTGGGTATTTCCAATCTATTGGAGCGGTTACTTCCAAAGCCTTAGGTGGGTTCAACACCTCGACACCCTTCTATTGTCGCGGTTGTTACTTCGACAGCGAGGTCCGCAAAGATCTCTACCGTCACTATGTTACCAACATACAAGACTTTAGCTCGCCTCGAAGCCTCTAGGTCTTTTTAGAAATCTTTCAAAAGATCTAACTTGCTCGATAAATTTTGTAATAAATAATTTTATGTTTAAGATCTTTATGAAAGATTTTAGCTCGCTTTGAACTTTTGTAATCCTTTTAAGGAAAATAATAAGATCTTTCGTAAGACCTAGCTCGCTTCGATAAATTTTGTAATAAACAATTTTATGTTTAAGATGTTATGAACGATTTTAGCTTGCTTTCAACTTTTGTAATCTTTTTAAGGAATAAAAATAATAAGATCTTTCGTAAGACCTAACTCGCTTGGAACTTTTGAAATAAACAATTTCGAGCTCCGAGCTCAGAATCCGGTGCGAATTCTTAATTTTGGATTTTTTGCGACGTATGTACTCGACCTTAATAACACTTTATCGTTTCATAAGAAACTTGGATGATCACGAGCTCATGGTAAATCGGCTTATTAGAACACCCAAGGATTACTTTCATAAGGATCCTTAAATGGTTGCGAGCTATGGAGCTCGGCGTTCAATAACTAAGATTACTTTCAGAAGACTCTTCAGTGTTTGCGAACTATGTAATTCGGCTTATTGGAAGTAAGATTCCTCCAAGACTCTGCTGCTTACCAGCTCGGTAATGGTTCTTAGAATCTGCACTTAAGTACAAGGCATGCTCGGTTTGGAGTCTGAGAGTGCAAAGAACTATTGCTTTGGCATACCTCAACTTTTGCCTTAGGACGAAACTTTAGTATGCGATCTAGAGCCGGCGTGTAATTTACTTGGTTGTCCTAACTGTTCCAATAGATTGAGGTATTGTGGCCCCCAGAGGAGTATTAGAGTGGGTATTTCCAATCTATTTGAATGGTTACTTCCAAAGCCTTACGTGGGTTCAACACCTCGACACCCTTCTATTGTCGCAGTTGTTACTTCGACAGCGAGGTCCGCAAAGATCTCTACCGTCACTATGTTATCAAGATACAAGACTTTAGCTCGCCTCGAAGCCTCTAGGTCTTTTTAGAAATCTTTCAAAAGATCTAACTTGCTCGATAAATTTTGTAATAAATAATTTTATGTTTAAGATCTTTATGAAAGATTTTAGCTCGCTTTGAACTTTTGTAATCCTTTTAAGGAAAATAATAAGATCTTTCGTAAGACCTAGCTCGCTTCGATAAATTTTGTAATAAACAATTTTATGTTTAAGATGTTATGAAAGATTTTAGCTCGCTTTGAACTTTTATAATATTTTTAAGGAATAAAAATAATAAGATCTTTCGGAAGACCTAACTCGCTTGGAACTTTTGAAATAAACAATTTCGAGCTCCGAGCTCAGAATCCGGTGCGAATTCTTAATTTTGGATTTTTTGTGACGTATGAACTCGACCTTTATAACACGTTATCGTTTCATAAAAAACTTGGATGATCAAGAGCTCATGGGAAATCGGCTTATTCGAACACCCAAGGATTACTTTCATAAGGATCCTTAAATGGTTGCGAGCTATGGAGCTCGGCGTTCAGTAACTAAGATTACTTTCAGAAGACTCTTCAGTGTTTGCGAACTATGTAATTTGGCTTATTGGAAGTAAGATTCCTCCAAGACTCTGCTGCTTACCAGCTCGGTAATGGTTCTTAGAATCTGCACTTAAGTACAAGGCATGCTCGGTTTGGAGTCTGAGAGTGCAAAGAACTATTGCTTTGGCCTACCTCAACTTTTGTCTTAGGACGAAACTTTAGTATGCGATCGAGAGTCGGCGTGTAATTTACTTGGTTGTCCTAACTGTTCCAATAGATTGAGGTATTGTGGCCCCCAGAGGAGTATTAGAGTGGGTATTTCCAATCTATTTGAATGGTTACTTCCAAAGCCTTACGTGGGTTCAACACCTCGACACCCTTCTATTGTCGCGGTTGTTACTTCGACAGCGAGGTCCGCAAAGATCTCTACCGTCACTATGTTATCAATATACAAGACTTTAGCTCGCCTCGAAGCCTTTAGGTCTTTTTAGAAATCTTTCAAAAGATCTAACTTGCTCGATAAATTTTGTAATAAATAATTTTATGTTTAAGATCTTTATGAAAGATTTTAGCTCGCTTTGAACTTTTGTAATCCTTTTAAGGAAAATAATAAGATCTTTCGTAAGACCTAGCTCGCTTCGATAAATTTTGTAATAAACAATTTTATGTTTAAGATGTTATGAAAGATTTTAGCTCGCTTTGAACTTTTATAATATTTTTAAGGAATAAAAATAATAAGATCTTTCGTAAGACCTAACTCGCTTGGAACTTTTGAAATAAACAATTTCGAGCTCCGAGCTCAGAATCCGGTGCGAATTCTTAATTTTGGATTTTTTGCGACGTATGAACTCGACCTTTATAACACGTTATCGTTTCATAAAAAACTTGGATGATCACGAGCTCATGGGAAATCGGCTTATTAGAACACCCAAGGATTACTTTCATAAGGATCCTTAAATGGTTGCGAGCTATGGAGCTCGACGTTCAGTAACTAAGATTACTTTCAGAAGACTCTTCAGTGTTTGCGAACTATGTAATTTGGCTTATTGGAAGTAAGATTCCTCCAAGACTCTGCTGCTTACCAGCTCGGTAATGGTTCTTAGAATCTGCAGTTAAGTACAAGGCATGCTCGGTTTGGGGTCTGAGAGTGCAAAGGACTATTGCTTTGGCATACCTCAACTTTTGCCTTAGGACGAAACTTTAGTATGCGATCTAGAGCCGGCGTGTAATTTACTTGGTTGTCCTAAGCACGAGGTGCGGACCTAGCTCTGGCTTAAAAAGGTTGTTGATTATTTCACCATGGCACTTATGAGAAGCGCGTTGATCAGATACGTGGACAAGATTTCAATGTGTGACAATAGACGAACGAATCGTATAAAGTTATTTTTAAGAAGCTGTAGATTAAATTCTCGAGCTGATCAGACTGAGTTTTTAATGAACAGTAACATACTTTCAAAAGTAAGTCTTTGGTTTCAACCAGAATCTTTATTTCAAAAGATATATATTTTTTAATATGTGTAACTCCACTTAGATTTTTCGGAAAAAGTAAGCTGCCTACGTACCTTTCTTCAGAAAGGATCAAGTCACTCGTAATTCAATACAAAGGCTCCTTCGAACGAGTATATTTGTTTCTTTTTTTTCTTTTTTTATTATTATTATTTCAATAATAATATCGCTTGAGGTTCCAAGCATTTCAAGAATTTTGGATTTTGGTTCCATTCATCTCGAGGAGTTCATACACTCCAGGTTTGACAACCTTTGAGACCTGATACGGTCCTTCCCACTTGATTCCAAGCTATCAGGCTTCGTCCTCTTTAGTGTTTTTATAAACTTTGCGGAGGACGAGATCGCCTACGTCGAAAGATTGATACTGTACTCTTTTGTTGTAATACTTCACAGCGAGCTGTTGATAATTTTGTATCCTCAGCAAGGCGTTTTCTCGAACTTCTTCGAGGTCATCGAGATGGTCACGAATTCTTCGTCCGTTCATCTCGGCATCTTAAGTCATTAAGACCCTTTGAGCGTTGTCGATATGGGCTTCGGCGGGTGCTAGCACTTCCATTCCATAGGCTAAAAAAGAAAGGGGTCTAACTTGTCTATCGCCGAGGCGTTATTCGATGAGCCCAAATTACTCTAGGGAGTTCATCCGCCCATGCTCCCTTCTTTTCTCCTAGGCGTTTCTTTAGCCCGGCTATCAACATTTTATTAGTTGACTCGGCCTGTCCATTCCCTTGCGGATAGTAGACAGTTGTTGTGGACAGACGGATGTTCCATCTGTCGTAAAATTTTCTGACAACATCACAAACGAGGTTCGGACCATTGTCCGTTACGATTTCGTAAGGAAATCCATATGGACAGATGATGTTTTTCCAAATAAACATTTCCACAAGTTCTAGAATAGATCCAAAACCCATGGTCTGTGAGATTATGGATGGTGAAGTGGACGAAGAAGACTGGAGGATAGAGGTTATAAAATATATAACTTAAGGAAAGAAACCCAAAGATAAATGGGCAGCTTGAAGGTTGAGATCCAAAACGCTTATTACATTATCTTGGAAGGGATGCTTTACCGATGGAGTGCATCCCGCTACATGATGAGGTGCATTTTTGGGGAAGAAATCCTCAAAGTCTTGCGACATACTCATGGGAAAGACGGAGGTAATCATTCCGAATGGCGATCACTCGCCCTAAAGCTCAAAAAGCTTGGCTATTACTGGCCGACAATGTTGGCTGATTGCCAAAAACACGCGCAAAAGTGCGTAGCGTGTCAAAAGCACGCACCAAAAAAGCTGGCCCCACCAGAAGAGTACACCCTGGCAACTGTCGCATACCCGTTCATGAGATGGGCCATGGATGGAATCGGACCGCTGGTAAGGTCACGAGGAAAAAAGAATATTCTAGTGATGACGGATTACTTTATTAAGTGGGTGGAAGCTGAGGCATATCCTCAAATCACAGGACCAGATGTTATACATTCCACAGGTATAACTCGTCTCATATCCGAGCTCGAGGCCAGTGCGGCCAATGCGTCCACAGCCGAGTTCTCGTTGCGAGAAATTTTTACGAGCTCGAATCCATCGAACCCGTCTGTAGCCTTGCGTACTACCATCAGGTATGCATCCATCTTGTTATCCTTTACTTCATATGACCCGCTAAACTGACTGGTAACGAGCTGGGAGTCCGAGCAAGCCTGAACTTGCTTAGCTCCTACCGTCCAAAGGTTTGTATTCGGCAGCGTTATTTGTTGCCGCGAAGTTAATACGGAATGATTTTTCAATCACCTATCCGGTCGGAGATTTGAGACATACTCTTCGGGATGATGACCCATCCGTGTCCTCGCTAGGTACTTCGGCGATAAAGTCTGCTAGTACTTGTAACTTCATAGTCGGTCTATTTTTATAGATTATATCATACTCACTAAGTTCGATCGCCCACCGAGTTAATCGACCTGACTGGTTTGGGGTGTGCAAGATCGATCGAAGTGGATGGTTTGTTAATACCTCGATGGTATGGGATTGGAAATATGGCCTGAGTTTCCTTGCCGATATTAGGAGCACCAAGGCCAATTTTTCCATCGTTGAGTACCTTGACTCTGCGTCGTTTAGGGCTTTGCTGATGTAGAAGATGGGTTGTTGTTCGCCTCGGTCTTCACTCACCAGGATTCCACTGACGGCTGATGCTGAAACCGCGAGATACAAGTACAAGGGTTCTCTTGCCTCGGGTTTAGCGAGCACGAGGCGAGGTGAGGTATGCTTTGAGCTCGGAAAAATCTTTTTCGCATTGTTCAGACCATTCTAAGGTCTTGCTTGCCTATCTCAGCAGTTGATAGACGAAAGACTCTTGTTTGTCGATCTACTTATGAATCGATTTAAAACGGCTATCCATCCGGTCAATTTCTGGACCTCTTTCCGCGTTTCGGGAGAAGGTAAATCAAACATGGCGGATATTTGCTTTGGGTTCGCTTCTATCCCCTTTTCTTTTACCAAATAACCCAGGAAGTTACTGCGAAGGTACACTTGGCAGGGTTCAGTTTCATCCCATACAGATTGAGTGTTTCAAAACACTTACTAAGATGATCAATATGATCCTCGGCATTCGCCGATTTAACCAACATATCATCAATGTAAACCTCCATGGATTTTTCGAGCTGGTCCGCAAACATCTTGTTTACCAGCCGTTGGTAAGTTGCCCCAGCGTTCTTCAAGCTGAATGGCATTACCTTGTAACAATAGATTCCTCGATCGGTTATGAAAGCGGTCTTTTCGCGGTCATCGGGATGCATCAAGATCTGATTGTACCCGGAGAAGGCATCCATAAGCGATAAGAGTTCGTTACCGGCAGTTGCTTCGACAAGTCTGTCGATATGAGGTAACGGAAAGCTGTATTTTGGACAAACTTTGTTGATATCTGTGAAATGAACACAGACTCTCCACTTCCCGTTGATATATCATGGTTTTTACCGGTTTTCGACCATGATATAAGTCCTTTTATCGAGTCTTTTCGTTGTATTTCGAGTCTTTTTAGTGTCTTAACAGGTTATTACACGTGAGGAGCTTATATGGCGAATACGGTGCATTTTGGAACGTAAACAAGGTTGGAGCCGGATTTTGCAAGAAAAGAAGCTGAAATGAAGCAGCCTGTCGATCGACAGCCCAAAGAAGGACGATCGATCGACAGCCACACGCCAGCCTATCGATCGACAGACACATAGACGATCGATCGACAGGCCAGCGCTGAAACCAACTTAAATACGTTTTAAAGAAGGAAATTCGCCAGTTAATGGGCCGAGAGCTATAATAGACCGTCATAAAAGCCCACCACGAGTTTTAACTCTATAAATAGTTTATTTTAGGTTTTTAGATCAGAACTTTAGATTTTACTTAACAAAGTTTAGAGAGAGATTTTTAGGGTTTTTTTAGGGAGACAAGTTTACTTCATTACTTTGAGATTCTTCGAACCCTATTGTAATTCTTCTTTTACTCTTTCTTTATGCAGTATTATTCAGCTATGATTTGCTTTGCTGCCATGTCTGAGTAGTTTGCTTGTTAGGTTTAGGGTAGTTCGAATGGAATGATGATGAATTGTTAGGGTAAACTCACTTGTTAGGATTATCTGTTAGGTTCTTCACCTAGATTGCTTTAACTCTGATTTAGAATTGATCACTCTAAATTAGCTATCTTAGGTTGATAGATTGACACGAAAGTGTAATAGATTAGCCAGAACTAGATCTTAGGTGAGCAAAATTACTTATTCGCAAAGAAATTTGGTTTAGGGATTTTGTGAACAAATTGGACTTGAATTTAATGCTTGTTTAAATTGATTGAATTCGCAAAGAAATTTGGTTTTCTAGGGTTTAGACATAGTTAGTTTTCGCAACGACAGTTGGTTAATTATACATTAGTGTTCCAAGTTCTAGAACGGTTCTTAATTAAATCCTGATTTTGTTTAAACCTGCAATTCTGATTCATCCTGAGAATTACCCAAAAGCCTAGCACTTTGTTTATTGAATTTTAAATCAACAATCTTTCTCTGTTTCAATTTGCTTTTGTCTTTATTTTATATTATTTTACTTAGCCGAATTTGAAGTCACAAATCCTATCGTTAGATTTTACTCCCAGTGATTCGACCCCTAAGTACTACAATTGACCTCTTAATTTGAGAGAGTAGCTCAGGGTAAATTTGAGCATATCAAATTTTGGCGCCGTTGCCGGGGAGTCAAAATCTTCCATAGGATTTTGATTCTAGAATTCTGACTAAGTTTTTATTTTCGTTTTTACGCGTTTTTCTTTTATTTTTGGTGTTTCAGGTTTATGCCTTCTAGCAGAACCAGAAGCAACAAGGATAAAGAGTTAGCGGATTTTGTTCCAGAGTTGGGAATTTTGGAAAGGGAAAACAGACGACAAGCAAAGTTAGCTAAGATGGTTAATCGAGCTGTAGTAGTTTTTCGGAATGCTGAAGGAGAGAATGTTGATCGAGATGGTAATCGATACAACAATCAGGGAGACCCCATTGATGAAGCTGGTAATATCATCGAGTTTGAGGATCCGATTGCAGCAGAGCGTGCTGAGCTAGATCGTCAAAGGGTTGAGTTGGAACGTCAGCTAGCTGATCTAGAGCGTCAGGCTCAGGCAAATCGTCAAGCTCGGGAAGTTGTAGTGAACCGACGCACTTTGGGTGATTATAACCGACCTGAAGAGTACTATGCTAACAGGGCAGCGATCCGAGCTCCTGGATTCGCTAGGCAGGACTTTGAGCTGAAGCCTGCTTTCTTCTCACTAGTAGCTCAGCATCAATTCCATGGACATCATACAGAACATCCCATGGATCATCTTGAGAGGTTCGAAGACCTCGCATCTAGCATCAAGGCAAATGGGGTGTCTCTCGATTACGTCTTCTGTAAGCTATTCCCACACTCTCTAGCTGGGGATGCAGCCTACTGGCTGAAGCAGTTGGAGCCGGGCTCACTGACCACTTGGAACGATATAAAGAATGCTTTCCTCAGTCACTTCTATGATGAGTCACGTTCAGAAGATCTCCGAGCTAAGATCCAAACATTCTTTCAGAATCAGACAGAATCTTTCAAGGCTGCATGGGAAAGGTTCAAAGGATATCAGAGAGATTGTCCTCATCACGGATTTACAGAAGTTCAACTGCTGGGTATCTTCTACAGAGGAGTGGATTGGAAGCATCAGATGGCTTTAGATGCTGCGAGTAATGGGAACTTCAAGACCAGATTCCCAACTGATTGCCTTGAGCTCATAAAGAACGTGTCTACTAGCAATAGTACAAAGAAGATTGATGAGGAAAGGAGACGAGGAGCTGGTCAAACAAATGGAGCTGAGATTGTTGAGGAAGACGTTAATTACATCTACCAGAATCAGCGGTATGGGAATCAGTCAGAGAACAAGGGATACAACAACTACAATCAGAGGAACTACGGATCTTCATCGTATCAACCGATTCCCTCTAAATCTTCAGAAAGTGACGTGAAGAGGATGTTCGAACAACTTCTTGAGGGGCAACAAACCCTAACGGTAAATCTCAATGCGAAGATTGACAGTCTCTACACTGATCTTAATGGAAAAATAGAAGCCATCAACATTCACTTGAAGAAGCTTGATATTCAGGTTGCTCAGACTGCTGAAAATGTAAAGAGACAAGAAGGTCGTCTTCCAGGGAAATCTGACATGAACCCAAAGCATTTCTCCAACTCAATCACATTGAAGAGTGAAGAACAACTGTTTCCAACTGTTGAGAAGTGCGAAGATGAAGCCTTGCTCGTGGTTCATGAAGAAACTTTTGACTCCAAAATTTCGGAGGGCCTGTCGATCGACAAACCAGGTGGTTGTCGATCGACAGCTACAGAAAATTTCGCTACAAACACGATTTCAGCAGCCCTGTCGATCGACACACCTTGTGTTGATCGATCGACAGCCCCGAAAAATGCAGAGATATTCGAATGTCAGTCTGAAACTGCCATTGAACGTGTCTACAAGCCCAAGGTTCCGTACCCAAGGAGTCTGTACCCTTCATGCACCGACCAAGGCAGTGACAAAGCACCTAAGGAGAAAGGGAAACAAGCTCCAACATCATTGAGGAAGCTGCCAAAGTTGTTGAATCCAGGGATGTTCGTGGTTCCTTGTTCGATCAATGGTGTAGAATTGAAGGATTCTTTATGCGACACAGGAGCTAATGTGAATGTTATGTGTGAAGCTGTTGCAAAGAAGCTAGGAATCTTGGAGTTACAACCCTTAAGGACTCCTATCGAGCTCATAGATAGATCATGTACGATTTCTAAAGGCTTCATTCCTGACGTATCGATTCAAATAGGAGATTGTCTTGTTCCTACGGACTTCTACATCATTGAGAGAAAGGATGAAATCTGTAAACCATTGGTTCTTGGTGCACAGTTCCTTGCAACAGTGGGAGCAATGGTGGATTTTCCTAATAAGCGGATCTCCTTCTCGAACATCAATAAGAAAGTCTTCTATCCTTCGGTTCTTGTCACAGCAGCTTCTTGTATGAGTGTCAATGTTGGAGATACACTGGGTTTTGAAAATGAGACAAAGAAGGTTCACAACGGTCTCAAGTTGGCTTCTCCCACTCCACGTCATGCCATCAACATTCCAGTAAGCTCCAAGTGCGAAGACTTCCCCAAGGGGAAGCGCAGAAAGACCCCTAAAGCATTCTCCAAGTTCAGAATTGTCATTCCTTCGGAGTTGAGGGACAAGGGAGAGATAGTTGTCCAAGAGATGCTAAACAATACTATGAAGCTCTTTCCTGGTATTGTTCCTTGCAAGTCTGGGGGAGTGCATTTCAGTGATCCACCTCCAGCCTGAACATCATCCGCAGTCAAGCTAATGACTGAAAACAAGCGCTTGGTGGGAGGCAACCCACCTGTAAGTTTTTCTTTTCACTTGAGTCATTTTTCTTTATTAGAGTTAGTTAGTTCTTTGTTTCTGTTTGCCTTTTCAAAATTTGTGGAACTTGTTGTTTGCGACTCTTTGCTGTGGTATTTGATGATATTTTGTTTCAGTGATCTTCAGTTTTTCTTTAGATTTCTCCAACAACATAAGTCGTCAAAGCCAAGATTTCAGATTTTTCGACGAACCTGTCGATCGACAGACCTGGTGGGTGTCGATCGACAGCCCCAATAAAGCCCTGTCGATCGACACACCTTATCGTGATCGATCGACAGGCCAGCAGAACAGGTCCGAATTTCATTCTTCTCACAAATTTTCTGACTTTTTCTTTTCCTTTTCGCCAATCTCAGATTTAATAACACTGGGACAGTGTTGTTTAAGTCTGGGGGAGGTAATTACTAACATAGTTTTCTATTTTGGAGTCGAAAATTTGTTTTTATTGAGTCAAAATGTAGGGAATAATGATCTTTCTTAGGAATAAAGCTTAGTTTTTGAAACTTTTAGCTGTTGCGATGAAACCTGGTAAGGTCACGAGGAAAAAAGAATATTCTAGTGATGACGGATTACTTTATTAAGTGGGTGGAAGCTGAGGCATATCCTCAAATCACAGGACCAGATGTTATACATTCCACAGGTATAACTCGTCTCATATCCGAGCTCGAGGCCAGTGCGGCCAATGCGTCCACAGCCGAGTTCTCGTTGCGAGAAATTTTTACGAGCTCGAATCCATCGAACCCGTCTGTAGCCTTGCGTACTACCATCAGGTATGCATCCATCTTGTTATCCTTTACTTCATATGACCCGCTAAACTGACTGGTAACGAGCTGGGAGTCCGAGCAAGCCTGAACTTGCTTAGCTCCTACCGTCCAAAGGTTTGTATTCGGCAGCGTTATTTGTTGCCGCGAAGTTAATACGGAATGATTTTTCAATCACCTATCCGGTCGGAGATTTGAGACATACTCTTCGGGATGATGACCCATCCGTGTCCTCGCTAGGTACTTCGGCGATAAAGTCTGCTAGTACTTGTAACTTCATAGTCGGTCTATTTTTATAGATTATATCATACTCACTAAGTTCGATCGCCCACCGAGTTAATCGACCTGACTGGTTTGGGGTGTGCAAGATCGATCGAAGTGGATGGTTTGTTAATACCTCGATGGTATGGGATTGGAAATATGGCCTGAGTTTCCTTGCCGATATTAGGAGCACCAAGGCCAATTTTTCCATCGTTGAGTACCTTGACTCTGCGTCGTTTAGGGCTTTGCTGATGTAGAAGATGGGTTGTTGTTCGCCTCGGTCTTCACTCACCAGGATTCCACTGACGGCTGATGCTGAAACCGCGAGATACAAGTACAAGGGTTCTCTTGCCTCGGGTTTAGCGAGCACGAGGCGAGGTGAGGTATGCTTTGAGCTCGGAAAAATCTTTTTCGCATTGTTCAGACCATTCTAAGGTCTTGCTTGCCTATCTCAGCAGTTGATAGACGAAAGATTCTTGTTTGTCGATCTACTTATGAATCGATTTAAAACGGCTATCCATCCGGTCAATTTCTGGACCTCTTTCCGCGTTTCGGGAGAAGGTAAATCAAACATGGCGGATATTTGCTTTGGGTTCGCTTCTATCCCCTTTTCTTTTACCAAATAACCCAGGAAGTTACTGCGAAGGTACACTTGGCAGGGTTCAGTTTCATCCCATACAGATTGAGTGTTTCAAAACACTTACTAAGATGATCAATATGATCCTCGGCATTCGCCGATTTAACCAACATATCATCAATGTAAACCTCCATGGATTTTTCGAGCTGGTCCGCAAACATCTTGTTTACCAGCCGTTGGTAAGTTGCCCCAGCGTTCTTCAAGCTGAATGGCATTACCTTGTAACAATAGATTCCTCGATCGGTTATGAAAGCGGTCTTTTCGCGGTCATCGGGATGCATCAAGATCTGATTGTACCCGGAGAAGGCATCCATAAGCGATAAGAGTTCGTTACCGGCAGTTGCTTCGACAAGTCTGTCGATATGAGGTAACGGAAAGCTGTATTTTGGACAAACTTTGTTGATATCTGTGAAATGAACACAGACTCTCCACTTCCCGTTGATATATCATGGTTTTTACCGGTTTTCGACCATGATATAAGTCCTTTTATCGAGTCTTTTCGTTGTATTTCGAGTCTTTTTAGTGTCTTAACAGGTTATTACACGTGAGGAGCTTATATGGCGAATACGGTGCATTTTGGAACGTAAACAAGGTTGGAGCCGGATTTTGCAAGAAAAGAAGCTGAAATGAAGCAGCCTGTCGATCGACAGCCCAAAGAAGGACGATCGATCGACAGCCACACGCCAGCCTATCGATCGACAGACACATAGACGATCGATCGACAGGCCAGCGCTGAAACCAACTTAAATACGTTTTAAAGAAGGAAATTCGCCAGTTAATGGGCCGAGAGCTATAATAGACCGTCATAAAAGCCCACCACGAGTTTTAACTCTATAAATAGTTTATTTTAGGTTTTTAGATCAGAACTTTAGATTTTACTTAACAAAGTTTAGAGAGAGATTTTTAGGGTTTTTTTAGGGAGACAAGTTTACTTCATTACTTTGAGATTCTTCGAACCCTATTGTAATTCTTCTTTTACTCTTTCTTTATGCAGTATTATTCAGCTATGATTTGCTTTGCTGCCATGTCTGAGTAGTTTGCTTGTTAGGTTTAGGGTAGTTCGAATGGAATGATGATGAATTGTTAGGGTAAACTCACTTGTTAGGATTATCTGTTAGGTTCTTCACCTAGATTGCTTTAACTCTGATTTAGAATTGATCACTCTAAATTAGCTATCTTAGGTTGATAGATTGACACGAAAGTGTAATAGATTAGCCAGAACTAGATCTTAGGTGAGCAAAATTACTTATTCGCAAAGAAATTTGGTTTAGGGATTTTGTGAACAAATTGGACTTGAATTTAATGCTTGTTTAAATTGATTGAATTCGCAAAGAAATTTGGTTTTCTAGGGTTTAGACATAGTTAGTTTTCGCAACGACAGTTGGTTAATTATACATTAGTGTTCCAAGTTCTAGAACGGTTCTTAATTAAATCCTGATTTTGTTTAAACCTGCAATTCTGATTCATCCTGAGAATTACCCAAAAGCCTAGCACTTTGTTTATTGAATTTTAAATCAACAATCTTTCTCTGTTTCAATTTGCTTTTGTCTTTATTTTATATTATTTTACTTAGCCGAATTTGAAGTCACAAATCCTATCGTTAGATTTTACTCCCAGTGATTCGACCCCTAAGTACTACAATTGACCTCTTAATTTGAGAGAGTAGCTCAGGGTAAATTTGAGCATATCAAATTTTGGCGCCGTTGCCGGGGAGTCAAAATCTTCCATAGGATTTTGATTCTAGAATTCTGACTAAGTTTTTATTTTCGTTTTTACGCGTTTTTCTTTTATTTTTGGTGTTTCAGGTTTATGCCTTCTAGCAGAACCAGAAGCAACAAGGATAAAGAGTTAGCGGATTTTGTTCCAGAGTTGGGAATTTTGGAAAGGGAAAACAGACGACAAGCAAAGTTAGCTAAGATGGTTAATCGAGCTGTAGTAGTTTTTCGGAATGCTGAAGGAGAGAATGTTGATCGAGATGGTAATCGATACAACAATCAGGGAGACCCCATTGATGAAGCTGGTAATATCATCGAGTTTGAGGATCCGATTGCAGCAGAGCGTGCTGAGCTAGATCGTCAAAGGGTTGAGTTGGAACGTCAGCTAGCTGATCTAGAGCGTCAGGCTCAGGCAAATCGTCAAGCTCGGGAAGTTGTAGTGAACCGACGCACTTTGGGTGATTATAACCGACCTGAAGAGTACTATGCTAACAGGGCAGCGATCCGAGCTCCTGGATTCGCTAGGCAGGACTTTGAGCTGAAGCCTGCTTTCTTCTCACTAGTAGCTCAGCATCAATTCCATGGACATCATACAGAACATCCCATGGATCATCTTGAGAGGTTCGAAGACCTCGCATCTAGCATCAAGGCAAATGGGGTGTCTCTCGATTACGTCTTCTGTAAGCTATTCCCACACTCTCTAGCTGGGGATGCAGCCTACTGGCTGAAGCAGTTGGAGCCGGGCTCACTGACCACTTGGAACGATATAAAGAATGCTTTCCTCAGTCACTTCTATGATGAGTCACGTTCAGAAGATCTCCGAGCTAAGATCCAAACATTCTTTCAGAATCAGACAGAATCTTTCAAGGCTGCATGGGAAAGGTTCAAAGGATATCAGAGAGATTGTCCTCATCACGAATTTACAGAAGTTCAACTGCTGGGTATCTTCTACAGAGGAGTGGATTGGAAGCATCAGATGGCTTTAGATGCTGCGAGTAATGGGAACTTCAAGACCAGATTCCCAACTGATTGCCTTGAGCTCATAAAGAACGTGTCTACTAGCAATAGTACAAAGAAGATTGATGAGGAAAGGAGACGAGGAGCTGGTCAAACAAATGGAGCTGAGATTGTTGAGGAAGACGTTAATTACATCTACCAGAATCAGCGGTATGGGAATCAGTCAGAGAACAAGGGATACAACAACTACAATCAGAGGAACTACGGATCTTCATCGTATCAACCGATTCCCTCTAAATCTTCAGAAAGTGACGTGAAGAGGATGTTCGAACAACTTCTTGAGGGGCAACAAACCCTAACGGTAAATCTCAATGCGAAGATTGACAGTCTCTACACTGATCTTAATGGAAAAATAGAAGCCATCAACATTCACTTGAAGAAGCTTGATATTCAGGTTGCTCAGACTGCTGAAAATGTAAAGAGACAAGAAGGTCGTCTTCCAGGGAAATCTGACATGAACCCAAAGCATTTCTCCAACTCAATCACATTGAAGAGTGAAGAACAACTGTTTCCAACTGTTGAGAAGTGCGAAGATGAAGCCTTGCTCGTGGTTCATGAAGAAACTTTTGACTCCAAAATTTCGGAGGGCCTGTCGATCGACAAACCAGGTGGTTGTCGATCGACAGCTACAGAAAATTTCGCTACAAACACGATTTCAGCAGCCCTGTCGATCGACACACCTTGTGTTGATCGATCGACAGCCCCGAAAAATGCAGAGATATTCGAATGTCAGTCTGAAACTGCCATTGAACGTGTCTACAAGCCCAAGGTTCCGTACCCAAGGAGTCTGTACCCTTCATGCACCGACCAAGGCAGTGACAAAGCACCTAAGGAGAAAGGGAAACAAGCTCCAACATCATTGAGGAAGCTGCCAAAGTTGTTGAATCCAGGGATGTTCGTGGTTCCTTGTTCGATCAATGGTGTAGAATTGAAGGATTCTTTATGCGACACAGGAGCTAATGTGAATGTTATGTGTGAAGCTGTTGCAAAGAAGCTAGGAATCTTGGAGTTACAACCCTTAAGGACTCCTATCGAGCTCATAGATAGATCATGTACGATTTCTAAAGGCTTCATTCCTGACGTATCGATTCAAATAGGAGATTGTCTTGTTCCTACGGACTTCTACATCATTGAGAGAAAGGATGAAATCTGTAAACCATTGGTTCTTGGTGCACAGTTCCTTGCAACAGTGGGAGCAATGGTGGATTTTCCTAATAAGCGGATCTCCTTCTCGAACATCAATAAGAAAGTCTTCTATCCTTCGGTTCTTGTCACAGCAGCTTCTTGTATGAGTGTCAATGTTGGAGATACACTGGGTTTTGAAAATGAGACAAAGAAGGTTCACAACGGTCTCAAGTTGGCTTCTCCCACTCCACGTCATGCCATCAACATTCCAGTAAGCTCCAAGTGCGAAGACTTCCCCAAGGGGAAGCGCAGAAAGACCCCTAAAGCATTCTCCAAGTTCAGAATTGTCATTCCTTCGGAGTTGAGGGACAAGGGAGAGATAGTTGTCCAAGAGATGCTAAACAATACTATGAAGCTCTTTCCTGGTATTGTTCCTTGCAAGTCTGGGGGAGTGCATTTCAGTGATCCACCTCCAGCCTGAACATCATCCGCAGTCAAGCTAATGACTGAAAACAAGCGCTTGGTGGGAGGCAACCCACCTGTAAGTTTTTCTTTTCACTTGAGTCATTTTTCTTTATTAGAGTTAGTTAGTTCTTTGTTTCTGTTTGCCTTTTCAAAATTTGTGGAACTTGTTGTTTGCGACTCTTTGCTGTGGTATTTGATGATATTTTGTTTCAGTGATCTTCAGTTTTTCTTTAGATTTCTCCAACAACATAAGTCGTCAAAGCCAAGATTTCAGATTTTTCGACGAACCTGTCGATCGACAGACCTGGTGGGTGTCGATCGACAGCCCCAATAAAGCCCTGTCGATCGACACACCTTATCGTGATCGATCGACAGGCCAGCAGAACAGGTCCGAATTTCATTCTTCTCACAAATTTTCTGACTTTTTCTTTTCCTTTTCGCCAATCTCAGATTTAATAACACTGGGACAGTGTTGTTTAAGTCTGGGGGAGGTAATTACTAACATAGTTTTCTATTTTGGAGTCGAAAATTTGTTTTTATTGAGTCAAAATGTAGGGAATAATGATCTTTCTTAGGAATAAAGCTTAGTTTTTGAAACTTTTAGCTGTTGCGATGAAACCTGGTAAGGTCACGAGGAAAAAAGAATATTCTAGTGATGACGGATTACTTTATTAAGTGGGTGGAAGCTGAGGCATATCCTCAAATCACAGGACCAGATGTTATACATTCCACAGGTATAACTCGTCTCATATCCGAGCTCGAGGCCAGTGCGGCCAATGCGTCCACAGCCGAGTTCTCGTTGCGAGAAATTTTTACGAGCTCGAATCCATCGAACCCGTCTGTAGCCTTGCGTACTACCATCAGGTATGCATCCATCTTGTTATCCTTTACTTCATATGACCCGCTAAACTGACTGGTAACGAGCTGGGAGTCCGAGCAAGCCTGAACTTGCTTAGCTCCTACCGTCCAAAGGTTTGTATTCGGCAGCGTTATTTGTTGCCGCGAAGTTAATACGGAATGATTTTTCAATCACCTATCCGGTCGGAGATTTGAGACATACTCTTCGGGATGATGACCCATCCGTGTCCTCGCTAGGTACTTCGGCGATAAAGTCTGCTAGTACTTGTAACTTCATAGTCGGTCTATTTTTATAGATTATATCATACTCACTAAGTTCGATCGCCCACCGAGTTAATCGACCTGACTGGTTTGGGGTGTGCAAGATCGATCGAAGTGGATGGTTTGTTAATACCTCGATGGTATGGGATTGGAAATATGGCCTGAGTTTCCTTGCCGATATTAGGAGCACCAAGGCCAATTTTTCCATCGTTGAGTACCTTGACTCTGCGTCGTTTAGGGCTTTGCTGATGTAGAAGATGGGTTGTTGTTCGCCTCGGTCTTCACTCACCAGGATTCCACTGACGGCTGATGCTGAAACCGCGAGATACAAGTACAAGGGTTCTCTTGCCTCGGGTTTAGCGAGCACGAGGCGAGGTGAGGTATGCTTTGAGCTCGGAAAAATCTTTTTCGCATTGTTCAGACCATTCTAAGGTCTTGCTTGCCTATCTCAGCAGTTGATAGACGAAAGACTCTTGTTTGTCGATCTACTTATGAATCGATTTAAAACGGCTATCCATCCGGTCAATTTCTGGACCTCTTTCCGCGTTTCGGGAGAAGGTAAATCAAACATGGCGGATATTTGCTTTGGGTTCGCTTCTATCCCATTTTCTTTTACCAAATAACCCAGGAAGTTACTGCGAAGGTACACTTGGCAGGGTTCAGTTTCATCCCATACAGATTGAGTGTTTCAAAACACTTACTAAGATGATCAATATGATCCTCGGCATTCGCCGATTTAACCAACATATCATCAATGTAAACCTCCATGGATTTTTCGAGCTGGTCCGCAAACATCTTGTTTACCAGCCGTTGGTAAGTTGCCCCAGCGTTCTTCAAGCTGAATGGCATTACCTTGTAACAATAGATTCCTCGATCGGTTATGAAAGCGGTCTTTTCGCGGTCATCGGGATGCATCAAGATCTGATTGTACCCGGAGAAGGCATCCATAAGCGATAAGAGTTCGTTACCGGCAGTTGCTTCGACAAGTCTGTCGATATGAGGTAACGGAAAGCTGTATTTTGGACAAACTTTGTTGATATCTGTGAAATGAACACAGACTCTCCACTTCCCGTTGATATATCATGGTTTTTACCGGTTTTCGACCATGATATAAGTCCTTTTATCGAGTCTTTTCGTTGTATTTCGAGTCTTTTTAGTGTCTTAACAGGTTATTACACGTGAGGAGCTTATATGGCGAATACGGTGCATTTTGGAACGTAAACAAGGTTGGAGCCGGATTTTGCAAGAAAAGAAGCTGAAATGAAGCAGCCTGTCGATCGACAGCCCAAAGAAGGACGATCGATCGACAGCCACACGCCAGCCTATCGATCGACAGACACATAGACGATCGATCGACAGGCCAGCGCTGAAACCAACTTAAATACGTTTTAAAGAAGGAAATTCGCCAGTTAATGGGCCGAGAGCTATAATAGACCGTCATAAAAGCCCACCACGAGTTTTAACTCTATAAATAGTTTATTTTAGGTTTTTAGATCAGAACTTTAGATTTTACTTAACAAAGTTTAGAGAGAGATTTTTAGGGTTTTTTTAGGGAGACAAGTTTACTTCATTACTTTGAGATTCTTCGAACCCTATTGTAATTCTTCTTTTACTCTTTCTTTATGCAGTATTATTCAGCTATGATTTGCTTTGCTGCCATGTCTGAGTAGTTTGCTTGTTAGGTTTAGGGTAGTTCGAATGGAATGATGATGAATTGTTAGGGTAAACTCACTTGTTAGGATTATCTGTTAGGTTCTTCACCTAGATTGCTTTAACTCTGATTTAGAATTGATCACTCTAAATTAGCTATCTTAGGTTGATAGATTGACACGAAAGTGTAATAGATTAGCCAGAACTAGATCTTAGGTGAGCAAAATTACTTATTCGCAAAGAAATTTGGTTTAGGGATTTTGTGAACAAATTGGACTTGAATTTAATGCTTGTTTAAATTGATTGAATTCGCAAAGAAATTTGGTTTTCTAGGGTTTAGACATAGTTAGTTTTCGCAACGACAGTTGGTTAATTATACATTAGTGTTCCAAGTTCTAGAACGGTTCTTAATTAAATCCTGATTTTGTTTAAACCTGCAATTCTGATTCATCCTGAGAATTACCCAAAAGCCTAGCACTTTGTTTATTGAATTTTAAATCAACAATCTTTCTCTGTTTCAATTTGCTTTTATCTTTATTTTATATTATTTTACTTAGCCGAATTTGAAGTCACAAATCCTATCGTTAGATTTTACTCCCAGTGATTCGACCCCTAAGTACTACAATTGACCTCTTAATTTGAGAGAGTAGCTCAGGGTAAATTTGAGCATATCACCCGTTCTTCTTTTTCACCACGACCGGATTGGCTAACCACTCCGGGTATTTTACCTTGGTGATAGATCTAGCATCGAGCAGTCGCTCGACTTCGTCATCTACCGCTCTGGACCTCTCCAAGCCAAGTTTCCTCCACTTTTGTTTAACCGATCTATGAGACGGATCCACATCCATCTCGTTAGATATTATCTTTGGGTCGATCCCCTTCATGTCCTTAATGGACCACGCACAAGTCGATGCGTTCCTTCTTAGAAGTTCAACGAATTTGTCTCGCATAGGGTCGCTTAGATCTGACCCTATTCCCACACATTGATCTGGATGTTGGAAATCCACGATAATCTTTGTGATTTGCCGTTCTCACGACATTTTCTTATTTTCAGCATGGGGTGCCTTGTCCTGACTCCCTGCTATCTCCTACGAGGCCCGTACGGACATAGCGGCTCGGTCCTGTTTTTCCTTTTGAATATGAAACAGTTACGAGTTTCGCTTTGATTACCTCTTTCGGTATGAATCCCGGACGAGGTCGAGATTTTCAAACATTGATGGTAGGTCAATGCTATGGCCTTCATCAAGTGGAGCCATGGTAGGTCGAATTCGACGTAATGCTTTATCTCGGCAACTTCGACCATTAGCTGGATTATTCCAACTCTAGGGATCGTTCGACCCGTAAATCCCGTTAGGGTTTGGTTCCGCTCGTGCATACATTCGGGAGTACCTATCCTTTGTAGGGTTTGCTTGTAAATCAGATTCACAGAGCTTCCGATGTCTATTAATATGCAATTAACTTTGCAATCGTCAATCAATAGTCGAACCATGAGCGGATCATTATGCGGTTGGGTCAATCCCATTGTATCTTGTTCACAGAAAGTTACCTCTAGATTTTCGAAGCGGTTGCTGTTTCTGCTTCTGGCTCCTAGTACGGCTGGTTTCGTTGCATGCCTTTTTCACGATCTTTCATGATCATGAAGGTTTTTCCTTTCTCGGGCTCCATCATTGCGGCTACTAGCGCTAAGGTTTCTTTTTTGAACATTTTTTTCTCTCGTGAATGTTACGTAGTAAACTTAATCGGTCCTCTTAGTCGGCGCCATTTTGGTGATACCGGATTGAGTAACAATTCGAGATCGGTCCAAAGAATAGAGGAACTAGGTTTAAACGTAAATTCACTAAGAAAAGATCAAGTAAAAGGATGTGTATAGAATTCTCTATTGAAGGAGATGTCCTCGTTTTGGAGGAATACATCAAGTATTTATACAAGTACAAAGTCGGTTGAAATAACGCTAAAAGATAAATGGAAAATCTCTTAAAATATAAAAGGAAGGTATACTAATTCTAAGTATTTCCTTTTATCCGAGCTAAGTCTTCCAATTCGTTTGTATTTGCCTAGGTCGGCTAACGCTACATGGATCCTCGTTGGCCCATTTTCCGAGCTGATCTTTTGATCTCTGTATTGAATCAGATTTGAGTCGGGTGGTTGCAGGTGCTAAACCCGGTACCACCACATAGGGATGTAACTCCCGGTTGTTACACGGTTCATAGTGCTCGCCATTCTCCTTGGATTGTTGGTTTGATGCTCCATTGACAAATCTCTGAAACAACAAAGGAAACAAAAACAAAACTGAAATTAGCAAAGGAAAAACAAAAACTTAGACTTATTCTTTATCAAAAATTCTAGGGTAAAGAAATCAATTCCCCAGCAACGGCGCAAAAAACTTGATGGGGTTTATTTCTTTGATCCAAGTTTAAAATTTATACCCTAGATAAAGAGTGCAAGTGCACAGCAAATGCAGTAGTATTTAAACACTGATGGTAGGTCGATGCTATGGCCTTGTTCTGACTCCCTGCTATCTCCTCCGAGGCCCGTACGGACATAGCGGCTCGGGTCCTATTTTTCCTTTCGAAGATGAAACAATTACGAGTTTTGCTTTGATTATATTCTTTCGGTATGAATCCCGGACGAGGTCGGGATTTTCAAACACTGATATTAGGTCGATGCTATGGCCTTCATCAAGTGGAGCCATGGTAGGTCGAATTCGACGTAATGATTTATCTCGGCAACTTCGACCGTTAGCTGGATTATTTAAACTCTAGGGATCGTTCGACCCGTAAATCTCGTTAGGGTTTGGTTCCGCTCGTGCATACATTCGCGAGTACATATCCTTTGTAGGGTTTCCTTGTAAATCAGATTCACAGAGCTTCCGGTGTCTATTAATATGCGATTAACTTTGCAATCGTCTATCAATAGTCGAACCATGAGCGGATCGTTGTGCGGTTGGGTCAATCCCATAGTATCTTGTTCACAGAAAGTTACCTCTAGATTTTCGAAGCGGTTGCTGTTTCTGCTTCTGGCTCCTAGTACGGCTGGTTTCGTTGCATGCCTTTTTCACAATCTTTCATGATCATGAAGGTTCTTCCTTTCCCGGGCTCCATCGTTGCGGCTACTAGCGCTAAGGTTTCTTTTTTGAACATTTTTTTCTCTCGTGAATGTTACGTAGTAAACTTAATCGGTCCCCTTAGTCGGCGCCATTTTGGTGATACCGGATTGAGTAACAATTCGAGATCGGTCCAAAGAATAGAGGAACTAGGTTTAAACGTAAAATCATAAAGAAAAGATCAAGTAAAAAGATGTGTATAGAATTCTCTATTGAAGGAGATGTCCTCGTTTTGGAGGAATATATCAAGTATTTATACAAGTTCAAATAGAGATCTCTTCTTTCAACCAAGAAGGTCTCATCGATCTAGCCTTAAAGAACTCTTACAAGTAGATGTATTATTAAGAACAGAGGGGAAACGAAAATACATGTTTTAGGTAATGATTTTGTGGCTGACTTCTCTTCCTAGAGAGGCTAAAAGCAAGTATATATAGGGCTAGAAGGGATCCTAAGTCGGTTAGGGTTTTAATTCTAAGGAAAAGAAAAATTGCCAAAAGTGCTCGGTAATGTCTCCACACCGACCACCCATACCAATCGGATTACTGGGTCAGTATGGAGGCTGAGTAGGCATATCTTTGCGTGCTAGACGTTCTGGTACCGATCGTGTGGCCGGTCGGTACTGGACAGTCTTCATCTTCTCGACAGATTGACATGTCTTCAGTCTTCATCTCATATCTCCTTGTGTATAATTCCAAATGATGTAAATCCAACTCAATTGGAAAGCTAACTTAAAGGGCTATCTTCGCTCCAAGTCTCATCCAATTCCAAACTCATTTGGTTTTCCGTCCGTTGCTAAACTTCTGGCATATGTAATTTGTCCAGTTTGGGAATGTGCTTTATCTTCAAGGTATGATGACTTGGGTTGGCTCCTTTGGATTCTTAGATGATTTTGACATGATGAATACTCATTATTCTCCTTTTTTCATCCTTTTTGATGATTTAACATGTTGGGGTCTTAAAACTTATGTATACGAGAACCTACCTCTTTTGGTCAATTAGGGAAATAAAATCCACAAAATAGGTTTGAAAACTGATAGCAAAATGGGTAAAATATAGGGTATATCAGCGATACGTGTTATTACAGTCAAGCACGCGATTTGCATTAAACTATTTTTAAACACTAAAGCTGATCTTGCATAAGATCGCAAAAAGAAATTAAAGTATGATTAAATACTAAAAGTCGATCTTCCTTAAAATCGCAAAACGAAATTAAAGTATTATGAAATACTATAAACCGATCTCCCATAAGATCGTAAAATGTATAAATATTATGAAATACTATAAGCCGACCTCTCATAAGATCACAAAGAAAACTTCAAGTATTATGAAATACTTAAAGCCGATCTTCCACAAGATCGCAAAGGGACTCTAAAGTATTACGAAATACTAAAACTAATCTTCTATAAGATTTAGAATAAAAATACTTTAAGTATTAAAGGGCTCTGAGAATCCCCACAAACAAAATAAACTCTTGAGAAGGGCAACGTTTACAATATTAAATTAAACCCGCTAAAGGGGGCACTAAAATTACGAGCCACACAAGGCTCAAACTTGGTCACCATCTTGTTTATCTGAAAGGGGGGGGGAGGATGTAACACCCGCATCTCGGACTATGAATCCAGACCCAAGTGTTAGTCAAAAGTGGTATTTTCATTGCTCTAAAATTTCTCAATTACATTGTACGGTAAATTACAACATAGGGTACTAGATTCACTACGCCTTGTGAAAGTCTTCCTCCATTGCCCGCTGCTTCCTCCTGCCTTGCCGTCCTATGGTCCACCTGACCGGATGCCCTATCCTGCGCACTGGTAAGGGGGTGAGTATTGAATACTCAGTAAGACGGTCTACTCCGTCTCACCACCTAACACTACCTAGCTATTCTAAACCTACAACCCCACACAGTACCCTTAGCACTACTTGCTAGGGACCGCGTCTCACGGCCAACCCTTTGGCGGTGATAACTACTCTACTACATGTCGGCGCGCTGGCCGCTACTACTATACTACACCAGCAAGCTGGTAACTGTTCCAGTAACACTGGAAGTGCTTGGCACGCTGGCCACTACTACTACACCAGCAAGCTGGTAACTGATCCAGTAACACTGGGAATGCTTGGCACGCTGGCCGCTACTACTACACCAGCAAGCTGGTAACTGATCCAGTAACACTGGAAATGCTTTGCTACTAAGTCGGCCCGTCGGCGGACTTTTTATACGAAGATTCTGGAACTTCAAACCCTTCTAACGCTCCGCTAGAACGCTAGGTCTTTGTGCCATCTTTCAGGCCAAACACAAACAAGGCGGAACGCATGCCCATACATACGCCCCTATGCAATATTTAAATGGTGGCATTGTGAACCTACTATCCTACCGGTTTAACATGCTCTACTAAACTATCCTAAGGTTCACAATCAAGCTATCTATTCAAGTTAATCCTAGTCCTTTATACCTCTACGTTCTCAAGCAATAGCCGAAGCATTTCAAACAATACCTTTTGCCCCGTATGGTCGGCCCCAGGTAAGCATGGCTATCCCAATACGTTACCCATGACACATCTATGGCCATACGGTGACCGTCCCTGCAGAAATACAAACAGAAAACTATCTATTAATTGTGGAAGACTCGCGGTCCAGCTTTGCCCATCACTGGCCTTAGCGTTCCCGCAGCCTTGCCTCTAACCCTGGAGTCGTATGCGGCCGTACGAGTTTGCTAAGCCTCCTTAGCGCTTCTCTTGTTGGCCTACATCGTCTAGACTTTCTACCAGGTTGACTAAGGCGTGTCCGTACAACCATCGAGTTGGCCGGCCACTACCTATCCGGGCTACAGCATTCTCTAGTAGTCTGCCGAGTCCAACAAACAAGCGAACCATCGAGTAACCTCACGGCCTTGCGGCTGTAATGCTACCATAGCTCTATAGTGCGGTTCAATGATCGGTTAGTATCGGACCTCTCGGTCCGCCATGCTAATCCTCACATTTGGCCCGCTGGCTCTCCTTTCAAAGTATAGCCGGCCTATGCATTTCTACTTCCTAAACTACATGAGGTGCGAGTCGGAACTAGACATGATCCGGCCATGCCTAGTTTCCAGTCCGCCAAACAACGAGTCAAGTTTCCTCGAGAGACAAGGTTGAGTCACTCTTGGACCGGTACTGCCTAGGTACGTGTACCCTCACCAAGTTCCATTGTGATAGCTGATTCGCTTGGCAAGCTGTGTTAGCCCTGCCATGCTCCTCTACTGTCTCACCTACGAGTCCATAGCCTGATCGCCGTGATCTGACCGGATGCTCTGCCACTGTTGGTAAGCCAAGCATGCTTTTGCTTACCAGGCGTGATTCCGAATCGAGGCCGTGTCGATATCTATCGAGGCCTTACCGATTCGCGGCCCAGTGGTTGGCAATGGCCGTCCAGCTTTCTCTTCGATCATCGATGCCTTCACCGATGATTACCGGTTTGTTCATCGCGGACTAGCAAGGTATCATACTGATACACCAAAACCTACACGAGGCTTACCGATGCCAGGCTGCGACCACGTCGCGGCCTGCCCTTGAGGACTAATCAGTTACCTTCGATGGCTAGTGGTAGATCGATCGTAGGCCTCCCCGAGGGCCTATCGATGCGTCCCCATGGTCCAGCCGCTGATACTACCTGATAGCCACTATGGCACCGTCGGACCGTTGAGAGTCAGTATTGATTTCTCATCGATACGTCCCTCGTGGTACAATCTGAGGCTCCCTTATCCTGATCATCGATCAGCCTTGCTACGTATGGTGCCTGGTCAAGGCGTCACCGGCCCTGTCGAGGCGCCACCAATGCCTCGCATTGATGCCCTCTCGAGGCTCACCGATGCCCCATCGAGGCGGCCACTACTCAGCTCTAGGACACTCGGTACCCAGTCGTGTCGTCACCGGTATCTGACCGATGCCAACCCTTGGCGCTACCGAGGCCTATCGTTGGTACCCAGTCGTGTTGACATCGAGGCACCCCGAGGCCATACCGATGCCAACCCTTGGCGCTACCAACACTACCGGCCGTGCACGGACTCACTATCCGCGCAAGACCACTACTACTACTACTACTACTACTATTACTACTACTACTACCCTAACCCGTACTACTAAGACTACCGTATGAAAGCTATAAGGAAGAGAATAGAAAGGGAGTATTAGGTACGGATCGCGCCTTACCTTATACCGCTGCTCCTTAGGGTGGGGTGCCGAGTTCCTTCTCGAGCTCCTCCTATTCTTTCTCTCCTAAGCGTTTTTCTTTGGCTCTGGAGAGAAGAGAATGTTTTGGTGTGTAAATAATGAGCTCCCTAGCCCTCTATTTATACTACACCGAAAACCCAAAGGAGAATATCTACTTTCCTTATTTTTCTCCACTTTCCTTATTTTTCTCCACCTCCTTACTATATGGGCCGGACGCCCATTTCTCTTCCTTTCCTTTCATTTCTAGCTCTCTTGACCGTCCTGCACCCTTAGTTACCATTCCCAAGGTCCGCGCTTTCTTTTTCTTCCCTCTAAGTTTTTCCCAACTAAACCCCTTGTCGGTTTGGGATGTTACAGAGGAACCCGTGCTCGCTGAGTCCTTCTTAAACTTGAGATGTAACGCCTTGAGGAAGACCAATAGGAGGAGGCGGCGGAGTTGGAAACAAAGTATCATCGCCGAGGAAGTCAACATTGAAGAATTTGACCTAGGTGAGGTACTTTTTCTCTTCCTTTACATAATACTCAGGAAGAAGTTTGTATTCGGCTTCCACCATTGGCTCCAAGCTTATCCGGGCACCGCGCCTATAGTTGAGTTGCGCCTCGTCTCTTCCTGAGCTTGCAAAGTAGCGAGGTACGAACGTATCCTCTCTAAATGAGACAAATGTCTCGCGCATTGGGCAAAATTGCAACTAGTCATCTATTCAGCTCGGCGGCGTGCCTCGTCACGCTTCTTCATGAGACAACCCTCCATAAGGCAAGACTTCTCGAGGTCGGCTCGAATTTCAGTCACCTCGGCAGAAGCAGCCTCAAGATTAGCATCTCTACTCTTAATCTCTTCCTCCAGCTTCTGCCTCTCGCCCTTCAACGAATCAACTTAGGTTGCGTAATCATTCGCACTTTATTGGTTTGCGACAGCAGATATCTCCCAAGTGTCCGCACGGGTCTTTTGACGGTCCAGTTCTTTCCGAGCTGCATCGACATTAGTACGAGCCAATAAAGACTTGATTTGTCTTTCCTGATCATTAATCGCAACCTCGTATGCACTAACGATACGGTTTCCCGAATCGATTATCTGCAAAAAAGATATAAAGTCATACCACGGAAAGATATGATTATGTAAGTAAAAAAGGAGTTAGCAACGAACCCTGAGTAAATCTCGCGATCAGTCCAAAAAGCGATCAGGTAGGAGAAGGTCTTTGAGGTCTGCAGGAAACTTGACCTCGATTCCGCCAATCTTCTTTATCAACTCAGTTCCATCGTTAACATTGACGAAGACTAGTGGCAGATCACAATTTGTATGAGCCATCGACTATCATGTCGAAGAGGAACTCGGCCCAACGAATTCTCCAAAAGGCCAGACACCACTCGACGAACCTTATCTTGTATCTAGACAATTACGCCTTCTCTTTGAAAGAGAAAACTCGAACGAAAGCTCTGAAGCCGATTTAATTGAAGAGAAGAAGCACGAGGAGGAGGAGATTGAGATACATTAACAGTTGTTTGAACAAATGAAGACGGTGGAATCACCGGACTGTCAGAGCTGACAGAAAGAGAAGAAGGAGGCGCAACACCCAAACTTTGAGAAATGGGTACATCGGATGGCAGAAGTTCACAAGTTCCACCAATCCAGAAGGTCGGAATCCTCCCAGCTTCGAGGTCGGCTTTAGCTTTAGCCGCTATCCTCTTCTTCTCTTCCTTCTTATCAATAGGGTGAACTTTCCAGTTTCCCTTCGAACGGGAAGCATCACCATGACCCTTTGATTTGTTAAGCTCATCCGGGCCCGACCCCCGAGCTAGCATATCATCGGCCCTTTGCATATTGGCCGCATCGGTTGCAGAAGGAATCTTCTGAGAACTATCTTGAACAGCTGGGTTCTCTTCCTGAATTGGAAGAGAGATGCCTTCACTGTTATCCTCAGAGTCTTGGATAATCACTATAGCAAACGGATCAGTAGTACCCTCAGCACCCGACCTTGCGGACACCTCGGAAAGTCTTCTAGAATTCCTAGAGCGGATACGGATCGAGGGAGTGTTGAACACAGGAATGTCAGGGGTAGCTGTAACACCCGCATCCCAGACTATGAATCCAGACCCAAGTATTACACAAAAATTGGTATCTTCATTACTCTAAAATTTCTCAATTACATTGTTTGGTAAATTACAACATATGGGTACTAGATTCACAACGCCTTGGGAAAGTCTTCCTCCATTGCCTGCTGCTCCCTCCTGCCTTGCCGTCCTATGGTCCACCTGACCGGATGTCCTATCCTGCGCACTAGTAAGGGGGTGAGTATTGAATACTCAGTAAGACGGTCTACTCTGTCTCACAACCTAACACTACCTAGCTATTCTACACCTTTACAACCTCCACACGGCACCCCTTGTACCGCGGGTCGATTATACTCCTAACCTCTACTCTGGCGAACCCTAGGCCAGCTCCTGGCAACCTAGCCATTCTACCGCGGTGAGTCCTAAGCCAGCCCTTGGCTCCCTAGGCACTCGAACTCTTGATAAGCAACTGACTCCTACCGGTTCTTCCAGCGAACAACTGAACGCTGGGTCTTCATGCCCTATTTCAGGCCAAACACAAACAAGGCGGAACGCATGCCCATACATGCGCCCTATGCAGTATTTAAATTGGTGGCATTGTGAACCTACTATCCTACCGGTTTATTATGACCTAATCTACTAGACTCGCCTAAGGTTCACAATCAAACTATCTACTCCAGTTTTAATCCTAGTCCTTTATACCTCTACGTTCTCAAGCAATAGCCGAAGCATTTCAAACAATACCTTTGCCATGTATGGTCGGCCCCAGGTAAGCATGGTTATCCCAATACGTTACCCATGATACATCTATGGCCATACGGCGACCGTCCCTGCATAAATACACACATAAGACTAACCGTTAATGGTGGAAGACTCACGATCCAGCCTTGACCATTTCTGGCCTAAGCGTTCCCATGGCCTTGCCTCTAACCCTGGAGTCGTAAGTGGTCGTACGAGTTTGCTAAGCCTCCTTAGCGCTTCTGTTGTTGGCATACTCCTCTACTGTCTCACCTACGAGTCCATAGCCAGATCGCCATGATCTGACCGGATGCTCTGCCACTGTCGGTAAGCCAAGCAAGTTTTTGCTTTTCGGGCGTGATTCCGAACCGAGGACGTATCGATCATTATCGAGGCCTTACTGGTCCACAGCACAGTAGTTGGCACTGCCCGTTAGCTTCCTCTCTGATCATCGATGCCTTCACCGATGAATACCGGTTTGTTCATCGCGGACGAACAAGGTATCGTACCGATACACCGAGGCCTACACGAGGCTTGCCGATGCCAGTCAGCGATCACATCGCGGACTGCCCTTGGCGGACTGCTCAGTTATCCCCGATGGCCTATGGTGGATCGATCGTAGGCCTCCCCGAGGGCGTATCGACGCGTCTCATGGTCCGATCGTGAATACTACCTGATAGCCATTATTGGCCCGGTCGGATCGTCGAGTGTCCGTACCGGTGATCGTCTCACCAATACGTCCATCGAGCAATGATCCGAGGCTCTCTCATCTTGATCATTGATCAGCCCTACTCCTTACGATACCTCCTTGAGGCACGTCCTCTAGGTAACCCGGGCCCTGTCGAAGCGTCATCGTTCCCTCTCCAGGCATCACCAGTACCTTGTACCGATGCCCTGTCGAGGTGTCTCCGATGCCCTCTCGAGGCATCACCGAGGCCTATCGTCGGTACCCTGGCGTACTGTCATCGAGGCACCCCGAGGCCGTACCGATGCCAACACTAGGCATTACCGATCCTGCCGGTCCATGTACGGATCCCTCATCCGTACACGGATGCTACTACTACCGGTGCCACGTACGGATCTCTATTCGTACAAGGCTACTACTACTACTACTCTACTCTACTCTACTCTACTCTACCCTAACCGGTACTACTAAGACTACCGTATGAAAGCTATAAAGGAGAAGAATAGAAAGGGAGTATTAAGTACGGATCGCGCCTTACCTTATACCGCTGCTCCTTAGGGTGGGGTGCCGTGTTCCTTCTCGAGCTCCTCCTTTTCTCTTCCTCTTAAGCGTTTATCTTTGGCTCTAGAGAGAAGAGAAATGTTTGGTGTGTAAATAATGAGCTCTCTAGCTCTCTATATATACTATCCCAAAAACCCTATGGAGAATATTCACTTTCCTTATTTTTCTCCACCTCCTTACTATATGGGCCGAAAGCCCATTTCTTTCCCCTTCCTTTCACGTTATTCTTCTTTCCTTTTTCTTTTGCCCCTCCTTACTAACTCTTTACCTACGTGCCTTAGTTACCCATTCCTAAGACCCGCGTCGTCCACTTTCCTCCTCAGTTTTTTCCCAAAAGCCACCTCTCCAGTTTTGGGATGTTACAGTAGCCCCTCTCATCTCTGCGGTCCAATACTTACTATTCCAAATATCAAAAAATAGTTAACATCCGAAGAGATGTCAGACTTTAAAGTCACCAGAAACAAAACTTTGTAAAATTAAAGTAACTCGTAAAGAGTCGTTACCAAGTTTTCACGAGCACGACGAATACGACTGTAGGAGAGATCGTCCCAACGATGATTCGTTGCTCTCAATCTGTTAAATTCTTCCCTGAAAGGTAAATCCGCTAGAGGAGGAGCCACAGGATGAGGAACTGTAAAAACAAAATACAACACGAATGTGTTAGAAGAAGCATCATGTAAACCGAAGTGCTACATGCATGCAAGATTTATGAAAATCTACCAATCGAAGGATTCCATCGACTATGATAAGTCCTTGTGGTATTCTAGACTGAAGCGTCATTAACCTTCATGAAGAAATATCAGTCAAACCATTTGCCTATCTTACTTTTCAGCTCGATGAATTTACATCCAGCCTTTATGTTATTGTAAAAATGGCCACACACCTGACCCTCCTTCATCACCAAGATCTGTTCATATTTTTCAACCAGAAAGTTGATATCGAGCTTGGCGCCAAGCACCACAAGTGCCACAAGATTACATATCCCGGCCATCGTCATCTACGAGAAACAAATGTTCATGTTCTTGAAATACCTTACGAAGACATAAGGCAGCGGGAACCACAGGAACCAGTCCACAAACATCTGCTCGTGAAGACAGATATAACCCGCTAAACAATCTCACAGACGTTTATGAGGTTCAAGGGCAGGAATTCTAATTCCTCCGACACACGGCACACCCTTCTCATAGACTCCAACGATTTTTTCTCATCTAATATCTAATAGTGAGGAGGAGATTTTATAAATCTCAAACTGAGATGCATGAATCTCTTGAACGACCTCTTCTTGAACGACATGTTCTTGGCCGATCTGTTCATCTGGATATTGTTCACCAAATCAATCTCTAGTACGATTACTCGTACCTACAACCGGAGTTGAAATATCTAGATCAGCACCGACTTGCCCCGAAGTGGTGGCACCGGTCAGTACTAATCTCGACGCAGATACTCCAGCCTCCGTCGTAAAAGAAATAGGGTCAACATTGACCGGAGAAGTCTCGGGGTTAACGCCAGGAATGGTGGTCCTTTCCGAAGAAAAGGAGGAAGATAAAGATTTGGAAATCTTTGTCATGACGTAGAACGAAGTCGTACGGAACAAAAAATAAACCCTAAAAATGCAGATAAGTAAGGAAAAAAGAAGAGAGAGAGAAGGGAGAAAGAATATTTTACCTTGTTCGGACGACGAATAAATCAGGAAAATCCAAGGGTCGAAAGATCCGGCATTTATACTCTAAGGTGTGACTACCTAGAGTAATCATTAAACCTTAGTGGCAGGTGCGAGTGAACCGAGGCGTCTCTTCATTGTCCTTTCAAAATAAACGGTCCGGAGCGTGCCATGTGTAAAGGCGAGGCGACGTGTCGAGTCAAGATCAGTACGTTTCGACCGAGCTTACTAAAGTAATACTCGTCGAACTCGGGGGAATATTTGGTGGTACCGGGTTTAGCACCCATTACCATACCAGACTCCTATCCGCCCCGACATGAAGCTTTGGGAAACATCTCGGAGAAATTGGCCAGCGAGGATCCATCAAGACGATCCGGCCCGTTAAGGAGCATCCGCCGACCTAGGCAAATGCAAGTAAATTGGAAGACTTATCTCAGATAAAATGAAATACTTAGAATTAGTATAACTTCCTTTTATCTTTTAGGAGATTTTCCATTTATCTTTTAGTGTTATTTCGACCGACTTTGTACTTGTATAAACTTGATGTATTCATCCAAATTGAGGACATCACCTTTAATAGAGAATTCTATACACATCTTTTTACTTCTATTTTTCCTTGTGATTTTACGTTTAAACCTAGTTCCTCTATTCTTTGAAACGATCTCGGATTGTTTCTCAATCCGGTATCACCACATAGTATTTCCTTGATGAGAGATTTCACTTGGAACTTTCACAAAAATACAACTAAGATCAAAAAAATTGTTATTACTTCTGAGCAAATGTGGACCCAACCTTTTGCGGAGTCTTCAAATATGCTCATGTTTATTTATATCCTTATCCTTAAACTCATATTGGAACTCCTCTAAACTGTCAAACTACAAGTATTAAAAAGATATTAGTTCAAGTTAGCTATGCTAATAGCTATTTTTGTAGATTTACTTATTTTATATGTATTCTCCTTTCACTAACCTTCCCTGCATCAAGAAAAGGCATGAGCACGAAAAGTCCGTTCAAGTTGTTCTAGAAAGGCACAAATAATCAATAGTGATACAAAATAATTGAAATGATTTTTATCACTTTACCGGCTAGAAATAATCCGGTCAACAATTGTCCACTTAGGTCGAATGGCAACATAACCATCTTTGTCTTTACTCACTAACTCTTTCATATAGTCACATTTGTTCACCCTTATTTTCAAATCAGAAATAGACTCGTAAGCCTTCTCGAAGTCCTGTTGAGCACCCTAAGATTGGAAAATGGAAATAAAGGAAAAAATAAAATAAGCCACTTGTTATCTGTTAAGCAGACAAGAGGTGCGACAACAACATCATGAACGTAATAATTAGCACGTTCAAACATAACATAAAAGCATGCAATAAATACCAAGTGCAGTACATGTACGATAACCCTTTCCACTTCACAAGATATTGTTTCTTAAAAACTTATTCAGTGCCAAATCGCCTAGTGTCGTAGGATGCATTTCACAGTCCTAATTCTTCTCTATCTGTGAGAGGATTAACCTGCAAATGAAAGGTTAATCTCGGTTACTGCAGTGTAAAGCTATCAACCCATGGCATGTTTAATGCAAAAATTATCAATGGATAGTAAATCTTCTACATTCAAGACATATCCATTTTTTAACAACATAATCTTTCAAAGATATTAGAAAAGCAAATGACATGGTAAGTATATGAACATGCATTACAACTTATAGGTTCTTTACTCTCCCTGCAAATTTGGTATGTATAATTATTTTTATGTAATTTTAGATAAACATCTAAGAATATGATGCACCAAGGAAACAAATAAACAATTTCCACGTCATAAGATTAATGATGGTCAAAACAAAGTAAATGTTTGCACAGTTAGAAAAGAGACAAACCGACTCATGCTCAACTATCTCTTGAAGTTGTTCCTTTTCAGGAAGAAAGTCATCTACATCCAAATAAGTATAGACTGGTTTATGGTCTAATCGTACACGTAGCCTCTCATTCATGGAAGCTATTTCTCTGAAAGGAGAACTCTAAAATAATGCTTCCAATCAATACATTCAATAAATCATTAACAAAGCATAACAATTACGTAGCTTAAAAAGGTAAAAATCCCACATTATAAGGATAACAAATATACAACCAAAACTATTTGAGATTATAAAATAACACAAAACACAAATCTTAGATCATGATAACCAGATTCCACACAAAAAATGAGTATTGTTGAAACTCAAAAGCCTAAGCGGGAAAATATATGAAGATCCGATGAGTTCTTCAAACCCAAATCAAAAAGATTCTCGCTTCCGAAATCTTATAGATTTATACTATCTGAACCAAAATACAATGAACGGAAATATAAAATCATGGGAATTCCAACAAAATTCACATTGATTTCGTCGGAAAATTAAATATTTTCATTTCTTAAAATGGGCATGAGAAGAAGAACAACAACCCAACCCCTATATTTGTGAACTCAACATTAAAAAAAAAAAATCTTAAGAAACGAAGAAACGAAATCATAAGCAAGAACATCAAAACCACCGGAATTCAAAAATACTATACGTTATCAAGATCAAATTATTTGGGTATAAGAGAAATATCAGATGTAAGATAGAGAGAGGATCGACCTCAAATATCATATTTGGGCAAGGACGGATCTAGAATTGTTTTTCACCGTGTGCACAAATACTAAAACAATAATTACTTGATAAAACATTAAAATATAATGTTATACAAAAATTTAAATAAACTCTAAAAAAAGATTTATGGGAATTTTTTTAAAAATACTAAGAAAATATAAGTAGGTTTTACGACTTTGAGTTTTTTTTCAATGGGTTTTGTTCTGTCAAAGTATTTTTAATGATTGATTGAATGATCTAAAAGAATGGGGGCACACTTTCAAATTTTAATGGGTGCATAATTAAATTTACTTAAGATTTACACTAAACTCTTTTAAAACAATGGGTGCATGTTCACCCCCACCTCCCTTCTACGTCCACCCCTGGAAATGCATAGATGATAGAGTTAAGATGTAACTGGAATGCTACTTATTGATTTAATAAACACCAATTTATATAGTGACACAAAGTGGTGAATATATTAAAGTGGGATTTGGCAAATTGCCCCACATTGAAAATGTGTTTGTCCTAATGCCCATTTCATTTTTTGACCAATTTTGGTCTAAAATGCCCTTAACTCAAAAATAAATAAATAGAAATAAAATATTTTAAATTTTTTAAAAAATCTTAAAATTATAAACATCTAAATAATAGTCATTTCTATATTTTTAGAGGTTAAAAATTATGTTCAAAAGTAATGTTATAATATGCTTCTACGGCTCCAGAATCCATGTTCTACGTCTACGGAACTGTTGACTTTTGGTTCTGCTAACTACACTGTTATCCACCAAGCGTAGATTATGTGTTCTGCGAGGTGTTATATGTTCTTCGGTTTGTAGATGTGTGTTCCACGATGTGTACTATTTTCTACGACGGTAGATTATGCATTCTGTCATTTTTATTATAATCTGTCAGCGTTATAATATAAATTCTACCACATCATCAAACATCTACCGAGGATTGTAGAATGTGTTTTCTACGGATTAGTTATTAAATCTTTATTAAATTCCATAAATCTAGGATCTAAATATTTTCTTTCCTTATTTAGAAAAAATACAATAATTACGTTTCCTTATTTAATATTTTCTTAAAAACAATTGTCTAATAAATTTTTTAAAATATATGTTACGTTTTTTAATTATAGAATTATATGACTAATTTGGTTTCTAATTATTATATATAATCTGCCAAAAAAAAATACATATTGGAGTGCTTACTAAACTTTTATTAAATTCCCTAAATCTAGGATCTTAATATTTTCTTTCCTTATTTAGACAAAATATAATTATAACGTTTCCTTATTTAAAAAAAAATATTTTAACAATTTTTTATTATTAATTAAAAATAAAAATATATCTATTACGTTTTTAATCAACCAAAAAATATATATATTACATTTCCTTATTTACTATATTTTACAAATAAATATTCAGTATATTCTATAACCCATATCTTATTTTATTTTTTGTAAAGAAATTATTTTCTATTATTTAATGAATTTGGAAAACAAATTGAAAAATTATTTTAATTAAATTTAAAGGGTAAATAGATATATATATATATATATTAATTAAAATATTTATATTACGTTTTTTTTCAACAAAAAATTATATATTATATTTCCTTATTTACTATATTCTTCAAAAAAATATTCAATATATTATATAACCCATATCTATTTTTATTTTTTGTAAATAAGTTATTTTCTATTATTTAATGAATTTGAAAAACAATTTCGAAAATAATTTTTAATTAAAGTCAAAGGGTAAATTAGAGTTTCAAATAAAAGGGAGGTTAATGGGACTTAAAATATGGTAGAATGGGCATTGGGACAAAATAATTTTCAAAACATGGCAATTTGACAAATATTCCTATATTAAATCAGACATGTTTGTCTAAAATTAATATTTTGCTTAATTAAATATTTTACGCGGGAACGGATATAATTGTTGGAACTTTACAGTATTGCATACTTTTTAACGATTATAGTGGTTTCATGACCTAATACGTAACAAATCTCCGTTATGATTGTGCAATTTTAATTTTTAACGAGTTGTAGATTTAAAATAAAATTACCAAAAATACGTATATGGAATACATAATATCTGACTAAACAAAATCTTATGTGTTTTATTGCCATAAAGCTTTGTTTTAGTTTTTTTATAATAATGTACTAGAAGATTGCAAGATTGGTATTTGATCATAATACTCCTCGTTTCAACTGTGAATCAATCCTCAACTCTCTAACTTTTCCTGTGTGTTATATTCAGGTTGTGAAGTTTACAATCTTGGAACCGGAAATGGTTGATGCTTTCGAAAAAGCGTCCGGGAAGGTAAAAAACATAAGAGCTTTATTGTGTTTTTTGATTCTTGGTGTCAGTTTTGTTGTCTTGATTCAACTTTTCATGATCAGAAAATGCTTCTGGTGATTGCTGGACGCCGTCAGGGAGATGCTGAAGTTGTTTACGCCTCAACAGAAATAGCCGAAAAGGAACTGAATTGGAAGTAAGTTCAAACATATTAAAATAGTCTCTAATTTTCTTATAAAATTGATGGTTATTTGGGTTGTAACAAATACAGGGCCAAGTATGGGATTGAGGAGATGTGCAGAGACTTATGGAACTGGGCCAGTAATAACCCTTACAGTTATGATTCCTCCCCTGAAGCCTGAAGATTCCTCCTCGTTAACCATTTTCTTTTTGTTTGGTTACTAAAACGTATTCATCTACATATATACAAGTTATACTCATAGGACAAAACAATAAAGAATCATTTTATATACTACTAGGTGAAAGCATGCGCTACGCGCATGCCAAATTTCTAACTATATTTTCAGTTATGGTTTTGTTTTAGTTCATTAAATCTTCTGCGTTCGTGATCACTTTCGCAACCTCCATGTCCTTCCAATGTTGATGCAAACCTTCCATTACTTCATGAAAGACTCATTTTCTACCAAAAATGGAACATGCTCATTTGAAATTTGAAATTTATGTAAATCACTCTTCTAATCATTGGTTACGAAATAAGAAAAGGTAAGGATGGATCTGGTGAGATCCAACCAAGAACGAAGTTGATGTTCATCTTAAGGTCTATTTTTCTCAAGCATTATCTTTCTTCATTTGTCAATATCTCGATGTTATCATTTTGCTCATAAGGTTTTCATAATGAATTCAGTTTGACTAATTCCATTGTTAATTTCTCTCTTTAATTTTTGCTTTAAAAAAAAAGAACAGTCCATGTAACTTATATTAGAATGAGAAAAAGCTTAAAAGATGCATTTTTGTGAAGTTAAAAGGCGTATAGTGAAGCTTTTGTTCTTGGCTTTGGATTCCATTTTATACTTTTACTTTCTCAGCTTAGTCTCGAGGTTTTATTTCTCCGTTTCCCCGAATTTCAAAGTTCTTAACCTACTGAATAACTAATTCTCCGTTTTCCCAAACTCTTATCAAACTTCTTAACCTACTAAAGAATTAATTTTATCTTCGTGAAAAAGAAGACTTATCATCTAGTTTTAGGCTTTACAAATATCATCATTCTTTCATGCTTTCATCACGAACCATCTGAATAATTTTTCTTGAAACTTAATTTTATATTACACTTGTACAAAATGAGGAAGACAACTAAAAAGACGTATTATCGAGGACGAAATGAAATGGTAAATCTTGAGAAATGTTCCTCAAGTAGGTAAGCTCTTTATCAGTCCTTCTTGCTTAGCACTAATAAACATCCGGTTTTCATGTATTCTTGAAAACATAAAAAGAGGAAACATTATTTCAAATGAACATCAAAGTTTTTCCAGTTTTATTGGAAGAATTTCAACAAAGTTTGGACTAACCAAACCTCTATGATCTCTTGAGCTCGCTCCATATTTTGAGAAAGAGGAAAATCAAATTTCACCATACCAAACTCGTTTAATCTCCTGATCGATCTAATATCATCCACAATATTTTTCGTAACCCAACATGTTATATGTAATAGATACCATTGGCCTTATGTACATTTCTAGTCACGTACGTATCAAATTGAAGTTGTGTTCCCTGCGTTAGATTTTTTTTTTTATGGAAGTATAGAAAAGAGGAAAAACCATTATAAAAGAGAAAGAGATTATTTGGAAGAATATGATGAAGCTCTCACATATTCTTCGGTTTCTTCTTTGATGGTTGTCTTTATGAGCAACTCGATTAATATTTTATTGCTAATTTTTTCATGATATAACTTACATGATTTATGTAATTATATAGAATTTTTATTGTCTTCCATTCCTCTATGAACATTTTAATTTCTTCTTTGTTAAAATAAGACATTTTTTTTATTTCAATATCTATAATAATGACTTTTCAAATTCTTATGTTAACAAATGCATAATTAATGTTGCATGTAGATAATTTTTTTGAATTAAAAATAATAAATTCTAAATAAAAATTTGAAGTGGAAATGATGTGGAAGATGATGTGTCTTCATGAGAAGAGAGAAAATGTCTTTATATATATAGGTTAGAACTCATGGTAAATGTGAAATATAGAGCTTGTTTCATATTTTGAGAAAGAGGAACATCAAATTTCACCATACCAACCTCGTTTAATCTCCTGATCGATCTAATATCATCCACAATATTTTTCATAAACCTAACATGTTATATGAAATAGATACCATTGGCCTTATGTACATTTCGAGTCACGTACTTGTCAAACTGAAGTTGTGTTCCCTGCGTTAGATTTTTTTTTTTTAAATAGAAGTATAGAAAAGAGGAACAACCATTATAAAAGAGAAAGAGATTATTTGGAAGAAGATGATGAAGCTCTCACATATTCTTCGGTTTCTTCTTTGATGGTTGTCTTTATGAGCAACTCGATTAATATTTTATTGCTAATTTTTTCATGATATAACTTACATGATTTATGTAATTATATAGAATTTTTATTGTCTTCCATTCCTCTATGAACATTTTAATTTCTTCTTTGTTAAAATAAGACATTTTGTTATTTCAATATCTATAATAATGACTTTTCAAATTCTTATGTTAACAAATGCATAATTAATGTTGCATGTAGATAATTTTTTTGAATTAAAAATAATAAATTCTAAATAAAAATTTGAAGTGGAAATGATGTGGAAGATGATGTGTCTTCATGAGAAGAGAGAAAATGTCTTTATATATATAGGTTAGAACTCATGGTAAATGTGAAATATAGAGCTTGCTTCATATTTTGAGAAAGAGGAACATCAAATTTCACCATACCAAACTCGTTTAATCTCCTGATCGATCTAATATCATCCACAATATTTTTCATAAACCTAACATGTTATATGAAATAGATACCATTGGCCTTATGTACATTTCGAGTCACGTACTTGTCAAACTGAAGTTGTGTTCCCTGCGTTAGATTTTTTTTTTTAAATAGAAGTATAGAAAAGAGGAACAACCATTATAAAAGAGAAAGAGATTATTTGGAAGAAGATGATGAAGCTCTCACATACTCTTCGGTTTCTTCTTTGATGGTTGTCTTTATGAGCAACTTGATTAATATTTTATTGCTAATTTTTACATGATATAAGTTACATGATTTATGTAATTATATAGAACTTTTATTATCTTCCATTCCTCTATGAACATTTTAATTTCTTCTTCGTTAAAATAAGACATTTTGTTATTCCAATATCTATAATAATGACTTTTCAAATTCTTATGTTAACAAATGCATAATTAATGTTACATGTAGATAATTTTTTTGAATTAAAAATAATAAATTCTAAATTAAATTTGAAGTGACAATGATGTGGAAGATGATGTGTCTTCATGAGAAGAGAGAAAATGTCTTTTTATATATATAGATGTCAAATATCTTGACACTAGTCAAAATCTAATTGATATTTTATATGTAATCTAAAATAAATATTTTTAGAAATACAATTTTTATCCTCTCATATTTTAGAAATATTTTATGAAGAGTTGGCCAAAATATGATTGTATCCTAATGATTTATATCCGAAAAGAAAATTGATATATATATATGATATGAAAAACTATAGTTTATTTGAATTTTTTGAAAAATAATGATATGTTAGGAAACAAAACTTCAAAATGTAGATATTGTGTATAATCTTTAAATAACTATATATTGTTAATAAGGAACATGACTTCTCCAAAAGAAAAATAATGAACATGTTGGTTATATATACACTTGATATAAAAAGGTGATGTAAAATGATCCTAGTGGGAGGCCAGTCCAACAAAATATGTGGTCTAAAGTAAAAAAAAATTTAAATATTTATTGTTTAAAATTTTAAATAATAATAATTTATAAAAACATAATAGTTTATAAATCCATATATTTTTATATTTGTGGCCTAAAACCTCTTTTATTTATGGCCAAAATATTTTTGTGTATTCAAATAATATTTTTACAAAAATGTGGTCCAGAAATTGACAAAAAAAAATTGATAGCCCTAAACGATGGCCTACCCTGCCTGTCATCTGGGCTGGGTCTGTCCAGTAGGACAAATCTCGCTTGTCTTTATATTTTAGACTATAGTTAAAAGTACGTGATGTGTCTACATGGGACACGGATCAAATTCACATTTGCCCTTAAAAGTTAACCTCAAATCTCAAATGCCCTTTTTAAAAACAGAATTTATTATTAATATTTTTTTAAACGAAAATGTGGTTTATGACACAATTACCCTTAATGAAAACTGATTATTATCCCACCTTGCCATTAACCATAATATACTATCAAGTCCATCTCTTATTTTTCTTTGGTCGTTCATTTCTCTTATTCTCTTCTTTTTCTTCATCATTTTTCACATTCATGAAGCTTTGATTATGGTGTCTCACCATTTTTCTTTTATTTTTTGTCGTTAGATCTACTCTTTTTCTCTTTTTTGTCTTTCATCTTCTTACTAGTCTTTTCTGTTTTTGTCTCCTTTAATCTCTTGGACACATCTAAAATCCGAATATAAGTTGATTGAAGGTAAACACTCTCTTCTTTTTTCTTAATAGATTTGAGTTTAGGACTTATAAATTAGATCTAAATTGATTGAATTCGAATCTGGATTGATTGAAAGAAAAACGAATTTAGGGTTCAAGCGAATTTCGAGTAGGTGATAATGTACAACGGGTACGACTAGCATTAGTATTACTCGGTATAACTAGTATTGAAACTTAGTACAAATATGCATTAACATGTACAACTAGCTTGAGTATTACATGGTATAAATGAGTAATAATCGGTACAACTAGCCTTAGTATTACTAGTATAAGTAGCTTTGAAACTTAGTACAATTGTGTATTAATTGGTACAACTTCTTATTGCAGGATATAAATTGGTATAGCATATGAACTTTAATTCGTAAAGTTCTAATAAACAACAAAATAGGAGTTCTACTATGATGTTTTATTGTATTTGTTTTATTATTTAATAATGTATGCTACAATTGCATATTTATATAAAAGTTTTTAATTTTTGATGGACACTTTGTATTACTTGGTATTACTCGGTACAACTAGAATATATATTTCTAAAAATAATAAATAAAATTTTGTGGGTCCAAATTCATAATTCAAAATCATGGGCCCAAAATTTAAAATTTGAAGAGCAAAATCGGTATTATGTATTTCATTAAAGGGTAGAGGGCATTTGAGATTACAACTTGGTATGGTGATTTGGTATTTAAAGAAAATGGTATATAAGAATTTTGTCCGCTCCTTCATTTATATATAAAGACAAACATTAGCCTTTAATTAAGGGTCTAAATGGTAACTGTGAAATCTAGCAAAATTTCAGAATCTGATGGAATTTTTTATATTTTTTTTGCGAAATCTGGTGAAGTAAGTTTGGATTTAAATGGTAATAGCTGAATCTTGCGGAATGTAGCAGAATTTTTGAAAATAAATTAATTAATTATACTTATGAAAATATTAAATAAATTGTGTTTGCCAAAATTAAATATTTATGTTTATAATGTATTAGATTTTATAAAGATATTTTTTTTTATTAGATCTCTCAAATGTAAATTAATGTTTGATATTTGCATATTTTATTTTACAACAAAATTTAGCCATTTAAAAATAATTACTACACAAACTAATAAAAATAGTTTAAATTTAAATGATTTAGGGTGTGACTGGTTAACGTGTATAACAGAAAAGAAATGAGTTAAAATAAATTTACTCTAGATTCTTTTCTTTGTCTACCAATCAAGAAGAAAACCAAAAGAAAAAATATATGTTCTACTTTTGAAGGAAATGAGCATAAAACGTTCTACTACACAAACCAAGTGGGAAAAAATTCTTCCATCAATAGACCAAGAAAACCCTCTAACACATAAAATATGTAATACATTTTTAATTTCTAAAAGTAACTTAAAATAATATATTTTATTCAGCACTTCTTAATTGCCATAGTTTCAAACTCACTTTGTTCCAATGCCACTTTTACCATATATTTTAATAGAAACTCAATTTTACCCTTCATTTTATTTATAATTCGCTTTTACCACAATTGAAAAAAACATTTCAACTGAAAATAAAGTTATAATAAGGGAACTTAAGTTGAAAATTCAGGAAAAACAGAATAATGCGGCAACTGGTATAATTCCACAAATCTTTAATAGTTGGTATGCGATGTTAAACTGATAAGACGAATATACCCCTCCGTTGCATGACAAGGATCTTGGGAACTGATAAAATCTATGTTGGCTTGATACATTATCAGATAGGGTACTGTTCAGCTATTATAGGCTAGGTGGCGGCGTAACTGAACCACGCAATATCAGTAAAAGCGGTGGGAATCAAATCCAAAGATATGGATAGATTTTTTGATCAATACATACAATATATGTAATGTATATATGTATCTAAAAATGTATATGTTTCTGTGTATATAAGAAGATACCTATTAGTAATAGCTAAAACATATAACTTTCAGACAACACTTTTAACCTATTTCTTCATTAACTCAGCCGCCACATTAAACGTTGACAACCAACAAGATTCTTCAAGCTTTCTTAAGTAGTTCTCTTGTTCTTACCTATCTCACAAAGGTAGGTGAAATCTTGAAGATGGAGAACACTAATTACTCGGTAAGAAGACAAAACTTTCGCTTTCCAACTCTTATTTTACATATATTTAGATATGTGGCATTTGTTCTTACTATCTTCGGATCCAGCCTAACGTTATAATTTCTTAACATCATAAATGGTCAGATGGGAAGATACGTCAGAGTACTTAGAGGGAAGTGGTTCAGATCTGACTAAGGAAGATGGGAGTTTCGAAGGGAACCTTCAGATATGGGTTTCGGCATCACCATAAGAGATAACATAAGCCTCGAGTCTGTTAAATCCATTATCCGAAGCTGCTACTTCGTCGACCCTATGACACCGATTTGTTTGAGCTACCGGTTGTCGTCTCTTTACCCAGCCATCTTTGAGAACGGCAGTCTGCCAACAGATATAACAACTGATGTTGTTGTAAGTGTATTCATGGAACTCATATACACAAACCCAAGGTTAACGATTTGTGTGACATTAGGAGCCGAGGATGTGGCTACACATGAGTTCAAATATAGAACCCCCTTCTATGTTTGTCCGAGAACATACCTCGAGTAGCACACTGATCCAGCAAGGAGGCGCCAAGCTCTTGCACAATACATCGGTAAGAGAACCTTTCTTTATTTTCAAGCATAGTTCGTGTAAGTACTAACACATGTAAAAATTTGTTATCAGAACTTGTGACAGAAAGAACGATTCTTGGGACTCGCAGTGCGCTTTTTCAAATTTTTACAGAGGTAGATATGCTGCTCCTCTACGGGGTCCATCTTGAAATTCTCTATTCTAACCCTATTGAAAGGGTTCCAACGGATCTTGAGGATACCACAAGTCGCTTAGTTACACAAATAATTGTGCTAGACGGTGATAATGATAAGGACATGGTAGTGTCTGATATGAACATACCTGCTCCAACAGAACCTACTCCAACTCAAGCTGCTCCAACTCAAGCTGCTCCAACCAGCAATGGGAATGGTAAGATTAAGTTGAACCAAGGACAATTAAAGCTGATATTTTAGGAACAATTTGTTGATAAAGTTTGTTGCACATGATTTATTTTGGACTAATCAATCTCTATCTTTTAGGTATGACCGGTTGACAGAGGGAACCCATGCATTTGTCCCAAACTTGACAAAACCCAAGAACCCAAACCATGGATAACTTTGCTTCTGATGCCCTAAGTACTTTTAGGCAACCTAATCAAGACCGAAATCAGAACGCGGAGGAGACAAAGTTGTACTGGGGAAACCTCTTGGCCAATGGTAATGCAAATTTGGAGGGCAATGTGACATGAGAAATTGTGTGCAATGAAGACAACTATGTTGACTTAGACATCCCTAGTGGTCCAATAAGAAGCTACAACTCACTCTTCAGTTCCGACGAAAGTGAAAATTACACTTCAACTGCCTCATCTAGCATTATAATGCTAACTGCTGATTTCGAGGCCGAGCTAGACCAAGGGCTACTAGAAGCTGCTGTCCGAGTGCAAACTTTAAGATAGAACGGAATACCATCTACTGTCTCGCCCCAGATATCATAAGCCAAGGTACTAATGTCAAAATATGTTTTGTCTTGCATATAATGCGTACACTATTACTATTTCTTAACTTTCACAAACACTTAACAACTTATATTTTATCAGGGTCAGAAATGAATGTTGTTGGTTCTTTAACCGAAACAACAGTAGTCCATCCTTCACATGTTAGAGATTTCGTACCACCTATGGCAACGGTTGAAGTAGTTGCTGAGAATGACACTCCTATGCCAGATGGGGCAAATGTAACACCAATTTCAGTGATCTTTCCTATAGAGAATGGCAGTCGTCCAAATCTTGATGTTGAACTCTCCACCATTTCCGTCCATTTGAAGTTAACAATGGAAATGGGCTCTCTGGAAGTACCAATGCAGTCGGTGGTGAGCACAATGACACTTCTTTTGATGAGGACTACGGCCTAAGTGGGTGTTAAAAGTAGTTTCTATGTTTACCTTTTCTCTAATATGTTTAATTACCTCTTTGTTAGCTATTATCAAGTTTTACCGTCCATGACCAAGGTTGGACGTGTTTAGTTTACAATATCGGGTAATGTCTCGGGTAACCGGTATTGTCTCTTAAAGACGTACTTTCTTTTGGGTAACCGGTTGTGTTGTAGTTTTAATTGTTCGATCAACTCATGTACTTCAATAATATGTAATATAATGAAGTTTTATTTGTTAGCCTTAAGGTTATGTTATTTATACTAATACTTAAATTACCACTTGTAGGGCGAATGTTTAAACCAACCTACTGATCTCTACGTTGGAATGGTTTTTTCTAACCGTAATGCCTTCAAACAACATATGGCCATGTACGCGTTACAACACAAATTCCAATATCGTAATGCTCGGTCCTCTCCATAAGTTATGATTCTTAAATGTCGTGGCCTTTCTTGTGCGTGGAGAATCTATACCTCACTTTTGGAAGTGAGGCATACTTAAATTACCACTTGTAGGCGAATGTTTAAACCAACCTACTGATCTCTACGTTGGAATGGTTTTTTTTAAACCGTAATGCCTTCAAACAACATATGGCTATGTACGCGTTACAACATAAAATTCCAATATCGTAATGCTCTGTCCTCTCCAGAAGTTATGATTCTTAAATATCGTGGCCTTTCTTGTGCTTGGAGAATCTATGCCTCACTTTTGGAAGTGTCCCAAAAATATGTTATCAAAAACGTCACTCTAGGTCACGTTTGTACTGTAGACGAACGTCGTGGTTATCAAAGGCAAGCAACAACAGCCGTAATTGGAGAGATGATGTGATCCAGGTATGGAGGAGCTGGAAGTGGACCCAAACCAATGGAAATCAGAAATATCATGCAAGGAGAACACAATGTACGAATCTAATATTGGATAGCTTGGAGGTCAAGAGAACTCGCAATTGATGCCGTAAAAGGTTCAGCGAAACAAGGGTATAGCTCATTACCAAAGTATCTAAAAAGATTGGTTGTTTCGAATCCAGGCTCTCTTATAAGCCTTGAAGCAGCCTACGACAACGGAATAGGCCAGAGATTCAAATACTTATTTTTCGCATTGGGTGCTTCTATCGAAGGATATACATACATGCGCAACGTAATTGTTGTCGATGGCACACGCTGGGTGCCTACTCATCGCCTCAACCCAAGATGGAAACTACAATATTGTCCCATTCGCATTTGCAATCGTTGACAGCGAAAAATGACAAGTCTTAGGAGTGGTTTTTTAAAAAGTTGAAGATGTTTGTTCCAAACTCAGAAGATCTTGTCTTTGTTTCAGACTGACATGCTTCAATCTACGCTGGTCTAGCTAAGGTCCATTTTCAAAGTTCTACCATCTTAGTGCATAACTTAATCTATGTAAACACCTACTATTTTGGCTAACAATTTTTTACACATGATTCAGATGTATCCATCGGTACGTCATTGCGCCTGCATTGTACATCTGATCAAGAACGTGAAAAAGTATTTAAAAGGTAGTTACCTTGGATACTTGGTTTCCAAAGCTGCAAGATCCTTCACAATTTCGGATTTATACAAGACATTTAACGAAATTAAAGAGCTTGATGAAGAATGCGCTAAGTACCTGATCGATGTTGGATTTTCACATTGGGCACGAGCACACTTCCATGGTTTGAGGTATGATATAATGACTACAAATATTGCAGAATCTTGGAATATTGTCTTAAAAGATGCAAGGTAACTCCCGATTGTTGTGTTGGTTGAGTATATTAGAGCCAAACTCATGAGTTGGTTTGCTTCAAGACGTGAAACTTCTGCAAATTGCACGGACACAATCACTCCCAAAATTTCAAAACTCCTTTTAATCAACTTCGAGACATCTGCAAGATATGACGTTAAGCCAATCAACAAGACAGAGTTTGAAGTACAAACGAATCTAGGAATATCATTCCACGTTGACCTCGCACTCAAATCATGTAGTTGTTACGAATTTCAAATGCTTCTTATTCCATGTCCCCATGCAGTGGCAACCGCTGTAGTTGCTAACACAGAAGTTGCCTCACTGGTTGACGAAAAGTATGATACTTTGCATTGGAGGGATGCATATAACGGTCTCATACATCCGGTGACGGAGTTGGATGGAGTCGAGGCGGAGCCATCACCTTTGACGGAGATCACAGTTTATCCACCAACAACGAGACGTCCTCCTGGCAGGCCGCGCAAAAGTCGTTACTTATCACGTGGTGAAACTCTTGTAAGTTATATATCTCAAGTTATAAACTTTCTCACACGCAGTACCTTTAATTGTTTACTAAATAAGTTGAAATAAATTGTGATGTATAGTTGAGGCCAATTAGACGTAGAACAATTTGTAGCAGATGCAAGAGGGTCGGCCACAACCGAGCCACATGTAAAATGGCCATGTAAATACGTCAAAGAAAGAAGGCGTAAAAGAAGTTGATGTGTCGTACTATTCAAAGTTGTACCTGGGTCAGCATACATATTGTGAAAAGTGTAAAAAACTAAGCTACCATTCCAGATGAGACAAATTCCAACTCATGTATCTAAATAATTGAAATCCTTCAATAATATATGTTGTTTCATGTGTACTGATGATAACTGTAAGTTTGCAAAGAATTTTGTAAATTATTTAGCAGTCAAATGAGGACGTAACATTACCTTCAACTCTGTAAAGAAGGTGAAAAACAATTGGTTACTGCGGTAGTTAACCCAGTTCAAAGTAAACATATTTTTCATAAACGTTTAAGACTTGGTTACAATTGTAGAAAGCGGCTAACATTTTAATTGACCGTATAACGACACACCAACTGGTTCTTATAACCTTCATAATACATATTATTCATTCTCTACATTAACATTAATCTAATCTACTTCAAACGGTGTAACTAAACGATGGGACATAAAGAAGTACTTTCAAAATTTCATATACATTACTTGGTTCCCAATTACAAATTACTATTATATTTGGATCAACTTCGGTTACAATTTTTAGTAGACTTTAACAAATTAATTAATCGTACAATTATACAATACCGATTACATTCATTCTTGGATAGTCAATATTATAGTTATGTGTAATTTGTATATCATAACCACTATTATATATAGAAGAGATACTGTTAGTTGTAAGGAATAAATCTAAACAGTAAGAAATTCAAGATTCTGGATATCGAGAATCCTGTTTCTCTAAGTATGACTTTTATAAGGGTATAGCGTCTAAAATATTTGACCAAGACAATTAGATTTCATAAAGTAAAGAGAACACAAATTAGATCAAACGAAATTGATATGACATCAAAGCGTATTAGTCTCTCAAACCACACAACTTACTGATAATTGCAATACAAAAGAAACCATGTTTCACAACAACGAAGTCTACAAATTTCCACAATTGTCTTCATAAATCATAACTGAAAGCCGCACGGTCAAAGCTGATGAAATATCTGGCGTTATACATTGACAAGTTTCAAATCCTCCAATCGCATGAGCATGCATAAGCAATACCGCAGTAACACTAGAATCAACATGCCTCCCATTCTGTGAAATGCCTTTTGGCTTATTAAGAGAAAAAGGTTTAAAGTTTTTGACCATTTGACTAAAGCCAACTTGATTGAGGAAATACGGCAACATCTCCGCAAGAGGACGCAACTCCTTTCCAATTGCAATGTCACTACGCAAAGAAAAGTCACAGTCAAGAATATGAATAGTCGATTTCAAACAATCCACGACTAATCCAACCCAGTGCTTCTTGTCAAAGTTGAAAGGAAAGTAAAATCTCTCCACGTCAACCTTTTGCGCCTTCTAATTCTTGAAAAATGCCAGAACCTGCTTCTGAAATAGATAACCTTTTTTTGTCTTCGGCATTAGAAAATTTGGTGAAATTCTTCAGAAGCATTGACACAAATTTAGTGTCGAAGAAATCAATCTTCATCACCACCAAAGATTCTTGATAGCCAACCATAGATTTTGTATGTCGCACAAGCAAATCAACAACCAAGAGTAGCAATCAACAATTACCATATTAGGAACCTTTTGTAATATGTAATATGTAATATGTAATGTGTATATGGAAACTACCTTTGGGGCTAAGGAATTAGTTCGCCGGACAATGTCAGCAAAGTCCTTGATAGCAATACTAACTCTATCACAATTGAGATTCCTACAACAAATAATAATTCATTAACTGTCACCATGAAAGAAAAAAAAACGAAGACGACTGAAATAACCTGTTATTTCTAATAAACAATATTGTGGGGGCGTGAACCTGCACAGTTAGATTTTTCAAGGGTTGTTGAAGAGGCGGAGATCTCTAGCAAGCGGAGATCTCTAGCAAGCGGAGTCACCTAGAACACAACAAATTGTAAAGAAAGTTCTCCAAAACCACTTAGCACAAGACAGATGTATAAAAAGAGTTCTCTTTATTGCTGTTATGGCTTAAGCGTTATTACAAGAGAGTTTCTCTGATAAAAGTTGTGATCCTTTTTCTGGGTGAATACAATGAACTATATATAGTCTCCCTAAGTAACCTAGGTCAACTAATATAATATAATGGGCCAGTCCCGTTAAGTAGTATATTAATTTTAGGCCCATATTCTTATTAAGCCCATTTTACATATGAGTTTAATGTCATTTTGGGCCTAGATTTCAACTGGGCCTTTGTAGGCTCGCTTCAATTCTGTCACTTTGAAGTTGAATTGATCTTGTCGTTATATCGATCTCATAGGGGTGAAATCCGACCCCTACAGTTAGCCCCCAGCTTGGTAGTATCGAGTGATGATGATGCCAAGGTAGTCGCTGCTGAAGACTAAGATTGATATGATGGACTGCGCATTTGACAGGAGTAAACGTTTTGTCGCCACACTCGGGAAGTTTCAGTTATTCCATGTCGAGCTAATGTCACCGCGTTTTCCTGGATTTGTGTGTGTTATTGTTTTCTGTTTCTTTTCACTTAGTGGACTCTGATGGAGTTGATGGCTCTCTTTGGTTAATAGGCTTGAAGCCTGCTAAGAAGTTTTTTGAACTTTTCCTAAACATCTGTTTAGTTTTTGGAATTTTCCTAAACACCTGTTTGATTTTAGGAAATCCTCCGGGTATAAATAAGCTGCTTTCTTCCCATTGATTTTCACCAATTCACATCTCTTTCACTAACCCGGGTAAAAATTATGCTGTCTTTTTTCTCTCCTGCGATATTTTTTTGGGAAATTGTACTAGATAACGCAAAAAAAATTTAAAATTAAAAGCCTAAACAGTGGTTGTGTATTATATGTATAATGACATTTTTACCTTTACTGACTGATGAACCTTTAGGGGTAGGATTTGGGTTTGGAGTTTAGGGTTTAGTTTTGAATGTTAAATTTTTGGGTTTGGGTTAACTATTCCAAAATTAGGGTATAGTTTTAGGGGTAGGGTTTGGGTTTGGGGTTTAAGGTTTAGTTTTGAATGTTAAATTTTTGGGTTTTGGTTAACTATTCCAAAATTAGGGTATAATTTTAGGGGGTAGGGTTTGGGTTTTGGGTTTGGGTTAACTATTCTAAAATTAGGGTATAGTTTTAGGGGGTAGGATTTGGGTTTGGGGTTTAGGATATAGTTTTATGGGGTAGGATTTGAGTTTGGGATTTGGGGTTAAAAATGTAAAAGCACTACTGTAATTTTTCTCCTATTGCTAGTCTCCTAATTATAATTATTACATAGCTATTACATTGTTGAACTTTCGGTCTTCCTCTTCTCCGATCTGCGACGTCGCCGTCAATCTGCGTTGTTGGTGGTTCGTGATGTCTTGTTGGATCGATGAAATCTAAATACAAGACCTCCGTTCGTGTTGAAGACGAAGCATAGATCGAGCTTCGTGGTGAAGAAACGAGCGTTCGTGAGTGAGGCGGTGATGTGGCGGCGCAGCAAGTGAGCGGATCAGATCGAAACGAGGTGAAAACGGTGCGGAGAGGGACGAACGGCGAGGAAAACTGGTCGGATCCGAGTTGGACCGAGTCAACTCGGTCAACTGAGTTGAACCGGGTCAACTCGGTTGAACCGAGTCAACTCGGGTTTGACCGGTCTGATCCGGTTTGACCTGATCTCATCTGGTTTGACCTGGTCTGATCCGGTTTGATCTGGTTTGACCAGATTTGATTGGTTTGACCAGATTTGACTGGCTGAGTTGACTGGGACTAAATTTGATCGCGAGTTTGACTAAGTATTGAATTCTCATCGGAACGGAGAAAGTTGACTGAAGACGATGACTTCTAGCTCCGCAGATTCGTGGCTCGATCGCAAGCAAATAGGATGGCTTAGTGACTGTTTCGGACTTAGACGATTCCGGAGATATGTCTGCAGGCCCTTTTCTTCTCGGCAGGGGAATGGTTATTTCTTCAGAGTTAGTTCGATAAGACCGGCTTCTTACAGTACTTTGGTTGTAGCTGACGAGGTGTTGTTGGAGAAAAGATCGTCGGTGATGCGCTGGTGATGCGCTGAATTTCGATCAATTGTGAAGCAGAAACGGGGATATCTTCTATGGTGAGGTGAGAGACTGTTTCGAGGCCGGTGACTCCATGATGAGGCAAAACTTAAGAGAAGAGATCGTGATACAACAACATGAATGAAGTCGTTTTACTGAAGCTTTATCACGATCGAGTGAAGCCGTGCATGCGCGAGTGAAGTTCTCTTAGGGAAGCCTTGTCATGATCGAGTGAAGCCTTGTCAGGATCGAGTGAAGCCTTGCAGGCGCGAGCAAAGTCATTTTGGTGAGATGGGGTCTCAAAGTTTGACTTCGTGAGATTGATTTGATGCTTGATTGAAGTAAAGCTTGACTACCAATGTGGTAGAGAACGACTCTTTGGATTTTTGGTTATGCCTTAACCCGACGTTGATGTGTTGGAGACGATGTGTGTCTTGTGTTTTGCTCAAGAGGTGTTGCGACTAGATTATCTTTACTGAGTTCTCACATATTGTGGCAAGCCGCTAATGGCAAGCTTGCTCGAACTACGTTCTTACTTTAGAGTTTAACAATGGTCGTCCTAGTTTGCGAGACTATCGTTGCTGACTGTTTCGCTCCTAAAGACGAATATGTTATGTCGTTGCGACCAGCGATGCGTTAGCTGCGTTCGCTGATGATCCTCTTGGCTTCCATGAGAGTCCGTGTTGCCAAGAGTGATCATTGTATGTTGGTTGAGACCAGTGTTGAGTTAACTGGATTTTTTGATGGTCTTCTCTATTTACGGGCTAGTTCGCATGAACACGTCCGCTCCAAGAGTGAATATGTTATGTTGTTTAAGACCAGTGTTGAGTTAACTGGGTTTTTTTATGATTATCTTGATTTACGGATAAGTCTTTATCGACATGCCCGCTTCAATAATGACCACGTTATCGCGTAATGACCAACGATTAAGCGTAGTTGGGTTTTTTGAGTGAACATTCCGGTTTACGGTTTTGTATTCAATAACGCAGCCGCTCCTATAATGAACACTTTGCGATGGTACCAGTGTTGTGGTTAACTGAATTTAGAATGATCATTTCGGATGATGCAGGCATTACTCTTTGAACACCTCCGCTCAATAATGATCATTCATTTATTTATATAGCGCGTTGTTTACCGCAGTGGGTGTAATAGTCAGATTTGATTTTGTCACTGTGGTCAGCAGTGACGTCAAGTCTTTTTTGTTTTTTTGTTTTTTTTGACTTGACTTGACTAATCCGTGAAGGATGTAAGAGAAATGTGAACAAATCTTTGATCTTAATTAATCGCAGAGTTTGTTACAAAAAATGAGAGTATATGAGTATACATACCCACTCCCCCCCATTTTTACGGAGGAGGGCAACTGAACTCATCTAGAGATGAGCTGCCTACGTACCCTTTGAAGGGATCAAGTCGCCTCGTAGTTCATGTTTTTGTGGAGGGAGAGTGACTCAGAGCTTTCCTCTATCTCGAAATCTTTGAGACTAAAGTCACCTTTGAGTGTTCCGGCTACGAGCTTGGAAGCAAGTTTTTGTCCCAAGGTAGGGCAGTTTGCTATGGAATGTCCGGAGGTATGGTGGTATTCACAATAAGATGTTTCATCGTAGGTGCTTTGTCCTCCGGTACACGGGTTGTAGCTTTCCAGCTCTACTTGGTAGTTGTGAGCTCCTTCGAATTCGCCTTTGTGATGGGAGGAGCCGGAACTAGTGTTGTTCTTTTTTGCAGCATGAGGGTTAGCGGTCTGCGGTGGGTTATTTGTTGGCTTGGATATTTTACCCTTTTTTGCGATGCTCGTATCTAGTCCTCGTTCTTGGAAAGTCGGTAGAGCGATGAAGAGCATCTTGGATGGTTGATGGGGCGTTCACGGTCATTTTTTGTCCAAAGGGAGAGGGGCATAACAAAGCTCTTCTCAAAGCATCCAATGCAGAGGCGTTGCTAATTCCTTCCACTTTAGAAAGTACTGTTTTGAACTTTTCCATGAAGGTTCGCAGACTCTCGTTTTCTTCCTGTCGAATATTCCATAGATCTCCGTCGAAGATCTTTCGCTCCAAGAATATTCCGTAGTGTTGCACGAACATGCCAGAGAGTTGTCTGAAGTTATCGATTGAGTTCTTTTCTAATCTGTAGAACCATTGGAGGGCAGGTCCCTTGAGGTGTTCGACAAACAACTTACAATACCCGTCCTCTCTTTCTTCTTCTTTGAAGTTGGCTCTGTCCAACGCTACTCTGAATGATAGGAGGTGATCCTTTGGGTCGATTTTTCCTTCGTAAGGCTGGATCTTGATCCTTCCAGGGTCAGTAAATTTTGTCTTAGAGATCCGTTCCGTAAAGGGAGTGTTTTGCGTCTCTTCGAGCACACGTTCGATTTATGGAGCCCTACTGGTGACGCGGTGTACTTGGGATTGTACCATTTTTAAGTCAGAGGCGGCTCGTTCCATCTGTGCTCGTAGCTTTGTCATCTCTTCCTGTTGAGCCTGGTGTTGTGCTCTACGCTCCTGCTCGAGTCTGTCATGCTCGATCCAATAAGGATCTTCTTCCTCGTTGGCGAGGTCTTGTGTACGTCTTACGTCCGCGCCGCTTCGCTGAATCTGCGTATGACTCTTACCTATAGGTAGGTTGCAGTTTTCAGTGCGAGTCTCGCGGAGGTTAACGTGCGTTGGTCCTGAAGCTGGTGGGTTGACATGCGTTGCATCGTCAACTTGTTCTGGAGTGGCATTCATTATCTGCGGGGGTGGTGGTAGGTCATCTCTGGCTCTTCGTGTAGTGCGCGGTGTCAAGAAGCTGAGAGCATGTGGCTTGAACCGTCCAATCGATCCTCGTGGTCCTCCCTTCTTGCGTGCTGTCGTGAGAACCTTTAGCTTGCCCTTGAAGGTAGTGTTCAGCTTGTCCTGCTTTGTCGTCTTCTCGAGGAGCGTCTTCAACATGTTCTTCACCTCGGCCATGTCTGTTGAAGCTGTTGCGGCGGTGTCCACGTCAGGGTGCGATGCTGAGGAGCTCTTGTTGCTGCTAGTCATTGCATTGGGTCTGATGCGTGTAGTGATTCCTAAGTGTCTGAGAATTCTCCTTCCCCTTGGTCGGCGCCAAACTGTGGGGGCGTGAACCTTTTGGGCCTAGATTTCAACTGGGCATTTGTAGGCTCGCTTCGATTCTGTCGCTTTGAAGTTGAATTGATCTTGTTGTTATATCGATCTCATAGGGGTGAAATCCGACCCCTACAAATATTCTAATCATTTCAAAATCGTCCAACATTTAGCAAACCAAATTTAAAATTATACGCTAAGTACGTATACAACCATCTACTAGATAAATTAAAAGACACCAAGACTACATATCATAAATTTCACAACGTAGCTGTTAATAACTTATGAAACAAACTTGCAAACTTACACACAATTTTGCAGCTTCTTTTCCAACTTTTGAAACTTTCTATCAAAATCAGCTTCTTCTCCTTCACCATAAACCAAGAATTGTCCTACTCTTGCCCTTTGGAGCATTTGCTTATCACATTAATAATCGGAGAGAAGGCCCCCATGTAGAGTTTTTTGCCTCTTGCTTTTACGAGAAACACCCACTCCTAAACCATTTTCAGTTACACCAACACCTCCAATTCCGCTAACTTGTACATGACCAGCATTATGACCTGACAATGTATTTTCTTCCTGCGAGAGTCCATGTGAAAATGAGGGAGGAGAAACAATACAAACCATCTGATACGTCTGAAAACTAAAAAACAAATGTTACAATATCAATTATTAACCCAAGCTCTATTAATCTATACACGCACTTGACAATTGTTCTCTTCAAGAACAACATTACCCTGTTCGTTGTCACCTAGTTCAGAGTTGTCACCATCATTCCAACACCATCAACATAAGCACCATCGCCCTTAAAAACATGGCATTAGGTTATATTACCAAAGTAATAAGAATTTGGTTAAGGAAATGTTACGCGTTTACTATAACTCATTGTTATTGTTACACAATAATCTACAACTTTTAGAAAAAATTCAACTAACCTTCTTCTGCTGAGAACCAGAGCCTGATCTTTCATGCTCCAATGGTTTCCTCTTTAACCAATTCCCAAGGCTATTATATGTACGTCCATCAATGTTCCCAGAACGACAGCCACACCTCTGCAAATAAGAAACCACTCCTTCAATGACTTCTGATTTCATCTTCCTCATTTCATCAACATCTGTCTTCCTATTCGCTTCAAATTGGTCAAACGTATCTTTCAACGCCACCATATTAGATATACATTCTTCATTCATCCTCTCTAGACGGCGAATTTCACATCTGACTTTCTCAGCCACCATGTCTGCTATGACCTCAACCTCATTTTCTTTGTAAGTTCCTCCTTCATATGTTCCCGTACAAGGCCCCTCTAATCCATTAACAGAGCTTACTTTCTTCGCTTTCCCTTCTTCTCTTTAGCCTCCTTTATCATACATAGAACATCAGCTTTGGTTGCCCCACCTTGGAACATTTCAGCAGTAAACAAGTGTTCTTTGTTAATTAGTTGCATCATATTATCAACCTTTGGGTCATCTTCCTCGTCAGACCATCCCAGCTCGTCCCCATCAACCTCAACATCACCATCATCAAATATGATGTTATCCACTAAAGTCTGCATAGAAAAAGCTACAACAATTTATGAACAATTTTTAATAATAATAGTAAAACAACAAACAACAAATAATTTTCAGACGAATTTAACTGATAATATGTAAATTAATAGTTACATTAAAAATTGCCATCTAAAAACAGAATTAGCCATATTCGGAAAAAATATTCTTCATGCAAATCTTTTGCATGACTGGGACTGAGGCTAATCTTGATTTCTTGGAGGGGATATTTTTCTCCTTCATCCTCAGATTCAGAATCAGATGTAGAATTCATCTGAATAACTTCCAACAAGGCTGGGACAGCTTGTACCATGACTAATTGAATTGAATGCACAAAACATTTAACAGCAATGGTGTTTTGTGATAGTGTGACCTCATTTCTCTCCTTTATACTTGACACAACCATATCAAAAGCAAGACGACCCCAAGGATAGTTGAAAAAGGCTTGGAGATCTTTTATTTCTTCAACATGTTCTTTAGCAATCTTCTGCTGGTGGGTCGTCGGCAACAAAACGGAAGCAAGCAAAGCTAAGCACGCATATGAACTCTAGTCTCTTTGTCAGTTATAGTCTTCTTCTTCAACATTCTTATCACCCTTTCGACAGAGACGTGTTCCAATTTCCTAAATAGTGAAGGCCAGTAAGGAGACTCCAATATATTATTCTTCAATATTTGCTTTGATTTTTTTGGAAATTTCCCACAAGGTAACCCAGTAACAATGGCGATCTCCCTCAAAGAAAATCGCACAGGTTGACCAGCAAACAAAATCCAGATCTTGTGTTTTTTGGACACCTTAAGTTGCCTAGATAAAATATATCTTCCAAATCTTCCCGAATAAGAAGGATTCTCAGTCAAAACAACGAACTTTTCAAAGCAAGCGAAACCCTTTATTTTTCTGCTCTTTGTTCTATTATTAGGTTTATATTCTTACACCTCTCTCTACGCACCTAGCTCTATCTTTACAATACATCTCTAGAATCTTTCTCTGACATTTAATAAAGCAACACACATCAATCTAAGAAAGCCTATATAACGTTGGATTTCAACAAAAGTGAACAGAGGAAAAACCAAATCTCCAATATCCACATAACATATGTATATGCAGTGCAATTTCCGTTATAATAATAAGAAAACGTAATATTCATTTTTAATATTTAAAAATAATTTAAATTGAAAATAATTTTATTTTTTAATATTTGTTTGTATATTATAATAATAAAGAAACGTAATATTCATATTTATTTCATAATCAAAAAACGTAATACATATATTTTATTTTAAATTGATAATAAACAATTGTTAAAATATTTTTGTTAAATCGTAATAATTATATTTTGTCAAATAAGGAAAAAAAAATTAGGATGTCTAGATTTATGAAATTTAATAACTAATCCCGTAGAAAACACATTCTACCCTACTCGGTAGATAATGGATGATGTGATATAATTTAAATTTTAACGTGGTATATTATAATGAAAACAGTAAACTGCGTAATCTATCATCATAGAATATAGTACAAATCGTAGAATACACATTCTACCACGCCGTAGAACATATAACAAGTCGCATAACACAGAATCGATGCTTGGTAGATATAAGTGTAGTTGGCAGAACAAAAAGTCAACAGATCTGTAAACGTAGAACGTGGATTCTGGAGCCGTGGAAGCAAAATATAACATTACTTTTGAACATAATTATTAACTTATAAAAATATTTTAATATATAGAAATGACTATTGTTTAGGTGTTTGTAATTTTAAGATTTAAAAAAAAATCAAAAAAACTTTTTTTTTTGTTAAGGGTAATTTAGACCAAAATTGATATAAAAAAATGGAATGGGACAAACACATTTTCAATGTGTGACAATTTGCTAATTCCCCCGGAATCTTCCTTATTCAAGTTAAAATCTTCTTTTTTTCCTATTCTTCTCAATTCCTCTACTTTTCATTTTTCTTTTACTCTCAGTTACATTCTTTTCAATTCCTCTCATTTCTTCCAATGTTCACCATTCACACCCTTATTAAAACCATGAAAATGAAAATGAACCACTAAAATACAAATACAGAATTCAGCCATTTTTGTATTCTAGCACAATTCCACAAATTTTGTTTTTAGTCTTTTTGTTCAAAATTAGCCACATTCCTCAAGTTCAAATGGTAATAATAACAAATAATTCCTCAACTTTCCGCAACTTTCCGCAATTCTACATTTCCAGCAAATCTATAGCACGTGAAGTTGTGTTTTTCTCCTACTTAGAATGGGGAATTGGAGAAGGGTGAAGCACGTGATGCATAAGACACATATAAGCCATGCAAATTGAAATGCATGTTCCTGCTCCCTCAATATCAAACAAAACACAAGTGTAGAATATGCAAGTTTCAAGACATACTTAATCTAACGAAACAAACTTTGCTTTTGTTTTGTAAACTTAATTAAGATTTTTTGTGTAAGGCCGAACCTGATAGAAGATTTATGTTCATCTAATTCTCCTATAAGGTTTGCAAATTAGATAGCAAATATTGGGTATATGATACATTTTCGTACAAGGAAACAAATAGTGCAATTATAACGTGTAATTACCACCAAAAAAATAAGGATAGCAAGAAGAATGAAATTTGGTACTGTTCCACAAAGCGTTCTATCATTCTTTCTAAATCATCCAACTTCTCTAAGACATATCATGACTTATCTCTAAGGCATCTTAATATTCATAATTTACTTTAGCATCTAAAAAACTAAGATGTATTAACAAAAGTTTTTTATAAGAAAAAAAAAAAAACATATTTCGATAAGCCGTGCATGGCGCGGACTAGCTTGTATTATAAACAAAGAATGAGGTAAGACTTACGACACTTCACTATATATATATAAACAGCATCGAGAAGCAAGAGAACATCTCATATTGTACATTCTAAACTATTCGGTAAGAGATGGCAAAGCAAATATCACCGATCCTTTCTCTTTTACTTGAAAAGAAACCACTTGAGCTTGTTAAACCCTCAAAAGAAACTCATTGTGAAACTCTCTCCCTTTCTACTTTAGACAGCGATCCTCTCAATGAAGTTATGTACGCAACCATTTACGTTTTCAAAGCCAATGAAAAGAACCTAAAGGATCTTGTCTCTCTGCTTAAGAAGGCTTTATCCGAACTTCTTGTGTATTACTATCCCCTTTCAGGTAAGCTAATGAGACGAGAGAGTGATCAAAAGCTTCAGTTAGTTTGTCTAGGTGAGGGAGTTCCATTTGAAGTCGCTACAGCATCTCTCGACCTCTCCGCACTAAACTATATAGAAAACCTCGATGAACAAGTTGCTTTGAGCCTTGTGCCTGAAATCGAAATAGACTATGATAGCAACGTGTGTTATCATCCTCTAGCATTGCAGGTACCTTTTTCTTCTCTTTATGTATTGATTAGACTGCATACCAAAATTTAAGTGATCTCAAAAAACTCTTAAAAATTTCTTTGTAATTTTGCTTTCATCATAATATAGATCACATTTATATGATCATAATTGTAATTTTGCTTTCATCATAATTTCTTTGACTTTTATATGAAGGTGACCAAGTTTGCATGCGGAGGATTCACGATTGGAACCGCATTGACACACGCCGTGTGTGATGGATACGGTGTGGCTCATATCATCCATGCCTTAACCGAGTTGGCTGGAGGAAAGACCGAGCCAACGGTGAAACCAGTGTGGCAGAGAGAGCGGCTGGACAGAAAATTTGACAATAAACCGGCCAAAGTTCCCGGCGGCCACATTGCTAGTCTTTTGGCCACCTCACCATACATGCCAACTACTGATATCGTATGTTGTTTCATCTCGTTATCTCCAACTATTTTGTGATTTTTATTTTATTTTTAATATCGGGTTTGTAATCAAATATATTTTTGTAATTAAGTATATCTAAACTAAAAAGGCTAAACAAATACTATGACTGATGTTTTCAAATATATGTTTTCAAATAATATGTTTCTTGTATATATGTAGATAAATATTTTAGTTAATGAACTAATTTTATTTATCATTCAATAGGTCACGGAGATAATAAACATTCCGGCTGTGGATATAAAGAGGCTCAAAGACTCTTTGGTGAAAGAGTGTGAGTTCCTTAAAGAGAGTTTCACTACTTATGAAGTAATTAGTTCATACGTATGGAAATTAAGATCTCGAGCCCTAAAACTAAACCCTGACGGAATCACTGTCCTTGGCGTCGCTGTTGGAATCCGACATGTTTTGGACCCGCCACTTCCTCAAGGATACTATGGTAACGCGTACATAGACGTCTACGTCGAGCTAACCGTGAGAGAACTCGAAGAAGCATCAATCTCCGACATTGCGAAGCATGTGAAGAAAGCGAAGAAAACAGCCTATGAAAAGGAGTATCTCGAAGAAGAGTTAAAGAACACGGAGAGATTGATTAGGGAAGATGCAAATTTCAAAGGGGTAAGCGACGGTTTATTGTTCTTAACGGATTGGAGGAACATTGGTTGGTTCGGATCAATGGATTTTGGTTGGAATGAACCTGTGAATCTGCGGCCATTAACCCAACAGGGGAGTCCAGTGTACGTAGGGATGATCTTGAAACCTTCAAAACTGGATCCATCAATGGAAGGTGGAGTTAAAGTGGTCATGAAGTTGCCGAGAGATGCAATGGTTGAGTTCAAGCGAGAAATGGATGCTATGAACAAAGTTTATTTTGGTGATACTTAAGTAGCTAGCTTAGTTACGTTGGAGTACTGCCGTGTCTATCATCATTTCATTTCCTAGATATATGAATAAGTTTTAAAAAGTGGCCTCTACTAAGTTTTATAACATAATAAAAAAAACTCAATAAACAAAATAAAATCTACCATTTTGGTAAATGTTTTATCATAATCATTACTTATAACAGTATTTATTTTAAAATTATTTGTCCTTCAAATTATTTAATGTTTCAGTTGTAGATTTTATCCGTCATGGATTAAATATCAAGTAATAACTATATAATTGGAAAACCAAAGAAGAAGACGTTCCATGCAAATATTTGGTTATAAAACTTTGCTTACATAAATTTCATGATTACGACTAGAACTTCTAGGAATGAAAATTGACGTTTATGACTTGTGGCAAGCTTCATGATTACGACTAGAACTTCTAGGCATGAAAATTGACGTTTATGACTTGTGGCAAGCCATTACAACTTTAATGGATCATGAATACGCATTCGTCGGACTCTTGAAAACTATTCATCCATAAGCATAAGAAATATGTCTTGGTAGAAGAGTACGTTGATATTTCAATATAATGATAAAGTCTGATGACATAAAAAGTTTTAGTAACCAAAAAATACGGGATTTTGATTAGAGAAATGATGTTTTGGTTTTGTGAGTCTTGTTGGACTCAGACACTCGAATGGGCTTTGTCAATTGTGGCCCATTCGGAAGAAGCAGATGAAACAAGAAGCTGGGCCATAAGAAGCCCATCATGAGTTCAAAACAGAACCATGAGGATAAGAAGAAAAAGAAGATAAGATTACAACGGATTAAGCACAACAACTTGTAACAACCAAGAATCTTCTTCTCCTTCTTTTGTATTCTCTCTGCTTTGTATCTCTCGAAGAAAAGAACCATAGAAACCGCCATTAATAAGGCGAGTGTATTCTTTTTGTACGGTGATAACGTTCACCGGCGAGTTAGGAGCCGGAACTAAGCCCCGAAGCTCGAGTGCTTGTGTTATTTCGTTTCATGCTAAATCGAATTCATCTACAAGAAACATCAAGATCACATTAGGGGTTACTTATTCCGCAAGTAACAAACCCTACAAGTGGTATCAGAGCGCAAGGTTCATGCGCAAAGGCTAGGGATAGAGAATAGAGGAGATTGAAGTCAGAGACCTTACCGGAAAAGGAGTTTTTGGTCATCGGAAGTGGTTGAGATCTCATCGGAGTCAAGATAGTAGCAGGCTTGCTACTGTGAGGTGTTGTTGGAGTAGATCGGATCAGATCTTGGTGTTGACAGATCTTATAAGGATCAATAGCTAATAGATTCTCAAATCAAAGAAGAAAAGAAACTCATTAGAAGAAAGAGTTAAGGAAATCAGAATACCTTAACTCTCAGGTTACTTCTAATCGATTTCTTGTGAATCTTTACTTGAGGTTATTGAGTGTGTACTACTGTGTTTGCTTCGAGGTTGTTCTTGTTTTGAACCTGCAGGTTATAACACGGGAGCATATCAGACACAATGGATCCAACTCCATGAATATTTGAAATGGAAAAGTTTAATGGTTCTAGTGATTTTGGTTTATGGAAGTTCAAGCTACTGGGACAACTTGAAATACAAGGTCTATTGGCAGTACTACAAGAAGAATGGATTATCACTTCTACTAAAGAGGTGCTTAAGGCTGGTGAAGCATCTTTAGCGGTAAGAGAAACTGTGATTGATCCTAAGAAACATGCTCAAGATTTAAGATGCAGAAACTTGATTGCTACCTGCTTAAGTGATCGCATCCTCAGGAAGGTTATGAAAGAGACCACTGCGTTGGGTATGTGGAAGGCCCTTGAGACTGAGCATCAGACTAAGTCCCTGCCAAATAGAATATATCTTAAGCAACGTTCTGCTAGCTTCAGAATGGAAGAGAGTAAGAGCATTGAAGATAATGTGGATACCTTTCTCAAGCTGATTGCAGACTTAGCTAGCTTAAAGGTGGAAGTCTCAGAGGAAGATTAAGCCATACAACTCTTCTCAAGCTTGCCACCTGCATTTGAACCTCTGGTTCATACCCTGAAATATGGGACAGGGAAGGAAACTATTACTGTGAGTGAAGTGACAAGTGCAACTTATGATAAAGAAATGGAGCTGAAGCAAAAGGGAAAACTGCATAGAGGGTCATCAGGAGCTGACAGTTTGTTTGTGGACTCAAAAGGCAGATCAAATAAGAGAAATAGTCAAAGTAAGGGAAATTCTTACAGAGGTAGGTCTAACAGTCGAGGCACATCAAAGTCCAAGCCAAGGTTCAACAAGGGAACAAAGGGAGCTTGCTTCATCTGTGGGAAAGAAGGTCATTGGAAACGTGAATGTCTAAATAAGGGAAAGACTGGTTCACAAGACTCAGCAAATGTGGTGTTTGAATTACATGAGCCAATGGTACTCACTGTGAGCACTGAAGGAACTGTAGGAGCGTGGATATTAGACTCTGGATGCACCTTCCACATGATTCATGATAAGGATATCCTGTATGACTTAAAAGAATTCAATGGAGCTAAGGTCAGAATGGCAAATAAGACAATCAATCAAGTAAAAGGACTTGGCAAGATAAGAATCATAAATCCAGACAACTCAGAGGTGGTTCTAAGTGAAGTTAGATACGTTCCAGATTTTGATAAAAGTTTTATCTTAATGGGCATGTTAGACCAGAGTGGAGTTAAGTATGAAGGTGGAGATGAAATGTAAACATATTTCAAAGACAAGAAGAAAGTGTTCACTGCGAAATGGAACAATGGCTTATATTATCTACAAGCAAAGGTGATCAAAGCAGAGGCAAATGCAGTAAGCATAGATGAAAGTGATGCAAATCTATGGTATTCCAGACTAGGTCATATGAGTTCTAAACAGATGGCAATATTGAAGAAACAGGGATATTTAGGAAAGTAAAGCTTGAAGGACTTAGCTTTTGTGAGAGTTGTGTGTTTGGCAAGGCACACAAGTTGAGTTTTCCAGCAGCTAAACACACCACCAAGGATGTACTTGAGTACATACACTCAGATCTCTGGGGTTCTCCTTCAAACCCAGAGAGTCTAAGTGGAAGTCAGTACTTCATCAATTTTATAGATGACTTCTCCAAAAAGGCCTAGGTCTATTTCGTGAAAACAAAAGATGAAGCTTTTGAAAAATTCAGAGAATGGAAGAAGTCAGTTGAAAATTTAACAGGGAAGAAAATAAAATGCTTACGTACTGATAGTGGTTTGGAGTTCTGCAAAAATCAGTTTGATGGACTATGTAAAGAATCTGGAATAAGGAGACACAGAACGTGCACCTATACTTCTCAGCAGAATAGAGTCGCAGAAAGGTTAAATAGAACTATTATGGACAAGGTCCGAAGTATGTTGGCTGAGACTGGTTTGGGAAAAGAGTTTTGGGCTGAGGGTACATCTACACCAGTCTACTTGATCAACATATCTCCTAATTCATCTATAGACTTCAAGGTACTTGAAGAGGTTTGGAGTGGGACTAAGTGTGACCAATCTCATATCAGACGGTTTGGATGTTCAGCTTATGTTCACACTGTTCAAGATAAAATCAATCCTAGATCAGTTAAAGGAGTTTTCATTGGTTATCCTCGATGGACTAAGGGATACAAGGTAAGGTTTCTAGATGAAGGTAAGACTATGGTTAGCAGAAGTGTTGTGTTCCAAGAACATGAACTTTACAAGGATACTCTAACTACTACTACTACAGAGGCTACTCCAGAGGTTGCAAAATCAGGTAAAGTCTCTAAGGCTAGTCCTAGGAAGAAGGTATCTTTTAGTGACAAGCTAATCAGAGGACCATCACCATCAACTTCAGAAATAGATGCTTCTGATTCAGGTGGAGATAGTGAGGAACCTACAAGTCCACAGAGTGAGGATAATCCTTCAAAATTAGATTGGGAACCAGGTTCTACCATGTCAGATCAGGCTGGTACAGATTCTGAGGATGACTACGAGCCTACTATGGATGAATATGTTCTAGCTAGGGACATGATTGCTAGAAAAGACAAAGAAGCCATCTAGATATGAAGATGGGAACTATGTGGCTTATGCTCTATCAGCAGCAGATGACATTGAGATAGATGAGCCCAAGTCATATGTTGAAGCCATTACCGGAGCTCAGAGGAAGTTCTGGACAAATGCATCTAGAAAAGAGATGGAATTCTTCTGGAAAAATGGAACATGGGAATTAATTGAGTGTCCACCTAATGCTAAGTTGGTTGGTTGTAAATGGATATTCAAGCTAAAGTCAGGAATTTCTGGGGTTGAAGATCAGAGGTACAAACTAGGCTGGTTGCCCAAGGATTCACACAGAAAGAAGGTGTTGACTACAACAAGATTTTCTCTCCTATAGTCAAACACGTTTCAATCCGGATCATGTTATCCATGGTGGTTAACCTAGATTATGAACTAGAGCAGATGGATGTCAAGACTACTTTCTTACATGGTAACCTAGAAGAGAGGATTCTAATGAGGTAACCTGAGGGTTTTGTGAAAAAAGGAAAAGACAACAAGGTCTGTTTACTAAAAAAGTCCTTATATGGACTAAAACAGTCACCTAGACAATGTAATATGAGATTTGATACTTTTATGAAGACTCATAAGTTCCATAGGAGTGACTATGACTCATGTGTGTACATGAAGGATATACAGACACACAAGGCGATTTACCTACTTCTATATGTTGATGACATGCTTATAGCATCAAGTATTTTGGCACTGATCAGGGATCTAAAAGCTAATCTAAGCAGTGAGTTTGAGATGAAGATATGGGTAAAGCATCAAGGATTTTTGGGTATGGATATCATCAGGGACAGACTCAAGGGTATACGGTATGCACTTTTGGAATGACGGAAGCTAAACCAGTTTCAACACCAGTGGCAGCTCATTTCAAGCTACATAGTGTACCTAAGGATCAGCGAGAAGAAGAAGCTATGCACATGAGGGATAAGCCCTATGCCAGTGCAGTTGGTAGCCTAATGTATGGTATGATTGGATCTAGGCGTGATCTAGGTTTTGCTATTGGGTTAATCAGCAGGTTTATGTCTTCTCCTAGTAGGGAACAGTGGGATGCAGCTAAATGGGTTCGGAGGTACCGAAAAGGCTCTATTGACAGGAATCTAATTTTCAAAAGGAATGGAGAGTTTTCTATTGAGGGTTTCACCGACTCAGACTATGCTACAGATTTAGACAAGTGCAGATCAGTTATAGGGTATGTGTTTCAGGTATGGGTAATACAGTTTCATGGAGGTCTAATCTACAGTCTGTAGTGGCTTTGTCTACAACTGAAGCTGAGTACATGGCTCTATCTACTGCCACTAAGGAAGTTATGGCTGAAATGGTTCTGCGAAGAACTGGGGTTCTCTGTGAATAGTGTAAGGATGCATTGTGATTCACAGAGTGCCCTTGCACTAGCTAAAAATGTTGTTCATCATGAAAGGAAAAAGAATATTGTTACTAAATATCACCATATCAGGGACGTAGTAGCAGCAGGTGATATTGTGTTATCAAAAATACACACAAGCAAAAATCCAGCAGATTTTTTTACCAAAGCCTTACCTCGGCCTAAGTTTGACCTTTGTTGTGATCTGTTAAACATCGCCTAGGTGCAAGGGAAGCTCTAGGTAACTCTTGGCTCGGTGTACCTCGCAACATCAAAACATATTTAGTTAGTTATTTGTTTACACTGAGAGTAAATGAACAACCTATAAGGTGAAAGGTAAAAGGTTAGGTTGTGGGGTTACCTGTGAAGCTATGGACGAAGACAAAGGGTCTTCTGTTCCAGGTGGAGTATCTATAAGACAAAAAGGGAGAAGACTAAGAGTCGTTAGTTCAATTATCAGATCAGAAATGTTTCAGATCAGAGAAATTGAAAGGATTTGTTACAGAAACTAGTATAGAACCTTATTTGGAAAGGTTCAGAAGATTGCAAAGGGTTACCTGATTATGATCAGCCGAGAAAGCTGGATCGTTACTGCGGTTTCGAGTGGTGATTGCAGGTACAGGAGATCGAAGAAGGATATGAATCGACGTCGAGAAATCTGAAGAGTCAGTGTTGGACCTCCGATTCATCATAAAGTTCTTGAGATCTCCGGCGAAGGCACATGCAACAAAAGAAAAGGAGCCAGGAGAAAAGGTCAGAATCAGACGGAAAACATCTCAAATTCGGACGATTCTCTCGGAGTTCGAAAAGTCACATCGACTAATCTAATCGGAACTAAGAAGGAGAGAGATCGATTGTTTACCGGAGGAAGATGAGATGGAGTTTTCTCAGTTATGAGGAAGACCGTCGGAGACGAAGTCAAATCATGGTGGTTTGTCAATTCGCCTCCGTCGCTAGATCGAGAGAGAGAAACAAGAACAAAAGAGGCTAGGGTTTCAAATGAGGATGTTTGTTTCGGTATCTGACTCCAAAGGTGGAGTTTGTGAGTCTTGTTGGACTCAGACACTCGAATGGGCTTTGTCAATTGTGCCCCATTCGGAAGAAGCAGGTGAACAAGAAGCTGGGCCATAAGAAGCCCATCAGGAGTTCAAAACAGAAACATGAGGATAAGAAGAAGGAGACTAGAAGTAGAAGAAGAAGAAGATAAGATTACAACGGATTAAGCACAACAACTTGTAACAACCAAGAATCTTTTTCTCCTCCTTTTGTATTCTCTCTGCTTTGTATCTCTCGAAAAAAAGAACCATAGAAACCGCCATTAATAAGGCGAGTGTATTCCTTTTGTACTATCTAGTGAAGTTCCGGTGATAACATTCACCGGCGAGTTAGGGGCCGGAACTAAGCCCCGAAACTCGAGTGCTTGTGTTGTTTCGTTTCATGCTCAATCGAATTCATCTACAAGAAACATCAAGATCACATTAGGGGTTAGTTATTCCGCAAGTAATAAACCTTACAAGTTTACGAACGTGACAAAGAAAATAATTGTTTATCATAATCATTTTAAGTTGCCTTTCTAATCATTCCTTACTTGTTAAAGAAATAATGGTTATTGGATCTGGACAATTGGATTGGATATTCGATTCGAGTCTGTGTAGGAACCGTCATCGATTCCGGAATCGTTCCAAGTCTTTCGGCTAGAATCTATATAAGTACCGAGACAAAGACTGTTTCGGTCCGATTTCGTCTCGACTCCAATTCGATTATCCTTTGCTATAAGCGTTCAGAATCGGCATCTAACTTATTTTGTTGTTTAATATGAAATCATATTGGTGACTTTAGTTATATACAGCTAGTACTTTCCAGTTCCATTTTAATATTCACAATTTGAATTAAACCAAAACTAAAAAACAAAACTAAATGGCTAAAAACGGAGGACTTTTTGTCTTTTTTATTGTATATGTTGTCTGTTGTTGAAAATCATGCACAAGTCTAATCATATAGGTGATGTGTTGGAAATATGCATTTTCATGCCATGCAAATTGAAATGTGTCCACTCGGACTATACATGTTTCCTTTTATTTTAATGTTTGTTTTCGAAGCTACCCACACGTAAGTGTAAATAGTCATCTGTTATTGAGGCCAAATACATACATGATCATGAAGCTGATTTGTCTCTTTTTTTTATGCAGGCACACATCTACACAAAGATATAGTGGAAACATTTCTCTATATAAACAACACTAAGAGGTGGAGACGTGATCTTATATATATTTTGGTAAGATGGCAAACCAAACCAACTCCAGAAGAAATCAGTTGAGATTGTTAAAACTTCAAAACAAATTCCTACTGGAAATCTCTCACTTTCCAGTTTAGACAACAGCTCTCTCGGCGAAGGTAGAACCGCATTGTCTACAATTTTGAGGCAAATAAGAAGAACCAAAACGATCCAGTCATTTTGCTTAGAAACGCTTTGTCCGAACTTCTTGTCTACTATTACCCATTTTCAGGCAAGCTAGTGAGACGTAAAGGTGACCGAAGGTTCCAGCTCGTTTGTAATGGGGAAGGAGTCCCTTTTGCGGTCGCTATTGCTGTTCCTGATATCTCGTCTCTAAACTATGTAGAAAATTTTGTTGATGTGGTAGCGTTGCAGCTTGTGCCTGAGATCGAGCTTAACTGTGAAAGTGAAATCAGTTATAATCCTCTCGCTATTCAGGTATTGATTTCGGTTATATAATATTCATATGATCATATAGGTTTTGAATGGTGACCGTAGATAAGGAGAACTAATGTCTCCAATGTTTCGGTCAAATAAGACATACTAATTTTTCGATATATTTTTCTTTCCGCATTAGATTATTAATGAAAGGGTAACATAATTCATGAGTGTAAATTTTGAGCTGGATTAAGAAATCTTTTTCTTTTTAATTTTGAAGGTAACTAAGTTTCCTTGTGGTGGATTCACCATTGGCATATCATTGTTGCACGCAGTGTGCGGGGGATTTGGTGCGGGCCGTGCGGCTAGGTTCATTCATTCTCTAACCGAGTTGGCCGGAGGAAAGACAGAGCCATCGGTTGTTACGGTTTGGCAGAGAAAGCGGCTAGTTAAGAAAGTAGACAACAAACTGGCTAGAGTTTCCGCTGGTGCCGGTGCTAGAAAAAATCTTTTGGCCACTTCACCGTATATGCCATTTGCCAAGTAATGATTAAGTATGCTTTCTGGCTTTTTAACATTATAAGACCGAAAAAAAAAAACTAAAAATTGGTAGCTTGGAGAATGTTCCTAGTTAATTTCATAAAAAAGATACATTTTACATCAAATCAAAATATTCTTTAAAATTATTACCTAATAATATAAATTGGATTTAATAAGTATAGTTCTTTTGTTTTTGCAAACAAAAAAATATAGTTTTTTTATTCGAATAATTTTACTAAATGAGCTAGCATATGTTAAACAAAATTTTCTTGATTTTTGAAAGTGCTAGATTTAAGCTGTGATCACTAACAATGATATCTTTGCAAAAATTCATTAAATAACAAATTACATGGATATGATAGTTTTAGAAAATTTCTCATTTGTGTACATACGATCGACAGGTTACAGAGATAATAAGCACTAAGGCTGGGAATATAAAAATGCTTAAAGACACTTTGGGTAGGGAATGCGAATTTCCGAATGAGAGCTTCACTACGTTTGAAATTATTAGTGCGTGCATATGAAAAGCAAGATCTCGGGCCCTAAACCTAGACCTTGACAAAATCGCTGTTCTCGTCATAGTTGTCGGATTCCGGCATGTTCTTAATCTGCCACTGTTTGAGGGTTACTATGGCAACTCAGTCTTAGACGTGTACACCGAGTTAACCGCAAGAGAGGTCCATGAATCATCCACCTCTGACATTGTAAAACTCGTGAAGAGAGCCAAGAAAAAAGCTTATGACAAGAGGTATATCGAAGAGGAGCTAAGAAACATAGAGAGAATGATCAAAAAGGGTGTGGAATTCGACAAAGTAATTGATGGGTTATTGGTCATGACCGATATGAGAACTATCAGGTCACTCCGAACGATGGATTTTGGTTGGAACGAGCATGTGAATATAAGGGATCTGAGGTTTCAAGAAAGCGCCAAGAACTTGGGGATGATCTTAGTACCATCCAGCTGAATGAAGGTGGGGTTAGAGTAGCAATGACATTACCAAAAGAAGTAATGGTTAAGTTCAAGTAAGAAATGGATGCAATGATACATATTCGGCCTCGCTTTTGGTTTTGATCTTGTGTTGTTGATTCACGCGCGTACTTTTGCCATTTCCTCTTCTGTTATTGAGTCAGTTTTAGTATTTTCAGCTACTTGGAACTAAATATGTACAACAACTCTTACTTTCTGATAATATATCAAATTCCAATCTAAACCTTACATTTTAGATACTTTTGACATCTTAATACGACATGTTTCTTCTACGTTATTCAAACAATTTGCTAATGATTTGGCACACAAGATGAAAGAAAACAACTAGCGAAGATCTCCTTGAAGGATGCCACATTCTGGCTTCATAAAGTTGTGTGAACAGCGATTAAGGAGGATTGAGTAGGTCACCTTGCTAACATTCACATGACATAATCCATCGAGTGCAGGTTCTATCAAACACTTTGAGAAAGCACCATTCCACACGCTCTTAAACTGGTGACATAGTCGATTTTGATCGATATACCATTCGCTGAGAGCTCGTCATTTGTGCGCAGGCCATGGATAAAAATGATTATGTTATCTATGATGAGACGATCGGATAAAAATGCACCTTGTGTATATGAAATTATGGAATAAATTTCTCAAGTCTGTCACATAAAATCTGAAAGATGATCTTATAATGCACATATCAAAGATTGATTGGTCTCATATCCTTCTATGAGGCGTGTTGGGGTCGGATTTCACCCGCTGAGGTTCGACATTCAAAGTTATGATTGACGACGAATACGCTTTGAACTACAGAGATTATATGGCCCCTAAGTTGTTCATGTACAAGAAATGACTAAGTCTTTTCTCCTTTCCTAAGTCTTCTCCATCCAAGGAGGGAACCTTCTGAGATGTCCCTACTCTTAGCAGAAGGCGCTGTGAAGACGATAGAGCCAGCATAAGGCGCTGTGAAGACACAGAGCCAGCAGAAGGCGGTGTGAAGACAAGAGAGCCAACATAAGGTGCTGTGAAGATCACAACACGGTGACACCGATGTCACAAGGCAGTGATGCCGATGTGTCTGGGCACTTCGGTGTGCCATAGTGCCACCGACGTCCAGGCACTTTGTTGTCTGCCAGAATGACGACAAAGGCTCCAGAAGGTTCCCTGCATCAAAGCCCAGTTACGAAGCCTACATAGGCGCGACCAACACAAAGAAAAGGTAATCCGCGAAGGTTTAGGAAAGTTAACTTTATCTTTTAGGAAAAAGGCTTAACCGACTTAGGAGGCTATATATATCAATGTACAAGCCCTTGTGAAAGGCATCCGCAACTTTTTACAGAAAATCACATACATAAAAAAGAATCTCTTCACTGCTCATCCCTTCGTTCGTAGCTTCGAATAGAAATCTCTAAATTCCTCTATTAACCTTTACAAATTTAACTGTGTTGATCTTGGGTCCCACAGTTTGGCGCCGACTAAGGAGATTTTAGAGAGTTTCTGACAAAAAAAAGCTTCGAACAAGATCCAAGAAGATGTCAAGCAGCGACAAGGAATCCATCAGTCACTTTAACATCCCTTACGCAATCTAGCGATTTGCGGTCAACACCGAGAACCCTTAGTGTTGAATCTTAGACAAGTCTCTATTGGAAAGGGTAATGGCAGCCTTAAATTAGATTTTGGTCAAAGAAAATTAGGATTCGCCCGAGTGAATTGGAAGTTATGGCCAAAACCGTGTCTTAGACCAATCTGTACGCACCGCGGGTCGGATCAGCATGTACTGCGGGTAAAGGTCTCGGGTGACAGGAAAGCCTGACGCGAGACAAAGTCTCAGTCGTCGGGGTGGTACGCGTGGGGTGGTACGCGAGGTGATCGGCATAATGAGTCTGCCTCGTGTCACCCATGCGCGGGTAGCGCGCTGATCAAACCTGCCGCGTTTTGATAATGTCTGGTGTGTACCTGACGCGCCTGACACATCACCTACCGCGCCTGGTTGCATCTCACACCGTGCCTAACACAGCCTGCCGCACGCGGTAGCGTCATGACACCGCATCTGACACGACCTGACGCACGCGGTAGTCCTGACACCGCGTATGACACGGCCTGACGCATGCGGTAGCGTCTTGACTGGGTCTGACACCGCGCTGATCGAGCCTGACCGTCCAGAACTGCCGCGCCACGTGTCGGCCATGCACTAAATCGCCAGAAACCGGAAATCCTTAGTTATTTCCTATAAATAGAACTCTTCTCTTAGATTTTTATCCCCATTCTCTTTGCTCCTTAGCCATAGTTATTAGGGAGCTTAAACCTAGTAAAATCTTAGTTTCCTTGTTCGCGGTGGAAGGATTATGGGTATCTGTGGTGAGTCTTAGCGAGGAATCCGTAGGTAGCCCTTAAAGCGGTGGTAAGCTTTCTAGTCGGATCTTAAGTTATTTTTTTTAAGTTCTTTTGTCTAAGTCTAGATCCGTGTTCCTAGGTTCAGGAATCCCGGGATTTAAGGTGGTGAGCAAGTTAGCGGTGACGAACCGCGAGTCTAAGAGTGCGGTGATGTTTACCGTGTGTTGATGAGTCGAACACAAGATTATTGCTTGCTGCTTGTTTAATATCGCTTAGGATTGCATGCTAGAATTCTTTGCTTGAGTGGTTATTTTATTAAGTATTATTGCTTGATATTATGTGATGTTATGGTATTAAATGGCGTTATTAATCTTAGAGAAATCCCTTGATTTGGGCTAAGTATTAATAATGCAAGTGTGTGGATGACTTGTGTTCATATGCATGTGGGTTTCATGGTTCTCACTTGATTGCTTGTCCAAGTAAGCTGTTGGGTCTGATAGTCTTCTTTTGCGGACTGTAGTCTTGGAAAATGATTAGCTCGCTTGATAAGTGATTGAGGCTTGAGATAGTCGCTTGCGGTACAAGTTAAGCTATCTGAGCTAGACTCGATAAAATTGTGATGGTTTATCTAAAATGAGAAATGGCCAATGGATGCATGCATGGCTGGATCCGTGTGGATCGGTCATGTGTGGCTGAATATTGGTAAAGACAAACGGTACCGAGGTTCTTAGTAGGATGATGAGATCTTACTAAGTATAGAGATCAAGGTCGGTTAATCATGGCAAGCGGGTGGTGTGAACTGTTGATGGATGCATTAGACCACATGTATTCGGACGTGAGCCTCGGTACAATGTGTGGTAAAATGATATCGGTTATTTTACACTTGTACGGAGCATGCATGTGTGGATCTAGTGACTAGATCGCATGCCTGCGGATTACATAAGTGTTATTAGACCATTGAGGTTCTTAGGAAAGTGTGGGATTTCCGTAAGTTCGGTTTATTAAACAATTAATGTAATGATGCGATTTGCTAGTCAAATCAGAATAAATTGCTTAGCGAAGTCTGTGTGATATTGCTAAGTATATTTATGTGATTCGCAAGGCCTTAAAAGATTAATAATCTAGACTTGCAGTGCATATAGACTTACAGTGCGTATAGACTTAGTGTTTAGTAATCAATCCTTTGATTACTTGCCTTGTGTGGCACCGAGTCTTGTTTGTTGTCTTTGTGTGTTGATTGCTTGTTGCGTGCTACTTGATGCTTGTTATATTGGGTTTGGGGGGATTGATTATGCATGTTTAGAGGGAGCCATACTCACTGAGTAATATTAGATTACTCATCCCACTATATTTGTTGCAGGTAACCAGTAGTCGGGAAAGCCTTAGTGGGAAGTCGGACGTTAGGCCACCAGTGTAGATTGCATTGCAATTTGTAAAGTGGTATAGTATTTAATATGTATGATTTTGACTCAGGATATCCCAAACAATATTATTTTGTATTCATTTGAAAACATATTATATTATGTAATAAGAAAAGTTTTTCTCCAAACGTCTCCGAGTTTCTAATGATACTTAGTTTTGTCCAGATGTTCCAACCTTCCGGCTTGGCTCGGGTTGGCAAGCCTTGAGTCGGGTCGAGAGGGGACCGTTGTTCGGGACGCGGTTGACCTCGGGTAGGCTTGATCCCCTCCGGCTAACCGGGTCTCGACCGTTCTTGAGCGGCGGTAGGTGGTACAACCGCCGGGCGGTCAATGGGACCGGCCGTCGGGGGCGTCACAAGGTGGTATCAGAGCATGGTTCTGTTCCATGCTCAAAGGACTCGTGTTTTCAAATGTTTTATCGAGTCAAAGAGAGTCGCAATTGCAATTAGGGTAAACTGGTACGTCCGACTTGTAGAATGGATAGGTGGGGTTAAGACTTACTTTTGTTCGATGCAGATGGTGGATAATAAGAAGAACGGAGGTAAGCCTTGGAGACCACTATCCTTATGGCGGAAATGGAGGTAAGCAATGGAGACATCTATCCTTGAGGAGAATAAGGAGAAAGACCTTGGAGTTTAGCTTCCGAACGCGGTGAGAGGTTAGAATTTTCTTGCGCGATGCATTAGAAGAAGGAGATTCCTTAGATTTAGGAACCTAAATTTTCATGATCTTTTTAAGATCCCGATCCAGGTAAGTATGGGTTCTAACGCTCTTGTGTGTATGATTGTGATAATTATGGTTGCATGCCTTGTTACAAATGGAATTGGAAATTGCATGGTAAAGTTGCATGAATCATTGTTAAATGAATCATAAGTTGCATGTTGTTACCTGGAATGGTAGTATTGTGGTACTCCACTTGGCTTAGCGGAAGTGGTGTCATTGTAACCTTGAGTGAAGCCGAGAGGTAAGGTAGCCTGGTTTCGTAGGTTGAGTGTTCTGAGTCTAGTTAGGAATATATAGAAATCTGGTAAGTCTTGGTAGGATTGAGCCTTAGGGAAAACCCAATTTAACCTTTCTACCCGTAAAGCCCAGAAGCGTGGAAGACGGTTTGAGGTTGGTGGTGATCGGGTGCAGTGTGAAAGTGAGAATTGTAGTTGAAGAAAGGAAAGGTTGGTTGTCATCAAAGGCAGTCCTAAGAAAGAATCGGGCCAGAGAAGAAGAAAGGTTAGGATCAGCTTAACCCCGTATGTGACAGTAATGGAGGTTGTCAAGGAAGGTTGAGTGAAAGCTATGGCGACAAGACAAGTTATGATTAAGAAGAAGAGGAGACCTAGGTGAACAGAAAAAGAAAGTTTATGGAGGACAGACGCATGATAACTCAAAGGGAGTAAGGAAGTGTGTAATGTCTGGATAGACATTCACTACAAGAAAACAGCAGATGAGAGACTACCATTTGTGACTATTTTTTTAGTCACAAATAAGCGCGACGATTTAGCAACTATTTTGCGACTGTTTTGTGACAGCTAAAATTTCCAATCGCAAAACAGTCACAAATTTACGACTGAATGACGTAGTCATAAAGTAGTAGCATATTTGAGACTGCTTTGCTACACATAACAAATAGTAGCAAATGTGAGTCTACTTTGCTACTCCTAATAAAATTGGTAAAATAAAAAAAAATTTGGCTAACGGTTTAAAATTGTGTTAGTAAAATATTTGATTAATAGGAATGTGGTTTTAATTTGAATAAATGTTTATCATATATTTAATTAATACATATTTTGCACAAAATGTAAGGTTATAAAGAAACTACTGTACAATTATAATGGCTCATTGGAGACACACCTACCCTTTAACTCAACTATCGAAGGATCAAGTGTTGGCATCTCCAAAACTGTACTTCTTTTATGGATTTATACTAAACACCTATATATATTAAAAAAACTTTGTTTCACCAAGTTACATATTAAACACAATGGCATAATGGAGTTAAACAATTGAATAAGTAAACAAGAACTAGAGTACCTAAAAACACATTCTTTTAGCCTATTATGACAATTAGTCGCAAAATACTCACAATTTGTGACTGATTAGTAACTATTTACCAATGTGAGGTTTTTGAGATAAACCTAACTTTGCGAATTTTTTAGCCATTCACACTAATTATATATTGAACACATATACATTAAAAAAATTAAAGGAGTGATAAATCTTTAGGGTTTAGGGAATGGCATAAGTAGATCGGTCACTTACATTTATAATTTTATTTATACGAAAAATGGTTTATAGATTTGACGGAGAAAAATTTCCATTATACCTCAGATGTATGATTTTATAAACAATGTGTTAGGGATATAAATTTAGTTAAAGTATATGATTTTAGAATTCTTTTGCAATTGACAATAATTTACTCTATATGGTTAAACATATGCATTATAATTTGTAAAAGGAGTGATAGTTACCTCAAAAATTCGACTTTGAAGTTCTAAATGTTTAACGTTTAAGGTATAGGGTTGTGTCTACATTTTTTTCAGTCGCAAAACAGTCACAAAGTGTAACGAATTTGTTACGAACTTTAACTCTAAATTGAAACATATACATCTAAAATTGTGTACGTGCTGATCTTTATCACATATATTCGATGATGAAGTTCTAAATGCATAGGGTTTAAGTAGTAAGTGGCAAATCAGTCACACTTAGTGACTGATTAGTGACTACTTCCAAACAATCCGTAATACATTTGAAAAAATCACAACTTTTGAATTGGTTAAAGATTTGTTTTTAAATTATTACATAATTTTGAGTAAGTCTTGATACATAAATAACTAAATGTAAACAAAAATAATGTGTAAATTTGATGAAAACCTTTATTAGAAAAACCCACAAATGTAACAAATACATTGTTTATGTTATATATTTAGTTAAAGTGTTTGATTCTTGAAAATTTTATGCATTTCACACTAATTTACTATATATCCTGAAATATATACACTAAAACTTGTAAATGACTGATATTTACTTCACAAATTTGATTTTGGAGTTGTAAATGTTTAGGGTTTGGGGTATAGGTTTGTGTCTAAATTAAAATAGTCGGAAATAAGTCGCAAGTATGACGAATTTGTGACTATCCTTAACTCTAAATTGAAACATATACCTTTAATAATGTGAATGTGGTGATCTTTATTACAAATACTCGATGATGGTGTTCTAAATGTGTATGTTTTAAATAATTAGTGGCAAAACAGTCACACTTTGCGTCCGATTTGTAACTGCTTACCAATTATCCTAATTTTGTTTTGAAAAATCCAATCATTGGAATTTCTAAAAGATTGTTTTTAAAATTATTACATAGATTGAGTAAGTTTTGATACATAAATAACTAAATGTAAACGAAAATAATGTGTAAATTTGATGAAAACCCTTTGTTTTTAAAGAAACTCAAATGTATAACATATTTGATTGTTGAAAATTTTATGCATTTTCACACTAGTTTACTATATATATATTAAAACATATACACTAAAACTTGTAAATGAGTGATACTTACTTCACAAATTTGATTTTGGAGTTGTTAATGTTTAGGGTTTAGGGTATAGATTTGTGTCTAAATTAAAGTAGTAAGAAATCAGTCGCAAGGATGATGAATTTGTCACTATCCTTAACTCTAAATTGAAACATAGACCTCTCAAAATATGAACGTGGTGATCTTTATTACAAATACTCGATGATGGTATTCTAAATGAGTAGGTTTTAAATAACTAGTGGCAAAACAGTCACACTTTGCGACTGACTTGTAACTGCTTACCAACTATGTTAAATTGTTTTTAAAATTCAATCTTTGAAATTGTTTAAGGATTGTTTTTAAAATTATTAAGTAGATTCGAGTAAGTCTTGATACATAAATAACAAAATTTAAACGAAAATAATGTGTAAATTTGATGAAAACCTTTTTTTTTTAAACTTCAAATGTATAACAACATAAACAATGTATTTTATAAATTTAGTTAAAAGTGTTTGATTCTGGATTTTTTTAGCATTTCATTCTAATCATTTACTACTAAAACACAAGTCACTTGTGCAATGAGAGAGTGACAAGTGGAAAATCATTCAAAATTATTAAATAAAATAGAAAAAAAGTTAACACAACGGTTTTTAAAAAAAAAGAAAATCTAAAAAAAAACCTAAATTTTCTCATCCATAACTACCATTTTTAACTTTTAACAGTTTTTTAGTTAAAAAACATTCAAGTGATTCTTAACCCGTACGTAGTACGGGTCAAATACTAGTTTACTATATACTGAAACACTTGGCCAAAATTATAAAATTTAGCTTCCCAATCTAAAAGTTCTTATGCCCGCGGAAATTTGGCCAAATTTTTTACATTTAAGCGCCAAATAGAAAATGAAAATTATTTTTCTCAGAAAGATCGAAACCTAAGTTTTCACTTAGACATCTCAGCCACAATCTTCTTTATCTCTCTCTCCGAGATTCATACTACTCCCACCTCATCTTGGTTCTCTCTCCGTTTCAATCCATATCTTTTTTGGATTTAGTTTTCGGTCTCCGCAACACTTCCTCCATCTCTTGAAACACTCCGCCGCAACAAACTAAATACATTAACTCGCGTTAGAAGGTGGCAACAAAATTGTTAGGATTAGGATTCCTAACAAGACGAACCTGCGTTTCTCTTGAAGTTATCCGACAAGTGAGTCTCGATCTATTCGATTCTAGTTTTAGGGTTTCAGTTTGAGTCAAGTGGTAAACAAATCTCCGTCTCAGTGGTAAGTTATTCTATGGATTCATATAGATTTAATAGGTTTCTTCTTATGTTCATACGGTACCTATCGATATGATTCTGGGTTTATTTGGTTTTCCAATGTTCGATATATCCAGTGGCTGGTCAGAAATTAAAGTCTCCAAGTTCTGGGGTTGCTGGGTTTGTGGCTCGGTTTGTGATTGGGTCGAGACTGTCTTAGATTTTGGTTGTGGCGATGGTTTGGAGCTGAATACATTGCGGTTTATGATCTCTTTCAGTCTCTGGTTCTTTCTTTGTATGTTAGATTAGTTGTCTCTTTCTTTGGTTTCAGATGGTTTTCTATGTAATATACTAGTGAGTTTTTGCAATTCTGATTTTGATTGTATAGAAAAGTTGTGATATTTTGCTAATTTTCCACAAATGCTCTTTGTACTAGTTGAGATCATAATAAACCTATTGTCCAAGAGACTTGAAGCTGGTGGTGTGAAAGGTGAATCATAGAGCTGAATTTTTTGTTTTCGTTTTTGTTTGGGCTGGTTCGGAATCTTAGAGCTGAAGAAACGAGCCAGATGATGCAGATCGTTGAGCGTGAAGATATCGATGCAGATCTATTTGAAGTGATTGACAAATGTAAGATTCGAAATCTATTTTCTGTATATGAATACGAGTACAATTTCCTTATTGCTTTCAACCATTTCGGATCTAGAATCGTGACTCTAATCTGTATCATATTCTCGAAATTCAAGTTAGATTTTTAGCTTTAAGTATGAATCTAGAACACATATTGACATGTGAGCATAGATTCTCCTTGAACTTGTTCGTTTGTTCAATTTTCTTGTTCCAGCGATCACCCAAAGTATAAACACTGGAGATGTGAAAAAACTACAAGATGCTGGAATCCATACCTGCAATGGTCTCATGATGCATACCAAGAAGGTATAGACCAGCTTGTTTAGCATCAGTCATTTGGTATATGTTGGGTATGCATTTGGGATAAAGCCCAAATACACCATGAGTTAAGGTCCAAAAAGAGAAAACCCACTAGAAGGCCCAAAATGAGAGATATCATGGGTTAAGACTAACCATGATTAGGTCCTCCAACTCACCTTTAAAGTACAAAAAAGGAGGTGAAAGGACATAAGAAAGGGGATCTTGGACCAGGAGACAAAGGATTTACCTCTTGGATAATTAATTAGTTTTCGCTTAAGCTCGAGGTCGACCCGAATATTCTTATATCAGTTTGAGCCCTTTTTGTAACTTGATCTTGTCAATACAGTTCTGCAATTCGATTCTTAAGTATATCACGAGATTATTCGACCTCCCCAAACAATATAATTGACTCGATCCTCATCTCTAAGCTCAACCCAATTTTAGATACAACATTTGGCGCGCCATGTAGGGGAAACTTGAATATCTCTTACGCGGAATGGAATCGAATTGCACGGAAAACGAGCATGGCAACCCCAATGCTCAAGCGAAAATTCAAGAAATCACACCCCGGGCTGCGTTCAGCACGCGAAGCCCAGGGCAAGATCCGGAGACAAGTTCGCATCCTCTGAGGCAGGATCAAACACGAGCAAGTCAGGTCGAACGGACACCGGTTCGAATAGACGAAGGAGAGCTCAGTCTCACAGATGTAATCGGTACGATCCTGAATCGCTTCAACCTGCAAAAGGAGTCAAACCGAAAAATTAACGAACGTCTCGATCTCTTGACGTCGATCTATCCGTCTCGCCCCGAGCATGTCGGGGTGCCACGTCAAAGAACCGTTAGCGTGATACCGTCCATATTTGATAGGCTGGGAGGTGCAAACACTCCACCTACCCCCGCGAATCCAGTTGCCGGAAGTCCAGAGGCCTCGCACCCTATGCGGCCCTCGGCTCTGTCCAGGCTCTCCGGATCGAGGGAAGACCAGACGATCGAGACGAAGATATTCGAGACCTGAGGGAGAAACTCAGGACAATGAAATCACAGGTCCACCAGGCGCTAAGCTCGGCGCCGGAGCTCGACCGTGTGATCAAGGACGCGCAGCGCACCCCCTTCACTGAACGGATTACGTCCGTCCCAGTCCGGGTCACCGAGAAGCTTCGCATTTCGACCTATGAAGGGAAGACCGGCCCAAAACGGCACTTGAGAGCATTCTCGCATGCAATGATCCGACAACACTTCCCTGCTGATCAGAAGGACGCGGCGAACTGCCAAACCTTCGTCGAGTACCTGGACGGCCCAGCCCTGGAATGGTTCTCCCGTCTCGAACCGAACTCGATCGATGATTTCCTTCAACTATCATTCGCATTCGTCAAACACTACTCATTGTACTTGCACGATACCGCATCGGACTCAGATTTCTACGACCTCGAGCCTCAAGGGTCGAAAGAAACTTTAAGAAACTACATGGATCGCTTCAAGGCGGTCCTCTCGAAAGTAATCGTCCCAGATTCGTCGGCGATAAGCGCGCTAAAGCAAGGCCTATGGCACGAGTCAGAGTTCCGAAGGGACCTCGTGCAGGATAAAGCGCACCGACTCGACGACGTACTGCACCGCGCGAGTGGTTTCATCCGCGTCGAAGAGGACAAGGCAATGAACTAAAAAGGGCACTCGACACTCAAGCCGCCTATACCTAAGCCTAAGTCAGCGAAAGAACGAATCGAGGATGACTATCAATAACCTCGACAACACTATGATCAAGATTACAAGGCTAAGCTCCAGGTGAACCAGGTCGGCTCGACCAACCAATCAAATCAGTCGAACCAGGGGAAATCCAACAAGTGGGTGCGAGGCCAAGATACTAAGGACGGCCAGTCCTACTGCACCTTCCACAAGAAGTATGGCCACGCGACTTCAGTATGTCGCAGCCTGATGAACGTCCTGTTGGGCAAGTACAAAAAGGGCGAAATGGCGGTCGAATCGCCCCCAACTCAAGCAGAAAAGAATGAAGCGCCAAGGCCCAAGCTCGAACAGAGACCTGTGGGAAATGCGAATCCCCCAGTCGCTCCGAAGAGACTCAACAACCAGCAGGCGTCGCCCGACGCAACCGCAGCCTCGAAGAGGAAGATCCTGATGATTATGGGAGGAGCCCAGCTCGTGCATGGGTCGGTTCGATATCTCAAGCAACATGAGAAGATGGCAATCCAAGCGCAGCAATGCATAGTGCGAGCCGAAGTTGACATGCCGATCATCTTCTCTGAGGCCGATACGAAGGGGCTTGCTATGCCTCATAACGACCCCTTGGTCATCAAACTCAGGGTAGGAGACTGCGACGTATCCCGAGTCCTCATCGATACCGGGAGCTCGGTCGATGTGATCTTTAAGCATACACTCGTAAGCATGGACATTCCCGAGAACCAGATCAAGCCAAGTGTGAAGCCCCTGACTGGATTCGATGGCGTCACCACAATGACCATCGATTCGATCAAGCTGGATGTGTATGCGGGTGGCATAACTAAGGCAGTCAAATTCCTCGTCGTGGATTGACCTGCAATATACAACGTGATTATGGGCACCCCATGGCTGATCTCGCTTCGAGCCGTGCCATCAACTTATCATTTATGTTTGAAATTTCCTACTTCGACCGAAGTATTCACTATTCGAGGCGACCAGAAGATGGCTCGAACATGCTTCGTTACTGAGCAGCAACTAAGGAGGGTAAGCCTGCACATCTCAACAACAGAGCAGTCACACGCCTCGGAGCCAAGAAAAGAAGTATCTGAGTCGGTCACGATCGACCCGGCCCGCCCTGAAAGACGCATCAGCATCGGAACCGAGGTGGTACAATTCCTCGCGAAGAACGCCGAAACCTTCGCATGGACGGTCAAAGACATGAAGGGAATAAGTGTAACATCCCAGATCCGGGTATGGAGTTTTCAGCTACTTAGAATAATTTCGTGGAGGTTAAATGGAGTTGAGAAATTGTCGTTATGTGTAAAGTATCCTACGGAAGTGGAAATCCATGGACTGGCCCGCGAAAGTGGTAAACGGGCCTCCTACAATTAAAAGGGAAAGGAAACCCTAGATTTTGTAGGGAAGGAGGTGGAAAAACGTGGAGAGCAAGGAAGTTAGGCGGGCTTTCGGCCCGTGTAGTAAGGAGGTGGAGAAAAATAAGGAAAGTGGAGAAAAATAAGGAAAGTGGATATTCTCCTTAGGGTTTTTGGTGTAGTATAAATAGAGAGCTAGGGAGCTCATTATTTACACACCAAAATATTTCTCTTCTCTCTAGAGCCAAAGATACACGCTTAAGAGGGAGAGAAAAGGAGGAGCTCGAGAAAGAACTCGGCACCCCACCTAAAAAGAAGCGGTATAAGGTAAGGCGCGATCCGTACCTAATACTCCATTTCTATTCTCTTCCTTTTAGCTTTCATACGGTAGTCTTAGTAGTACGGGTTAGGGTAGAGTAGTTTAGTAGTATAGTAGTTGTGGTCGTGTGCGGATAGACATCCATCCACGACACCGTAGTAGTAGCATCCGTGTATGGATCGAGGATCCATACGTAGACCGTCTGGCATCGGTAACACCTAGTGCTGACATCGGTATGGCCTCGGGGTGCCTCGATGACAGTACGCCAGGGTACCGAAGGTAGGTCTCGGTGACGCCTCAAGAAGGCATCGGTGACGCCTCGACAAGGGCGCTGGTACGAGGTACCAGTGACGCCTCTAGAGGGCACGATGACGCTTCGACAGGGCCCGAGTAACCTAGTAAGCCGTGGCATCGGTGACGCCTTGAGAGGGCATCGGTGACGCCTCGACAAGGGCGCTGGTACGAGGTACCAGTGACGCCTCTAGAGGGCACCATGACGCTTCGACAGGGCCCGGGCAGCTTATGGTCGTGCCTCGAGGAGGTATCGTAAGGAAGTAAGGCTGATCGATGATCAGGACGAGTGAGCCTCGGATCACTCCTCGATGGACGTATCGGTGAGAAATCGGTACGGACACTCGACGATCCGACAGTGCCAATAGTGGCTATCAGGTAGTATCCACGGTCGGACCATGGGGACGCGTCGATAGGCCCTCGGGGAGGCCTACGATCGATCTACCACTGGCCATCGAGGATAACTGAGCAGTTCGCAAGGGCAGTCCGCGATGAGATCGCTGACTGGCATCGGTAATCCTCGAGTAGGCCTCGGTGTATCGGTACGATACCTTGTTCGTCCGCGATGAACAAACCGGTAATCATCGGTGAAGGCATCGATGATCGGAGAGAAAGCTAGACGGCCAGTGCCAACCACTGTGTCGCGAATCGGTAAGGCCTCGATAGTGATCGACATGGCCTCGGTTCGGAATCACGCCTGGTAAGCAAAAGCGTGCTTGGCTTACCAACAGTGGCAGAGCATCCGGTCAGATCATGGCGATCTGGCTATGTACTCGTAGGTGAGACAGTAGAGGAGCATGGCATGGCTAACGCAGCTTGTCAAGTAAATCGGCTATCACAATGGAACTTGGTGAGGGTACACGTACCTAGGCGTACCGGTCGTGGGACTCAACCTTGTATCTCGAGGAAACTTGGCTCGGCCTAAGCCAGCCCAAGAGTGACTCGTTGTTTGGCGGACTGGAAACTAGTCATGGCAGGATCATGTCTAGTTCCGACTCGCACCGCATGTAGTTTAGGAAAGTAGATAATGCATAGGCCGGCTATACTCTGAAAAGAGAGCCAGTGGCCCAAATGTGAGGATTAGCGCGGCAGGCTGAGAGGTCTGATACTAACCGATCATTGAACCACAAAATAGAGCTATGGTAGCACTACAGCCGCAAGGCCGTAAGGTTACTTGATGGTTCGCTTGCTTGTTGGACTCGGCAGACTACTAGAGAATGTTGTAGGCCGGACAGGTAGTGGTCGGCCAACTCGATAGTTGTACGGACACGCCTTAGTCAACCTGGTAGAAAGTCTAGACGGTGTAGGCCAACAAGAGAAGCGCCGAGGAGGCTTAGCAAACTCGTACGGCCGCACACGACTCCAGGGTTAGAGGCAAGGCCGCGGGAACGCTGAGGCTAGTGATGGGCAAGGCTGGACCGCGAGTCTTCCATAATTAATAGATAGTTTTATGTTTGTATTTCTACAGGGACGGTCACCGTATGGCCATAGATGTGTCATGGGTAACGTATCCAACCATACGGGGTAAAAGGTATTGCTTGAAATGCTTCGGCTATTGCTTGAGAACCTAGAGGTATAAAGGACTAGGATTAACCAGAGTAGATAGTTTGGTTGTGAACCTTAGGATAGTCTAGTAGTTAAAAGTATGTTAAAACCGGTAGGATAGTAGGTTCACAATGCCACCCATTTAAATATTGCATGGACCGCATCGTGAGTATGCGTTCCCCCGTTTGTTTGTGTTTGTGTTCCTCCGATCACTACAAAAAGCGCGACACTCTCATAGTCGCTTTGATTCCCAACGAATCGAAGTCAGGTCAACATCGACCTGACCCAAAAGCCAGGGCCGGACCCGCACGACTCCTAGGAATGTCTAAGTGGTTAAGCCGGAAACTACCCGTACACTTAGTTACAAGACGGATCACACTCACATAAGCCGAGCCCAGGCTCGCACCGCAAGACCCAACCCCCCATCGAGCATAGAGGTTGGGCCTGAATCTTAGATATTAAACATCATGCCCGAGCTCGGATCGAAAGATCAAGCTTACAACGGCTCGGTGTCAAGATCGCATCAAATTCTCGGATTTGGACAGAATGTTCGTTCGATCTAAAAAGCGGCTATGTTCGAGGATGGAAACGGAACGAGTAAAAATTAACACTTAGGAGTAAAATTTTCTCAATTAAAACCCGAGCTTTGTCGGCTCGGTAATAGGCGTTCGAAATAATAAAGAAGTACTACTACAACCCGAGCCGTGACGGCTCGGTAAACAAGTTCAGAAAGAATAGAACAATAGAAGAGTACATAAAAGAATCTTGTCGGTCACAAGCGATCTAGGAAGCAGTCTCTGGTTCTTCAAGGTTCGAATCAGGAAAGAGAGGAGCGATCGGCTCTCTACTGGCAGCATCTATAGCAGGCACCTCGACTGAAGCAGGGGCCTCGATGGAAGCAGGCTCCTTGATCGCAGCAGTCTCTTCAGCAGCGACGCGATCCTCAGACCCAGGTACACCAGCATCGCCCTCCGCCTCGCTCTGATCACCGAAAAGCTCGGCCGTAAGCTGATTCACTTGCTCCACCTCGACGTTCGCTGCCTCCTCAATCTCAGCGAGAGTAAGGGCAGGAGTCTTCCCAGCCACCGATGTTCGACCATCGACCTCGCTTCTCTCGGCCTTTTCATCGAAGCTGTCCGAAGACGAGATGTCGAGGGCTACGTTCTTCTTCGGCTTGGTCTCTTCGTCATCAGAAGAATCAGTGGGGACAGATGGGAGGACGATCGAGTCCGCCTCAACGGTATATGAAGTGAGGCGAGCCTCAAGTTTCTCCTTCTTGGCCGCATCGATCGGAACTCCATCCTTAGCCGCTTTCTCCATCCTCCTGATGGCTCCAACCACTTGACTGGCTAGCGATGCGAGGCGGTCAACCTCGGTTTGGGCTCCGCTCCTCCCCTCCATGATCTCGATACTGCCGCGAAGCTTATCTTTGGATTTCTTCCTCACATCCTCAACGGCTTGAGCCACAGCGTCTTTCGAAGAACTCCTAAGCTCCGCAACCTCTCTCTCGATTCGAGAGACCTCGTCTTTTTTCGCTTCCTCTGCCTCGGCCAGCACTGAGGTCAAGGCAGCGACCTTCGAGCTAAGTTCGTCTCTGCTAGCGATTAGCTCGCCATTCATCTGCTGAGAATGACTCAGCAGGTCCTTGAACTTCACAACTTCCGATTCAGCCCTCGTTCGAGCCTCCTTCGATCGATTCGATTCGGCAACCAGATCGCCGTTTTCGGTATTGAGCTTGCGGTTCTTCTGATCCAAGTCATACCGCGCATCAGAAAGGAAGTTGTAGCCAGCGAGAATCTGCACAAGGCTCGAACAAACAAGGTTATAAAGGTTCGATCAAACTCGACCCGGCCATACTTAAAATCAAAAGAAAACTTATGGAGATGGCTGACTTGGCGAACCGCGTATCTGGATCGTTGGAAGAAGAGTCGACAGCAGGTGGAGAAAGGAAGTCGAGTCTGCCTCGCACGTAACGGACGAACTGAAGACAGGCCAAGGGGACTTGGGAAATATGCTTCCCTCCTCCTCTGAAGTCAAAGACAAAGTCAAAAGGAGATGGGCTCGACCCATCACCATCCCCTACGCGAACCATCGCGCCAGCATATAAGTGATCGACCTCTACTGGGAGACCAACTGTATTAAATCGAGCCACCTCTCGACTCGATCCCCAGGTCCCAGGGCCTCATGGGCCGATCTCTTCTTTTCTTTGGCAGATTTCGCCATCTCCTTCTCCTCGTCAGCGCGCTTCTTCTTCCTCGCTTCGGTCTCCACCCCCTTCTTCTCTTCGTCCCTCGACTTTCTCTTAGCCTCCTCCTTCTGCTTCTCCTTCTCGAGTCGAGCCTCTTCGGCTTGTCGACTCTCCGCCAGCAGTTCCCCCATCAATCCTTTACCTCGACCGTGAGTGATCGGGGCTTTCTCGTGTCGAAGACCCTCTCTTACAATTGGGGGATCCACCCTTGGAAGCTCGAACTCCTCGTCCGAATCCACCACATCGAGGTTCAATTTCACCATCGAAGATTTCTTGGGTCGAGCTTGCACAGTTGTAGTCTTCTTCTTGGCTGGAGTCGAACCCTTCTTTTTTCGGCTTGAACTGGTCTTCTTGTTCGAGCCCGGCTGAGCGTCAGAAGAATTATCTTCCAACGGGAGGTAGAAATCACCTACGACAAAAAAGAAGGGTTAGAAGCGACCCAGATAAGAAAGGAAAAGACGATCGAGTCATTACCTGTTAAAAACCGAGGATAGCTCCGAACGATTCGATAAGATAGAAAGTCGGGCCACTGACGGATATGGTTTTTATCCTTCCGAAGGAGCGTGATAATCGAATCCTTAGGGGTCTTCCTCTTCACGGGTTCGACTGCACAAAGGCGAAGAGATTAAATCAGTTCAGAAACTTGAAGAGCTCGATTTCGGTCTTACTAGGTCGAAAATTTCATCCGGCTCGAATCGGCCTGCTAAACCCCCCGATCGTTCTTCGACTGATATCTACATAGAAATACCTCAACCATCGATATCGGTTAACCTGGCTACTATGCCCCTTCACGAGCTGATAACCGCCCCGAGGGGATACGTAAAAATGACCCAAATTTCCGATGGAGCTAAACGAGGATATCTCCTCGAACTCGTTGAGATTTACTATTCCACCATGCTCGGCAGCAATAACCACCACAGCCATCATGGTTCGAATAGAACCATGCGTCAACTGAGAGTTAGCGATTCGACGACGATGACAGTATTGAAGCAGTAGCCTCGGTATCGGGAAGCAGAGTCCCCCATTTTTGATGAAGCATTCGTACACGCACATATACCCCGATGGCGGACTCCAGGGTCGATCATTGCCTGGGGATAAACAATCGAGATACCGTCCCATCCACCTGCTGGAGTCAGAGCATAAACAAGGCTCGAGTTCATGCTCGACTCGACGTCATTAGAATCATCGAGCCTGATTCCGTGTCCGAGGCCGGGTTTTGGGGATTTCGGCTCAGCATTTCTAAAATTGATAAAGCTCCCCTTTTCACCACCAGAGGTGCCTTCGTCTGTTTCGACTCGATTCGATGTTTTAGATCCTTTCGAATCGTCCTCAGAACGAACATATGAGGATCCGTCGCCAGACGAATCCCTGGATACCTTCTGAGGGACAACATGGGGTCGGTGCTCAGGAAGCTCGACCCTTGGGGACGATGCATCCGATACACGTCGATCGGAAGGCCCAGCGAGAGGAACGCCCGTTGGGATAGACGCATCGAGTCGATAATCCGATAAACGAGCCAGGGTAACATTGGAGTCGCCTCGAATCCTTCTCCTATCTAACTTCACAGAAGCGCTTGAATCTGAAGGCATCCTTGACAGTCGAAGAACGATTCGGGAGTGCTGCAGAACAGTTCAAACGCGCAAGAGAAAATTCGGAAAGAAATTTACCTTTTTTCCACCAACGGCTCGATCCAAAGAAAACGTAAATGACGGGAAAAGAGAGAAGAACTTCGATATTTATAGGCGGAAGGAAAAAGGCGAACCGACGTCGACGACCGCATCTCTCTACCAATCAGAAGAGATGGGCCTTGGAGCGAAGCCCATTAGCTTGTCCGAAAACCCACGGGCCAAAGTCTTGGGCTGCGAAAATCAAGGCCACGCGACGAGCCCAGCAGGGAAATCTGAGGGCCCGAGTTTCCCAATCCGTGCAAGAGTTCGATGCTGACAGGCGTGACCGATGCGAACTGAGTTGAACCTTAACTGATCCCATGGTCGATTCGACCCGTCAAGAAGCGACGAATTCGACCCAATCTCTTTCGCCGACTTGGGGGGGGGGGCTTACTGTTGGGTATGCATTTGGGATAAAGCCGAAATACACCATGAGTTAAGGTCCAAAAGGAGAAAACCCACTATAAGGCCCAAAAGGAGAGATGTCATGGGTTAAGACTAACCATGATTAGGTCCTCCAACTCACCTTTAAAGTACTATAAAAGGAGGTGAAAGGATACAAGAAAGGGGATCTTGGACCAGGAGACAAAGGATTTACCTCTTGGATAATTAATTAGTTTTCGCTTAAGCTCGAGGTCGACCCGAATATTCTTATATCAGTTCGAGCCCCTTTTATAACTTGATCTTGTCAATACAGTTCTGCAATTCGATTCTTAAGTATATCACGAGATTATTCGACCTCCCTAAACAATATAATTGACTCGATCCTCATCTCTAAGCTCGACCCGATTTTAGATACAACAGTATATGCTATCCAGATTTTGGTCGCATGAATCTATTGCTTGAATTGACGCAGAACCTACCTGGAATCAGAAGTATATTAGAGGCCAAGCTGACAAAATCTGTGAAGCAGTTGAGAAAATGTTGTTAGTTTTAAGCTTTTCCAACTATTTGTTGCTATGTCCAACTTGAGGATTTTCTTAATCACAACATTTCTCCTTCAAAATTTTGGATATATGACTGGAAGTGATGCTCTTCTAAACGTTAGATTCATTGATTTTACTGAAACTTTTGATGGCTTATTCAACATTTCATGTTGGATACTGAAACCTACGACTTGTTTTGTTTACGGAGAAAATCAGTTGTGAAGATCACTACGGGTTGCTAAGCTCTTGACTACCTCTTAGGAGGTATATAACCTTTTGCTTTTACTGTTTGCCATCTTAATCAAACTACTTAAGAATCTGTTTGTAATTTCTCCACAATTGTTGGGAGGTGGAATTGAAACCTCGGCCATCACAGAGGCTTTTGAGGAATCTAGGTGAGAAGCAGTGCCCAACTCTTTAACTTTCCTTGTAATAGCTTGTATTCTTATAGAGTGTATTTTCACTTCAGGTATGGGAAAAACTCAGTTAGCACATACCCTTTGTGTCAGTACGCAGGTTGGTTTATTTCGCCTCAATATGAAAGACTTAGTTGCTGTCAATACAAGGTTTGTAGAATAACATAACATTATTTCTGCTAAATGATTAGGCACTCTTACCGTTTTGCCTTAGAGACTTATTGCAGGGTAATCACTTCTTATCATATTTTGATTTTCTATGATGATGGCGAGCTTTCTATGTGGGAATTTTGCTGACTTGAGATTTTTTGCATATTTAAGGTCAAACGGTCTTAAATTTATGCAAGAACCAGAACAAGTTTCCAGCACTGAATCACTACGTGGAGTTGGGCAAGAACACTACCAGTCGCGTATCGATGGAAAGCATAGTGGCTGTGGGATTGCGAGAGAAGAAGTAGAGATCAATTCTAGAGCATAGTGGCTGTGGGATTGCGAGAGAAGAAGTAGAGATCAATTCTAGACCATCCTTGCTCAGATGTGATGGTCGATAGAAGGAGTTTGTTTCTCTTTATCTTTATCTCATAAGTTAGTGTGTTTTATTTAAGATTTGGTTTGGAATACTCTTTGTAAGATCTGTTATGTTTTTATCTTTTGTTGTTTCTAAATTTCTGAAAACTTTTTATGTATATAAATGTTTTAAAATGTAGTTATTTCTCTTTAGCTTTTCCAAATATTAGTAATGAAAATTATATATAAGAATTGAATTTATATATTTTTCTATCTATATATGTGTTACTAATTTGAGACTAAAGTGAAGCTTAGCATCAACACAAGTAGTCTCTAATTAGTCTTTAATTGTGACTAATTGTGTTTCTCATATAGTAGTGGCAAAGGGTTGATAGTAACATATTAGTTACAAATATAGGCCATACTATATAATAACTAATTAGTCACAAATTTATAACTGGTAAAGTTAATCACACTTTAGTTACATTGTCCCAATAGTAACACATTCGTCACAAATATATGACCATTCAACTTAGACACAAATTAGTCACATATTTACGACTAACCAGGTTAATCACACTTTAGTCGGTAATCTGCAACTAACTTGTGACTAATTTTATTTGCGACGCAACAATTGCGACTACTTTTTTCAGTCACAAAATAGTCATTCATAAAGCTTTTACGACTGAACTGTGACTAATTTGGAAGTCTCTCTTGTCATGTTTTCTTGTAGTGATTGCAAGTTGGAAGAATAAGAAAAGATGAGAAGGAGAAGCCCAAGACGATATAAGGAGATAGAAGATCGTATGTGTATACTCAAGCACCTAGAGAAAGATTGGAGGACCCAAGGAGGAGATGGCAAGGGAATCGTAATGGAACCTAAATTCGTCACAAAACAGTCACAAATGACCTATTTGTGACACATTTGTGACGAAAACAAGTAGTCGCAAATTGATCGTCGCTAATTAACGTCGTCGCAAATTCGCGATAACATTGTCACTGGCACTTAAACATTGCAAATTTGCGACTAATTTGTGACGCCTAAACGTAGTCGTAAATTACCGACTATTCTGTGACAACATTGTTGTTGTCGTAAGTTAGCGACACTTTTATGACGAAATGATTGTCGTCGTTAATTTCCGACTACTTTGAGACTAGTACTTGTTGTGGGAAATAAACGACTATTTAGCGACGACGTCTAATTACCGACTTTTACGTGACATCGTCTGTTAGTCATCAAACAATGACGAATTTGTGACGACTTGTATAGTCATAAATAAGCGACTGATTAGTGACTCTCTTCGTAGTGGTTAAAAATCACAAATCAGTCACTAATGTGTCACATATAAGCTACGATTTTGCAATCATACACATGTTTATCGTTACTCTTTGGTCTCTTTGTAGTAAATCATTTGCAACTAATGTATTCAAAACCAAAATACATAAAATCGAAATGCCAAAAGCTATAATATTACAAGGAACAATAAGTTTTGAAGCATTAAGCTTGACAAGTTGTAGAGTACAAAAGATTATAGCAAAAGGATCATAACATATTAAAGTTCTGTGAGAGAAACCGAAAGTTAGAGAGTTGGGGAAGCAAACATTGAACCATTCAAGTGTTGCCTTCTAATGGGGTCGTTGAGGGTTGTGCATCAGGCTCCAAGCGAAAGGACTCGAGATTTTTGTTATTCTCCATAAAAGCCAAAACCATCTTCTCCAGCTAAGAGAAGTCAAACTGTTGGGGTCGGAAGTCCCTCCCCCGACAACAACTGTCGGAAATGACGAAAGCACTGTGATAAGGTTTAATTCGTCGACCGGGCGAATTAGCCTAGAGGCTAAATACGCTATAGCTGCCAAATTTGGGAGCTAGGCCAAATTTGGCCTAGCCAAGAAGAGTTTAGTCGAACCAGGGAAATTGGCCGAGCTGTCCAACCCAGTTTGGCCGAGCTGCCCAGCCCAGTTTGACCGAGCTGTCCAGCTCAAATTGGCCGAAGCTGTCCAGCTCAGTTTGGCCGAACCTGTCCAGCTCAATTTGCCGAGCTGAGCAGTTCAGTTTGGCCGAGTTACCCAGTCCAGTTTGGCCGAGCAGGACCAGTTTGGCCGAGCGGCCCATACCAGTTTTGCCGAGATGCCTAAACCAATTTGGCCGAGCTGCCCAGTTCAGTTTGGCCGAGCTGCCCAGACCAGTTTGGCCGAGCAGGCTGAACTGCCTAGGCGAAATCTGCCAGCCAAACTGCCTAGGCGAAATCTGTTAATGGCCTAGGCGAAATCTGCCAGCCAAACTACCTAGGCGAAATCTGCTAACCAAAATGCCCTGCAGATTTTGGGTTAAACGGGGTCAACTACATTTTGCCGAGGAGAGTCTTTTCTGAAGAACAGGTTAGTCGCTAAGCGTGGCAAATCCATCTGGCCGACAGGTCCAGAAAAAATCTAGCTCATCAGGAGAAGCCCACAAAGGTAACCCGCCTTCAGAAGAAGAGATCATCGGCGAAATAGGAAAACTTTCGGATTCTTCGAGAAGATCAACTCGATAAGGAAATAACGTCAAGCAAAGTCCCAAAGAATTAAGATAGTTTCCTTTATCTCGTTGTAGCCTTAAACCGACCTAGTCGAGTATATATACCTATGTACATCCTTTGAAAAAGTTGAAAAAGGGATCCGCAACTTTATTCACAAAAGCAATACAAAGCAATTACAAACCCTATTTTTCTTTGCTCATCGTTTTCTACTTCGTAGCTTAACGCAGAAATCTCGACTTTCTCGAAGCCCTTACAAATCTAATTGTGCGATTTTCGGCATCCACAATTTGGCACCGACTAAGGGGAAAACTAGAGAATTTCTTACACAAAAAAGCTACGTTACATACCAAACCAAGAATGGTGAGCGGTGAAGAAAACACGTTTCGCAGAGATAACCAGGAGAAAGAACCTTCGGTCGAGGCTACTGCTACCAAAGCCCCACCTCCAGGTGACATAACTGAGGTAAAGAAGATGCTAGAAACCTTCCTCACTGAGCAAAAGAAGCAAGCCAAGATCAACGAGGCAACTTCGAAGGAACTGAGAGCTCTTTCGCGAAGAAAGCGCGGAAGACCCGACACGGCAAGACTTAGGGCGCGCGTCAACCCTCAACACCTCGACTTCTCCGCACCACGTACCACTCGGGGAAACCCAAAGGACCTACCCCCACCACCGCTGCGTCGAGAATCCGACAAGTCTCCCAAACGCGTCGTAGATATCTCCGACGGGGATGAACCAGCTCCCACGAAGCGAACGCGAGCGGAAGGTGTAGAAGGCAACCGAGACACCCAAAGTGCATCAGGTTCTTCCAAGACGGCGGTTGTGAAAGACACCTCGGAGTACACCAACTACTCTAGCAAAGAGCGGTACAAGAAGGAGTAAGAGCGTAGAGCGTTCAAACGACCTTAGGCTACAGAGCTCGCTGCAGTTAAAGCTCAAATGGATCGAGTAACCTCTGATCTGAAGCGTACCCAATCGCAGATACACCACGGAACAGGGAAGGCACCTGCCATCGCTCAGGTACTAGAAAAGGCAAGGAACACTTCTTTCGCCGAACGAATCGCAAGGACGACAATCTCCGATCCCGGAAGGATCAAGTTACCAATTTACAAAGGGAGCAGCATGCAATGGAGTAAGACTTTCCCAAGGCGTTGTGAATCTAGTACCCATATGTTGTAATTTACCACACAATGTAATCGAGAAATTTTAGAGTAATGAGATACCAATTTTTGTCTAACACTTGGGTCTAGATTCATAGTCTGAGATGCGGGTGTTACAGATTTGGTATCAGAGCTCGCCTGTCACTCCGGTTTTGACCTGGAGGACAACTTCAAAAAGATCTCTTGGGACTAGGCCAAAGGAAGGTCCAGTTGCCTCGCTGCGGAACTCAATGCCTCCTATGAGACTGATAAGAACCAAGTACACCAGGTACGCGGTCCCGGGTAAAACTTAAGGAAAATAGAAATGTTTTGTTTACCTTTGGAACCAGAATGGTTTCACCGTTTTTCTTATATATATATAGCTATAATAAGCAAAGTTTTTGGGATTGACGGGCCTTTACATTTAGGCGGGCCTTGGGAAAGCCTTGCCTAAAGCCCTAAATCCCTGGAACCCTAATGAGGCTCCACCAAAACCCTAGGGACCTGCGGCTAAGGAGAAGGGAGTCGTGGGGCCGCGGGATGCTTACTAAGGAAGGAGAAGAGTAAGTATCAAGGCGAGATTATTCTCAATAATTGAGAGAAGATTTCGTGATTATCCAAATATGGGAAGTGGATTTTCGCCATTAAGGGATAATGGGGTAAAGGAAAGTGTAATTATCAGCAATGGAAACTGATAATTACCACAAAATCTTTCTAGATTATCCAAAAGAAAATGGGAAGTGAATATCCATCCATTAAGGAGAAAATGGGGGAAAAAGGAAAGCATAATTATCAGCAATGGAAACTGATAATTATCACGAAATATTTCGTGATTATCCAATAAGGAAAGTTAATATTTCCTGCCTCGCGGAGAGGGAAATCCGACGCTATATAAAGAGGGGAAGGAGTCTCCTCTTTTCTCATTCACTTCTCATTTCTCACTTCTCATAGCAAAGATACTAAAAGAAATCCACGATGCCTACCAAAGTCGTCAGGGTTGAAGGCAACAAGCTTTGGATCCGGGTAAAGGAGGAACCAGCGGAGGAGCAACCAGTTACAGACAGTCGACACTCGAGCAGGGAGTCTCGGCCAGCAACACGACACCTCTCTCGGACCCAAGAAGAAGCGCCAGCCGACACACCCATGGAGCAAGATCCACACACCCGGATCTTCGAGATGACCCCGCAACAGGCGGGTGGTGCTGAGGTAAGTTCACCAACAAACCCTCGGCTGCAAGTCAAGAGACGGGCTGGAATCCCGATTCACCGAGAATGGCCGGTAGGATTCAAATTCGAGTCGCGGGTTCCAAAAACTGAACCACCAACACCTCGGGCAGCAGGACAGGCCACGATGACCTTCCACCCCATGGAAAGAGTCTTAGCGAACTGGCAGCACCGGTTCGACACCATCACATAAGGAGACAAAACTGTGGAGGAGTATTTCAAGGAGTTCATACTGCTGAAAATCGCTACCAAGTGTACACAAGACCCGGATGCGGTGCTACTTCGGTTTTGGAAGGGCTTACGAACGGAATTTCATGTAGCCCTAGGTGGAAACACTTACCACACCGCGGCTCAATTGGCAGATGACGCCGCTAGGCTCGAGAAGATAGGGAGAGACAGGGAACCATGGATATTCGGAGGTCTGGGAGATCCTGTACCGGTTCCACCAACAACAGCAGCATACCCAGAACAGCGCGACCCGAGGCCAGCGGTATGGCCGTACTTCTTGAACGCGTATCGGACGCATGCAGATCTCCGCATCAGCCCGAGCCCGGGTGAGGAAGCAAGAAGAGGATCCAACGGGTGGCTAGAGGAGTCGAACGACGAGTCTGGCATATGGAGCGAGGTCGAGTCAGAATGGAAGCGCTACTGGAACAGCCCGCCATCAGCAACGACCCCCGACAGGACTCAGAGTGGCTAAAGGAAGGAGAGCTAGTTGAAGTTAGGTTAGGATAGTCATTTGGTTTTGTCCGTTTTGCTCTAAGTTTATCTTTGTTCAATTATTCTCGACTAGCATGAAGTGTGTTCGCTTTCCCCATTTTTTACTCAACAAAGAATTCGATATTTATTCTAGACTAAGTTTAGGATAAGCATTGAAATGAGTAAAATACTTGAAAGACAATACCTAGGTAGGCCCCCATTGAGGATCGATAAGGTCGATACTCGTCTTGGATCCAAGGACGGCTCCATTTCAAGGGGGGGGGGGAGAATTTGTAACATCACAAAACCGGAGAGGTGGCTTTTGGGGAAAAACTTAGAAGGAAAGCAGGCGGCGAGGGTCTTAGGAATGGGTAACTAAGGCACATAGGTAAAGAATTAGTAAGGAGGGGCGAAAAGGGAAAGAAGGAAAACGTGGAGAAAAGGAGAAAGAGAGTGGGCTTTCGGCCCATGTACTAAGGAGGTGGAGAAAAATAAGGAAAGTGGATATTCTCCTTCGGGTTTTTGGTTTAGTACAAATAGGGAGGTAGGGAGCTCATTATTTACACACCAAAACATTTCTCTTCTCTCTAGAGGCAAAGATACACGCTTAAGAGGAAGAAAAAAGGAGGAGCTCGAGAAGAAACTCGGCACCCCACCCTAAGGAGTAGCGGTATAAGGTAAGGCGCGATCCGTACCTAATACTCCCTTTCTATTCTTTTCCTTTATAGCTTTCATGCGGTAGTCTTAGGGTTTGTAATTGCTTTGTATTGCTTTTGTGAATAAAGTTGCGGATCCCCTTTTTCAAGGGATGTACATCGATATATATACCCGACTAGGTCGGTTCAAGGTTACAACGAGATAAAGGAAACTATCCTAATTCTTCGGGACTTTGCTTGATGTTATTTCCTTATTGAGTTGACCTTCTCGAAGAATCCGGAAGTTTTCCTATTTCGCTGATGATCTCTCCTTCTGAAGGCGGCTACCTTTATGGGCTTCTACTGATGGGCTAGATTTGTTCTGGACTTGTCGGCCTAAGGGATTTGCCATGCTTAGCGACTAACCTGCTCTTCAGAAAAGACTCTCCTCGGCGAATTGTAGTTGATCCCGTTCAACCAAAATTTGCAAGGCATTTTGGTTAGCAGTATTCTCCTAGGCAGTTTGGTTAGCGGATTTTGCCTAGGTAATTAGCAGATTTTGCCTAGGCAGTTTGGTCAGCAGATTTCGCCTAGGAAGTTTAGCCTGGTCGGCCAAAATAGACTGGACAGCTCGGCCAAAATCTGCTACTGGGCAGCTCGGTCAAACTGGACTGGGCAGCTCAGTCAAACTGGACTGGGTAGCTCGGCCAAACTGGATTGGGCAGCTCAACTAAAATCTGCTACTGGGTAGCTCGGCCAAACTGGATTGGGCAGCTTGGCCAAACTGGATTGGGCAGCTCGGCCAAACTAGACTGGGTAGCTCGGCCAAACTGGACTGGACAGCTCGGCCAAACTGGACTGGGCAGCTCTCAAATTTGGCCTAGCTCTCAAATTTGGCAGTTATAGCGTATTTCGCTGCTCGACTAATTCCCCCGCTCGACGAATTAAACCTCAGTGCTTTCGTCATTTCCGACTGTTGTTCTCGGGGGAGGGACTTCCGACCCCAACAGTTTGACTTCTCTTGGGGTGAAGATAGCTTTGAAGGTTCCCTTGCTAGGTAAAGGGGACTTAGGGAATTCAAGATGTCTTCACCCTTTTTGTAGGTGAAATGACTTAGGGGCCATATTATCTATGCCTATCAAAATATGCTCGTTGTTATTCATAACTTTGTACGTTGAAGTTCAGCGGGTGAAATCCGACCCCAATAGTTAGCCCCCCAGCTCGGTAGTGTTAGTGATAATAGTATCGAGTTAAGGACCATTGGGTGTCGATGTTTCTGCTCTAAGTTATGATGTTATTGTTAGCGTGGTGATGTAGGCTTGAGCCATTAGTGTTGATAACATTGTAAGCGTTATGCTTTCAAAGATTTTAGGACTTTGCGCTTCGCTTGTCGAAGTTGATGATGAAGATTTTAAGACTTCATGTTTTTTGTGAAAATTTTAAGACTTCGCGCTTCCCTTGTCAAAGCTGATGATGAAGATTTTAAGACTTTATGTTTTTGTGAAGATTTTAAAACTTTGCGCTCCGCTTGTCGAAGCTTTGTCAACGTAGAAGACTCCTTATGGGCAGACGATGATGATGACGATGTCGAGATAAACGATGCCGATGTCGAGGCAGATGATGACGACGTCGAGGCAAAGGACAACGACGTCGAGGCAGACTAATGATACTCGTCGTGGAAGTATAAGGATTTTAAGAGTAATGATACTCGCTTTGTTGACTAAGTCTTTAGTACAGGTTTAAAGGTCGTTTACACTTGAAACGCCTTTGGCTGTTTGTACCAACGTTGTTGTTGGGTTTGTGATTGTAGGATAGCAAAATCGCAAGTGCGCTTTTGTTCCTTTCCTACCAACGCTTGTTGTTGGGTTTCTTGTTTTACCAACGTTGTTTTTGGGTTTTGTAGAATGGCAGTGCTTTTCGAACACGTCTGTTCAAAAGCGATCACACCTTTTGACTTGACCAACGTGTTGTTGGGTTTTCTGAATGCTTTTTGAATGATTAACTGTTGGGGTCGGATTTCACCCACGGAACTTTGACGTACAAAGTTATGAATAACAACGAGCATATTTCGACAGGCAGAGATAATATGGTCCCTAAGTTATTTCACCTACAAAAAGGGTGAAGACCTCTTGATTTCCCTAAGTCCCCTTTACCTGGCAAGGGAACCTTCAAAGTTATCTTCACCCCAAGAGAAGTCAAACTGTTGGGGTCGGAGGTCCCTCCCCCGACAACAACTGTCGGAAATGACGAAAGCACTGTGATAAGGTTTAATTCGTCGACCGGGCGAATAAGCCGAGAGGCCAAATACGCTATAGCTGCCAAATTTGAGAGCTAGGCCAAATTTGGCCTAGCCAAGAAGAGTTTAGTCGAACCAGGGAAATTGGCCGAGCTGCCAACCTAGTTTGGTCGAGCTGCCCTGCCCAGTTTGGCCGAGCTGTCCAGCTCAAATTGGCCGAAGCTGTCCAGCACAGTTTGGCCGACGCTGTCCAGCTCAGTTTGGCCGAAGCTGTCCAGCTCAGTTTCGCCGAGCTGAGCAGTTCAGTTTGGCCGAGCAGGACCAGTTTGGCCGAGCGGCCCAGACCAGTTTTGCCGAGTTGCCTAGACTAATTTGGCTGAGCTGCCCAGTTCAGTTTGGCCAAGCTACCCAGACCAGTTTGGCCGAGCAGACTGAACTGCCTAGGCCAAATCTGCCAGCCAAACTGCCTAGGCGAAATCTGTTAACGGCCTTGGCGAAATCTGGCAGCCAAACTGCCTAGGCGAAATCTGTTAACGGCCTAGGCGAAATAGACCTGTTATGCAAAAATTCTCTTTCACGCCGGCTCGGCGAAAATTCGCCTAGGCCGAATCAGGACTCGGAAACCTCGACCTCGGCAAAAGTTGCCCTGGGTTTCTCCGAACACGGACCACGCTCCCTATGGCAAAATCCTGGTCGGTTCGCGGCTTCGGTAAAACTGATGCTAAGCCCGGCCGGTTCACGACGGCCTCTCAATTGGAAGGCCGTTCAGCCAAATGAAGAGCAAGTAAAAAAAAAAACACAAATGCAAAGTTAAGAGAGAAGAAGAGGAGAGAGAGTACCTTGTAGAGAGAGAATGGAGAAGTGAGATATGAGGAATCTCAGTGCCTTTTATCCTCGGAAACACTGGACGGTTTCGCCTAGGCCGTTAACAGATTTCGCCTAGGCAGTTTGGCTGCCAGATTTCGCCTAGGCCGTTAACAAATTTCGCCTAGGCAGTTTGGCTGGCAGATTTCGCCTAGGCAGTTCAGCCTGCTCGGCCAAACTGGTCTGGGCAGCTCGGCCAAACTGAACTGGGCAGCTCAGCCAAATTAGTCTAGGCAACTCGGCAAAACTGGTCTGGGCCGCTCGGCCAAACTGGTCCTGCTCGGCCAAACTGGTCCTGCTTGGCCAAACTGGACTGGGCAACTCGGCCAAACTGAACTGCTCAGCTCGGCCAAACTGAGCTGGACAGCTTCGGCCAAACTGAGCTGGACAGCGTCGGCCAAACTGTGCTGGACAGCTTCGGCTAATTTGAGTTGGACAGCTCGGCCAAACTGGTATGGCCAGCTCGGCCAAACTGGATTGGGCAGCTCGGCCAAATTGGTCTATACAGCTCGGCGAAACTACTCTGGGCTGCTCGACAAACTGGTCCGGCTCGGCCAAACTGGACTGGGCAGCTCGGCCCAATTGGTCTAGGCAGCTCGGCGAAACTGGTCTGGGCCGCTCGGCCAAACTGGTCCTGCTCAGCCAAACTAGACTTGGCAGCTTGGCCAAACTGAGCTGGGCAGCTCGGCTAAACTGGACTGGGCAGCTCGGCCGCAGCTCGGCCAAACTGAGCTGGACAACTTCGGCCAAACTGAGCTGGACAGCTTCAGCCAAACTGAGCTGGACAGCTCGGCCAATTTCCCTAGTTCGGCTAAACTCTTCCTGGCTAGGCCCAATATGGCCTAGCTCTCAAATTTGGCAGCTATAGCGTATTTGGCCGCTCGGCTAATTTGCTTACTTGACGAATTAAATCTTATCACAGCACTTTCGTCATTTCCGACTATTGTTTTCGGAGGAGGGACTTCCGACCCCAACAGTTTGACTTCACTTTGGGTGAAGATAGCTTCAAAGGTTCCCTTGCCAGGTAAAGGGGACTTAGGGAATTCAAGAGGTCTTCACCCTTTTTGTAGGTGAAATAACTTAGGGGCCATATTATCTCTGCCTGTCGAAATATGCTCGTTGTTATTCATAACTTTGTACGTCGAAGTTCAGCGGGTGAAATCCGACCCCAACAGACGGGCAGTGCCAACCACTGTGCCGCGGACTGGTAAGGCCTCGATAGTGATCGATACGGCCTCGGTTCGGAATCACGCCCAGTAAGCAAAGCATGCTTGGCTTACCGACAGTGGCAGAGCATCCGGTTATATCATGGCAATCTGGCTATGGACTCGTAGGTGAGACAGTAGAGGAGCAAGGCAAGGCTAATACCTCTTGCCAAGTGACTCGGCTATCACAATGGATCTTGGCGAGGGTGCACGGACGAAGGAGTCCCACCGTGAGACTCAGCCTTGTATCTCGAGGAAACTTGGCTCGGCATACGCTGGCCCAAGAGTGACTCGTTATTTGGCGGACTGGAAGCTAGCCATGGCAGCATCATGCCTAACTCCGACTCGCACTGCATATAGTTTAGGAAGTTAGATAGAGTCATGCATAGGCCGACGATACTCTGAAAAGGGAGCTGGTGGGCCAAATGTGAGGATTAGCGTGGCAGACTAAAAGGTTTGATACTAACCGATCATTAAATCACAAAATAGAGCTATGGTAGAGTTACCACCGCAAGGCAGTGAAAATACTCGATGGTTCGCTTGTTTGATGGACTCGGCAGACTACTAGAGAATGTCGTAGGCCAGACAGGTAGTGATCGGGCAACTTGATAGTTGTTCGGGCACGCCTTAGTCAACCTGATGTAGAGTATAGATGGTGTAAGCCAACAAGAGGAGCGCTAAAGAGGCTTAGCAAACTCGTACGGCCGCATACGACTCCAGGCTTAGAGGCAAGGCCACGGGAACGCTTAGGCCAGTGATGGGCAAGGCTGGACCGTGAGTCTTCCACAATTAACGGATAATTTTATGTTTGTATTTCTGCAGGGACGGTCGCCGTATGGCCATACATATGTCATGGGTAACGTATTGGGATAGCCATGCTTACCAGGGCCCGACCATACGGGGCAAAAGGTATTGCTTGAAATGCTTTGGCTATTACTTGAGAACGTAGAGGTATAATGGACTAGGATTAAAACGAGTAGATAGCTTGATTGTGAACCTTAGGATAGTCTAGTAGTTTAGGTCATGTTAAACCGGTAGGATAGTAGGTTCACAATGCCACCAATTTAATTACCGCATAGGGCGCATGTATGGGCATGTGTTCCGCCTTGTTTGTGTTTGGCCTGAAAGATAGCACGAAGACCTAGCATTCTGTTGCTCGCTAGAAGAGGCCAGAGTGCCCAGTACATGATGGTCCGCCAACGGGCCGACCTGAGAGGAGTGGCTGCCAGAGTGCCAGGCATACCAGTTTACTGGCTCGGTGTTTGTAGTTACCAGCTTGCTGGCGTAGAGTAAAGGGGCTGCCAGAGTGCCTAGCAAGAGTTAAGGGGCTGCCAGAGTGCCCGACAAGAGTTAAGGGGCTGCTAGAGTGCCCGACATGAGTATGTACTGCCAGCGATGCCCGGCAAGAGTTGACGAGTTGTATCACCGCCAAAGGGTTGGCCGTGAGACACGGTACCTGGCAAATAGTGCTAAGGGTGCTGTGTGGGGTTGTAGGGGTTTAGAATAGTTAGGTAGTTTTAGGTTGTGAGACGGAGTAGACCGTCTTAGTGAGTATTCAATACTCACCAACTTACTAGTGCACAAGATAGGACATCCAGTCAGGTGGATCATAGGATGACAAGGCAGGAGGGAGAAGCAGGCAATGGAGGAAGACTTTCCCAAGGCGTTGTGAATTTAGTACCCATATGTTGTAATTTACCACACAATGTAATCGAGAAATTTTAGAGTAATGAAGATACCAATTTTTTTCTAACACTTGAGTCTGGATTCATAATCTGAGATGCGGGTGTTATAGTAACATCCCTGATACGAATCTAGCGAGCCACGGTCAACTCCGAGAACCCTTAGTGTTGAATCTTAGACAAGTCCCTATTGGAAAGGGTAGTGGCAGCCTTAACTTAGATTTTGGTCGAAGAAAATTAGGATTCGCCTGAGTGAATTGGAAGTTATGGCCAAAACCATGTCTCAGACCGATCTTTACGCACCGCGGATCGGATCAGCATGTACCGCGGGTAAGGGTGTAACGCCGCCGTTCATTATCTAAACCGGAGCGCCACTGATGAACGCTCGGGCATCCGTTCAGAGGTTCCCGGAACGGCCTAGGCGAAATAGACCCGATAGTTCCCAAAATCCCTAGACTAGACTCCCAAGTGTTCACCCCCGTCGGATACACCTCAAGGCTTGCCAACCCGAGACATACCCGATGGTTTGTTCGTCCGGACAAGGACTAATATCTTATGAAACCCGAGATATTTTAAAAACTGACTTTTATATATCTTTTACATAAGATTTCCAACGGTTTACAAAGTATAAACGTTACGAGTCTAATACTCCAAAATGATCATGTACATAATAAATACTAATCATTTACTAAAAGGCGAAACAATCTACAACTGATTATCCTAACGTTCCTTCGTGTGCTCCCCAAAGGTCTACCAGCTAAAGGTTACCTGCAAAACAAGTTGAGTCGTGAGCGCTAATTGCTCAGTGAGTCTAGTGTTTCCCTAAACAATTTCATTTCCCATCCAAACCCAAAATAACAATCAACACACAAGCAAGCAAAGCAATCAACGATCGGTTGTTAACGTTTTAATTCATAAGGCTTACGTGTAGACTATTCCCATCACATGTAACCAAAGGCATCCCTCGGTCCATAACCACAAAGGCTAAAGACCTAGAATCCTTAATCATTCCTGTGGCCATAAACATAAGGAAACCACATCTGGAATATGCATCGTCATGCATGACACGGCCCCAGGCTGCAATCCCGTCTCTCCGTGTCCTCGTGTACTTAACCGAAATCTTTATCGGTCAAAACACGGCCAAAGGGAATATCTCACCACGTTCAATAGTTTTTATAAGTTTTACTAACACATAGGTTACGAGTAAACTTATAAAATTCATACTTAGCATTCATTAAGTATTTTCTTCACTTAGGAAAATACTTAACAACGCAACATGAACCTCAACCAAATAATATTCAACAATACTTAGCAAAATTCTAGATTTCGTGCTTGAACCTCTACGATTATAAATTCAAATGATCAAGCAAGCAAACACGAAACCCACTCAATTATTTGCAGTAAAACAACAAACATAACCAAAGAACTCATCGATTACTTGGTGAAAGTATGCGATTCGATTCACTCAATGAATCCTACTCTCGGCTGCCTTACGATCAAACTGATGATCTTTCGGAGTGATGATCTATCCCATTAGATCACACGAACATTACTAAGGCAACACTTAGAGATTTCTCAAAGAAACTTATGGAAATTATTCGGACAATACCTAGATCGGAACAGAATGGTTTCAAGGTCTTCGGTGATTGTCTGGAATCAAACCGAAACTGATCCTACGAGTTTGAGATGGATCCGGCCATCGGATCAAGAAACTAAGGTCAGATTCAAGATCAATACGAAAAATCAAGTCGAACAAGACAAGATTTGGATCAAGAAACTTACCCTAAGTTTTTCCCGAAATTGCTCTAGAACGGTTCGCGGTGGCTAAAGATTTCGGACTGATCGGACAGAGTATCGCTCGGATAAACTGAACTGATCAAGGTGATCGGACAAGATTTTGGTTCGGACAAAGGTTCGCGGTGGTTTAGAAATGTTCGGACAAAGGTTCTCGGTAGTTAAAGATTACGGACTGATTTGTTCCGCATAAGGCTGCGAGTTTCTATGGATAAAACAAGGTCCAAGGCCTTGTTTATATAGGCTCGGCCAAGCTGGTGAAGCAGCTGGACACTAGGCGGATCGGATCCACCGAGGAAACTTCCTGCCGCAACATGTGGCAATGGACAAGCTTGCAGCTGCTTGTCATTGCTTCGGCCAAGGGTTTCGTAGGCACCTCCTACTTGAGCTTGCTTCTGATATATCATGGTTTTTACCATCTTTTGGCCATGATTTATCCCGGTTTTATCGAGTCTTTTTGGTATATTTCTAGTGTTTTGGGGGAAGCTTTCTTTTAATTCAAAGACCTAGAGTTTCAGAGAGATTGTGAGAGTTAGGGAGACAAGTTTTCAGACCATTCAGATTGCTTCGAACCCTTCTGTATCTCTTTCTCTATCTTTATTTAATGCAGTATTATTCAGTTATCATGTTATTCGTTTCCATGTCTGAGTAATCTACTGGGCACTCATGCGATCTTTTTCCTTTTGTTGGTACCCAACCCCTAACCTTAACCATTGTTCAAGCCTCATGCGATCTTTTTCCTTTTGTTTTATGTGCAGGCATGTGTATAAACTCCGGAGAGAAAGAGGTCTGACGCAGTTTTTCATTCACAAAATTGCACAAGATGAGAATTTGGTTGGAGTACTTGATAAAGAGCAGCAATGTTAAGCATTCCTTGAGATTTTATGCGTACTAATGGTAATTTTCGAGACTAATATCTTTGTAAGATCATTTCCCCCCTTAGAGTTAAAAAAAAAAAAAAAAAAAAAAAAAATTATTATTTCGAAAATATAGCAAGGAAAAGGGAAATGATCATCTTTATAAGTCTCTAGCTTCAACAAAAGTCCCAAGGAATGGAGAAGATGGATGTGGATAGTGGAACATGTTATATAATGGTGTTTGGTTCCTGATTACGATTTGGAGGAGAGCGCAATGTGAATGAGAAACTGTGGGCATCAACTGGACCAGATTCTCTCTTGTGATTATGCATAATGTCTGCATCCACCAAATAAAATTCGGTAACCCTAAACACTCTTAGCTCCACTTAAACACCAAAAGCCTTTTAACATCACACCTAGCCTTTTACTTGGTTGATATCATTAGAGAGAATTCCATCATCACTTCGATCAAGTGTGCGACAGTTAGGAGGATGTGAAACTGATGGGTTTGCAGGTTAAGATTTGAGGCCCAACCTATGATGGTTGAGATTCGTGACCACCAAAGGTACTTTGTTTATATGCAGCAAAAGAGTCAAAGAAGCGAAAGCAATGTTCCAAAGGATAAGTGAGTTCTCGTGATTTTCAAACCTCGACTTCATTCTTAGTCTCTAGTTTGCTTGAGGGCAAGCAAAAGCTAAGTCTGGGGGAGTTGATATATCATGGTTTTTACCATCTTTTGGCCATGATTTAACCCGGTTTTATCGAGTCTTTTTGGTATATTTCTAGTGTTTTAGAGTCTTGGCAGGTTCGTGTGTGAATGGAGCTTAATTGGTGATTATGGAGCATTTTGGAGCATCAAGGAAAGAGCAGTCGAAGTCGCATGCTTGATGCAGAAAATGCAGAGTTTTAACTTCTCCGTCGATCGACGGAGTCACTTGTGCGTCGATCGACGGAGGCACCTGTTTCGCGAAAGAAGAGGAATTTCTAATTCTGAAGATTTCCTTTTTACCCCAGAAGTTCCAGAAGTTAACAAATTAAGCCCAGTCCGAAACCTAGCCTATAAATACATAGTTTTCTTTTAGTTTTGGGGGAAGCTTTCTTTTAATTCAAAGACCTAGAGTTTCAGAGAGATTGTGAGAGTTAGGGAGACAAGTTTTCAGACCATTCAGATTGCTTCGAACCCTTCTCTATCTCTTTCTCTATCTTTATTTAATGCAGTATTATTCAGTTATCATGTTATTCGTTTCCATGTCTGAGTAATCTACTTGTTAGGTTTAGGGTTTTTCAAAGGAATTAAGATGGATTGTTAGAATTGAATTCATGTTAGGATTATCTATTGGTTCTTCATCTAGATTGTTATAACCCTGATTTAGGATTGATCACTCTAAATTAGCTATCTTAGGTTGATTAATTAGAAGCGGAAGTATCAATTGATAACCTGACCATAATCTTAGATGAGCAAAATCACCTATTCTCAAAGGAATTTGGTTTAGGGATTTTGTGAACAATTGAAACCTGAACTTTAATGCTTGCATAAATTGATTGATTTTTACAAAGGAATTTGGATTTCTAGGGTTTATGCATAGATAATTAATTCAACGGAAGTCGTTTAATTTTACATTAGAGTTTCAAGTTCGAGAACGAATCTTCATTAAAATCCTGACAGTTTATTAAATCTACAATTTATCTTTGCCTGCGAATTTCCCGAAAACCTAGCTTTTGTTTAATTGAATTCTTAAAACCAACAATCTTTCTTTGCTTTAAATTGTTTCTTGCTTTTACTTTACTTTATTTTACTTAGCTGAATTTAAAGTCACAAATCCTATCGTTAGATTTTACTCCCAGTGATTCGACCCCTAAGTACTACAATTGATCTCTTAATTTGAGAGAGTAGCTCAGGGTTAATTTGAGCATATCAAATTTTGGCGCCGTTGCCGGGGAGTCAAAATCTTCCATAGGATTTTGATTCTAGAATTCTGACTAAGTTTTTTTTGTTCATTTTTACGCGTTTTCTTTTGTTTTTGTGTTTCAGCAAGCTAAGATGGCTAATCGAGCTGTGGTAACTTTTCGGAATGCTGAAGGGGAGAATGTTGACAGACATGGTAATCGGTACAACGATATGGGTGACCCCATTGATGAAGCTGGTAACATCATTGAGGTTATGGATCCAGTTGCAGCAGAGCGTGCTGAGCTAGATCGCCAAAGAGTTGAGTTGGACCGCCAGCGCGCTGAGATTGAGCATCTGGCTCAGGCTAATCGTGTACCACGGGGAGCGGTAGTTAACCAACGCACTTTGGGAGACTACTACCGTCCTGAAGAGCACTATGCCAATAGGGCAGCGATTCGACCCCCTAGATTTGATCGTAGGGATTTTGAGTTGAAGCCTGCGTACTTCTCTTTAGTAGCTCAACATCAGTTCCATGGGCACCCATCAGAGCACCCCATGGATCATCTTGAGATGTTTGAGGATCTTGCGTCTAGCATTAAGGCTAACAACGTGTCTGAGGATTACATCATGTGCAAGCTATTTCCATTTTCTCTTGCTGGAGAGGCAGTCTCTTGGCTGAAGCAGTTGGAGCCAGGCTCACTGACTAATTGGAGAGATACTAAGAGTGCTTTCTTGAGTCACTTCTATGATGAGTCTCGCTCAGAGGACCTACGAGCTAAGATTTCAACATTCGCTCAGAATCAGAAAGAATCTTTCAAAGCTGCGTGGGAAAGGTTCAAGGGATATCAGAGAGACTGTCCTCATCACGGGTTTACAGAGGTTCAGTTGCTGGGTATTTACTACAGAGGTTTGGATTTGAGACATCAGGTCACTCTAGATGCTTCGAGTAATGGGAACTTCAAAACCAGGTTTCCGGCTGATTGCTTTGAACTCATCAAGAACGTGTCTACTAGCAATAGTACAAAGAAGATCGATGAGGAAAGGAGAAGGGAAGCTGATAGATCAAGTAGCACTGAGATTGCTGAGGTCAAAGCTAAGGTAGATTCCATTCATCATCATCTGGTGGGAAAGAAGGAAATTCACTTTGCTCAAGAAGAGGAGAACAATCAAAAGGATGTTAACTACATCAATGGGAATGGTTTTCAGAATCAGAGGTTTGGAGGCTACAACAACAACCAAAGGACTTATGGATCTTCTTCTTACCAATCGATTCCCTCTAAACCTTCAGAAAACGACTCAAAGGGTACACTCGAGCAGATTCTTGAGGGCCAACAAAGTCTAGCAGTAAATGTCAATGGGAAGATTGACGGGCTTTACACTACTCTCAATGGAAAGATGGATGGGCTTTACACTGATCTCAATGGTAAAATTGAGGCCATCAACATTCACTTGAAAAAGCTGGATACTCAAGTAGCTCAAACCGCAGAGAATGTAAAGAGACAGGAGGGTTTTCTTCCAGCTAAAACGGATGCAAACCCAAGACAACATGGTGTTGCTGCGATTGAAACTAGGATTGAGAAGGTTGTGGAGCCAAATCTGCGGAAAAACCCTTTGAATCACCTGATTCCCGAGCTGGAAGATGAAGAAGATGCAGAAGTTTTCGCACCAGACACTCCGTCGATCGACGCTCAGGGGGAGCAACGATCGACGGGTGAGAAAACTCATGATACTGTCCCGACGTTACCTCGACGAGATCTCGACGAAGGATCGTCGAACATTGCTCACGTCGATCGACGCAAAGACACTTCCGTCGATCGACGGGATACGCAGAAAGCTGAAAATCCGGAGATTCCTACTGATGCTGTGGAGAAGGTTTACCAACCTAAAATCCCTTATCCCAAGAACCAAAAGAGGTCTAAACAGGAGCTGGAAGAGCTTAGATGCAAGGCTATCATGGATAAACTACGCATCGAGATTCCATTATTAGATGCAATGAAGCTTTCTCCTGTAATTCGAAGGTATGTGAAGAGGATGGTTACTAGGAATTTGTGTGTTGAGGAGGGAGTTGCTATGCTCTCTGAACAGGTTAGTGCGATAATTCTGAACAAAATTCCAGAGAAACTCACGGATCCAGGAAGTTTTGTATTAGATTGTTCGATCTTCACAGACAGGTTTCCAAGGTCTCTTTGTGATTTGGGTTCAAGCATCAACTTGATGCCACTCTCAGTTGCTATCAGCCTGGGTATGACTGATTTCCAGCCAACAAGGATCTCACTTAGCCTTGCAGATAGATCAGTAAGGATCCCAGAAGGAATTTTGGAAGATGTTCCAATCAAGGTTGGAGGTTGTTTGATTCCTACAGACTTTGTGGTTTTACAATATCATGAAGAACCTAAAGATCCTCTTATCTTGGGAAGACCATTCTTGGCTACAGCTGGAGCAATGATTGATGTCAAAGGGAGAAGGATTACTCTATGTGTGGGTGATTTGGAGATGAAGTTTGATATGGATCAGTTGGTGAAGAAGCCTACGATTGATGGTCAAACCTACTCTGTGGATACACTCACAGACATTGCTCAAGAGGTTTTCAATGAGGTACATCCTACTGATGCATTGGAGAGGACTTTGATTCGATCTATCGCTGAAACTGAGGAGTTAGATGAAGCTGCAAAGGGTTATGCAAGGCGAATGGATAGCAATGAAAGAGAGACGAAGAAGGTCCAGAACGTTCTCAAGATAGTTCCTTCCACTGCAAATCATGAAGCCAAAAATCCTGTGATTCACAAGTGCCGAAAGATCCCCAAGGTGAAGCGCATAAAGCCCTCAAAACCATTCTCCAAGTTCAGAATTGTCATTCCTTTGGAGTTGAGAGAGAGAGGAGAGGGTGTTGTCCAAGAGATGTTGGACAATACTATGAAGCTCTTTCCGGGTATTGTTCCTTGCAAGTCTGGGGGAGTGCACTTCAGAGATCCACCTCCAGCCTGAACTTCATACGTAGTCAAGCTAATGACTGTAAACAAGCGCTAGGTGGGAGGCAACCCACCTGTGAGTCTTTTTCTTTCTCTTTTATTTTCTTTTTATTGAGTCCGTTTGTTATAGGCATTCAAAATTGTGAACTTGATTAGATGATATGATGTTCGTGCTTTTGATCGTTTTTATTTTTGAGTACTTTAAACAGGTACTAACCATTGAATGACGTAACGAGATGGAGCTCAAAAATCAGAATACATACGATCGTTTTTCAGACTTGTGCGTCGATCGACGGGCACTTCAGAGGTCCGATTCTTTTTCACAATTTTCTAACTTTTATTTTCCATTCTTTCACCAATTTCAGGCTTCATTAACACTGGGGACAGTGCTGTTTAAGTCTGGGGGAGGTAGTTGCTAACATTGTTTTCTATTTTGGAGTCAAAAAGTCGTTTTATTGAGTCAAAACTTGTAGGGGATGATGACCTTTCCTAGGAACAAACGCTCAGTTTTGGCGATTCTTAGCTATTGCGACGAAGCCTTTGGATGGAGCGACTTCGAAACCAGATGATAGTACAGGTTCCCCTCTTATCGTGGTTTGCAAAACGAAGTAGATCAAACTCCAGACTAGTACACTTGATCTCCATCTCGCTATTTTCTCTTTGATGATATCACGACAGTAATTGATCCAACATTCAGGACTCCTTATTCACTTTACCACTCTTTGTTGATCCTGAATGGCCAGCTCATTTTTAGTTGGTACCCAACCCCTAACCTTAACCATTGTTCAAGCCTCATGCGATCTTTTTCCTTTTGTTTTATGTGCAGGCATGTGTATAAACTCCGGAGAGAAAGAGGTCTGACGCAGTTTTTCATTCACAAAATTGCACAAGATGAGAATTTGGTTGGAGTACTTGATAAAGAGCAGCAATGTTAAGCATTCCTTGAGATTTTATGCGTACTAATGGTAATTTTCGAGACTAATATCTTTGTAAGATCATTTCCCCCCTTAGAGTTAAAAAAAAAAAAAAAAAAAAAAAAAATTATTATTTCGAAAATATAGCAAGGAAAAGGGAAATGATCATCTTTATAAGTCTCTAGCTTCAACAAAAGTCCCAAGGAATGGAGAAGATGGATGTGGATAGTGGAACATGTTATATAATGGTGTTTGGTTCCTGATTACGATTTGGAGGAGAGCGCAATGTGAATGAGAAACTGTGGGCATCAACTGGACCAGATTCTCTCTTGTGATTATGCATAATGTCTGCATCCACCAAATAAAATTCGGTAACCCTAAACACTCTTAGCTCCACTTAAACACCAAAAGCCTTTTAACATCACACCTAGCCTTTTACTTGGTTGATATCATTAGAGAGAATTCCATCATCACTTCGATCAAGTGTGCGACAGTTAGGAGGATGTGAAACTGATGGGTTTGCAGGTTAAGATTTGAGGCCCAACCTATGATGGTTGAGATTCGTGACCACCAAAGGTACTTTGTTTATATGCAGCAAAAGAGTCAAAGAAGCGAAAGCAATGTTCCAAAGGATAAGTGAGTTCTCGTGATTTTCAAACCTCGACTTCATTCTTAGTCTCTAGTTTGCTTGAGGGCAAGCAAAAGCTAAGTCTGGGGGAGTTGATATATCATGGTTTTTACCATCTTTTGGCCATGATTTAACCCGGTTTTATCGAGTCTTTTTGGTATATTTCTAGTGTTTTAGAGTCTTGGCAGGTTCGTGTGTGAATGGAGCTTAATTGGTGATTATGGAGCATTTTGGAGCATCAAGGAAAGAGCAGTCGAAGTCGCATGCTTGATGCAGAAAATGCAGAGTTTTAACTTCTCCGTCGATCGACGGAGTCACTTGTGCGTCGATCGACGGAGGCACCTGTTTCGCGAAAGAAGAGGAATTTCTAATTCTGAAGATTTCCTTTTTACCCCAGAAGTTCCAGAAGTTAACAAATTAAGCCCAGTCCGAAACCTAGCCTATAAATACATAGTTTTCTTTTAGTTTTGGGGGAAGCTTTCTTTTAATTCAAAGACCTAGAGTTTCAGAGAGATTGTGAGAGTTAGGGAGACAAGTTTTCAGACCATTCAGATTGCTTCGAACCCTTCTCTATCTCTTTCTCTATCTTTATTTAATGCAGTATTATTCAGTTATCATGTTATTCGTTTCCATGTCTGAGTAATCTACTTGTTAGGTTTAGGGTTTTTCAAAGGAATTAAGATGGATTGTTAGAATTGAATTCATGTTAGGATTATCTATTGGTTCTTCATCTAGATTGTTATAACCCTGATTTAGGATTGATCACTCTAAATTAGCTATCTTAGGTTGATTAATTAGAAGCGGAAGTATCAATTGATAACCTGACCATAATCTTAGATGAGCAAAATCACCTATTCTCAAAGGAATTTGGTTTAGGGATTTTGTGAACAATTGAAACCTGAACTTTAATGCTTGCATAAATTGATTGATTTTTACAAAGGAATTTGGATTTCTAGGGTTTATGCATAGATAATTAATTCAACGGAAGTCGTTTAATTTTACATTAGAGTTTCAAGTTCGAGAACGAATCTTCATTAAAATCCTGACAGTTTATTAAATCTACAATTTATCTTTGCCTGCGAATTTCCCGAAAACCTAGCTTTTGTTTAATTGAATTCTTAAAACCAACAATCTTTCTTTGCTTTAAATTGTTTCTTGCTTTTACTTTACTTTATTTTACTTAGCTGAATTTAAAGTCACAAATCCTATCGTCAGATTTTACTCCCAGTGATTCGACCCCTAAGTACTACAATTGATCTCTTAATTTGAGAGAGTAGCTCAGGGTTAATTTGAGCATATCAGCTTCCCCCGTGGGTTTGCTTGGTGAGTCACCAAGCACCCAGGCAGGCAGCTTATTCACCAAGCACCCTAGCACACATCTTAGTCACCGAGTAACCAAGCAAGTAGCTTAGTCATCGAGGTGCTTGGCTAGGTTTCGGCCAAAATCCAAGGGACTAATCGACTGATCCGTACCTTGCATCGAGTCTTTCCTCGTGCGCGGTTTACCCTTAAGAGAGGGTCATTACATTCCCTCCCCCTTAAAAGAATTCGTCCCGAATTCTCAAGGGTTAGATGGTCCGGCTTCCTGAGTTCTATCAGTTTCTAGGAAGAGTTCTGGGTTAGACTTCCGAAGTCTTGCTTCATCTTCCCAAGAAACAACATCTCTATGTTGTTTTCTTCTAATAACCTTAATCTGAAAGATTTCTCGTCCCTTCAAAAATCTAGATCGCCTCTCACCGATCCTTAAGGGTTCAAGTGAAGGAGGTCTGGGTTCGGTTCTGGGATCGGGTAGCCTTTCTGGTTGTGGTACATCCGGTCCACGGACATACTTCCGCAGCATAGATACGTGGAATACATTATGTAATCCCTTATCAGCTGGAAGATCTAACTCATAGGCTACCTCCCCTACTCTCCTCTTAATGCGATAAGGACCCATATTTCGCGGGTTTAACTTACCAGACTTAGCAAATCTATCCTTCCCTTTCTCAGCAGCCGCTTTTAACCATACCCAATCATCAACCTCATAAACAACATGTCTTCTATGTTGGTCAGCATATGTCTTTTGTCGATCTTGGGCTTTCTTCATATTAGCCCGAACAAGGCTAATTTTCTCTGTAGTTTCCTTTACAATGGCTGGCCCAATTTCTCTACCTTCTCCTAATTCGGTCCAACACATAGGTGATCGACAAGGGCGTCTGTATAAGGCTTCATACGGCGACATACCAATACTAGCATGGTAGCTATTATTGTATGCAAATTCCACTAACGGTAAGTGGACATCCCAATTCTTTTTCCAATCTAACATACACATCCGAAGTAAATCCTCGAGAGTCCTGATGGTTCGCTCTGTCTGACCATCCGTCTCAGGATGAAATGCTGTACTCATAAACAGATCGGTTCCAAGTGCTTTTTGTAAACCTCGCCAAAGTCTAGCCGCAAATCTGGAATCACGGTCGGACACTATGTTGGCTGGAACCCCATGAAGCTTCACGATCTCATTCAAGTATTGCTTAGCCAATGTTTCTATATTATCGTCAAGTCTCATTGGCAAAAAGTGAGCACTCTTGGTTAAACGATCCACGATTACCCAAATCGAATCGTTTCCCCGTCCTGGGGTTACAGGTAATCCTGTAACAAAGTCCATAGCTATCGCATCCCATTTCCATTCTGGGATTGGTAAGCTCTGTAGCAATCCCGCTGGCACCTAATGCTCTATCTTTATTTGTTGACAAGTTTGGCACTGCGCTACCCACTTTGCAACAGACAGCTTCATCCCCGGCCAATGATAGTACTGGTGAATATCTCGGTACATCTTAGTACTCCCCGGATGAATACTAAGAAAGGAATGATGAGCTGTTTTCAAGATCTCATCCCGTAAGCCTTGTCCTTTAGGCACGGTTATCCTTTTGTTCTGAAGCAGGGTACCATCTGCGGCCAAATGGTAACCGCTTGCGTTTGGTTCTTCTCGATTATCCAACTCCTCGATAATCTTCTTCAGGTTCTCATCCTCTCTTTGCTCTTGTCGAATACGCTGTAGTAAACTCGCTTGGTTTACCGCCTGTAAACCTAACGGTTCACTACTCTCTCCCTATAAGGTCGATAAACTAACCATTTTGAGTTATGCGGTTAGGCTCATCAAGTCCTTCTCAACATCAATCTTTACCCTACGACGGCTCAAGGCATCTGCAACCACATTTGCCTTTCCCGGATGGTAAGCAAATTTCAGATCATAATCCGCTATAAATTCCATCCACCTTCTCTGTCTTGCATTAAGATCAGGTTGGGTGTATAGATATTTTAAGCTTTGATGATCCGTCATCATTTCTACCGTCTCCCCGTAGAGATAAGATCGCCAAATCTTAAGGGCATGTACAACTGCAGCCAATTCCAAATCGTGCACGCGGTAATTCTCCTCGTGTTTCCTCAACTGCCGTGATGCATAGGCAATGACCTTCTTGCCCTGCATCAAAACACATCCTAATCCTGTTCCACATGCATCCGCATAAACTGTATATGGCTGGTTTGGCTCAGGTAAGGCTAAGACCGGTGCGGTGGTCAAAGCCTTCTTTAACATATTAAATGCCTTCTCCGCTTCTTCGGTCCACACAAAGACTACGCCCTTTCTGGTCAGAAGAGTCATCGGCTTGGATATGCTAGAAAATCCTTTTACAAATTTTTTGTAATATCCCGCGAGTCCTAAGAAACTGCGGACCTCGGTAGCGTTTATCGGTTGTGGTCAATCTTGTATAGCCACGATCTTCTCTGGGTCAACCGAAACTCCTTGTTCCGATACCCGATGTCCTAAGAATCCTATCTCTCGTTTCCAAAAACTACACTTGCTAAACTTAGCAAAGAGCTTTTCACTCCTTAAACGTTCTAACACTTTTCTCAAGTGTATTTCATGCTCCTCAGCGCTCTTAGAGTAGATAAGTATGTCATCAATGAATATGATAACAAACTCATCTAGGTAATCACGAAAGACTTCATTCATCAACCGCATAAATGCTGCTGGAGCATTAGTTAGGCCAAACGGCATGACCACAAATTCATAATGGCCATATTGTGTCCTAAATGCGGTCTTTACGACATCCTTCTCAGAGATTCGAATTTGATGATAGCCTGATACTAAATCAATCTTCGAAAATCAACTAGCTCCTTGTAGTTGATCTAGCAATTCATCTATCCTTGGTAATGGATACCTATCCTTGATGGTAACGTTGTTGATTCCTCGATAATCTATACACAATCGCATGCTACCATCCTTCTTCTTAACAAATAACACCGGTGCTCCCCACGGCGATGAACTGGGTCTAATGAATCCTTTTCCCATTAGATCCTCTAACTGTTTCTTTAATTCTGCTACTTCTGTTGGAGCCATCCGGTAAGGTGCCTTAGCTATTGGAGCTGCTTCCGGTTCCAAAGAAATGGAAAAAGGATCGTTACGAGATGGTGGTAACCCTTCCAGAGGTTTAAACACATCATCGTATCCTTGAACTACCGGAATCTCCTCTAGCTTAGGTTCCTCCGATGCACTATCACCCTTGATACTAAGGGTGACAAGGTAAACCTCACCTTCATCAAGGTCCTTTTCTGCTCTTAAGGCCGTTACGAAGGATACGGTGGGGTTGGTTTGAATTCCAAGATAGGTTAAGGAAGGTTTTCTGACTATCTCAAAGGTTACTCTTCCTCGACCACAATCTAGATGTGCCATGTACACGGATAACCAATCCATTCCTAAAATGATCTCAGAATGGTCTAAAGGTGTGACTAGGAGATTGGTTAAGAATATGTGGTTTTCAATGATAATCGGAATTCCTATATAGCAACTCGTTGCTATAAGGATCTGATCACCAGGTGTAAGGATAGGAACGTGAACCTATACTATCGTAAAGATCCCCTTAAAACGAGAGGTGACCTCGGGTGATGCAAAACTATGCGTCGCTCCCGTGTCAAACAATACGTGTGTGGGAACACCACAAACTTGTATTGTTCCTAGATATAAGTGCAATAAACTCTTGTTCAAAAACTTTCATATATATATTAAACAAAGTTTTACACTATATCACACTATTAACAATACAAAAGATTCGAGTTAAAACCCTTATTTACCTGAAATCGGACCTTTAGAAGGTCGAGATGGTTTAGGTTTATCTAAGGAATACACGCGTCCTGCGATAGCTTGACGCTTGGGTGGTGCCTCGATTGCTGGCTGAACCTCTAATGCATGGGCAGCCGCTGGTCGGTTGGTCCTAACTGGGCAGGAGGTTGAGTAGTGCCCGGGTTGGTTACAGATAAAACACACAACATTGGCTGGCACAGGTCGTGGTTTTCCCTCGTTGGGGCATGCTCTTGAGTAATGGCCACGTCGGCCACACTTATAGCATTCGGGTAGGGTTTCTATTGCTGGTGTCCCTCTACCAGTGGGTCCCCTACCGCGACCCCGACCAAAGGCTCCAAAGCCTCGACCTTGCCCTCGGCCTACATTTCCAGGTCGTGCCACTTGGTTACTTGGCCCTGGCCTCTGTGCTTGTTGCTGCGGTACTTGCGGTGTTGGCGGTTTGTCGTAGAAGGCTCGTTCAATCTCAATGCCTTCTTCAACATTCACTGCCCGCTCCACAAGCTGGAACAGGCTATGATACTCTACTGCCAACAGCCAGTTCATTATATCTGGTCTCAACCCACGTAAAAACTTTCTAATAATCACTGCCTCACTATGTACACCAAAATGTGCGGCTACGTCGGATTTAAAATCTTCTGGACATCAGATTGCAGCAAAGTTCCTCTCGATATGCTGCATCCATGAGTCCGCATCAAATGGATCCGTATTACCCAAGAACCTTCTGGTTCCTAGGTTCTTCATCATCATCACCATTTTTAGAAAATCTGGTGGTGATGGTGGAGGATTCTGTTGATGTCCACGAGGATTTCGTCGACGATCTCCTAGACGTCCCGCTAAATCATGGATCACACTCATTAGTTGATCCTCGGTACCTCTCCCTTCACGTCTCGGTCCAGTGGGCCTCGTCCTACTTGGTCCAGCTCCCTCAGGATTAGGACGGTTAGGACGATTCCGTCCATGACTTCCCGGTTCAACCGGTTCATCATGTCCTGGATACCTACGACGGGAGGTAACCGATCCGCCAGGACTCTCTAATGGTGATCCTCTATAACCTGATCTACTTGGCCCTTCAAAGCTTGTGTCTTCCCGATGAGCAATGGGGCAGGACTCTGATGACTCGGTGGATAACCATCCACCATGTGAGGGGGATATCCATCCTCCAACATGTGATCCCTCGAGTCCAGGATCACTAATGTCACGGAGTCCTAACTCCGCCATGGAATGTGGGGAGTTTTCATCGGTATAGTCGCGGTACCGAATCCGCGGCATATACTCCGGCATATACTCCGACACATCCTCTGACGGCTCTGAATCCGAAATATATCTAACCATAGGAGATCCACTGTGTCGTCCCGGATTGTCCTCGTTAGGTGGCATCACAGGCCAATCTCTATACACAGGAATACGACGGTGCGGTGGAGTACCCATCTGCCACAAATAACACGGTAAGTCTAATCCCATCTTATATAACCCAACAGCACAGGAACGTAATCAGTTTATCCTAATTGCCTTTTAGCGACATTTTGACTCGATAAAACGTTTGAAAACCAAGTCCCATTCAAGCACCGTAAAAACAATGCTCTGATACCACTTTTTGTAACGCCCCCGTTCATTATCTAAACCGGAGCGCCACTGATGAACGCTCGGGCATCCGTTCAGAGGTTCCCGGAACACATCCAAAATCCCTAGACTAGACTCCCAAGTGTTCCCCCCCGTCGGATACACCTCAAGGCTTGCCAACCCAAGACATACCCGATGGTTTGTTCGTCCGGACAAGGGCTAATATCTTATGAAACCCGAGATATTTTAAAAACTTACTTTTATATATCTTTTACATAAGATTTCCAACGGTTTACAAAGTATAAACGTTACGAGTCTAATACTCCAAAATGATCATGTACATAATAAATACTAATCATTTACTAAAAGGCGAAACAATCTACCACTGATTATCCTAACGTTCCTTCGTGTGCTCCCCAAAGGTCTACCCGCTACCACTGATTATCCTAACGTTCCTTCGTGTGCTCCCTAAAGGTCTACCCGCTAAAGGTTACCTGCAAAACAAGTTGAGTCGTGAGCACTAATTGCTCAGTGAGTCTAGGGTTTCCCTAAACAATTTCATTTCCCATCCAAACCCAAAATAACAATCAACACACAAGCAAGCAAAGCAATCAACGATCGGTTGTTAACGTTTTAATTCATAAGGCCTACGGGTAAACTATTCCCATCACATGTAACCAAAGGCATCCCTCGGTCCATAACCACAAAGGCTAAAGACCTAGAAACCTTAATCATTCATGTGGCCTTAAACATAAGGAAACCACATCTGGAATATGCATCGTCATGCCCCAGGCTGCAATCCCGTCTCTCCGTGTCCTCGTGTACTTAACCGAAATCTTTATCGGTCAAAACACGGCCAAAGGGAATATCTCACCACGTTCAATAGTTTTTATAAGTTTTACTAACACATAGGTTACGAGTAAACTTATAAAATTCATACTTAGCATTCATTAAGTATTTTCTTCACTTAGGAAAATACTTAACAACGCACGATTCATACTTAGCATTCATTAAGTATTTTCTTCACTTAGGAAAATACTTAACAACGCAACATGAACCTCAACCAAATAATATTCAACAATACTTAGCAAAATTCTAGATTTCGTGCTTGAACCTCTACGATTATAAATTCAAATGATCAAGCAAGCAAACACGAAACCCACTCAATTGTTTGCAGTAAAACAACAAACATAACCAAAGAACTCACCGATTACTTGGTGAAAGTATGCGATTCGATTCACTCAATGAATCCTACTCTCGGCTGCCTTACGATCAAACTGATGATCTTTCGGAGTGATGATCTGTCCCACTAGATCACACGAACATACTAAGGCAACACTTAGAGATTTCTCAAAGAAACTTATGGAAATTATTCGGACAATACCTAGATCGGAACAGAATGGTTTCAAGGTCTTCGGTGATTGTCTGGAATCAAACCGAAACTGATCCTACGAGTTTGAGATGGATCCGGCCATCGGATCAAGAAACTAAGGTCAGATTCAAGATCAACACGAAAAATCAAGTTGAACAAGACAAGATTTGGATCAAGAAACTTACCCTAAGTTTTTCCCGAAATTGCTCTAGAACGGTTCGCGGTGGCTAAAGATTTCGGACTGATCGGACAGAGTATCGCTCGGATAAACTGAACTGATCAAGGTGATCGGACAAGGTTTTGGTTCGGACAAAGGTTCGCGGTGGTTTAGAAATGTTCGGACAAAGGTTCGCGGTAGTTAAAGATTACGGACTGATTTGGCAAGGTCCAAGGCCTTGTTTATATAGGCTCGGCCAAGCTGGTGAAGCAGCTGGACACTAGGCGGATTGGATCCACCGAGGAAACTTCCTGCCGCAACATGTGGCAATGGACAAGCTTGCAGCTGCTTGTCATTGCTTCGGCCAAGGGTTTCGTAGGCCCCTCCTACTTGAGCTTGCTTCCCCCGTGGGTTTGCTTGGTGAGTCACCAAGCACCCAGGCAGGCAGCTTACTCACCAAGCACCCTAGCACACAGCTTAGTCACCGAGTAACCAAGCAAGTAGCTTAGTCATCGAGGTGCTTGGCTAGGTTTCGGCCAAAATCCAAGGGACTAATGGACTGATCCTTACCTTGCATCGAGTCTTTCCCTGAGCGCGGTTTACCCTTAAAAGATGGTCATTACAAAGGGTGACGGGAAAGTCTGAAGCGAGACAAGGTCTCAGTCATCGCGGTGGTGATCGGCAAAATGAGTCTGCCACGTGTCCCCTGGTTGCGTCTGACACCACGCCTGACACAGCCTGTCGCACGCGGTAGCGTCTTGACACCGCGTCTGAGACGACCTGACGCATGCGGTAGCGTCCTGACACCGCATCTGACAAGGCCTGAAGTATGCGGTAGCGTCCTGACCAGGTCTGACACCGCGCTGATCGAGCCTGACCGCCCTGAACTGCCGCGCCACGTGTCGGCCATGCACCAAATCGTCACAAACCGGAAATCCTTAGTTTTTCCCTATAATTAGAACCTTTCTCTTAGATTTTTATCACCATTCTCTTTGCTCCTTACCCATAGTTATTAGGGAGCTTAAACCCAGTAAAATTTTAGTTTTTTTGTTCGTCGTGGAAGGATTATGTGTACATCCGTGGTGAGTCTTAGCGAGGAATCTGTAGGTAACTCTTAAAGCGGTGGTAAGCTTTCCAGCCGGATCTTAAGTTATCTTTCTTAAGTTCTTTTGTCTAAGTCTAGATCTGTGTTCCTAGGTTCAGGAATCTCGGGATCTAAGGTGGTGAGCAAGTTAGCGGTGACGAACCACGAGTCTAAGCCAAATGAGTGAGTGCGGTGTTGTTTACCGTGTGTTGATGAGTCGAACACACGATTATTGCTTGCTGCTTGTTTAATATCGCTTAGGTTCGCATGCTAGAATTCTTTGCTTGGGTGGTTATTTTATTAAGTATTATTGCTTGATATTATGTGATGTTATGGTATTAAATCGCGTTATTAATCTTAGAGAAATCCCTTTGATTTGGGCTAAGTATTAGTAATGCAAGTGTGTGGATGACTTGTGTTCGTATGCATGTGGGTTTCATGGTTCTCACTTGATTGCATGTCCAAGTAAGCTGTTGGGTCGGATAGTCTTCTTTTGCGGGCTGCAGTCTTGGTAAATGATTAGCTCGCTTCATAAGTGATTGAGGCTTGAGATTGAATATTGGTAAAGACAAACAGTACCGAGGTTCTTAGTAGGGTGATGAGATCTTGCTAAGTATAGAGATCAAGGTGGGTTACTCATGGCAAGCGGGTGGTGTGAACTGTTGATGGATGCATTAGACCACATGTATTCGGACGTGAGCCTCGGTACAATGCGTGGTAAAATGATATGGGTTATTTTACCTTGTACGGAGAATGCATGTGTGGATCTAGTGACTAGATTGCATGCCTGCGGATTACATAAGTGTTATTAGACCATTGAGGTTCTTGGGAAAGTGTGGGATTTTCCTAAGTTCGGTTTAATAAACAATTGATGTAATGATGCGATTTGCTAGTCAAATCGGAATAAATTGCTTAGCGAAGTCTGTGTGATATTGCTAAGTATATTTATGTGATTTGTTGGTCGATTGTATGAATTGTTTGTTATTGTATGACATATTCGCACATTAAAAACACTTGTATTGGACGGTTCGACGTTTCCAGATGGAACACAGTTACACGGTACTTCGGTATTATGGGATAACCGTGAAAGCACGGAGGGTACTGGGGTAGCTCTCTTGGCCGTGCATACGCGACGGCGTAGTGAGGTTCGATGATGGACCTGGATACTTGTAGGCCTGTGTGGTTGCAAGATCATCGACGTTCCCGGAAATGGACGACGGAACCGCAAGGCCTTAAAAGATTAATAATCTAGACTTGCATTGCATATAGACTTAGTGTTTAGTAATCAATCCTTTGATTACTTGCCTTGTGTGGCACCGAGTCTTGTTTGTTGTCTTTGTGTGTTGATTGCTTGTTGCGTGCTACTTGATGCTTGTTATTTTGGGTTTGGGGGGATTGATTATGCATGTTTAGAGGGAGCCATACTCACTGAGTAATATTATATTACTCATCCCACTCTATTTGTTGCAGGTAACCAGTAGTCGGGAAAGCCTTAGTGGGAAGTCGGACGTTAAGCCAACAGTGTAGTTTGCATTGCAATTTGTAAAGTGGTATAGTATTTAATATGTATGATTTTGACTCAGGATATCCCAAACAATATTATTTTGTATTCATTTCAAAACATATTATATTATGTAATAAGAAAGGTTTTTCTCCAAACGTCTCCGAGTTTCTAATGATACTTAGTTTTGTCCGGATGTTCCAACCTTCCGGATTGGCTCGGGTTGGCAAGCTTGAGTCAGGTCGAGAGGGGACCGTTGTTCGGGACGAGGCTGTCCTCGGGTAGGCTTCATCCCCTCCGGCTAACCTGGTCTCGACCGTTCCCGAGCGGCGGTAGGTGCTGCAACTGGCGGCCGGTCAATGGGTCCGGCCGTCGGGGGCGTCACAGTCACCATGAATCAAGTAGTCACTGTTGGGGTCGGATTTCACCCGCTGAGCCTCAACCTCCAAAGTTATGACAAGCAACGCGCATGTCTCAAGCAAGCAAGAGATAGTATAACCCCTAGGTCATTTCACCCGCTGAAGAAGGTGAAGACCTCCTGAAAACTCCTAAGTCCTTTGAACCTTCTGCCTGTTGAAGGAACCTTCGAAGTGGTCTTTGTCTCAGGAGAAGCCATGATGCAGCGTCGGAGAGGTCACAGAGCCAGCAGAAGGCGCTGCAGAGACGAAGGCCGCCTGGCACCGATGTCACTGAGCAGTGACACCGATGACAGGCAGTGGTGCCGACGTCACTGCCCAGTGACGCCGATGTGCCTGGCCTCATCGGCACCCAGACAGTTGACATCGGCGCCAGAGCCTTTCCCATCGGCTTCAGGTCCTTCAGCGCTCGTCAGAACTTCAGCAAGGGTTCCAGAAGGTTCAGCATGTCAAAGCCCAGCAACGAAGCCCACATAAGGCTCGACCGACATAGGCGAAAAAGGAAATCCCTAAGGGTTTAGGAAAAAGGCTTAGCCGACTTAGGGGGTTATATATAGAGGAATGCAAAACACTTGTAACGGATATATTCACAATTTTTATCACACAAGCAATACAAAGCAATTACAAACCCTAATTTCTCTCTGCTCATCATTGTTCTTCATAGCTTATCTTCAGAAATCTCTTCTTCCTTTCGAAACCCTTACAAATCTAATTGTGCGAATTCCGGCATCCACAATTTGGCGCCGACTAAGGGGAATTTAGAGAATTTCTTACACCAAAAAGATACGTAACAACTCAAAGATGGTGAGTGGCGAAGAGAACGCGTCCCGCAGAGACAACCGGGAAAGAGAACCCTCGATCGAAGCTACCGCTGCAAAAGCCCCTGCTCGTGACGACCTAACCGAGGTGAAGAAGATGCTAGAAGACTTCTTCACTGAGCAGAAGAAGCAAGCCAAGATGATCGAAGAGAACTCGAAGGAACTGAAAGCTCTTTCGCGAAGAAAACGCGAAAGACCCAGCACGACGAGGCTCAGAGCGCGCGTCGATCCTCAACGCCTCGACTTCTCAGCGCCTCGCACTACTCGAGAGAACCCAGAGGATTTACCACCACCACCTCCGCGTCGAGAAACGGACAAGCCCCCCGAACGCGTCGTAGACGTCTCCGACGGAGAGGAACCAGCTCCCGCAAAGCGTACACGGGCGGAAGGTCCAGAAGGAAACCGACAAGAACCACGCGCCCCCGACACTCGAAGCGCGTCAAGCTCTTCCAAGACAGAGATTGTGGGGGACACCGCGGAATACTCCAACTACTCTAGCGAAGAGAGGTGCAAGAAGGAGCAGGAGCGCAGAGCATTCAAACGCTCTTACGCCGAAGAGCTCGCTGCGGTTAAAGCTCAGATGGATCGGGTGACCTCAGACCTAAAGTTCACCCAATCGCAGATGCATCAGGGAACGGGAAAGGCTCCTGCCATCGCCCAGGTTCTAGAAAAGGCGAGGAACACGCCCTTCGACGAACGAATCGGGAAAACGAAAATCTCCGATCCAGGAAGGATCAAGTTACCCATCTACGAAGGAACCACTGACCCTTCTGATCATCTCATGGAATTCGAAGTTGCCTTGGGAAGAGCGAACTTCAAAGAAACCGAAAAAGACATCGTCTATTGCAAGCTGTTCGTGGAAAGTCTTAAAGGACCCGCGCTACAATGGTTCTACAAGCTGGATAAAAATTCACTCCACACTTTTCTTCAGCTTTCCGAATGGTTCGTCCAACACTACAACATCTTTATGGAACGGAAGATCTACGATTCAGAACTGTGGAACAACAAGCAAGGCGAAAACGAGAGCCTTCGATCATTCATGACGAGGTTCAAAAGCACGCTTTCAAAGGTCGAAGGCATCAGCAACAAGTCAGCCCTGGAGGCCCTGCGAGGGGCACTTCGGTGCCCATCCCCATTCTGGCAAGAGATGAGCGTCAACACGCCGATAACAAATCAAGACGCTCTCCATCGTGCAGCCGACTTCGCTCGCACCGAAGAGGAAATCCAAGCCAGGAAAGGCGGAAAGACCAAACAAGCAAGCGAACCAGCCAAAGTCGCTGTACCTAAGAAAAGCAACCCCGCCTACGTTCAATACGAAGAAGGATCCGGAGGGGCTCATAACTATCAAGTGGAGTCGTCGGGTCGCGGACGCGGAAGAGGCCGTGGGCGCGGTCGCGGAAGAGGAACTTGGAACAACACTTGGACTAGAGAATCAAAGGACTATGACGAGAAACTATACTGTGATTTCCACAAGGCAAGTGGTCACTCCACCGCAAGGTGTCGCGAGCTAGGGCGACAACTCATAGCCAAGCTCACAGAGGGCACCTTGAAAAACAACACAGCTTGTCAGATTTCAAGCCAGTGGAGAGAGCTCCCGCTAACGTCGAGGAACAAGCAGATACTCCCAGACGCCAACGCCGCGACGATGGCATGGAGAACAAACACACAGCACGAAACCCGAGGCAAACAATAAAAATCACCAAGTGATGGTTACCTCTTCTCTCCCATCTGGTCCTGACAAGGTCAATGCAGTCCGCCTCGACGGTCCTCTCGGAGATCTCAGCAAAAAAGAAACGGTACTCGAAGTGGTCATCCTTGCTCGGGAACCCATTGATAAGGGCCATTCCCGATGAGTTGGTCACGCTGTGTTTAAGCTCTTCGCTTAGACCACGAGTCCTGAAGTCCGTCAAGTAGGATAAGTTCTCGATGCTAATGTCAACGCCGCATTCTCTACTCAACACGTAGATACCGAGAAGGTGTCTAATGCCCCTAGGGTTAATCTGAGCAAGACAGACACCGTTGACCGCCAGAAAACGCATGAGGAAGCGGGGCAGTGGAAACCAGAGCAGGCACTGATCAAAGTAGTTCTCGAACAAAGTCATGTATCCCGCAGGCGGGGCGTCAGCTCTATCAGCGGGAGTAGGAGCAACTAGCACGATCTCCTCTGAAATCCCGCAGTGCCTACGGAGTCGCCTCAACGACTTCGGATCCGAGAGAGAAGACCCAGGAGGATCAGGACAAACCTTGGCCCTCACTTTCTTCTTAGCCTTCTTAGCTTTCTTTGGTTGCCCGACCTCATCAAGCGTGTTCTCATCATCGCTTTCGTCGTCAGAAGATCGAGAACCAGATGAAGAGGAGGAAGACGATGCGAAAGCTTTCCCCGGGGGAAGGTCAGGATCCTCATCATTCAACGGGAAAATCTCGTCCTCAACCACGGTGTCATTATCGTGAAAAGCCTCTAAGCTGTCAGCACCGATTCCGATACCTTCAACCCATGTCGGGGCCCTGCTTCCCGGAAGTACATCAGCGACAACGGGATCATCAAAACCCGTGAGCCGCCTTGTGTCGTCGTCACTCGTCGAGGCTACCATGACAGGAACACAACAAGACAGCTTCGGCATGGTAGTGCCCGATGACGTTTGAGGGGTATCAAGGAACGAGCTCATCGGTGCGTTCACCCGAGACGTCGGGTCGGGTGGTGGCGGCATTGGGACATCGTCACCCGCGAAGGACGACGCCGGCCCGTCGTCAACACGGGTTGACCCCGATGTCGTCAAGTCATCGGTGCATACCCCGATGTCGTCAACACGGGTTGACCCCGATGCCGTCGTCAACACGGGTCGACCCGATGACCTTGGAGACATCGGGACCTCATCGTCGTCGGAGCATCTCATCGGCTTCGGTGCGATCCGATCGCCGGGAACGAGGCCGCCGGTGGGTGCGCGAGCGGAAGCTTCATCAACACCTATATCCTCCATAAGCACAAGTTACCTACATCAAAATCAATCAACAAGAGTTCAACAATCTACTCAAATCAAAAGTTCCATTCATTGACAATCAAAGCTTATACACAAAGCCGAAGCAAGATTCATCAAGCAATTATCAAATCCAAGGATTCATCATGAATCTAGCAACTAGTTCTTCATGAAAAATGGTAAGATCCACCACATTTGAAGGGACTAAAAAGCTTCGAAGGAAAGGAAAGCTTTGGTGGAGATGAGAAGGGAAACTTACCAAAAGGACCAAGAAGACTTCGGTGTGGTCGGAAAAAGCGCGAACGGCGACGGAGGCTGAGCTTGGCGGCCGGCGGCGCCCAAAGGAAAAAGAGGAAGAAGAAAAGTAAAAAAAAAACTAGGGAAGAAAAGTGGAAGAGAAAGGAAGAAAGGAAAAAGGGGAAAAAGGTTTTTCTTTCCCTCAAGCGGGTCCCGAAAGTATTCAGACGGGTTCTCGTTCATCGGAGTTCATCTTTCCCGTTGCGAAAAACATCGTTAACATCAACAAACGCAACGCCGAGTCTTAAAATCTCCGGAACCAAAAAAAAAAAAACTTTTTCAGCAAATTTCAAACACGTACAGATGAAAGTCTTTTGATCTTCAGTAAGGTCTTAAAATCCTTAAGTGCGGATATCATTGACAGCAGCAGACGCTGTCAGCTCTCGCAAGCAGAGCACGGAGTCTTAAAATCTTCGAAAAAACAGGAAAACAACGTTTACCGTGTTATCAACACAAAGGGTTCACGCCTACAATATCATAACTTTGAACAGCTAATCTCGACGCTCAATGGTCCTTAAACTCGATACTGTTATCATTAACACTACCGAGCTGGGGGGCTAACTGTTGGGGTCGGATTTCACCCGCTGAGCCTCAACCTCCAAAGTTATGACAAGCAACGCGCATGTCTCAAGCAAGCAAGAGATAGTATAACCCCTAGGTCATTTCACCCGCTGAAGAAGGTGAAGACCTCCTGAAAACTCCTAAGTCCTTTGAACCTTCTGCCTGTTGAAGGAACCTTCGAAGTGGTCTTTGTCTCAGGAGAAGCCATGATGCAGCGTCGGAGAGGTCACAGAGCCAGCAGAAGGCGCTGCAGAGACGAAGGCCGCCTGGCACCGATGTCACTGAGCAGTGACACCGATGACAGGCAGTGGTGCCGACGTCACTGCCCAGTGACGCCGATGTGCCTGGCCTCATCGGCACCCAGACAGTTGACATCGGCGCCAGAGCCTTTCCCATCGGCTTCAGGTCCTTCAGCGCTCGTCAGAACTTCAGCAAGGGTTCCAGAAGGTTCAGCATGTCAAAGCCCAGCAACGAAGCCCACATAAGGCTCGACCGACATAGGCGAAAAAGGAAATCCCTAAGGGTTTAGGAAAAAGGCTTAGCCGACTTAGGGGGTTATATATAGAGGAATGCAAAACACTTGTAACGGATATATTCACAATTTTTATCACACAAGCAATACAAAGCAATTACAAACCCTAATTTCTCTCTGCTCATCATTGTTCTTCATAGCTTATCTTCAGAAATCTCTTCTTCCTTTCGAAACCCTTACAAATCTAATTGTGCGAATTCCGGCATCCACAGTCACCATGAGTCCAGCAGCAACAAAGAGCCTTCCTCTCCCGAACGAAGTGAAGAACAGCCAAACCCCACTGATGTTGCTCCAAACACCACTGCAAACCTTGTAACAAAAATAAAAAACATGATGGAAGGCTTCTTTAAGGAAACAAGGAAGCAGAGGGAAGACAACAAAGCCCTAAGAAGCGAGATGCGAGCGAGGTCTCGCAGGAAGCGTCCCAGATCGAGATTCGCTTAACGAGCAAGGGGTTTCATGTAACACCCACATCTCAGACTATGATTCCAGACCCAAGTGTTCGACAAAAATTGGTATCTTCATTACTCTAAAATTTCTCGATTATATTGTGTGGTAAATTACAACATATGGGTACTAGATTCACAACGCCTTGGGAAAGTCTTCCTCCATTGCCTGCTGCTCCCTCCTGCCTTGCCGTCCTATGGTCCACCTGCCCGGATGTCCTATCCTGTGCACTGGTAAGGGGGTGAGTATTGAATACTCAGTAAGACGGTCTACTCCGTCTCACAACCTAAAACTACCTAACTATTCTAAAACCCTACAACCCCACACACACCCTTAGCACTACTTGTCAGGTACTGTGTCTCACGGTCAACCCTTTGGCGGTGATACAACTCATCAACTCTTTCCGGGAATTGCTGGCAGCCCATACTCATGTCGGACACTCTGGCAGCCACTTAACTCTTGTCGGGCACTCTAGCAGCCCCTTAACTCTTGCCGGGCACTCTGGCAGCCCCTTAACTCTACACCAGCAAGTTGGTAACTACAAACACCGGGCCAGTAAACTAGTATGCATGGCACTCTGGCAGCCACTCCTCTCAGGTCGGCCCGTCGGTGGACCATCATGTACTGGGCACTCTGGCCTCTTCTAGCGAGCAGCAGAACGCTAGGTCTTCGTGCCATCTTTCAGGCCAAACACAAACAAGGCAGAACGCATGCTCATACATGCACCCTATGCGGTAATTAAATTGGTGGCATTGTGAACCTACTATCCTACCGGTTTAACATGACCTAAACTACTAAACTATCCTAAGGTTCACAATAAAGCTATCTACTCATTTTAATCCTAGTCCATTATACCTCTACGTTCTCAAGCAATAGCCGAAGCATTTCAAGCAATACCTTTTGCCTCGTATGGTCGGCCCCAGGTAAGCATGGCTATCCCAATACGTTACCCATGACACATCTATGGCCATACGGCGACCGTCCTTGCAAAAATACAAACATAAACTTATCCGTTAATTGTGGAAGACTCACGGTCCAGCCTTGCCCATCACTGGCCTAAGTGTTCCCTTGGCCTTGCCTCTAACCCTGGAGTCGTATGTGGCCGTACGAGTTTGCTAAGCCTCCTTAGCGCTCCTCTTGTTGGCTTACACCATCTAGACTCTATATCAAGTTGACTAAGGCGTGCCCGAACAACTATCAAGTTGCCCGATCACTACCTGTCTGGCCTACGACATTCTCTAGTAGTCTCCCGAGCCCATCAAACAAGTGAACCATCAAGTACTGTCACTACCTTGCGGTGGTAACTCTACCATAGCTCTATTTTGTGGTTTAATGATCGGTTAGTATCAGACCTTTCATTCTGCCACGCTAATCCTCACATTTGGCCCACCAGCTCCCTTTTCACAGTATAGTCGGCCTATGCATGACTCTATCTAACTTCCTAAACTATATGCGGTGCGAGTTAAAGCTAAGCATGATCCTGCCATGGCTAGCTTCCAGTCCGCCAAACAACGAGTCACTCTTGGGCCAGCTTATGCCGAGCCAAGTTTCCTCGAGATACAAGGCTGAGTCTCACGGCAGAACTCCTTCGTCCGTGCACCCTCGCCAAGATCCATTGTGATAGCCGAGTCACTTGGTAAGCTGTGTTAGCCTTGCCTTGCTCCTCTACTGTCTCATCTACGAGTCCATAGCCAGATCGCCATGATCTGACCGGATGCTCTGCCACTGTCGGTAAGCCAAGCATGCTTTTGATTACCGGGCGTGATTACGAACCGACGTCGTATCGATCACACTCGAGGCCTTACCGGTCCGCGGCACAGTGGTTGGTACTGCCCGCCTAGCTTTCTCTCCGATCACCGATGCCTTCACCAATGATTACCGGTTTGTTCATCGCGGACGAACAAAGTATCGTACCGATACACCGAGACCTACACGAGGCTCACCGATGCCTGTCAGCGATCACATCGCGGACTGCCCTTGCGGACTGCTCAGTTATCCCGGTGGCCAGTGGTAGATTGATCGTAGGCCTCCCCGAGGGCCTATCGACGCATCCATATGGTCTGATCGTAGATACTACCTGATAGCCATTATTGGCACTGTCGGATCGTCGAGTGTCCGTACCGATTTCTCACCGATACGTCTATCGAGGAATGATCCGAGGCTCACTCGTCCTGATCATCGATCAGCCTTCTTCTCGCGGTGCCTGCCCAAGGCGTCACCGGGCCCTGTCGAGGCACCACCAAGCATTGAGGCCCTCTCGAGGCGTCACCGATGCCCTATCGAGGCGTCCTCAGCTTAACTCTAGGACACTCGGTACCCAATCGTGTTGTCACCGGTATCTGACCGATAACAACCCTTGGCGCTACCGAGGCCTACCATTGCTACCCAGTCGTGTTGTCATCGAGGCACCCCGAGGCCATACCGATGCCAACCCTTGGCGCTACCAACACTTCCGATCGTGTACGGATCACCATCAACAAAAGACCACAACTACTAAACTACTACTATACTACTCTACCCTAACCCGTACTACTAAGACTACCGCATGAAAGCTATAAAGGAGAAGAATAGAGAGGGAGTATTAGGTACGGATCGCGTCTTACCTTATACCGCTGCTCTATAGGGTGGGGTGCCGAGTTCCTTCTCGAGCTCCTCCTATTCTTTCTCTCCTAAGCGTTTATCTTTGGCTCTGGAGAGAAGAGAATGTTTTGGTGTGTAAATAATGAGCTCCCTAGCTCCCTATTTATACTAAACCAAAAACCCTAAGGAGAATATCCACTTTCCTTATTTTTCTCCACCTCCTTACTACATGGGCCGAAAGCCCACTCTCTTTCTCCTTCTCTCCACGTTTTCCTTCTTTCCCTTTTCGCCCCTCCTTACTAATTCTTTACCTACGTGCCTTAGTTACCCATTCCTAAGACCCGCGCGGCCTGCTTTCCTTCTAAGTTTTTCCCCAAAACCCACCTCTCCGGTTTTGGGATGTTACATTTCAACCCTAGCAACCTCAATTTTGACACTCCGCAAACTATGCGTAGTGAGCGAGACGACCTTCCTTCTCCTCCCCCTCGTCGGAAGACAGCTCCAAGCCCAGAAAGAGTTTTCTAAACCTCGTCTGATGGTGCCCAGAATTACCCTCGCGGACCAAGAGCTGGCAACGCAAGGACCAACCCTCGCAGACAAAGTACCAAGGAGACAAGGGCGAGCCCTCGCAGACAAAGGCCTGAGGACCCGATGGCAACCCCACGAAGAGGGTACTCAACACAAAGCTACGCCTCCTCTACTGACGGGACTCGATCCTAAATGGGGTGGGAAGGGTCAGACAACAGCTATCTTAGCTATGTCAACACTAGAGAAGGTCGCTTTGCAAACGAACGATCAAGGTTCGACCGAGAGCGCGAGAACCTGCTTCAAGCTCAAAAGACCGAGATGGACAAGATGCGGACGCATATGGAGCAGACTTTCTCCAATATGAAGTCGGAGTTCTTCCGAAGCGCAGGGAAAGCTCCAGAGATTAACCGCGTACTGGAGGAAGCACAGAACACACCGTTCACAGAACCGATTGAGAGGGCCATTGTCTCTGACCCATGAAGAGTCAAGCTTCAACTTTATGAAGGTACGACTAACCCTCAAGATCATCTCCTGAGCTTATCTGTAACTATGCAAAGAGCGAACTTCAAAGAACACGAGAAGGACATCGGGCATTGCAAGATGTTTGTGGAGAGCCTCAAAGGGCCTGCTCTCCAGTGGTTTTATAGGATAAAGAAGAACTCCATTGTTAGCTTCGAACAACTCTCTGCGATGTTTGTACAACACTACGACGTGGTTTTGGAGCCTAAGACCTATGATTGAGGACTGTGGAACACAAAACAAGAGAAGGACGAACCCTTACAGGCCTTCATGACTAGGTTCAGGGAGATGTTATCCAAGGCAGAAGGAGTAACAAGCGAGTCCGCTTTAGCAGCCTTAAGCCAATCGCTCCTATGCCCTTCTCCTTTCTGGACGGGGATGACCTTAAACAAACCAGTTTTCATCCAAGACGCCCTCCATCGGTCCGTCAACTTCATTGCAGTCGAGGAAGGCATCCTTGGTAAAACATAAAAGGCCGGAAAGGCTAAGAAAGCATGCGATACATCGGCCCCTGCACAGAAGAATAATCCTAGCTATGTCAAACATGAAGAAGGATTCAAAGGAGCCCACAATTATCAAGTGGACTCGCGGACTCGCCATCCTTTGGTTACGGCCGAGGATAAGGTCGCGGATGCAGCAAAGGCACCTAGAACAACACTTGGACCAGGGATCAAAGCGAGTACAATGACAAGCTGTACTGCGACTTTCACAAGGCAAGCGGGCATTCAACTACGAGGTGCTGTGAATTGGGGCGACAGCTTATTGCCAAATTAACCAGTGGGACCTTGAAGCCAAAGAACACCTTGCTAGACTTCAAACCCAAAGAAGTGCAAGCTCCTGCTAACACCAATCCAACAGCGGAGAACCCTAGACGTCATCGTCGCGACAACGATCCTGAAAATGGAGATCCAAATGATGTCATCGCCATGATAATGGGAGGATCACATTATTGCGCCGACAACATCCCTGTAATCGAGGTATATCAGCAACGCGCTGACGTCTGCGCAAACATATCAGCACCAGCTAAGCCTAGACTTTCTAGCGATCCCATCACCTTTGATGAACATGACACTGAAGGACTCGATCAACCACACAATGACCCCCTGGTAATCAACTTAACCGTATATGATTTTAACGTTGCTCGCGTTCTCATAGATAGAAGAAACTCGGTGGACGTCGTCTTCAAAAACACACAGGAGAGGATGAAGGTAGATATGTCTATGATCAAGGGAAAGCCTAAACCCCTGATTGGCTTTACTGGGACATATCGATGACAATGGGAACAATACGCTTACCCGTCCAAGCTGGCAACATCAAGAAGACGGTGGATTTCACAGTCTCGGATCACCCAGCCATGTATAATATGATCATGGGAACTCCCTGGCTCAACCAGATGCGAGCAGTGCCTTCAACATACCATTTATGCCTCAAGTTTCCTACACCCATCAGTGTAAAAATGATATGGGGCAACCAGAAGGAGTCCCGTATGTGTTTCATGGTAGAGCACAAGCTGAGGAACACCGAGAAAAAGAAAGAGGACTCTTCACCTCAAGAATCACGAAAGAGAACAAGGACCAGCTCCGAACAGGTCAAAGATTTGACCAATCTTCTATAGCAGTTACAGCTCGCAGGAGCTACTGAAAACGCAGAGCCAACGCGTCTGCAAGTAGCAAGGTCTGCAGCCTGTCACCACCGCGAACCTGCTTCACCGAAGTCATCAGACCCGATGTCACAGAAGAGACAAAGACTTGCTTCCCCGATGACATCGAGTTTGACGGCTCCAAGGCCCGATGACTTCGGATCCGATGTTTTGGCCACCGAAGTCTCCGCCTCACCAATGTCGAACAACAACCACCACACCACTCCCTGATTGCATGCAAGGCACTCGAAGGGTACTGTCACTTGTATCTCTAGAGGCCTCTGGAATGAACTACGAGGCGACTTGATACCTGTCAAGGGTACGTAGGCAGCTTGTTTCCGGACGAGTTCAGTTGCCCTCAAGAGGGGGGGAGTGGGGTACGTATACTCGTATACTCCCATCCTTTACTTCCACCATGCTGGAAAACATCAAACAAATACATCATTCTCTGGATTTATTAGACAAGTCTCATGGACTTCGTCTACATCCTTCTTAGGATTTACACGACAAGTCTTAACGACTCCATATACATCCTTCTTGGGATTCACTAGACACAGGTCTAGACTACTTCATTCAGCTACATTTTCATTGACTTTACGTCAACATCATTCCGCATAGAGTAAGAAACTGGAAAGCCCATTGGGCTTTTAATGGGTCTAATTTAAAATGGAAAAAATGCTTCCGACCGACCTAAAAAAAAGACATTAACATGAACAAAATCCAAACAAGAGTTTAAGAACAAACATAAACACAAAAAAAAAAAAAAGAACAAACATAAACATAAGGGATAATTGGCTAAATAGCCATAAAAAAATTACAATTATTAAAGTAGCCAAAATCGCTAAATCCAAAGGATGATAATTTGCCACATATGCCTATTTTGGCTACTTTATTAATTATAATTTTTTTGTGGGTTATTTAGCCAATTAACCCTAAACATAACTAGAGTTTGTGTTGACGGAAAAAAAAAAAATCAAAACCAATTCCAAATCCAAGATGTCAAATTCCGGGGAAGAACCGACAAAGAAGAGATTGAAGCTTTCTTCTTCTTGTCCACCTTGTGGGTTATCTTCATTACCAGAAGAGATGGATTTGAGTTGCTTGGCTCGTGTCTCAAGGTTAGACCATACTTCCTTATCTCTTGTCTCTAAGTCGTATCGTTCTCTATTGGCTTCGCCTGACTTCTACAATTTCCGATCGCTATTAGGTTGCACTGAAAACTGCATCTATCTATGTTTACGCATCCCTCCAGACCCAAATCCACGATGGTTCATGTTTTTACCAAAAACCCTAGATCGTTCTTGTAGGTTAGTCTCAGTCCGGTCACACTTTTATCAGCCACCGGAAGTATCCTCTGTGGTGGCTCATGGTTTTGGAATATATGTCATTGGTGGGAGGATTGGAGGGAGACGTTCGTCGAGTGTCTTGTTCTTGGATTGTCGATCTCACACATGGACCACTCTCCCTCCCATGTGAGTGGCTCGATGTAATGCTGCAGCTGGTGTAGTGGACGGGAAGATCTACGTGTTGGCGGGGTGCGAGGATTGGGATTCCCTAAAGTGGGGAGAGGTTTTCGACCCAAAAACTCAGACTTGGGAGGTTTTGTCAATGCCACCGAATCAGTATGGTTTACGAGAAGAACCCTTGATGTACGACAACGTTGTCATGGACAAGAAGATTTTCGCTGCGAATGCGTCAGGGAGAGGTTTGATTTACATACCGAGTGAAGGTAAATGGGAGAGAGGGAATAAGGATATGTCCGGAACTAGAAGGGATTGGTATGTGATTGAGAATGTCATGTATTGTTGTGAATTGGTGGGCGTATAATGTGGTGTGAGGTAGGCGAATTGGAGTGTCGAGAACCTGAGGTGATGGAGTGGACAGAGGTGATGGGGTTGGAGGCTCTAAAAGAAGCTCTTTGTGCCTCCAAATTGGTTAACTATGGTGGAGGGATGTCGGATCATTGGGAGTCGGTAAAAAGGCAGGCCATAGCGCATGGAATGCCACCACTGGAACTCGACGATGTACTTCCCGGTCATAGACTGAGCAGCTCTCCTTCCAACATGTTAATCTTTTGGGATGTGCTTGGTCCTGAGAGTTTGGAGATTCGGTGTGCGGAGATCTCTCTGGAGAGACGCTAGGAGAAAAGTGAGATTTGGGGCAACATTGAGTGGTCGAAATCTGTTATGACACTCGATCGTTCTCCTCCACATCAAGATCGCTGTAAAATTTTGTACTCTCTATCTCTCAACCTTTGAATCTATTTAAATACTTCGAACTTTCTATTAGTCTCTTTGTCTAATTCTTATATATTATGTTGGTATTTTTATTTAAGCCTCTGGAAGTGAACATTTTTAGAGGGGAGGTCAAGTAGTGCAATGCCTCTGGACCTCACTTCCTCCCCTCATATTTAGGGGCCCACATTTTTTATTTTAAAAAAAATATATATAAATTAACAAAATTTTAAATAAAAAATAAATAAAAAGGCCTATAATTTTTTTCAAAAACATTCAGGAGAGTTGGTAAAGGGTTACAAGTCAGTTACAAAGTGCGACTGGTTTGCCACTAATCTTCTTAAAACTACACGTTTAGAACTCCATCATCGAATATTTATAATAAAGATCACCATCTTCACATTTTGATATGTATATGTTTCAATTTAGAATTAAGAGTGGTCACACATTCGTCACATATTGTGACTGACTTCCGACTCTCTTCATTTAGACACAAACTTATACCCTAAACCATGATTTAATAGGTTATAAGTATTTATCATGTTTTCAATGGCTCAATCAGTTAACCGACATAATCAATAGGTTGCCATAAACAGTTGGCCAACACTTTTTTCATTTTCCCAATTTTTATCGGAGTGGCGAAGTAGTAGCAAAGTTGCGACTATTTGTTTGTAAAAGCTAATCAGTCGCAAATTTACGACTACTTTGTGTCTTTGTTTTGTAGTCGAGGATCAATGTTAGATTAGTCGTAAATGTGAGATCAGTTTGCGACTATCTTCGTTAGTCGCAAAAGTGCGACTGCTTTGCGATTACTCTTTTTGGTGTTGTAAATACGTCGTAAATCAGTCTCTAATACGTCGTTCTTTTTTGCGACTAATAAAAATAGTAACAAGTGGTAGTCACTCATGGACTGTTTTCTTATAGTGTTTATATTTGGACAATTGAATCATGTCTGTAAAAGAAAAAAAAAATTCCTTCTTTAACGATTTCACAAATTGGAACCATAGCTCTTTGTCAAACCAGTAAAAGTGCGTCGTTTAAATAGATTTATTTGTAGTTTCACATCTTTAAATCGTTTAATGCATCATTCCACTCTATTAAGAACACTCAAGAAAAATCATGCCACACCCAAGTATGGCTTCGTTTACTACACACCTCTGCTTCGTCAAGCAAAGAAAAATCGCAAGAGAAAGATCGCGCTGACATTAGTTGCTAAAGCCGCTTTTGCCGTTAGGTGTGGTGTTCTTGGTGATGGCCAAAATAAAAATATGGGACTAGTAAGCCGTGGTAAGCTTGAAGCGGGGTTGAGAAATCTTAATGCAAGAGATTTAACTAAATCCAAAGGTAAATCTAAAGCTAAATTTGGGCTTGAAATTGGTGCGACTCAGTAGGTGCGGTTGCGGGAGTTTGCGGAAGCAGACGAGTGCGGTTTCAAGTTTTACTAAGCAATTTATACGTCTGGCGCAGCGGTTGTAAATTAGTGCGTTTGTGAAATGTTTATAACTGGTTGATTAGCGGACGGTAGCGGTTACACAATAAATTAACAATATAAAAATATTACATAGTAATAAAAACATCAAAACCCGTATTATTATAAACAAATATAACAACCATTAATTTAATATAATTAGTATTAGAGGTTTAAAGCGGTACGGAACAGTATAAAGCGTTTTCTATAATTGTTTGTCAAATGCTACTAACCGCAACCGCCCGCAAAAGCAGTGTTTGCGGCTGGCAAGGTAGCGGATGAACCAATCAAGCTCAAAGCATGAGACGGTTGATGATCAATTGGTGGAAATCCCCCATGGAGGAGAAGAATAAGAGAGAGTTCCAACGATGATTTTCTTACTGAATTTGCGTTCCCTCTTTGCGTTTATGCGTTCTTGAATCTTGTCCAAGCTTTGAAAAACCATTTTTGTTTTTTTATATTTTTTTTTTTTTTGCTAAATTGTTTTTTTTATACTTGGCAGGGAAAAATATTTGTTTCCTTTTTTTATCAATCTTTCTTTGGCTTTTTTTTTCTTGGTTTAAAATTTTTTTTATTTCCTTTTAAAAAAAAAGGAAACATAAACAAAATCCAAACAGAAATAGGAGTTTGAGTTAAATCCCTATATAACAAAGATTGATTGTATTATATTCTCTGTTATAATATTTTCTGTTAACAAAACATAAACGATGTCAAATTCCGGGGAAGAACCGACAAAGAAGAGATTGAAGCTTTCTTCTTCTTGTCCACCTTGTGGGTTATCTTCATTACCAGAAGAGATGGATTTGAGTTGCTTGGCTCGTGTCTCAAGGTTAGACCATACTTCCTTATCTCTTGTCTCTAAGTCGTACCGTTCTCTATTGGCTTCGCCTGACTTCTACAATTTCCGATCGCTATTAGGTTGCACTGAAAACTGCATCTATCTATGTTTACGCATCCCTCCAGACCCAAATCCACGATGGTTCATGTTTTTACCAAAAACCCTAGATCGTTCTTGTAGGTTAGTCTCAGTCCGGTCACACTTTTATCAGCCACCGGAAGTATCCTCTGTGGTGGCTCATGGTTTTGGAATATATGTCATTGGTGGGAGGATTGGAGGGAGACGCTCGTCGAGTGTCTTGTTCTTGGATTGTCGATCTCACACATGGACCACTCTCCCTCCCATGGGAGTGGCTCGATGTAATGCTGCAGCTGGTGTAGTGGACGGGAAGATCTACGTGTTGGGGGGTTGCGAGGATTGGAATTCCCTAAAAGTGGGGAGAGGTTTTCGACCCAAAAACTCAGACTTGGGAGGTTTTGTCACACTACAAGAAAGCAGGGTAAGAGTGACTCCCAAATCAGTCACAGTTTAGTCGCAAAACCAGCATTAGTTACTATTTTGTGACTAAAAAAAGTAGTCGCAATTGTCTCCTCGCAAATTAAGTTAGTCGCAAAGTAGTCGCAAATTTGCGACTAAAATGTGATTAACTTTAGCAGTCGTTAAACAGCGACTATTTTGTCACTTGAGTCTTTGGTTGTATATTTGCGACTAATTCGTGACTAACTTAATGAATCGTAAAAGTGCGACTATCTTGCGACAAGCTTATGTGGTCGTATATTGTGACTAATGTGTTATTACGAATAACTGCTCCGGTTCGTCACAAATTGGTAACTTAACCGTCACAAAGTTTGTGTATGTATGTTGTATTTGGTCACAAATCAGTCATAAACCAATCACAAATCAGTCCCAAATTAGTTACAAGTTATGACTATTTTGCATCTAATACTAACAAAAATATGCATATATTGTTTCCAATTACAAATTCTAAAAGCTTGAGATTAATGAATACATAAAACGTTTATATTACATACCAAAAGATTAACAATAAACGTTTTAACAAAAGATATTCAAACATGCAATATTTTGCAAAATTAAAGTTCTACAAAAGAAGGTAATAAAACGGTTACATACTTAGGCGTTCTCGTTTTCTTGAGGATCTTCTGGTTCTTCCAACAAAGCAGTCACGTCGGGATCCTACTATTTTAGAAAGTTGACAAGCTTGTCCAGGGTTGCGAGTCGAGCATCAAATCTACGTTGAGCCTCATCCCGTTTGGCATTGTCCTTGTCGTGCTCAGAAATCCTCTCAACAGCTTCTAGTTTTTGTTGCAAGCTTAAAAATCCAGAAGAAGATGAGCTTCAATAATTTATCTTCCTCTTGCATACCACGTAACAAAGTTGTCCCACTCCAAATTGATTGTCCTTGGAATGTATTGGAGTGCACTAAAACAATAAAATTAAAAAACAAATCAACCAAAACTTGATTCACAATTGAAAAGCATAATGATTCACATAATAAGAATGATTCATAATTGAAAAGCAGAACCTAATCATTGAATAATATGCATATGCATCAAAGCTGAGACCAAAATGATGAAATTCCTGTGTAAAGAAGATGATGAAAGAAATTACCTTAAGAAAAGTGTCATTCTCTTCTTCAATGATGAGGGTACGAAGAGTTGAGTTTTTAGACCCATTATCTACACTTGCCTTGTCTAGAAGCAGAGCAGTAATAGGCATCCGGTAAACCTGCACATAAATTGAAAGACCATGTAAGAAACAAATACCATAGCAACACAGTATACATTGCAGCAAATTGTTCTAAATTGCTCAATGACAAAAAGCTTGTGGAAGTTCTCCTTTTCATAAATTGGATATATCAATGCCCCAAATGCGTTTGAAAATCTAAAGTAGAGAATCAAGGGGTTAAAATCTAAACTATACTGAGCATAACCAACAAGACTCGCATAATGTACAAGAGCCCAAAAGAAACAAACAATTATGAATTACCTGCCAATAGATGTAATGTATAGAGCCAATCGATCAATCCCTCTTTGGCTTTGAGTAAATCTCTACAAGTTTCCGTGAATACGAATAAGAAAACCACAAAACATCATTAGATAAACCTCAAGAACAAGTAGACTAGAACTACCCAAGAAGGAGTTTAACAGAGAACCATTGTTATAAGACAATGTATGTTTTATTTTTACCGTTCATCTCCACGGTGTTATCAACAAGAAGATTCATGAACTAGTTAGTCACTCATAAAAGTTCCAATAACCATTCGGTTAGCATTACGCTTGGCTGCATTAAAAATACAAATTATCAAACTCAAGACACATACCAAGGTGATAGTCTAGTAAAATATATATTTTTCATAGATATGTGAGGAAGTTGCAATCAAATTATACCCAAAGAATATTATATACGAAACAGAAAATTCTCTAAATGGATAACCGTGGATGAAGCTATCGAACTTACTTTGGAGTTTTTTATCCATGTACATGCATCAAACAAAACAAATATCAATTAACATATTAGAAAACTCACAAACGATGAATATATGTAAGCAGAACTTGAAAGTCAAAACATCCAGAGAACAAAGAGCTAACTAGAAAGGAAGACGTCCGCGATGATACCAAATGGTGGTTGAGATGTCGAGATCAACATTATAAGTCGGTAAGGGTCGAGACGGTTTCTGTCGGTAAAACCAAAAGGAGAAAATGAGAGATTCATCATCTCCAATGAAACATAATTCAATGAAAACGACAACGAGAGATTCATTAACCAAAGAACAAGAAGCCCTAAAACTAAAATCGAATAGATCAAGTCTCCTCGGAAACCCAGAGTCCCTTTTCAAATATCTTCAAGAGAAACGCATAATTACTTTCCTAAAACCCCTAATCCTTACAGATTCATTCGTCCAAGTCCCACCTTTGGCTGCCGCTTTAGATCGACCTTTCAAACCTTAACCCCCTTTCCCTGTCACTTGTCGAAGAGATTTCGTGAAGAAAAGAGATTAAAATCGAGATTTGGGGGTGAAGAGAGACAAGTCATAACAAGAAATCGAAGAGGGAGAGGAATTAGATTTCTCTTTGGGTCGAGAGAGAAATTAGGGTTTGATAAGAAAATATATTTGGGGATTTTGTTTTCTGGTGTATGTAATAACGTCGTAGTGACAAGTTAGTCACAAAGCAGTGTCAAACCAAAATTTGGGCGGTCCAAAAACCGCGCCCAAAAGCCCAATTGTTTTTGGTTTTGGCCCAAATATTTTAAAACCCGAGCCAAAATCTTTTTAGCTAGTAACAAATTCGTCACACTTTGTGACTATTTTGCTACTAAATAAATGTGGACACAAGCCTATACCTCAAACCCTAAACATTTACAACTCCAAAACCTAACTTATAAATGAACTATCACTCATTTATAAGCTTTAGCGATATGTTTTAACATATAGCATAAATATGTGTCAAATGCAAAAAATATCAAGAATCAAACACTTTAACTAAATTTATAACATAAACACATTTGAGGTTTAAAGAAAAAAGTTGTTTTCATCAAATTTAATCGTTCTTTTCTTTTACATATATTTATAATTGTATCAATACTTACTCGAAATTATGTATAATTTTAAAACAAATCTTTGACCAATTCAAAAGTTATGATTTTATCAAATGCATTACAAATCAGTCACTAAGTGTGACTGTTTTGTCATTAACTACGAAAACTTTATACATTTAGAACTCCATCAACAAATATATGTGGTAAAGATCACCACGTACACAATTTTAGATGTATATGTTTCAGTCAAGAGTTAAAGTTAGTGACAAATGCGTCACACTTTGTGACTATTTTGCGACTGAGTAAATGTAGACACAAACCTATACCCTAAACCCTAAACATTTATAACTTCAAAATCGAATTTTAGAGGTAAGTATCACTCATTTACAAGTTTAAGTCTATATTTTTCAGTATATGTGGTAAACTAGTGTTAAGTGCTAAAAACTTTAAGAATCAAACACTTTAACTAAATTTATAAGATAAACATATTGTGTATGATGTAATACAATTGAGGTTTTGATTAAAAAAAGGTTTTGATTTAATTTACAATTGTTTTCGTTTACATTTAGTTACTAATGTATCAAGAATAACTCGAATCTATGTAATAGTTTTAAAAACAATCTTTAAACAATTCAAAAATTATGATTTTTTCAAAAACATTCAGGAGAGTTGGTAAAGAGTTACAAGTCAGTTACAAAGTGTGACTGATTTGCCACTAATCTTCTTAAAACTACACGTTTAGAACTCCATCATCGAATATTTATAATAAAGATCACCATCTTCACATTTTGATATGTATATGTTTCAATTTAGGATTAAGAGTGGTCACACACTCGTCACAGATTGTGACTGATTTTCGACTCTCTTCATTTAGACACAAACCTATACCCTAAACCCTAAACATTTACAACTTCAAAATCGAATTTTAGAGGTAAGTATCACTCATTTACAAGTTCAAGTCTATATTTTTCAGTATATATGGTAAACTAGTGTTAAGTGCTAAAAACTTTAAGAATCAAACAATTTAACTAAATTTATAAGATAAACATATTGTTTATGATGTAATACAATTAAGGTTTTGATTAAAAAAAGGTTTTGATTTAATTTACAATTATTTTCGTTTACATTTAGTTACTAATGTATCAAGAATTACTCGAATCTATGGTATAGTTTTAAAAACAATCTTTAAACAATTCAAAAATTAGGATTTTTTCAAAAACATTCAGGAGAGTTGGTAAAGGGTTACAAGTCAGTTACAAAATGCGACTGGTTTGCCACTAATCTTCTTAAAACTACACGTTTAGAACTCCATCATTGAATATTTATAATAAAGATCACCATCTTCACATTTTGATATGTATACGTTTCAATTTCGAATTAAGACCGGTCACACATTCGTCACAAATTGTGACTGATTTCTGACTCTCTTCATTTAGACACAAACCTATACCCCAAACCATGATTTAATAGGTTAACAATATTTATCAAGTTTTCAATGGCTCAATCAGTTAATCGACATAATCAATAAGCCGCCATAAACAGTTGGCCAACACTTTTGTCATTTTTCCAATTTTTATCGGAGTTGCAAAGTAGTAGCAAAGTTGCGACTACTTGTTCGTAAAAGCAAATCAGTCGCAAATTTGCGACTATTTTGTGTCTTTGTTTTCGTAGTCGAGGATCAATCTTAGATTAGTCGCAAATGTGAGATCACTTTGCGACTATCTTTGTTAGTCGCAAAAGTGCGACTGTTTTGCGACTACTCTTTGTGGTGTCGCAAATGCGTCGTAAATCAGTCACTAATACGTGGTTTTGTTTTGCGACTAATAAAAACAGTCACAAGCGGTAGTCACTCATGAACTGTTTTCTTGTAGTGTCAATGCCACCGAATCAGTATGGTTTACGAGAAGAACCCTTGATGTACGACAACGTTGTCATGTACGACAACGTTGTCATGGACAAGAAGATTTTCGCTGCGAATGCGTCAGGGAGAGGTTTGATTTACATACCGAGTGAAGGTAAATGGGAGAGAGGGAATAAGGATATGTCCATAACTAGAAGGGATTGGTATGTGATTGAGAATGTCATGTATTGTTGTGAATATGGTGGGCGTATAATGTGGTGTGAGGTAGGCGAATTGGAGTGTCGAGAACCTGAGGTGATGGAGTGGACAGAGGTGATGGGGTTGGAGGCTCTAAAAGAAGCTCTTTGTGCCTCCAAATTGGTTAACTATGGTGGAGGGATGTCGGATCATTGGGAGTCGGTGAAAAGGCAGGCTATAGCGCATGGAGTGCCACCACTGGAACTCCACGATGTACTTCCCGGTCATAGACTGAGCAGCTCTGGTTCCAACATGTTAATCTTTTGGGATGTGCTTGGTCCTGAGAGTTTGGAGATTCGGTGTGCGGAAATCTCTCTTGAGAGACGCAAGGAGAAAAGTGAGATTTGGGGCAACATTGAGTGGTCGGAATCTGTGATGACACTCGATCGTTCTCCTCCACATCAAGATCGCTGTAAAATTTTGTACTCTCTATCTCTCAACCTTTGAATCTATTTAAATACTTCGAACTTTCTATTAGTCTCTTTGTCTGATTCTTATATATTATGTTGGTATTTTTATTTAAGCCTCTGGAAGTGAACATTTTTATTATTTTTTTCTGGTTAACCATCAAACATTTTGCATCTATAATGGAGAAAAAAGTGTTTGTGGTACAAATTATCTGACGGTACAAATTAGTCACAGGTTTGTATCACTTCGTCCATGGAAGAATTCAGTTTTACATGATTCTAATAGAAGCTTTTGGGCATGGAGAGTCTTCCACACCTTTCAAGTTTTCTTAAGTTACTCTTCTTGTACGCAATATTAATGTGGGTACATGAAAACAAGATATACTCATTAATCAATTTGAGTTAGCCATTAGACCATGCGGAAACCCCTAGGCTTGATGTGAGTTTACTTCATTTCCATTGGTTACTGTGAAGAATGAGTCTCTCTCCTTTCCCCTAAACAATTTGCGTTAGCCATCACAGACCGTGCTGAAACCCCTAAGCTTGATGTGAGTTTTTACTTTATTTCCATCGGTTATTGTAAAGAATGAGTCCCTCTCCTTTTAACGTCTTTGCATTTTGGTTTTATTCAGGAGACTTCGCAAGTGACTGGATCAAGTCTTGGCCAAAACTGTATTCCTGCAGCAATGTCTGTTTTAACTCAGGCTTCTCCATCAGCAGTTAACCACAAACCAAGAATTGGAGTCATGAGCTCCATGCATGATTGTTTTCTTGAGGCCGTGAAGACGCTTGAAGGGCCTAAAACTAAGTTAGCTTCTATGTGTCTGTTCTTTTCGAGAGAGTTTTCTGCTGAAAACGTTCTCTAAGCAGGTGGTGCTTCGAAAAAAGAAATCCCGAATTTTGGCTCGGATCATACCTGTTGGGGTCGGAAATCCCTCCCCCAAGAACAATAGGCGGTAATGACAAAAGCGTTGTGTTATGGTTGAGTCGTCGAGCAGACGAATTAGCCAAACAGCCAAATACGCTGTCACTGCCAAATTTGAGAGTTAGGCCAAATTTGGCCTAGCCAGGAAAAGTTTGGCCAAACCGGGAAATTGGCCGAACCGCCCAAACAGGTTTGGGGGAACCGGTCAGATAGATTTGCCCGAGCCTGTTCAGGCAGTTTTGGCCGAACCGCCCAGGCAGTTTTGGCCGAACCGTCCAGGCAGTTTTGGCCGAGCATGTCCAGGCAGTTTTGGCCGAACCGCCTGGTTCAGTTTTGGCCGAGCAAACCGAACCGCTTAGGCGAAATCTGCCAGCCAAACCGCTTAGGCGAAATCAGCAAGTCGAACCGCTTAGGCGAAATCTGCCAGCCAAACCGCTTAGGCGAAATCTGCCAGCCAAACCGCTTAGGCGAAATCTGCCAGCCAAACCGCTTAGGCGAAATCTGCGAGCCAAACCGCTTAGGCGAAATCAGCAAGCCGAACCGTTTAGGAGAAATCAGCAAGCCGAACCGCTTAGGCGAAATCAGCAAGCCGAACCGCTTAGGCGAAATCTGCCAGCCAAACCGCTTAGGCGAAATCTGCCAGCCAAAAGGCCTTGCATATTTCTGGTTAAACGGGATCAACTACATTTCGCCGAGAAGAGTCTTTTCTGAAGAGCAGGTTAGTCGCTAAGAGTGGGAAGCCTATTGGGCCGACGAGTTCAGAACAAGTCCAGCCCATCAGGAGAAGCCCACAAGGGAAGCCATCATCGGCGAAATAAGGAAAACTTTATTTTTCTTCGAGAAGATAAACTCAATAAGGAAAGGGGATCGAGATGAGTCCCGAAGAATTAGGATAATTTCTTTTATCTTGTTGTAACCCTAAACCGACCTAGTCGAGTATATATATCGATGTACATCCTTTGAGAAAGGGATCCGCAACTTTATTCACAAAAGCAATACAAAGCAATAACAAACTCTAGTTTTTCTTTGCTCGTCGTTTTCTATTTCGTAGCTAAACGCAGAAATCTCAACTTCCTCTCGAAACCCTTACAAATCTAATTGTGCGATTTCCGGCATCCACAATACCGTAATATGATCAATGGACCTGAAACACAACGACGGTTCCTTACAACCCAACAAAGATGCGGGAGAAAATGGTCGAGTAGTTGTTCGGAACCTGAATATACATTCAAATCACATGGTCTTACTTTGTAGGATCAAGGTCGGAATTGTAGAATTTGATATTCCCAAGTTTGAGATGAATTCTATGCACTCATCAACAACATTCCAAGATCGATAATAATTGGAATCGGTTGCAAGAAGAAAATTGGTAAGTGTTTTCTACAACTCGTAAGGCTATGCTCTGTCTGAATACCTGAAGTTTAGCTCTTTCTTCGAATCGTAGGACATTAAAGCCTATAATCTATCACTCTTCCCCCTGAAAACCAGATGCTCTATTGACACACAAATCTTATCATTGAGGCTTTTTGTTTTGATTTTGTAATAATGTTATAACGAATGCTTGGTTCAAGGTTGCCTTAAGTATGGATCTCACCTGGATCCTACATAAACATAAGGTATGCATTTCCCATGGCAAGTCTGATTGTTTTTCCCTTGGAGGTGGAGTAAGAAACATTTACATGGTTATAGATTTCATTAGGCCAAGTATCGTCTTTGCTCTTCGCAACTCTCTTTCAGTGTCTCCTTCTCGGTTTCAACTTTGAGTGTCTCCTTCTCGGTTTCAACTTTCAAGGCTACTGATGGTTGTTCCAACCGATAAGGTTTCTCTTGGTGGGGATTGTGCTACCGGCGCAAGAGTTGTTCAGTGAAGAGGAATGAGCTCGAAGATTCCGAGAGGGATTTCTATGGTTGATTGTGTTAGCTCTGCGGAAACAGCTTCACATTTTGAGCTCAGTGAAGATCATTCGTTTTGGAAAGAGCACAATGTGCAGGTTGGGGCATTGATTAGAAGGTTCTTGATAAATTTGATTGTTTGAAAACTTACAAATTTAGGCGTTCTTTTATGTTGTGTAGGTTTTGATAAGGCTGAGGCCATTAAGTACAATGGAGAGGGCAACTCAAGGATATGGTAAGTGTTTAGAAAAGGAGAGTCCACAAACATTGGTCTGGTTAGGCCATCCAGAGATCAGATTCACATTTGATCACGTTGCAAGTGAGACAATATCTCAGATAAACCTCATTTCAAATTCATATAGCTACACTTGAACACAGACCACACATTCGAAAAATGAATAGTTTATCAGATTGCAGAATTGACCTTCATTACTTTTTTATAAGATGTTAATATGTGATGTAGTTACCTGGAGATTGATCTATAATGTTTTCTGGTTGTGTATCTTGTTGATTTTCAGGAAAAACTATTTCGTGTTGCTGGTCTGCCCATGGTGGAGAATTGATTGTCTGGTTACAATAGCTGTGTGTTCGCCTACGCTCAGGCGAGATCATAAATAATGACATGTTTCTCCTTGTTAGAATTCCTACAATATACTTACTCAAAGCACTAACGCCAAAGCTCCTTCCCTAAACCAGCCATTTTCAACCTCCATAAAATTGGATGAACGGTATCTTTGATACCATATATATCAATATTCAATATCAATCTCAATGTTTTAATTTTCTCATTTCTCTCTAACCTTTTCCGTTTTTTATTTTTGGTTCATGTTTCATGTTTGGACAAATTGGGTTGACTGGTCATGAGAGGATCTTAATAACGGTTAGTTTTATTCTCTTATTGTTTTAGTAAACTCTAAGACAGCTCACAATTCCCCTAGGAACTCGTGTTATGGTTTTGCTAAATTTTCTAAATCCGATTTCGTGCTTCATTCTGATGTTTGGTGTTCTTATCTCTTTGTTTCAAAATTTCGGATTGGTGATTAGGTGTGCATTTATTGAAACGGAGAAATCTGCTATTGAGAATGATGTTGTAAGTATTGTACAAGTATTGGTTACTGATTTATGGAACTTAGGTATGAATCAATGTGGATGTGATTTCTTGGCTCTCTTCTTTTTGTTTGTGTCAATTCAGAAATCTGAGATGGAGAAAGACAATGAAACGCTTCGGACAAGTTACAATTCCATTAGGATAGGGAGAGCCAATGCAGCTATGCTAGACAAGATTGAGGTATAATAAGATTATGGATTCTATTCTATGTACAGCTGCATGTTCCCCGAAGTCTGATTCTCTATCTTTGGTTTCCAGGTTGAGTACTATGGAAGTCCAGTAATTCTACAAAGCATAGCTCAAATCAGTACGCCTGATGGAAGTTCTCTTTTGCTGCAGCCATTTGACAAATCCAGGTACATATTCGATGTTGCGCAAACAGTTAATTTTTCATTTCTTCTTTCTCTTTGTTGATTTATGGTACATTCCAATGCTTTCATACGTTTCAGCTTGAAGGCTATAGAGAAGGCCATTGTCAGATCTGATCTTCGAGTGACTCCTAATAACGATGGAGATGTGATTCCATTGTCCTTGCCTGCTCTAACATCTGAAAGAAGAAAGGTATCTCTTCCTACTGATAAGCCATTAAAGGCGTTTACAAGGAGAAGGATTAGAGTCTAAGGAGCTTTGAAGAACCAAAAGAAGAGGCGGTGGTAGAAGATAAGAGAAAAGGAAAGCTTAAGAGAAAAGGAAAGCTTAATAGAAAAAGGAAAGCTTAATAGAAAAAGGAAAGTAGTTCATGGCTAAGAAAGGCAAGAGCCATTCTTATAAATAAAGGCTCGTTAGGTTTGTTTAGGGGATCATCTTTTTGGCATCTTGAGTTGTATTTTGATAAGAACTGATTGCTTAATAAAGATTTTCTTAAGTTTTAAAAGAGAAGTCGTATCAATTGGTGCGGTGAGCCGACTTCGAGATGCCTCCAAAGGTGACCGATGTTACGAATCAACGAGTCTCGGAACTAGAAACTTCGATGGAGAATCTTGCTGGACAGGTGACCGGAGTTGTGGAAGCATTGGCGAAGTCAGATCGGGAAACAAATGAGAATTTCCAATCGATGGAAGCTAAGCTCGATCAACTTTTTCAACTGTTTTCTGGTGGAGTTTCGCAGCCGGAGAGACAAGAGCCGAGGTCAGGGATTTTACCAGTGGTCTTACCAACGGACACTGTAGGTTCGCTTACGAATCAGACTCAGGTACTCGATTCTCCACTGGAACAAAACCGGAATAATTGTAGAGTAGAAACTCAGGTGGTTAGCTCAACTTCCAAACATAGAGATAATTGGTTGAGGAAATTGGAGTTACCTGTGTTTGTTGGAGAGGATACGTATGGTTGGATAGCTAAAGCGGAGCAATACTTCAAGATAGGTCAATATAAAGAAGAGGAAAAGATGGGAGTTATCGCGGTTAGTTTGGGAGGAAAGGTTTCACAGTGGTATAATTGGGAAATTCGGAAGACCCCGTTTACCGATTGGAAGGAGTTCAAGCACAAATTGTTGAGAAGATTTGGAGGATCGAAGAATGTGTCTATTTCGGATAGATTGTTTGCTCTCAAACAAAAAGGCACTGTCGATGAATTTGTATATGAGTTTGCGGAGTTATCAGCTCAAGTATACAATGTTGATGATGAGAGTTTGGAATCAGTGTTCCGGAATGGATTAAAACCTGAAATCCGAGCTCTAGTACGGATGCTGAAACCTAAGGGATTGGCAGAATTAATTGGAACATCATTAGAGATGGAAGATAGTATCATGTCAAGAATGGTAGGAGGAGCATTGATACAAGAACGAGGCAGTTCCAAGCCTAAGGGGACATATTTTACACATAATGATGGCGGATGGAAGCATAAGCTCAGTGGTAATGAGAATAGAAATCACTCTCACTCTGAGTCCAAAGGTAACAAACCTCGATTGAGATTAACCCCAGCAGAATTTGAAGAAAAGAAGAGAAAAGGACTTTGCTTTAAGTGTGATGAGAAGTATTTTATTGGACATAAATGTGTCAACGCAGAACTCCGAGTGATGCTCTTAGTAAATGGATTTGAGATTGAGTTGGAAGAGAATGGAGAGGAGTCAGTAGAGGAAGAGGAGAGGGAAGAAGAGACAAAGGAATTAATGGAGCTTTCATTGAATTCTTTTCTAGGAATAAATTCACCAACAACAACCAAGTTAAAAGGCTACATTGGAAAGACGGAGATTGTGGTAATGTTAGACAGTGGTGCCACACATAATTTCATGACACCGGAGGTATTAAGGAGAACCAAGATACAACCAGGAGTTAAAAACAACTATGAAGTGTTGTTAGGGACAGGAATAACAGTGAAAAGTATGGGATCTTGCAAAGGAGTTAAATTCCATATTAATGAGGTCGAGTTTCAGGCTGATTTTATAACCTTAGAGCTAGGGAATGTAGACGTTATTTTGGGTATACAATGGTTACGGACACTTGGGAAGTGCCAAATTGATTGGGAGACACACGAATTGTCTTTCACGTATAGAGGAAAACGGGTCAATCTTTGTGGAGACCCGGCCTTACATACTAAACAAATGTCCTTAAAATCTCTTATGATGGAAGAAGAAGAGAATGCTAAGGGTTGGGACAATCTGCAGTTGTGGGGAATGGAGAATACGTATGAACATGGTCTAGTTCCTCAAGAAATAGAAGAAGTATTGAAACAAAATGAGAAGATATTTGTGGAGCCAACCAGATTACCTCCAATTCGAGGAAGAGAACATGCTATTAACTTAATAGCAGGAGCAGATTCCGTAAGTGTGAGACCGTATAGATACCCACATTGTCACAAAGAAGAAATGGAGAAGATGGTGAAACAAATGTTGAGGTCCGGCATTATTAGATCGAGTCATAGTCCATTCTCAAGCCCAGTTTTATTAGTGAAGAAGAAAGATAAAACTTGGCGATTCTGCGTCGATTACAGAGCCTTGAATAGGTCAACTATACCTGATAAATTTCCTATTCCAGTTATCGATCAGTTGCTTGATGAGCTGAATGGAGCAAAGATCTTCTCTAAACTTGACCTCAGGTCCGGTTATCATCAAATAAGAATGCTTGAAAAGGATATAGAGAAAACAGCGTTTAGAACGCATGATGGACTATACGAATTCTTGGTAATGCCATTTGGGTTAACCAACGCACCGGCAACGTTCCAAGCATTGATGAACGAGCTATTTCGACCATACTTGAGGAAATTCATATTGGTGTTTTTTGATGATATTTTGGTATACAGTTCTTCTCTTCAGGAACATCTCCAACACTTATCTATAGTTTTGGATCTGTTTGTCAAGCATCAATTGTTTGCTAATAAGAAGAAGTGCTTATTTGGTCAAAGGCAAGTCGAGTATCTTGGCCACATTATTTCAGAGAAAAGAGTGTTAACTGATCCAAGTAAAACTGAAGTAATGGAGAAATGGCCTGTTCCAAAAAATGTTAAAGGAGTTCGAGGATTTTTGGGTTTAACGGGTTACTACAGGAGGTTTATTAAAGGTTATGGTACATTAGCAAGACCACTAACTGAGTTACTCAAGAAAGACAATTTTGATTGGACGCCGACAACTCAGCTAGCGTTTGATAAACTGAAGAAAGTAATGAGTAGCGCACCGGTATTAGCTTTGCCTGACTTTAAGGAAGTATTTGTTGTTGAGTCAGATGCATCCGGGTTCGGACTAGGGGCAGTACTGATGCAAAAACAGAACCCCATCGCCTATTTCAGCCATGGGTTAACTGATCGAGAACAACTTAAGCCCATTTATGAGCGCGAATTAATGGCTATTGTGTTAGCTATACAAAAATGGAAGCATTATTTATTGGGGAAGAGATTTATAGTCAAAACTGACCAAAAGAGTTTGAAATTCTTGTTGGAACAGAAGGAAATCTCAATGGAGTATCAAAGATGGTTAATTAAGTTGTTGGGATATGATTTTGAGATCTTATATAGACCAGGCGTAGAGTATGGAGCAGCAGATGGATTATCACGGATTGAGCAAGGAGAGTTCAGTTGTCAAAGCTTGTTGATGGCTTTGACTATTCCTGCTACTATTCAGATGCAAGATATATACAAAGAGATCGATGGTGATGAGGAAATTCAGGCAATATTAAGAAAGATTCAAGATGGAACATTAAAGAATCCGAGATATAGGGTTTGTCAAAACTGATTGCATTATAAGAATAGGCTGGTTTTGCCAAAATAGTGCGTGCACATTCCCTTGATTCTTGCTGAATATCATGCTGGTTTATCGGGTGGACATTCAGGAGTGTTGAAGACATTAAAGAGGATACAAAATCAGTTTTATTGGGTGAAGATGAAGCTGGATATTCAACGTTATGTTGCAGAGTGTCAAATTTGCCAAACACACAAATACTCGACGTTGTCTCCCGCAGGATTATTACAGCCGTTACCAATACCAGAGAGAATTTGGGAAGAGTTATCAATGGATTTTATAGAAGGTTTACCTACTTCTCAAGGGGTCAATGTCATAATGGTGGTAGTAGACAGATTGAGCAAATATGCTCATTTCATTGCATTGAAACATCCATTCCAGGCACCCGATGTGGCAGCAAAATTCATAAAAGATGTGGTAAGGTTGCATGGGTTTCCTGCTTCTATTGTTTCAGACAGAGATAAGATTTTCCTCAGTAATTTCTGGACGCAATGTTTCAAGCTAGCTGGTACTAAACTCAAGTACAGTACTTCGTATCACCCTCAGACGGATGGACAAACCGAGGTGTTGAATAGATGTTTAGAGACTTTTCTTCGTTGCTTTGCTTCAGGACAGCCACGGAAATGGGCTCACTATTTACATTGGGCTGAGTTGTGGTACAATACCTCGTATCACACATCGTTACATGCTACTCCCTTTGAAATTGTGTATGGACGGAAACCACCTACCTTACTAAAATTTGAAGCTGGTTCTACTACGAATTTCCAACTTGAGACAGCTTTAAGACAACGAGATGTGATGTTGAAGCAGATTATGGAGAATTTGAGTAATGCCCAGCAGAGAATGAAGAATAATGCAGATAAGCATCGCAGGGAGTTACAATTGGAAGTTGGAACGAAGGTGTATTTAAAGTTAAGACCATATAGACAACAATCTGTTGCTAGAAGAGTGTTTCAAAAGTTGGCCGCTAAATACTATGGACCATTTGAAATCTTGGAGAAGATTGGATATGTTGCATATCGGTTAAAATTACCGATGGATTCAAAGATTCATCCGGTCTTCCATGTATCTCAGTTAAAACCGGTTTTGGGTACCACCCATGAAGTCTCTGAGTTACCTACTGATTTGACAAGAGCGGAAGAAGTGGTCATGGAACCTGAAGACATTTTGGGTACACGTTATAATAAGGATGGGGACTTAGAAGCGTTAGTCAAGTGGACTAACTTGCCTGCGTCTGATCAGATTTGGATTCGAGTCAAGGATTTGAAAGCGCAGTTTCCAACATTTAAGCTTGAGGGCAAGCTTGGTTCTTCCGAGGGGGGTATTGATAAGCCATTAAAGGCGTTTACAAGGAGAAGGATTAGAGTCTAAGGAGCTTTGAAGAACCAAAAGAAGAGGCGGTGGTAGAAGATAAGAGAAAAGGAAAGCTTAAGAGAAAAGGAAAGCTTAATAGAAAAAGGAAAGTAGTTCATGGCTAAGAAAGGCAAGAGCCATTCTTATAAATAAAGGCTCGTTAGGTTTGTTTAGGGGATCATCTTTTTGGCATCTTGAGTTGTATTTTGATAAGAACTGATTGCTTAATAAAGAATTTCTTAAGTTTTAAAAGAGAAGTCGTATCACCTACCAAAGCCTATTAAATTTTCTCTGGTGAATAAAGTTATTAACTGTGCAATGTGCATTTTTCTATGATGCCTTACATTTTGATTGTGCCACTGCAGGAACTAGCAAAGGTTGTAGCAAAACAGACTGAATAAGGGAAGGTAGGTAGTGTTTGCCACTCTTTATAGTAGCCTATACGTATGTGGGATTTTCAATATGTTCCATGTAAATTGGTTACTTTTATGGTGCGTAATGATCTACTTAAACTCTGCATGTTCCTTAATCTTTGCCCTTCTTTTTGTTGTTCTTCGTATTTGGATTCTTATAGGTTGCACTTAGGAACATAAGGAGAGATGCCTTGAAATCTTATGATAAACTCGAAAAGGTTTGTTAGTCTTATTTGTTCTTGTTGGCATTTCCTTGTAGTGTTGTTCGCTTGTCATTCTAAAAAACTATGTTTCGTTTTTCCAGGAGAAGAAGCTGTCAGAAGACAACGTGAAGGATTTGCCAAGTGATTTGCAGGTAAACCAAATTACACAAAGAGTTTGTTTTAGTGAAAAATGCGAAAAAACCTCATCGTGTGATCTATCATTAGAGCGAGAAGAAGTATTGATGATTAAGTGTGGCTGACAAAAGTTTGATATTATTGGTAATGACAGAAACTAATTGATATATACATGAAGAAGGTTGAGGAGCTCTGCAAACAGAAAGAGAAGGTATCAGTTATATACCTATGCGTTGAGCTCTTCCACATATGTACACTTCAAATCTTTGAGTTTGATGTGTTGTCATTTTTGCTTTTTTAGCATTTTTTAAAGTTCTCATATCATGACTCTGTTTTCTGTACATTTTATTATTTACAATGGAAGTTAATGGAAGATTCATTTTCTTGAAGTTTTAATTTAAAGTTTTTCCAACGTTTTGCACCAATTTATTCGTCTCTCCATGTGGATAGAAAAGCTCAGTGACTGGTATACCTAAGTTTCACTAAATTCAGTTCTAAACTTTTCTATAACTATGTTTACATGGGAAGTCTATTTTTATATGAAAACAAAAACTGGTAGAACTGTATATTTATTGTTTCACAGCGCTATAAAAATTATCCTTACCTAAAAAGGCTAAACATGGGTTTTCTGAATTGTTGTTCTTCACTAAGTTAGGACTGCAAAAGACTCTTGCTTTGACTTGTAAATAGGCCATTCTAATTTTGACCACTTATTAGTGTTGTTAGATTTTGCATGTGTTTCCGATAGTAAATAATATTTTACGTGTGGAACTTATATTACTTCTTTGTCTTACGTGTCCTGGTATATATTTTTTTTTTGAAACATGCTATGATATGTTGATACTTCATTGTTCGGACTGCTACTTGTGTATTGGTTCCACTATACATTCATATTAATTTTCTGAAATGTCATGTTAATAATCACTTACCTCAAATGAAAAATAGTTTTGAGTGAATAGTATACCGGCTTTGATAAACTTGATGTCCTTTTTTTATTAAAATAGATAAACTTCCATGTTCACTGTCAAAAGCATATAATTCCGCTGCCCCCGACAAATGACTCTGATTTTTAAATTGGAATGACTTCTTTTTAATTCTGAGAGACACTATGAACATTAGACATTTTGGCTCTAAATAGTAACCATTGAGGAATGTGAGGAATTGAGAAGAACAAATTTCTTCCAGCACCATTCATACTTTTGGAGGAATTTTGAGGAATGTAGAGAAATTAAAAGGATTTTTTATTTTCTCTATTTATATCCAAACATAAAATAACATTTATTAATAACAGTTCCATGTTTTCTTATTTATTTGAGCTACTGAATCTTGTTTGAAAAGTGGTATTTTTTATATAAAAAAACCAATATAATTTAGTGCTTTTGCGTAAAATATGATCAAGGTACAAAGTTACGTTGGAAATCACAACGCATAAAATTGATAACAGGTTAAATATAATAATAAAACTATACAGCATTAGTTAAAAAAGGTAAAATAATCTACTATAAAACGAGACCCATGGGTAATGGAACCATAACCAACACCAACAAGAACACTAATTGCTATAACAACCATATCCCAAACAATGCATGAAGTGCCACTTTTTGTTTTTGTTCCAAAGCATTAATTGATATCAGAAAATACGGTTCAAGGATTTTTTCCTAAGTGTTACCCAAAGCGATCTAAGCGCTGATTTTGCAAGAGAATCAACCAATATGTTAGCTTCTGTTGGGATGAAATTGACAGAAAACTCAGTTAACTGAGAGGAAAAGTGAGAGATATCATGAAGAATCTCGTAGATTTATGTAGGGTGTTGTGACGCCCGTAAACCATTTTTGGTAAAATGGAGGGGCTGTCGATCGACACACCTGTGGTCTGTCGATCGACAGGGCTCTTAAGGGCTGTCGATCGACATACCTAGTGGTTGTCGATCGACAGGTGCTCGAATTGGCTGGTTTTCTGGTTCAATTTAAGTCGTTCAATTGGACCGGGCCGGTTTGGGTAAACCCTAGGGCTTCGTATATAAGAGTTTTTGGCCGCATTTGAGCGAACCAAAGTCCCAAAATCAGAAACAAAGAGTTTTGAGAGGAGTTTCTCTTATTCCTGATAGTTTGGGGATTAGGGTTTCGTTCTTGATCGATTTGAAGAGGAATTTCGTGGTGATTGTAGCTGAATCTGTTTCTAGCCTCATTATCCAGCAAATTCTATCCGAAAATCTAAGGTGAGTGCGTGACCATGGCTTCTGGGCCGGTGGATTCGTTAGGGTTGTATGGTGGTAGGTTAAAACTGATTGATTGTGATGATTGATGTTGAAACTGTTTGTTTTGTTGCTTGTGGATTGTTTGGATTGTGTTTATGCGTGCAGGTTTCGTGTTAACGCAGAGGAGGAATCGATCCGAGAGGATTATGATCGATTTCCCATGAATCTGTGACGACCTGTCGATCGACAGCCCTAGGGTGTGTCGATCGACAGGGTCACACGAGAGCTGTCGATCGACACCTAGAGGTTGTGTCGATCGACAGGTGATCGAGGAGCTGTCGATCGACACCTAGAGGTTGTGTCGATCGACAGGGTCCTGTGGAGCTGTCGATCGACAGGCACCGTGGGTGTGTCGATCGACAGGGTCCAGTCGAGCTGTCGATCGACAGGCACCGTGGGTGTGTCGATCGACAGGTGTGAACAGGGGTGTCGATCGACACCTAGTGGTAGTGTCGATCGACAGGCCGCCTGTTGGGCTGTGGTTGAGCCGTGTTGTTGTGTTTGTTTTGTGTGTTGTTTGATGCGTGTTTGCCTGAGCGGATCCATCGCGTCTGTGTGCGCAGTCGTAGATGGGAGGACCGTCTCACTGGGTATTTGTGATAATACTCACGCATCTCTTTTAACCATGTGATGCAGGTAAAGGCAAATTGTGATCGTGGAATCATGGCAACGAAGAGGGAGATGATCTAGGGTCTCGTGTTGGGTGTTGATGTGCGATTTTGTTATTGTTTCCTTTTCTGTTTTAGAACTCCGCTAGGTTGCTGGTTTTATTGCATTGGAATTGTTTGGTTCAGATTTAATGGAATGATTTATTGGTTATCCGCTGTTGTATGATTGTCTGTGTTGCTTGGTTGTTGAGGATAGCATTTATGGGAATGCTAGTCCGAGACCAAGGGTTAATGTGTTTTTAAAAAAAAAAAAACGGGTCGGGTCGTTTCAGTTTGGTATCAGAGCCCTTACGGTTTTAGGACGGGCTAGAACTGCTAGGATTGAATTTGGTAAAATTACAATTCTGTGAGTTGGGGGTTCTAGATCATCTTCCTTCGAGCCTTTAAAGAGATTCCACGGTAAGTGTTGATTGTTGTGTTTAGAGTCTTTCTAGTTCTTAGCTGGTCTGCGTGTGAGTGCAGTGAGATGGCTAGAGGAGCTAGAGGGCGTGGTCGTGGGGGCCGAGGAGGCCGAGGCCGGGGTCGCGGACTCGTTGAGGAGCCAGTCGTGAGCGAGGTTCAGAGTTCCGCGCATGGGCCTGCGGCAGGTCAGCAGTCGGTGCATGATGGACAGACTGCCAGTGTGACTGCCAGTGTGGGGGCCAGTGTGGGTCCTGTAGGGGCTGGTTTGGGTCCTGTTGAGGCTGGTGGTGCTGGTGGTGTTGGTCCAGCTGTGGGTGCGGTTGCGGCCGCGGGTGTAGCCCAAGCTAGAGATGACCGTTTGGCTGACCTGCTGACACAGTTGTTGGAGCGGTTACCGGGTGCGGTGCTAGTGCAGGCTCCAGTGGTGCCACGAGTGGCAGAGGTGCAGCCGAGGGCTGCGGTTGCTGAGGAGGTTCCGTCTTATATCCGTATGATGGAGCAGATGCAGAGGATCGGTACGGGTTCTTTTGCGGGTAGTGTGAAGCCTGAGGAGGCTGACGAGTGGCGGATGAGAGTGGAGCGGAACTTTCGTTCGATTAGGTGTCCCGAGGGATACAAGGTTGATTTGGCGGTCCATTATTTGGACGGTGATGCACATCTCTGGTGGAGGAGTGTAGCGGCTAGGTGGGCCGGGACTGCGATGGCGTGGTCAGATTTTGTGACGGAGTTCAACTCCAAGTTCTTTCCTCAGGAGGCGTTGGATCGTTTAGAGGCGAGGTTCTTGGACTTGACTCAGGGCACGAGGTCGGTGCGGGAGTATGACGTGGAGTTTAACAGACTCCTGGGTTATGCTGGTAGGAGCTTCGAGGATGAGCAGGCTCAGGTTCGGAGGTTCTTGCGAGGACTTCGACCGGATTTGCGGACTCGGTGCAGAGGCATCAGGTTCGCGAGCAGAGTGGAGTTGGTAGAGGTGGCTGCACAGATCGAGGAGGATCTGAGGGAGCAGGCTGCGATTGTAGTTCCAGCTGTTCAGCCTCGGAGGCCTCAGCAGCAGCATGTGCAGCAGGCAGGTCCTGGCAAAGGCGGCAAGCCGGCGCAAGGACAGAAGAGGAAGTGGGAAGGTGCTTCGGGATCGGGCCAAAGTGGCCGAGGCTGTTACATTTGTGGGAGTCTAGACCACCAGAGGGCGAGTTGCCCGAAGCGGAGTGAGGTTCGAGGAGTTCGGACGTGCTATCAGTGTGGGGAGTCGGGACACATCAGACCGAACTGTCCGAAGTTGCAGCCGTTGGCAGTGGCAGTGGTCCAGCGAGTAGCTCAGTATGGGCCGGTGCAGCCTTTGGATCAGATCGCGGCGATGGAGCGTCCGCCGGCTATTGCAGCGCCGGGAGAACCGAGCTCTAGACCGATCACAGGTAACTTTCTAATTCAGACTTTGTAAATTCGGTAGTGTAGAATGCTTAGTGCTTGTGTTAGATTGTTTGCCTGTGATAGAAAGTTAGGTTGCTTAGCACTTGGGAATTGTGTAGGGACCTTGTTCGTAGGTGGGTGTGAATCCCATGTGTTGTTTGATTCGGGAGCATCGAATTGCTTCATTACTCCGGATCATGCTGAGAGAAGTGGTATCCGGAGTGACGCTGGTGAGCGGACTGGACCGGTTATGGTTGCTGGAGGTGAATTTCTAGCTACGCATGGCCGGGCGAAGGAGGTGGATATTCTGGTAGCGGGAGAGTTGATGCCAGCTGACTTAGTGATTAGTCCGGTGGAACTGTACGATGTTATCCTTGGTATGGATTGGTTGAATCGGTACAGAGTCCATCTGGATTGTCATCGGGGTCGGGTGGTATTCGAACGTGAAGGTGGCAGGTTGGTTTATCAAGGAGTGAGACCGACTTCAGGTAGTCTTGTGATCTCCCTTGTTCAAGCTGAGGCGATGATTGAGAGGGGTTGCGAGGCTTACTTGGCCACGATTGTAATGCCGGAAGCTGTTGGTGGGGTTGCTGTGAGAGATATTCGGGTCGCTCGGGATTTCGAAGATGTCTTTCAGTCGTTGCAAGGATTACCGCCATCTCGGTCGGATCCTTTCACGATTGAGTTAGAACCCGGAACGACGCCGTTGTCTAAGGCGCCTTACCGAATGGCTCCAGCAGAGTTAGCGGAATTGAAGAAGCAGTTGGAGGACTTATTGGAGAAGGGGTTTATTCGCCCAAGTACTTCACCGTGGGGAGCACCGGTGTTGTTTGTGAAGAAGAAAGATGGTAGTTTCCGGTTGTGCATCGATTATCGAGGTCTTAACCGAGTCACTGTGAAGAACAAGTACCCTCTTCCGAGAATTGATGAGTTGTTAGATCAGTTGAGAGGGGCTACTTGGTTTTCCAAGATTGACTTGGCATCCGGTTACCACCAGATTCTGATCGACGAAGCAGATGTTCGGAAGACGGCTTTCAGGACTCGTTATGGGCATTTTGAGTTTGTAGTGATGCCATTCGGGTTAACGAATGCACCTGCGGCGTTTATGAGGTTGATGAACGGAGTTTTCCGGGAGTATCTGGATGAGTTCGTAATCATTTTCATCGATGATATTTTGGTGTATTCGAAGAGTCTGGAGGAACATGAGGTTCATTTGCGGAAAGTTCTGGAGAAGTTGCGGGAACAGAAGCTGTTTGCGAAGTTGAGTAAGTGCAGTTTCTGGCAGAGAGAGATGGGATTTTTAGGTCACATCGTTTCTGCAGAAGGGGTTTCTGTGGATCCGGCGAAGATTGAGTCTATCCGAGATTGGCCTAGACCGAGGAATGCAACTGAGATCAGGAGTTTTCTTGGGTTGGCAGGCTATTATCGGAGATTCGTCAAAGGTTTTGCGAGTATGGCTCAGTCTATGACGAAGCTGACGAGAAAGGATGTTCCTTTTGTGTGGTCGGCTGAGTGTGAGTTGAGTTTCGCGAAGCTGAAGACGATGTTGACTAGTACACCAGTACTGGCGTTACCTGAACCGGGTGAGCCTTATGTGGTGTACACAGATGCTTCGGGAGTTGGTTTGGGTTGTGTGCTGATGCAGCAGGGTAAGGTGATTGCTTATGCTTCAAGGCAGTTGAGGAAGCACGAAGGCAATTATCCTGTCCATGACTTAGAGCTGGCTGCAGTGATCTTCGCTTTGAAAATCTGGAGGTCTTACTTGTATGGTGGCAGAGTTCAGGTGTTCACTGATCATCATAATCTGAAGTACATTTTTACTCAGCAGAATTTAAATGTACGACAGAGGCGATGGTCAGAGTTGTTGGCTGATTACGACTTGGACATTGTTTACCATCCGGGTAAGGCTAACACTGTAGCTGATGCTCTTAGTCGGAGGAGGTATGATTCATCTCAGGAGCGGGATGTGGAGAATCTGGTGAGTGTGCTTAGTACTTTGAGGTTATGTGTTACTTCAGAGGAACCGTTGGGGTTGGCGGCGGCAGATCAGGTGGATCTATTGAGCAGGATCCGAGTAGCTCAGGAGCAGGATCCGGTGTTGTTAGATCTCTCCAAGGCTGCTGGTTCCGAATATCAGGTTTCTGCTAACGGGACTATCTTGGTGCATGGTCGAGTCTGTGTTCCTAAGGATGAGGACTTGAGGCAGGAAATTCTGAGAGAAGCTCATGCGAGTAAGTTTTCGATTCATCCGGGAGCGACTAAGATGTATCGGGATCTGAAATGGTATTATCATTGGGTCGGGATGAAGAGAGATGTGGCAGATTGGGTTGCAGGTTGCAATGTGTGTCAGTTGGTGAAGGCTGAGCATCAAGTTCCTAGTGGCTTATTGCAGAGTTTACCCATCCCAGAGTGGAAGTGGGACATGATCACTATGGATTTCGTGGTAGGGTTGCCGGTTTCTCGGACCTATGACGCGATTAGGGTGATTGTGGATCGTCTGACTAAGTCAGCACATTTTCTGGCCATTAAGAAGACAGACGGAGCGGAGGTCCTGGCTAAGAAGTATGTGAAGGAGATTGTGAGGTTGCATGGAGTGCCAGCGAGTATTGTGTCAGATCGAGATCCGAGGTTTGCGTCAGTGTTCTGGAGAGATTTTCAGGCTGAGATGGGCACTAAGGTGCACATGAGTACAGCTAATTATCCGCAGACGGATGGGCAGTCCGAAAGGACAATTCAGACACTGGAAGATCTGTTAAGGATGTGCGTGCTAGATTGGGGTGGTCATTGGGCGGATCACTTGGGTTTGGTGGAGTCCGCATATAACAACAGTTTTCAGGTGAGTATCGGAATGGCTCCTTTTGAGGCGGCCATGTCGTACTCCGCTATGTTTTACCCAAGTGGGGGAGAGGAGCATCTTTGGGGCTGATTTTGTTCAGGAGACGACGGAGAAGATCCGTGTTGTGAAGCTGAACATGAAAGAAGCTCAGGATCGGCAGAAGAGTTATGCCGATAGGAGAAGGAAAGAGTTGGAGTTTGCAGTCGGAGATCGAGTGTATCTCAAGATGGCGATGATGCGGGGTCTGAACAGGTCCATATCCGAGGATAAGCTGAGTACGAGGTACATGGGTCCGTTCCGGGTGGTGGAACGTGTGGGACCAGTTGCTTATCGGTTGGAGCTGCCTCCGGTTTCTGGAGAAATTCCATGATGTGTTTCATGTTTCGAAACTCAGGAGATGCTTGCACGCTTCTGAGGAGGTAGCAGTGACGATTCCTGCGGATCTTTAGCCAAATCTGACTGTTGGGATGAGGCCGGTTAGGATCCTTAAGAGAAGTATCAAGGTTCTGCGCCGGAAAAGAGTACCGTTGTTGAGAGTCTTGTGGGACTGTGACGGTATTCAGGAGGAGACTTGGGAACCAGAGGCAAAGATGAAAACGAAGTTCAAGAATTGGTTCGAGAAGCAAGCAGAAGAGTGAATTCGTTTTTCTTTGTGGTTTCCAGTTTCAGTTTTGGTGTTGTGATCACCGTGTGAGGTGAGGTTTTTGGTTGTGGATTTTGTATTTTCATTAAGTTGTAATGATTATGACATTTTTCCAATGAATAAGAAATTGTTTTTTTTTCTTGTGTTTGACTTGAGAGTCATGTGTTTGTGGTTAGAGAACCCCGAAATGGAAGTTTTATTGCGGATAGAACTTGCCAGTTTCGGTGGAGACTCTAACGGTTGGTGTGTGTGTGTGAGAGAGTCTCGGAATAGAAGTTTTACGGTAGGTAGAACTGTCTAGTTCCGGAGGGACTCTGCAATGACATCTGAGGTGAGGGATGGTCCGGGTGATCTGTGATGATCACGATTGTGATGGTATTCCGGGAGGGGAATATCATGTGAGACCTTAGGAGGTAGTTCCGGTCAGAGGTGCATTATAGACGTTAGGAATTGATTGCATAGCTCAGAGTTGGACCTCGGTCCTTCTTGGAGATTAGTCTCCGGCAGATCTTGAGAGATGCGTCTCTCCGGGGGACAGTGGGTTCCCCGCATACCGATCGTTCGTCAGGACTGCGCGGACTGAGATCGTGAGGGTATGGGGATAGTTTGGGAGGTTGCGACCTCTGGCAGATCTCTGCATACCGAGAGCTTGATAGACTGTGTGTCTTGATGGATTGAGGTGTGTGGAGATGATTGAGTATCGAACACCGTCAGGACTGCGCGGACTGAGGTGGGTTGATACTAGACACCTAGAGCTGAGGGGTGACGATCCCAAAGCTAGATGGTGGTTATGAGCTATGGGCAATCAATGTCTGAGACGGATCTATGTGCATAGGACGGATGTGAACCTCGAGAGGGTCTGGGAGATGTAGTCTCCGGTGTTGATGGCGGGTTAGGCCAGGGTAGATTGTTGAGTAGAGTTAGAGGATTCGAGGACGAATCCAGTTTTAGTGGGGGAGAATTGTGACGCCCGTAAACCATTTTTGGTAAAATGGAGGGGCTGTCGATCGACACACCTGTGGTCTGTCGATCGACAGGGCTCTTAAGGGCTGTCGATCGACATACCTAGTGGTTGTCGATCGACAGGTGCTCGAATTGGCTGGTTTTCTGGTTCAATTTAAGTCGTTCAATTGGACCGGGCCGGTTTGGGTAAACCCTAGGGCTTCGTATATAAGAGTTTTTGGCCGCATTTGAGCGAACCAAAGTCCCAAAATCAGAAACAAAGAGTTTTGAGAGGAGTTTCTCTTGTTCCTGATAGTTTGGGGATTAGGGTTTCGTTCTTGATCGATTTGAAGAGGAATTTCGTGGTGATTGTAGCTGAATCTGTTTCTAGCCTCATTATCCAGCAAATTCTATCCGAAAATCTAAGGTGAGTGCGTGACCATGGCTTCTGGGCCGGTGGATTCGTTAGGGTTGTATGGTGGTAGGTTAAAACTGATTGATTGTGATGATTGATGTTGAAACTGTTTGTTTTGTTGCTTGTAGATTGTTTGGATTGTGTTTATGTGTGCAGGTTTCGTGTTAACGCAGAGGAGGAATCGATCCGAGAGGATTATGATCGATTTCCCATGAATCTGCGACGACCTGTCGATCGACAGCCCTAGGGTGTGTCGATCGACAGGGTCACACGAGAGCTGTCGATCGACACCTAGAGGTTGTGTCGATCGACAGGTGATCGAGGAGCTGTCGATCGACACCTAGAGGTTGTGTCGATCGACAGGGTCCTGTGGAGCTGTCGATCGACAGGCACCGTGGGTGTGTCGATCGACAGGCACCGTGGGTGTGTCGATCGACAGGTGTGAACAGGGGTGTCGATCGACACCTAGTGGTAGTGTCGATCGACAGGCCGCCTGTTGGGTTGTGGTTGAGCCGTGTTGTTGTGTTTGTTTTGTGTGTTGTTTGATGCGTGTTTGCCTGAGCGGATCCATCGCGTCTGTGTGCGCAGTCGTAGATGGGAGGACCGTCTCACTGGGTATTTGTGATAATACTCACGCATCTCTTTTAACCATGTGATGCAGGTAAAGGCAAATTGTGATCGTGGAATCATGGCAACGAAGAGGGAGATGATCTAGGGTCTCGTGTTGGGTGTTGATGTGCGATTTTGTTATTGTTTCCTTTTCTGTTTTAGAACTCCGCTAGGTTGCTGGTTTTATTGCATTGGAATTGTTTGGTTCAGATTTAATGGAATGATTTATTGGTTATCCGCTGTTGTATGATTGTCTGTGTTGCTTGGTTGTTAAAGATAGCATTTATGGGAATGCTAGTCCGAGACCAAGGGTTAATGTGTTTTTTAAAAAAAAAAAACGGGTCGGGTCGTTTCAGGTGTAGTCCAATTGTGATCGATCAGAACAATTGGTGGGAGTCTGAGACGACCTGGATTCTTTGGAGGCCTAGAGCGAGAGCTTGTTCAAAGGCTAGTCGAACTGCTAGTGCTTCAGCAACTAGAGCTGATCCGACTGAAACCATCGCCTTCTGATTGTCATTGTTGGGGTCATATCTCACTCCTAAAGAGATCATCAAGAAAATAATTAAGTAATAGAGGTGGGCGCGCAGTTATTTGGAGGAGCTCTACTCGTTTCCAGGACCAGCTCTCCAAAATGACTGGGACCAGGACTGCATCTTTCCAGGACGACGTTTGTAGTGGTCCACTACACTGCAGGAGACCACTATGATCATTTGACTTCAAGACAGAAGAGTGGGTCGAGCTACGAAAGCCCACGCTGGAAAGATAACGAATTGGGAGCCCATGAGTAACAAGTTACGCCGACCTCTACTGCAAGTTGGACCTAGATGACGAGCTCTCGGATTTGGGCCCATGACGAAGATGAGATCAAGACCTAGGATGGCCGCCGACTATGAAAAGAGAATCTCGGAGATTTAGGGATCTTTCCTTATCTCGTAGATTTAGACCTAGGTCGACTATGACTCATATAAATAGACCATGTACACCTTTGAAAAGAGGATCTGCATTTTTACACATAAACCACTTGTAATAATTTGCGAACAGCTTAATAAACAAACTCTCTTGAGATATTCGCTTAGTGTTTCTCATCTCAGAGCTTTCAGACCTAGAATACTTGACCATTTAAATTGTGCAGGTTTCCACCACCACAGTTTGGTGCTAGAAGGAGGGTAGTAGTGGTTGGCGCAGTAGTGGGCGTACCTGAAGCAGGTGCTGTATTGGGCGCAACTAGAGCGGGCATAGTAGTGGTCGACGCAGTAGTGGTCGGCGTAGTAGTGGGCATAGCTAAAACAGATGCAGTAGTGGTCGGCGTAGTAGTGGTCGCAGCTAAAGTAGGTGTAGTAGTAGTCGACGCAGTAGAACATGCAGTAGTGGGCGCAACTAAAGCAGATGTAGTAGTCGCATTTCATATGAGGTACAAGCATTTGTTTTCAGAGGAACAGAGTCAAGTCGAATCTGTCATTTATCTCATCCTCGCTCTGTTTGCCTTTAACTTTGGAGAAGTCCGAACATCTACAACCGGCTCATCGATAAGAGATGGACTCTTTGGACCCTCAACACCACTTACACCTCGAACTTGTGCCACGTCTCTCCTTAGTATAAGGACAGAGCCATGGGCTGGACCTGGTTATGCCAAGATTATTGCTTGTCATGAACACCGGTACAAGATCACGTCTTCACATATCAACACGCCAAGCTCTTTGATCGATATTGGCTTATAACCCAAAGTATCCACGGCTAATCGAATTTTTATTAAACACCGCGACGAGCTTAACGCGATAAGTCTTGTGCTCGGCTTGCAACGGATCGAAGCTTAGTGCTCGGCAATGTGACATGGTCGTACGCTCGACTCGGTTACTCGAACATGAAACTGAGACTACTAGTGAAAACTCGGCGCCATCAAGCCACGAGTCGTTCCGAGCAATCTCACACTATAACGCTAAGACTATTCCTGCTCGACGACCTCGACCAACCTCAGTCTCAATCCGTAAGTAGAGACGTCGAGATGAGGACGAAATCAAGCCAACAAAGACCTTTACAATGCCGACCTCTCAAAATCTATGATAGTCGACGACGAGCACTTGATTCTGACGACAACGAGAGTTTTCTGAATAATTTAGTTGGTTATTATAAAAACTAGGTCTTGTAGATATATTAGAAATACATCAATATTATTTTATTAATTTTTGTGCAAACATAATAATAAACAAAATTTAAAGGAAAATTTTTTTTATCATTGAAAAACATTGGAACGGTAGATTTTATGTCAACAATATTTGTATTACACACTTTAATAGTAAAAGATAAAACAGTTTCGATATATGTTACAAATAAATTGTAAATTTGATGGATAAAACGTTTACCCCTTGCACGTCATCAGAGAGTATGGGAAGGTATCAGGACAAAAGATAAATTTTGAAAAATCCTCACTTATGTTTGGATAAAATGTGGATATCGTCACAAAAAATTATCTTAAGGCTATCATGGACATAAATAAAGAAGGGGGCATGAGTTCTTATTTAGGCATTCCGGAAAGTTTGGGAGGCTCAAAGACAAAGATATTTCATTTCTTGGTAGAACGATTAAACGATAGGGTCAATAGATGGTCAACTCAATTTATGTCTAAAGTGGTAAGGAAGTATTGGTTAAGTCTATAGCGCTAGCGCTTCCGACCTACGTTATGTCTTGTTTCCGACTTCCATAGGCGTTAGTCGGAAAGTTAACTAGTGCTATAGCAAATTTTTGGTGATGTTCAAATGGAAACACCAGGGGCCTCCATTGGCAAGCATGGGAGAAGTTATGCCTTTCAAAGGACGAAGGTGGGCTGAGTTTCCACTCTCTGGAGCATTTTAATTCAGCTTTATTGGCAAAACAACTATGGAGACTATTTCAGTATCCAAATTCTTTGGTCGCCCGTGTTCTCAAAGGCAGATATTTTCGGGATAGGCATCCACTGATGGCAAAGGAACCATATTCTCCGTCTTTCGGCTGGAGGAGTTTATGGTCGGCCAGAGATCTTTTATATACCGGTAGTCGCTTATTAGTAGGGTCAGGGAACAGTATTGCAGTTTGGCAGGATCATCAATGGATTCCGGATAGATATCCAAGACCGGCAAGGGGAAGGGACATTGTACTGTATCCCAATCTAAAGGTTAATCATTTGTACAATTTGGCTACAAATGAATGGCATCTTCCAATGCTCCAGGAATTTATGGAACCAAGGGACATCTCTCTTATCCAGGGATTGGAGATTAATACATCATATATGTCGGATTGGTTTATTTGGCATTTTACTAAATCAGGCATGTATAATGTTTAATCGGGGTATTGGTTAGCAAAAGAAATGGTGAAACATAAGATCGAAAAGGGGTTAAGTGAACCTAGTACTACGGTATTAAGGGCACAAGATTGGAAGATAAAGTGTCTTCCGAAAATCAACTATTTTATATGGCAAGAGTATCCGGGTCTCTGGCAGTCTTAGAAAGAATCAACCATCGGGGAATCAACTGCTCAACGATGTGTGGGAGATGTGGGCTTTAGGAGGAAACAATAAATCATGCTTTATTTGAATGTCAGGTTGCGAAAGACATATGGGCCCTATTTTTATCTATTCAGGGGAGGGTAAAACTTTCGTACGCATCGATCTATCCGAATATGGATTTTTTATTTTGGCGCATCAAGAATGCAGATACTCTCAAAGGGGATACTGCAATGTATCCATGGGTGATTTGGGGTATTTGGAAATCAAGGAATAAAAGATGTTTTCAAGGTATAGAAGCAGATTCACTTTCTCTCATAAGGTCGGTGGAGAATGAATATTCGGCATGGAATGATGCCCAATTGAGGACAATTGAGGAGGACATGACCCCACGGCAAGACATAAATGATGTGCCAATAATAACGAATGCGATTCGATGTCAGGTAGATGGGTCATGGAAAGATACAGAGACAATTACAGGAGTGGGCTGGGTATGTCTTCAACAGGAACAGGTGGTGATCTTAGGGGCGAAAGGCTTGGATCAACGACGATCACCTCTACATTCGGAGGTGGAAGCTTTGGTGGGGGCCATGTCCTGTATTTTGGAGAGAGGCGTGGAATGTCACAATTTTGAGACGGATTGTGCAGAACTGGTCAACATGGTCACGAACCCAGATGAGTGGCCAAGTTTTGGGGTTCTACTGGAGAAGCTCCGAAGACTACAAGTGCGCATACCCAACTTCTCATTATCGCTAATATCCCTGTCTGTTAATCAGAAGGCGGATTGTCTAACCCGATCGGCAAGAATACGTGCTTTCAAATTCTCGTATGTAAACTTGATTCCGTCGGCTGGAATCTTCAGATTAATAGTTAGGTTGCCAAACAAAAAAAAAACATTTACCCATTTTAAATGAAAACTAAAATAGAAAAAAGTTTGGTACAATTTTATAATTTAAAGATTCATTTTCTGAAAAATCTCCATTTGAAAAGTCGTAACTTTTCAGTTAATTTTATTTTAAATTATATTTTGAAAAGGGTTAGTTTTTCAGTTAATTTTATGTCGTGATTTTTTAATATTCTAACAAATTTGAAATAATTATAATTACTATAGTACAAAAAAAATATCGTAGAACAACATTTATACGCATTTTAAAAAATAACCAATTTGATAATGTTAATAACAAATACTACTACAAGGAAGCAAACACTCACAAGGAAATATAATTTTATATTTGGACAATTGAATCATGTCTGTAAAAGAAAAAAAGTCTTTCCTTCTTTAACAATTTCACAAATTGGAACCATAGCTCTTTGTCAAACCAGTAAAAGTGCGCCGTTTAAATAGATTCATTTGTAGTTTCACATCTTTAAATCGTTCAATGCATCACTCCACTCTATTAAGAACACTCAAGAAAAATCATGTCACACCCAAGTATGGTTTCGTTTACTACACACCTCTGGTTCGTCAAGCAAAAAAAAATCGCAAGAGAAAGATCGCGCTGACATTAGTTGCTAAAGCCGTGTTTGCCGTTAGGTGTGGTGTTCTTGGTGATGGCCAAAATAAAAATATGGGCCTAGTAAGCCGTGGTAAGCTTGAAGTGGGGTTGAGAAATCTTAAAGCAAGAGATTTAGCTAAATCCAAAGGTAAATCTAAAGCTAAATTTGGGTTTGAAATTGGTTCAGACACAGTAGGTGCGGTTGCGGGAGTTTGCGGAAGCAGACGAGTGCGGTTTCAAGTTTTACTAAACAATTTATACGACTGGCGCAGCGGTTGTAAATTACTGCGTTTGTGAAATGTTTATAGCTGGTTGATTAGCGGAAACAGTAGCGGTTACATAATAAATTAAAAATATTACATAGTAATAAAAACATCAAAACCCGTATTATTATAAACAAATATAACAACCATTAATTTAATATAATTAGTATTAGAGGTTTAAAGCAGTACAGAACGGTATAAAGCATTTTTTATAATTTTTGTCAAATGCGACTAAGCGCAACCGCCCGCAAACGCAGTGTTTGCGGCTGGCAAAGTAGCGGATGAACCAATCAAGCTTAAAGCATGAGACGGTTGATGATCAATTGGTGGAAATCCCCCATGGAGAAGAACAATAAGAGAGAGTTCCAACGATGATTTTCTTACTGAATTTACGTTCCCTCTTTGCGTTTATGCGTTCTTAAATCTTGTCCAAGCTTTGAAAAAACATTTTTGTTTTTTTATACTCTTTTTTTTTTTTTGCTAAATTGTTTTTTTTATACTTGGCAGGGAAAAATATTTGTTTCCTTTTTTTATCAATCTTTCTTTGGCTTTTTTTCTTTCTTGGTTTAAATTTTTTTTATTTCCTTTTAAAAAAAAGGAAACATAAACTAAATCCAAACAGAAATAGGAGTTTGAGTTAAATCCCTATATAACGAAGATTGATTGTATTATATTCTCTGTTATAATATTCTCTGTTAACAAAACATAAACGATGTCAAATTCCGGGGAAGAACCGACAAAGAAGAGATTGAAGCTTTCTTCTTCTTGTCCACCTTGTGGGTTATCTTCATAACCAGAAGAGATGGATTTGAGTTGCTTGGCTCGTGTCTCTAGGTTAGACCATACTTCCTTATCTCTTGTCTCTAAGTCGTACCGTTCTCTATTGGCTTCGCCTGACTTCTACAATTTCCGATCGCTATTAGGTTGCACTGAAAACTGCATCTATCTATGTTTACGCATCCCTCCAGACCCAAATCCACGATGGTTCATGTTTTTACCAAAAACCCTAGATCGTTCTTGTAGGTTAGTCTCAGTCCGGTCACACTTTTATCAGCCACCGGAAGTATCCTCTGTGGTGGCTCATGGTTTTGGAATATATGTCATTGGTGGGAGGATTGGAGGGAGACGCTCGTCGAGTGTCTTGTTCTTGGATTGTCGATCTCACACATGGACCACTCTCCCTCCCATGGGAGTGGCTCGATGTAATGCTGCAGCTGGTGTAGTGGACGGGAAGATCTACGTGTTGGTGGGTTGCGAGGATTGGAATTCCCTAAAAGTGGGGAGAGGTTTTCGACCCAAAAACTCAGACTTGGGAGGTTTTGTCAATGCCACCGAATCAGTATGGTTTACGAGAAGAACCCTTGATGTACGACAACGTTGTCATGGACAAGAAGATTTTCGCTGCGAATGCGTCAGGGAGAGGTTTGATTTACATACCGAGTGAAGGTAAATGGGAGAGAGGGAATAAGGATATGTCCGGAACTAGAAGGGGTTGGTATATGATTGAGAATGTCATGTATTGTTGTGAATATGGTGGGAGTATAATGTGGTGTGAGGCAGGCGAATTGGAGTGTCGAGAACCTGAGGTGATGGAGTGGAGAGAGGTGATGGGGTTGGAGGCTCTAAAAGAAGCTCTTTGTGCCTCCAAATTGGTTAACTATGGTGGAGGGATGTCGGATCATTGGGAGTCGGTGAAAAGGCAGGCCATAGCGCATGGAGTGCCACCACTGGAACTCGACGATGTACTTCCCGGTCATAGACTGAGCAGCTCTGCTTCCAACATGTTAATCTTTTGGGATGTGCTTGGTCCTGAGAGTTTGGAGATTCGGTGTGAGGAGATCTCTCTGGAGAGACGCGAGGAGAAAAGTGAGATTTGGGGCAACATTGAGTGGTCGGAAGCTGTTATGCAGTGCCGGCTTAGAGGGGAGGTCAAGTGGTGCAATGCCCTTGGGCCCCACTTCCTCCCCTCATATTTAGGGGCCCACATTTTTGATTTTTTAAACAATATATATATAAATTAACAAAATTTAAAATAAAAAATAAATAAAAAGGCCTATAATTTTTTTTCTAAAATATATTTTCCTTTTTTTACGAAAATATGTATTAAAAAAAATTTTAGATAGCAACTTTTGTTTAAAAACTAAGTTTAAGTGGGCAAAAAAAAAATTTTGCCCTGTCCCCACAAAAGCTTTGAGCCGGTCCTGATGTTATGACACTCGATCGTTCTCCTCCACATCAAGATCGCTGTAAAATTTTGTACTCTCTATCTCTCAACCTTTGAATCTATTTAAATACTTCGAACTTTCTATTAGTCTCTTTGTCTGATTCTGATATATTATGTTGGTATTTTTATTTAAGCCTCTGGAAGTGAACATTTTTATTATTTTTTTCTGGTTAACCATCAAACATTTTGCATCTATAATGGAGAAAAAAGTGTTCGTGGTACAAATTATCTGACGGTACAAATTAGTCACAGGTTTGAATCACTCTGTCCATGGAAGAATTCAGTTTTACATGATTCTAATAGAAGCTTTTGGGCATGGAGAGTCTTCCACACCTTTCAAGTTTGCTTAAGTTACTCTTCTTGTACGCAATATTAATGTGGGTACATGAAAACAAGATATACTCAATAATCAATTTGAGTTAGCCATCAGACCATGCGGAAACCCCTAGGCTTGATGTGAGTTTACTTCATTTCCATTGGTTACTGTGAAGAATGAGTCTCTCTCCTTTCCCCTAAACAATTTGCGTTAGCAATCGCAGACCGTGCTGAAACCCCTAAGCTTGATGTGAGTATTTACTATATTTCCATCGGTTATTGTAAAGAATGAGTCCCTCTCCTTTTAACGTCTTTGCGTTTTGGTTTTATTCAACTGAATGATGAATCATTTTATGATTAAGAAATAATTTATATATTATTATATCCGAAGATTGTATTATTCAAAAAAAAAAAAATTCTTGTTGCATGTCATGCGGATTTGTTTTTTTCACGTGTCATGATGACGATAATAACTAAACAAATGAAACAAATGGTTAAAAAAGCTATTGGAAAATCATAAATAAATGAAGTAAGTTACATCTTTATCATAAAGCTGGAGCTGCGTCGTTGTGATAGAACAACAACGATACGTTAAAACTTAAAAGGTGACTTAGGTTCAAGGCCGTGCCTACCTTGCAAATATTAAGGCATTTGCCTTAGGCCCTGCTGATATTGCAAAATTTTGGGGTTCCAAATTTTGAAAATTTAATAAATAGTATGTATTTTTTATAGTAATTTTAAATTTGTATCACTATTCTTACTAATTTTAGGCTCAAATTCTTTTTAACCCTAGTTTTAAAACTACAAATTTTAGAAAATTAATAAATAGTATGTATTTTACATAATAATTTTAAATTAATATCATTATTCATACTAATTTTAGGGTTTAAAATGTTTTTTATCCTTAGTTTTAGGGCCCCAAATTTTTTTGGCCTTAGGCCTCTTAACATCTAGAAACAGGCCTGAGGTTCAGTAGATTTATCGACAGAAGAGAACATGGAAGGTCTTGTTGAAGTTGGTGAAGCTTTATTGAAGAAAAGAGTTTCTCGTGTCAATCTCGAAAATGGCCATTAAGAACCTATCTCTGATCATGTAACCAATGAAGAAGCTGTCCAAAGGTAAATTATAAACAACATTATTACTTTAGTTTAATAATATCTGTAATAGTGACTCTAATCTTTAACATAACTGTTAATTACTTTACAGGTTTGCAGTTAGAAGAAAGACGAAACAACCCATCCCGAACATTAAGTCCGCCGCTCCGATTCGAATCACTAAGTGATTCCGAGTCATTAAGGGGGTGTTATTGGATGAATGATTTGAAATCAATTCCATAAGCTTTAAAATCCTTGAAATTTTAAACTCTGATGGAGTTTATTTGGGTGGATTCTAAAAATCTCTGCAGTATCCTTGAGATTTGATTTTTAAATATTTGTTTACTAAACTTCATCCTCAAGTGATTTCAAATCCATTGAAAAACAAATACTTTCAAAATCTTTTAAAATTGAATAACAGTGGATTTTAATTATAGATTTGAAATCTTCTATTGAATAACAGAAGATTTTAAAATCTTTAAGACATGATTTTACGAATATCATATCCAATAACACCGGATTTTAAAGTAGAATTTAAAATCATTGATAGAATAACAATGAATTTTGGTTAGATTTAAACTCTGTCAAAATCCATCATTGAATAACAATGAATTTTGTTTTTTATCCTTAGTTTATTTGAAGGCTCACCAATTCGTTTTCGAAGTTTATTTTGAGATTCACTATAAACGAGTCAAGAATTAGATAGAGTCTAAGCAATAATATCATCGGATTTGATACATTGATCGGTTTACATTAGGTTATTACAATGAATCAATCCTAACTATACGGATTAACACCATTCATCGATCCCGGCCACGGGTTTTTATGCGGCTAATTATGATCTTTCTCGCGATCACCATCTTTTCCTGCAATCCAAAAGAACATAAGTAAATCAATGTTTACAAAGTGATAGGATCGCTCCGTCACATCCGCTCAATGCAAATGCGATGATGCCTAGTCATGCGGTCTAATCCCCAAAATATTATTAGGGAGGTGATTTTTACAAAATTGCTTATGTTTCACCTTCTCCTTCAAAGTTAGACAAAATAAAAGTCATGTCGTATGTGACATGGCTAATTAGAAACATTAACTAAATCATTGACACATTCTACTTACTCATCACCAAAAAAATAACAAAACTTAACAAATTAATATTCGATTATAAACAAATACATATAAAAAATAATGATTATTTATTCTATTGATTGTTAGGATATTGATTTATTTATCTTTTGATCATTCACGCTCTATTATCTATATAAGAAAATGTCGTTATTGCATAATATTTTACTATGAATGAATTTAAGAGTACTAGAGATTAATTTTACACTTAAATTGCTAATAAAATACCTAAAGCTATAAAGTTTGACGTAGTTTCACAATTAATTAGTGATTTTTATAACCCCTTAAAATTGTTACTTTGCATGTTTGCATTACTTATCTTAAATATATTTTTTGATGGTAAAAATCATTTTTTTAGATTGAATTAAAACCGATTTACTATACGAGTTAATCCAAAATCTATAACAAAAAATTTAAATTTTAAAAAGAAATTCAACATTACTATAAATATCTTAAGAAAATTTCCAATTAAAAATTTGTGAAACAAAAAACGATATTAAAGTAAAAACAAACAAAACAAAAAAAAATATATATATATAGAGAAAATTTTGGAGAAGAAAACAAAAAATAAAAAATATATTAAATAATTTGTTATAAACCCTAAAATATAAAAAATATTATTTTAGTTAAAATATTATTTATAATGAAGCATGACACAGACAAAATATTAAATAAAATAGTAAATACATATTTTAAAAAAATCAGTAAATATCAACAAATATACTTATACTATTAAATTGTTTCAGTTTGATCTTAAATATTTATCTCCGCGTATAATGCGGGAAGTCACCTAGTTACTTAAACGAATCAAAATTTTGGCACCGAGGTTCACCGCCTCTGGTTAAGGTCGAGTCACCGAATCTGTCAAGATCCCTAAGTGACTCGCCTTACCGCCGATCATCCTCAAGTTTAAGCTCCGGATCCGGACAACATCAAGCGAAATTAGAATTATCATCGAGCCTATCTTTAGAGAGCCTTAGCCCGAGCCAGACTTAACCGAATCACTGGCAGTCTTGACTCCGAGCATCAAGCGAATGATTCGCACCATCTTAGCTATGCATTCCAGAAGGGGCGATTCACCGCAACTCTTCTTCCACACGGCTAGGTCTACCGATGCGATCTCTCCCTATTAGACCCGTAGAATTCATCAAACTTTAATTTGCAAAACTCCAGACCATTGTCAGTCATGAGACACTTTACCTTCTGATTCACTTGATTCTCCACCAGAATCTTCCACCTCTGCAAACTTACCAAATGCTTCATTCTTTGTAGCAAGAAACTGAACCCACACCTTCCTTAAGCAGTCATCAATTATAGATATGAAGTACAGCTTCTTACCAATGAAAGTGTGACATTAGGTGATCCCCAGATATCACCATGAACATCTTCAGGTTCAGGACTTCTTCACTGTTGTGCTTCCCAACATTGAAGCTTAACCTCTTGTTCTTACCCATGATACAACTCTCACGGAACTTCATATCACTAATCCTTTTCTTGTCCATAATTTATTTCTCAACTAAAACCTTCATATTCTTCATACTTGTATGACCCCTTCTACTATGCCTAGAGATGTCAATATGGGCCGCAACCCACGGGCCAGACCCAAGTAAGACCGCAGCAGGCCGTCCTTGGACATACATTTAAAAATCGCAACCCGCGACTGGCCAACCCGCGTGGGTTGGAGAAAAAATAGGACCGCAACGGGTTGGGTTACTTGGACGCGGGTTACCCCGTTGGACATCTCTAGTTTCGCGATTTGCACCATTTGAAATTGAAAATTCTTCGATTTTCCTAAGAGCATCGTGATTTTATGTTGATGAGAGAGAGAAAAGTCCTCATATTCATCAGTTTCCTCGTCCCGTGTCGGGTTCTCCGATCCAAACGAGTGACATAAAAGTGTCAGGTGAACATTTTGATATTATTTTTCTTTATATTTCATTGAGTATATATAAGAAACTAATTTCTTTATCCATTTTAGAAAGCATCTTAAGACAGAACATGGACCTTAGCTAAAGTCACATGTATCAAGGTATTATAATGATCATGAACCCACCACCACTCTAACAAGTAAGTAACAAATTACAGTAGAACCTCGATAAATTAATATTCGATAAATTAATAAACACCATAAATTAATAAATTATCCCGGTCCCGAGTCGGGCCAATGTAAAAATCAACTCAATTTGATAAAATGATAAGATAATAATTTTTTTGAAACTCCTATGTAAAATATGGTCCCAATAATAGTATAAATTAATAATCATATATAATTATGTATATATATATATGATAATGTACTAAACATGGTTTTAGTGATTTTTTTTTAACTTAAAAATGAAAATCTCATTAGACCTTATCTTTTAATTTAAGTGTTACATCAAAAACTTTTATAATTGTTTTTTCGATCTTTACCATAAACTTGTAAAAATTATAGGCAAAATAATTGATTCTTTATAATAACGCTTTATAAATGTATTCATCGATATTAGGGATAATAACTATGATTTTTTCTAAATTTTATACATAGTATACCATTTTAGTTTGATCGTCTATTATAATAATATCATCCACTCTATTGCGATAATCAAAAAATTTAATCAAAATTTCATCAATTTGCAAATAGATTCATTAAATTTCATAATATAACATTATTCGAAAAAACAAATTAAGAAGAATCTTACCTAAAATGGATTTCTCTGTATAAATTAATAATTATTAATTTATCGATAAAATAATATTCTCTCTAAATTAATAAATTATCTCGGTCCCAACATTATTAATTTATAGAGGTTTTACTGTATTTCTTAATCCTTAAACCACAATGTTTAGTACTATAAAGTTCATTTATCAAATATATTACAGTATCATTACTTAGAAAAGCAAACATTTTTTATTTTCTTTTGAGTTTATGGAGATTTCTTATTCTTGTATTTGTAAAGAACATGTACGTTGTACGTTTAGTTAGAATTTTCAGTTTTGTGTGATCAAGTTTTTGGCTAACTAATCAGTGTTATAGTAAACATTATGTTTTAATACACACTCATTTAGTCAATTCGATGCAGGCTACACAAATTGCAGAACAATAAAGTCGTAAACAAAAAAGATCTAACACCAAAAGTTACAAAGGATGTAAGCGCAAAAATAGAATCACGGAGTCCTAACATGAGATTTTGTTGATTTATCGTGTGATTAATTCGATCATGGTTTTGTTTTTTTTGTTATTAAACATGATGATCTGATAATTTTGGTAGAGTTTGTCATTGTTAATGAGAAACAGAACAACATAAGCCCGCGAGTTGGCCCGCTAACCAGGTAGATTTTTTGGGCTGGGCTTGGACATACATTTAGAAACCGCAACCCGCGACGGGCCAACCAGCGTGGGTTGGAAAAAAGTTGGGACCGCAACGGGTTGGACTACTTGGACGCGTGCTACCCCGTCTGGCACAGTCTGTGCCACAGGGTTGTGTCATCATTTGACACAACATGATTTGATTGAACTACCACAGTCTCACCATCCAGAAGATATAGACCCCTTGAACCAGGCAACATTCCCTGTAGGGCCAACTTCTTGTTCTTGTAGAATCTTGTCTTACCATTCCCACCTTTCTATGTGAACCCTTGCACGTCAAGAGTACCAACAGAGATCAAATTACGAGCAAGGTTAGGAATATATCTGACATTGGTGAGTTTTGTGACAGATCCTTCTGTAGCACTGATCTTGACTGAACCAATCCCATGTACTACCACAGGTCTGTCATCAGCCAGTAACACTTGGTGTCGTGTGATTTCTGTGAAATCATCAAACCAATCCCTCATAGATTTCATGTGGTACGAACATCCAGAATCAATGATCCACCGATCATTATCATTTCTACATGATATAGATAGTGCATCAATCACATGTAGCTTGTGTATCAACACAACTACTTCACCGCATTGATCATTCTCCATCTTTTTCTTCCTGGAGCATGTGACCTTTCTTCTTGTGATACCATCAAGTAATTCTTGAGCCTGAACCAGATCTTAACCTAGAGCTGTTTTTGTACTTCTTATTGTACGGCTCTCTTTTTTTAGGTTTTCCTTGAACTATGAAAGCCTCTCCACTTCTTTGTGAGCTTGGATTTTCTTTTATCTCTCTCTCCTTTAATATAGCATATGAGGTTACTTCTTCCAAGGTAAGACTCTTTATGCCATACTTCAGAGTCTCCTTCACCGAGTTGTACTGCAGTGGCAGTGAATTCAACAGCAAGATAGCTTACACTTCCTCTGACAGAGAGACCTTCACACTCGTCAACTCCGATACAACTTTCAAGAAATCATCAATGTTTTTATCAACAGACTTATGTTCATTCATCTTAAACGTGTAAAACTTATGTTGCAAGTAAATACGATTAGGAAGCTACTTAGAGAGATACACCATTTCCAATGTTGACCATGAAGCTGCAGTAGTTCTGCATTCATCGAGTTTGCGCAAGACTCGATCTCCAACATTCAGGAAAATCATATTCATAGTCTTGTCAGATCTTTCGAGCCGATCTGCTTCATCCTTCTAAACACAAAGCTTTGTTGCAACAGGATCATCATCCTTTTGAACTGCTACAGCCTGCAGAACAACTTTGACCAGGACATCCTTCGGCCTCAAAACAGACAGATGCGGGAGCATGAGCTTCTTCCACAGAAAAAAATCTTCTTCCCCATCGAATCACTCCACCTCGATTCGAATGTTCGCCATAGATTCAGTCAACCTGAGTTCTGATACCACTTTGTTATGTTTCATTTAAGCAAGCGATTCACAAAGTTGAAGTTTCACGAAGCTAAAGATAGGAAAAACGGCTAATTCCCCCGTGAATTCAATAGTTTCTGATTTTCCTACATGAGTTATGGATCCATGCCAAAACACACATAAGCTAACTTTATTTTTAAATTTACTACATAAAATTTTGAAATGTGGCCAATCAATACAAAACCGTAGACGGAATTCGTATTCCGTTAACTAATGGTGATGTGGATTACAGGTGGCAAACGGGTTAGTTGTGGTTAAGAGTTAAACCGAAATTCAATTTTTTTTTTGACAAATCTGTGACTAAAACAACGACGTTTTAGATTTGGGGGGTAAATTAAAATTAGGGTTTACCCCATTTTTTCTTTATCAACACAAAGGGGAAGAAGAGAAGCATATATACAGAGAGAGATTGAGTGATGGAGAAGTTGAGTGACAGAGAGAATTAATCAGTTTCTTTGTTGGTTTCGCATCAGATCGAACTACAAAGGTGTCTTCCCGAGTGACAGAGGTGTGTTTCCCAGTCGGGACAATGATGTTAGTCGAGAATGAGTTTGAGTTTTGTCCGAATTTTGTCAAATTCTTGGTTTTGAGTAGATTTTAGGTGTCAAATACATAAGTTTTGTCTACGACTTATTCATTTAAGCTTGTGTTTCCATTTAAGCGTTCAATTTTCATGATTGTAGAGTGAGATTGGAACATATCTACCAAGTGTTCGACTAAATGTGTAAAAGAGTAGACATTGGTTTTAAATGTGTCCTCTATTGCGTGTTGCAGCAGTGAAGTAGTGGAAGAAATGATAAGTTTTGGATGTTACTACGGTGGGAAGTTTGACAAGATTAGTGGCAAAGATGTCTACGTAGGTGGTGGTTATCGGTTCCTTGAAACCTCAACATCTGCATTGTTGGAAGGGTTAATGAATAAGCTACCAGTGAGTATGCATGGTCAAAGAGTATGGTATAAGGTTCTTTTTGATGATGTAGAGGATCGGAGATTATTGACAACTGGTGGTGAGAATTTTAAGAAGATGTGTGCAGCTTCATTATGGACGAAGACAATCGACATATATGTGGAGCCTGATATAGAGAGAGATGAGACTGAAAGAGACCAGTCTGAAAGAGGTGAGAGTCAAAGAGATCAGCCTGAGAGAGATGAAAGTGGAAGAGCTCAGAATCATAGAAATGAGAATGAGAGAGAGAAGAGTAAAAGAGATTAGAATGGGAGAGATCAGAATGAAAGAGAGGAGACAGAGAAGAATGAGCATCAATTTGAAGAAGAAAGAAGAGTTGAAAGAAATGTGGCTGATTTTTTGGATGAAGAGATTGATGAGTATGTAACACCGGTGTGCTCAGATGATGATGCTGATGTGAATGAGAGACCTGCTTATTTAACATATAAGAAAGGTAGGGGTGAGTTGAGTTTACGCCAAGCTTTCTTTAGTTGGAGGCTTTTAAGAAGGCTATGCTAGAGTATGTGTTAAAGCATGAATGGAACATCAAATACAGCCGCTGGGATAAAGGCATATCGGAGCTTAAATGTGCTAGTGTAGCTGAAGAAGGAGAAGAATACTGTTTGTGGAGGATCTACTGTTCTTATGAGGAACCATTGGAGAAATGGATGGTTAAAACTTATATCAAGAAGCATACTTGCATGAAGAGTGGACATTCAAAGTTAATTACTCAAGAGATCATTGCTAGGTTGTTTCTTGATGATATAAGAGAAGATCGAACCTTCAAGCCAAGATATATTCTAGAAGACATACATAGGCATTGGAACTTGATTTCTACTATAGAAAAGTGTAGAAAGGCAAAGATTAGGGCATTAGAGATCATCCGAGAAGAGCATGACTTACAATTTTCAAAGCTCAGAAACTACCGGCTTGAGCTATTAAAGTAAGTTTTTTTTACATTGATTATTGCCTTATCTTTTTACATGGTTACAAATTGAAATTGTTGCCTTTGTTTGTGGTAGGTCAGTGGTTGATTCTACGGTTGAACTAGAGACATTACAAGGAGATGATGGTGTGGATATATTTTCCAGATTCTATGTCTGCTTTGGTGCGTTGAAGAAGACATGATCTTCTCATTGTCGACCTATTTTTGGTCTTGATGCATGCTTCCTTGAGAGCACATTGAAGGGACAGTTGTTAGCAGCGGTTGGAAGAGTTGCAAACAACCAAATGTATCCCATTGCTTGGGCTGTGGTGGGCGTAGAGAATGAACCAAACTGGACTTGGATCATTGAGAATCTACGGACAGATTTAAATCTACATGATGGTGATGGATTTACAATTATATCAGATAGACAAAAGGTAATGACCTGAAATTCTTAATTGTTTCTGTAATTTTACATTTTCATGATGCTAATGGTGATTGTTTGCAGGGCTTATTGAATGTTTTAGCAGGTCTGTTACCAAAGGTTGAGCATAGAATGTGAGAATGTGTGCAAGACACATTTATGTGAATCTAAAGAAGAATTCAAATAGAGCTGACATGAAAGGTTTATTCTGGAAGGTTGCAAAGAGCTACAACTTGCCAGAGTATAAGAGGAGGTTGGATGAAGTAATGGCATATGATATGGTTGTCTATGAGTCTATGATGTTGAAGAATCCCAAAAACTGCAGCCTTGCACACTTCACATCAACGTCTACTTGTGATGATGTAAGCAACAACATCTCTGAGTCGTTTAACCATGCCATTGACCATGCAAGAGTTATGCCACTGGTGAAAATGTTAGAGACGATACGCAGAAGAGCGATGATGCGCATAGAGGCAAGAAAGGTTAAATCAATGAATCACAGAGGGAAGTTCAATATCAAAGCAATGGAGAAAGTGGAGAAAGAGCTGAAAAAGATTCGGCTTTGTAAGATGTTTCCTGCTGGTCATGACACTTTTGAGGTGAAGGAGAAAAAGTATGCGTACCTTGTGAAGATAATCCAGCGTACTTGTACTTGTCGGAAGTGGGAGATGTCTGGATTGCCTTGTCGTCATGCTCTGAAGGTTATTGATGAGAAGAAGCGCAAGAAAGAGGATTATATGGATGATTGTTACCTCACTTCTAACTGGAGGAAGCCATACCAAACAACACTTGAAGGCGTACAAGGTTCAAACTTTTGGAAAGAGAGTGATGAGGCTGATATTGTGCCACCACCAACTCATAAAGCTTCATCATCAAAAAGAAAAACAAAAATTCCTAAAAGAATCAAAGGGAGGAATGAATCTCCAAATAAGAAGAAAGCAAAGGTTACACATGAGTCTCCAACTAAGGTTTCGAGGGCAAAAAGAATAATTCATTGTGGGAATTGTGGAGGTACTGATCATAACATAAGAAGGTGCAAGAAGGTTAGAGTCAATGTCAAAACATATCCAAAAAATAAAAAAAAGTGCCACAAGATCTTAGAGTAAGCCTTCGTTCTTTGTTGACTTGGCTTAGAGTAAGCCTTCGTTCTTTGTCAAACATATCCAAAAAAGAAAAAAAAGTGTCACAGAGGGAAGTTCAGTATCAAAGCAATCTGATTTTGGTGAAGGATCAAGTCAACAAATGCAAAGCCAAGTGATGGACTAATCTTAGAGTAAGCCTGCGTTCTTTGTCCACTTTATTTTTTGGTTTCAGATTCTGATTTAGCCAAATTCATAATCGTGTTTTAATGTCTTGTAGGGGCTAAGAGATGGAAGGAGGTCTCGTATTATGTGGAGAAGCATATGATGTATTTTGTTGTTTCTTTAGTATTATAATTTAGTTGCAGATTTGATGACTTATTTATGTACTAGATGATCTAAGGTGTTTTGGATTTAAGGATTACGATTTGGTTTTTCATTTCTGTTGTTTTTGCAATTTCCGAAGCCTACATAAAACAAACATAAAATGTTTTGATTTGTACTATTAAAACGTTGTCGTTTTAGTCACAGATTTGTCAAAAAAGTTGAATTTTGGTTTAACTCTTAACCACAACAAACCCGTTTGCCACCTGTAATCCACGTTACCATTAGTTAACAGAATACGAATTCCGTCTACGGTTTTGTATTGATTAACCACATTTCAAAACTTTACGTAGTAAATTTAAAATTAAAGTTAGTTTATGTGTGTTTTAGCATGGATCCATAACTCATGTAGGAAAAATCAAAAACTATTGAGTTCACGGGGGAATTAGCCGTTTTTCCGTTAATGATAACATATGTATTAATGTGTTATCTAACAAGTTACCTAATCTCATAATATTAAGCATAGAAATGGATTAAAATGAGGCACGCGTGAGGCTCGGAAATTGCTTTCACGTAATTGAACAAGGCAAATGCTTCAAGTAAAAAAAAACAAAAAAAAATGTTTTAAGTCGTTATTCCATTCGCTCCTGCCGCTTAATCTAAGCCGTCCATTTACCTGAGATCCAGCGACTTGCAGCGGGACCCACCCACTGTTACGTTAAATTAGGCACGTGTTGAAATGCACGTTAAATATGGGCTTATGAGCTCATTCTCTAAACAAATGGGCCTTTATAACTTTTGGCTCAACTACGTTTTTAGCTTCTTCTTCCTTTTTTTTCCCACTGGTTAGCAAGTGAATACACAGCTGAGAAGAATGGAGAAACTTATTTGAATTTCACTGACGACGACGATATACGAAGAAGCAGCCTTGTCTGCTCTATTTTCTTGATTGATTTTATATATAGAGATAGAAGACTACGGACAAAAGAAAGAGAGAGAGCTAATGGTCTCTACACAGACTATAGACAAAAGAAAGAAAGAGAGAGAGAGCTACTGGTCTCTATAGAGAGAGAGAAAAGTCTAGAGTCAGAGAGCTAATGGTTTATATACAGAGATAGAAGACTACGGACAAAAGAAAGAGATAGAGAGCTAATGGTCTCTACACAGAGAAAGAAGTCTATAGACAAAAGAAAGAAAGAGAGGGAGCTACTGGTCTCTATAGAGAGAGAGAAGTCTATAAAGAGGGAAGAAAACTTTCTCTAGAGAGAGAAGAAGGATTCTCTAGAGATAAACCTGAAGAACACTACCTATCGGGTCGGTTAATAAACTGTAAAAGCATGTCACTCCTCCTAGCAGCTGTCTCCGCAAAGCTCTTGGATTCATCTTCGCCATCCAAAACAAACTTGGTTAGATTTGGGTGCCCCTTCGTTTCGAGACTATCCATGAACTCTTCAAAGTTCTCATGTCTAGTCCTAACTGGAACCTGTAAACAACCATCAAAAAATATGGTATACTAGTATTTCTCCCATGCTAAGCAAGGATATACCTTGCCAACAAATCAAATTAAATTTCTGTGATATATGCATAACTAAGAATTACATATATAAAATAATTTGGATTTATCATTAAAACGTTTATCATTTGTTCACCATAAAATAATTAAAATTTACATGGATCTAAATTAGTTTGTTGTGTACAAATATTACTTCATGTCTTGCTCTTTGATGTGCTTCTTCTAATTCTCAAACTTGCTATATGAGTAGCTTAGGGCTTATTTATATCCAGCACCAGCAGTGCCATTAGTGATTTTGGAGACTCCAAAATCATTAGCTTTTTCTCTAGCAAATTAACAATGAAGAAATTAATTCATTGTATATCAGCCACCTGCAAACAATCTTACAAATCCGACTAAAACAATAAATTTTTAAACATCAACATGTAACAATGTATTACTTTCTAGAATTGAATACAATACATGAAGAAAAAGTTTGTTTTCACTCACCACACTCCTTCCTTCTCGTACGTTTGTTACCCTTTTCATTTTGAAGGCTATAGTTGTTTCCACAATTTCTTTCCGGACAGAAGCTACATAAGAATTGCCAATTAGTAATTGGTAGTATCATTTAAAAACAACAAAAACTTAAGTATATACTGATCCAGAAGTAAGCAAAAGTAATATGGCTGCATTTCTAAATTCTAACACAACAAGAAATGGAAGATGAACCTATAAGCCTTGGTCTTGATCTAGACATGGGGCTTTCTCGTTTTTCCTAACTCCAACTTCTTTCTTATACACCCCCGTGTTTGTTGTCTTCTAGTTTCACCACATTTTATTCTCTTTTTTTACTTCTTGGTTGTGGTGCTTCTTAAGCTTCTTCGGGCCTTGTACTTGTGCTCAAGGTGAGCCTCTTACTTACCCTTCCTTTCTGAAAAGTCACACCACAATATATTAAACATGTTCCTGGTAAATGGTTATTTCAAAAATTTGATTGACGAACCTTATTTACTTTTACTTACTTGTTTCACCATATTTGGATATCTAGAAGAGCAAAGCAGCTAAAGAAAAGAGAAAGAATAATTAGATTTGGAAAAGAAAAAAAGGTTTGGGAAAAAGAATTTTGACACACCGCCAATTTGGATTTGAGCATTTTGATCTCACTAACCTTGATTTGAACGTTCATTAAATTTGCAGTGGCTCGCGGCTAAAAGTCTATAGCCAACTTGTACTCTCTTTGTTCGCCTTCCAAGAAGAATTTTAAATTCCATTACCGTTTATGAGAGAATGAACTGAAACTCTTTGAAGAGAATTTAGGGATTTACAAATTGAAAGATTAATTTCAAAAATCATGAGATCGTGGTGTAGTGTGAGAAAATTTAGGGATTTTTAATTTTATATAGAAAATAAATAAATAAAAATCAGTTGATAAGATGAAGTAGTTCCTACGTTTTATTTTGCTGCATTTACTTGATAATTTTTTATTTGTTTATTTTAATTTGTTGTACTTGCCACAATAAGAATGTGACTTGTGATTTAGTAGTTGAGAATCAGCAAAAGGGAAGGAGATATATCCAAACGAACTATACAGCAAGCACATGCATCATATTCTAATCAAATGGTACAACTCACATTAAACTCCTCTTGTTCAGGTAGTTGTTCTTCATTAGGAAGAACCTCTTGGTCAGGTAGCTGTTCTTGAACCTGTAAACAACCATCAAAGAATATGGTATATCAGCAAAAGGACGGAGATATATCTAAACGAACTATACAGCAAGTACATGCATCATATTCTAATCAAAGGGTACACTTACATTAAACTCCTCTTGGTCATGTAGTTGTTCTTCATTAGGAAGCTCCAACACCTCTTCAGCAGCAGTAGCAGCAGCAAGTACTTCAGGGAGTACCTCGACATCAACATTTTCTTTTACCTCGACTTCATTAGGAAGAACCTCTTGGTCAGGTAGCTGTTCTTGAACCTGTAAACAACCATCAAAGAATATGGTATATCAGCAAAAGGGAAGGAGATATATCCAAACGAAGTATAGAGCAAGTACATGCATCATATTCTAATCAAAGGGTACACTTACATTAAACCTCTCTTGGTCAGGTAGCTGATCTTCATTTGTTTTTATCTTGCACATATTGTTTTTTCTTTTCATCTTTGTCTTCCGAAGATTCAAGAGATGAAAACCTACTATTACTAGATAAGGTCATGCGAATACTAGTTCACCATGCTTGTTAGGATGGAGGCGTTGCTTGTTTGGTAGTTTATGTATAGTAAAAGCATGAGATTTCCCCATTTGAATAGAAATATTTGATTAAATATTTTCACTTAAAGGCTAAAGAATATTTTGTTATATGTCGATAGTAATTTTAAACTTGTAGTGTATATGTATTATCTTATTCATTCATCTCAATATCTACCAAATTGGTATATAGTATTCCTAACGTTTAGTTGGTAATGTCGTACCCCATATAATATGTTGATGTCTGATGCAGTCTTGAAAATACGGTTTACATCTATGGCTCATCAACAAATGCTTCAATGCACATTATGCCTAATATTTAAAGAAGACCATCAATTCATGGATATATCAAAAAAGTGTCTAGATACAAAGAACAAATCTCCATTAATGTGAATTGATAAAATATATGAAATTAGTTCTTGATTGATTTTTGTAATTATTTTGATTAATTTTTGTAATTAATTTGATGTATTGTGCATTTATGCTGATGATTTGTAATTGAGTCTATATAAACTCATTTCTCCATTCATTGTAAATATATATAAATTTTTGAAAAATAAAAAAGAGAGTTTTCTCACCTTTGAAGCTTAGGCTTTGTTAATTCGCATGTCTTTTCTATTGTGTGTGGGATTCATTTAGAAAACAAGTCAGATTTTTGTCTTTGTGTGCGATTAACATAGATATTGATTCGAGTTTTATCACAATGGCACTCCGCACCTTTGCGTGGCGAACTTCGATCTATTTAAGTTGTAGACCTTGGAACCCTGTGACAATAAGATTCTACATAATTTCTTTATTTGGTCTCTAATAATAAAACGAATTAAATCTGTTAACCTTACTAATAAAGTATAATTTTATTTCTACATCAAACATAGATTAAATTGTTTTTTTGAAGGATTTGAATTTTGAAAACATGGGTTATGATTCGAATATAAACTATCTCGTTTCTTGAGACCCATTACTGAAATATCAAAGCAAATGTATTTACAATTCGAAATGTATTTAGAGACTGGCGAAAATTAGGGTATAGCGAGGTCTTTGAGAGCTTCGAACTTATTTTCCTTGTAACCACTCTCTTTGAGAGATTGCGACTGTAACCACCTCTGCTCCGGTAAGCTTCTCGATTATCTTAATGTGTTTCTCATTTTGACTTGCTTTGGTTTGTTACGACTTGTGCTTTTGCTTTACCCTACTTAGTGCGATTAGTGAACAATGAGTCTACTTGTGAATTGCCTTTTCTCATTGCGATTACTGCAACTTTTAGTTACGTTTTTGGGTGAATGATGACGAACTATTCTTTAGGAGAAATGGTTAATGTTTATGTTCAAGTCCATGTTTCTGCTTGCTGCTGCTACTTAGGCCTTGGTTTGATCTTTTGGTTGGTCCTTCTCTGATTTTGCTATATCTTCTTTCTCTGTTTGATTTGAATGTCTTCCTGTGCTTGATTTTGTTGTATGTTTGGCTTAATTAGGAAGCAAATGTCTCCACAGTCTCTTGTTTTCCCTTAATCTCGTTAAGGAAATTAACTGAATTGACAAACATAGTTGCTTCTTTCCATTTTTGTCTTTACATTCGGTATATGTTATTGAACATTGTAAATTTCATATGCATTCAGGGATAAGTAGTTGCAGATGGCTCACTTCTCCGTCCAACTTGGACATGCAAGTAATGAAGTGAATCAGGAAGAGAATGACCAAGACTACGGTAACTTACCACTCGAGAAACTTCCTTCTTCGCTTTGGTTAAAACTCATTTAATCCCTCAAGGGAATTTGATTATACATGGGAATAACTTTCCATTTGTTTTTGTCTTGTAGAAGCATCTGCAGCTGCAGCTATGATAGCGGTTAATCTGCTCAGCTCTGCGCGGGTTATACTTAAGCTTGACAAGGCGTTTACTGCGTACTCTGCTCAGTTTTTGGTGGAGCATGCTTGTCCCGAGAAGGAAGCTGGACAGGGAGAAACGGATCATGACTGCTCCAAGCTCACTGCCAAACATTGCCTTGAGTTTGTTTTCAAAGAAGGGATACCGAAAGCAGAAGATTGGCCACACTTGGGATGTATGTTGAAGCCCCCATCTGCTTATATCCCTGCTCACGTTTCCATGAAAGGAGAAGTGATTGAACCTAAGGATTTGGATGAAGCAAAGCCGTTCTTCTACCAGCAACCGATAGGAGCAAGACTGCATGTGTTCATTCCGGAGCTCGATGATCATGTTGAAGAAAAGGTACAATGCTGTTACTTCCAAATTTTCAGATGTTTATGACAAAGAATTTGATCTAATCTTGTTCATTTTTGCTTCTTCTTTTTTGGTGCTAGGGAATTTACACTGGCTCGTCATCTGATGGAACTCGCTATGTTGGGCTTAGAGACGTGATGGTAGTTAAAGTGAAGGTCGGTGGAGAGCAGCCCTTTGCAACTGTGAGGATGTACTACAACAAGAAGTATGTGTTTGTCAAAGTGGCTTTGGACGCTATGCTTCTCGGAGCATCAACTAATGGTGACGAGTCTCAGGTCATAAAGCCAGCACCTCTGCTTGTTGACTTCTCTCTCCCACGTTTATCTATCGACTAAGTAAAAGTTTTGATCTTTGGTTAAGTATCTAGAGTACAATATGCTAAGTAATGGGACTTGTTCTGTTTGTGGTCTGGGATTAAGAATGGTTTTTAGGAGACTTTTATGTGTAAGTTAAGAAGTTGGTCGCTACTTTAAATTTAAATTCGGAATTGGTATATTAAATCTTGCATTTCAACTCCAAATCATAACCATATTATTAGTCAGCTTTGAATGTGTTTTTTGTTAAAGTAAGTAACCATGATGTGGGTTTTGTTCAGACTATAGCTATAGCCATTGCATTGAAAATGCGGCTAAAGGAAATACTAACAGTTGGTTTAAAACGTTCCAAATTTGTGTCACCATTGACCGGACTTTGAAGAGGAGAGTAAACAATATACTTAAAGTTTAAACCAAAGCATCGTCCGAAAACCACTCGAGTATATTGCCATTGTAGAAGAAATCACCAATTGATTTGTCATTACACTGCGAATTTTCGTCTCGAGAACTTTATTTTAAAACATTTCAAACATAGTCAGGAGGATCACAACGTTTAACAAAACAAAGCAACTACACACAAAAATCACATTTAGATTTGGGTTTTATTCTTCAAACTTCAGTAATTATTCGATTGTAGAATAAGGAAAACATGAACCTTCTTAATTAGTAAAAAAAGGAAATAGAGCAACATTAGTAAGTGAACGTTAAGATGCTTTTAAGAGAAAAGGAAATATGTAAAAAAAGGAAATTGGGAAGTGAATAATAATTGTATATATACATCGCCCACACTTAGGCATCCACATATCACATCTCATCTATCGCATATCACATCTCAGTTTTATTCTCTCTCTGAATTCTGTAAGAATGGAAAATCAATCGATCAAGGTCGAAGTTAATGTTAGACTTCGGTATCAAGATCCGGCCAAAGGGTGCTCAACAAACAACGTAGAAATCAGCCAAATTCGGGAAGTTGAGGAATTGCTCTTACACGACAAGAAAGTCTCGAGTCTCGGTACGTATCCATCTACTTCCCTCCCCGACCCACTCATCTCTCTCGACTTCCAAAATTTCAAACCAAACTACGTCTTGCAACATCTCCGTACCAAACTCCACGATCCTCTCTTGTCTCAACTAGTTTCGGATAAGATTCTCGTCCAAGACTTGTCACAACCAGGATCCTTGTTGATGATCATCGTCGTCAAATTGACCCACAAAGAGTACGTTGTGGTGCCTCGTGTATCTGCGGCTCCTTCGACGGTGGACCAAGATAGCTGCTGTGCCATCTGTTTGGAGATTATGTCGGAATCGGAGACTAAAGCCATCTGCCAATTGCCTAATTGTCCTCATCTTTTTCATGAACAATGCCTCACCAAGTGGCTAGGTCCACAACACTACTCATGCCCTCTGTGTCGTCAAGAGGTTTATAATTAGGGTTCAAGTATGTTTTTGTGGTTGTAATCATTGTGTACCAAGTCTAGTTAGGGTTTCAATAGTTTCAACTTTTTAAGATGCTAATTAGGGTTTACGTATGAGTCCCGTTACTGTTTTGTTCGCAACAATGTATTGTAGTAGATTTAATGAAATTCACATTTATGTATGAGGAATTCCCTCGTATACCACTCTTTAAAGTTTTTTTTCCAAAAATACCACCTTGAAGTTTTTTTTTCAAAAATACCACATTTTTTTTCTAACTTCCAAAAATACCACTTTTTTAAAAGTTGATTTTTAAGGTTTAGAATTTAAATTTTTTGGGTTTGGGTTAACTATTCCAAAATTGGGGTACAGTTTTAGGGGGTAGAGTTTGGGTTTGGGGTTTAGGGTTTAGTTATGAATGTTAAAAATAATTTTTTTTTAAAAGTGGTATTTTTGGAACTTTGGAAAAAATGTTGTATTTTTGGAAAAAAACTTTGAAGTGGTATTTTTGGAAAAAAACTTTAAAAAGTGGTATGTTTTCTGTTTTCATACTCGGTTGCTTTATAATCAGACCAGACTGAAAACTGAAACCTCAAGACACAAGAACAGAGTAAACAGAGCTTTTATGTAGAGACACATTTATGAAAAAAGCTAATAGATAATGAAAATCTCAACATGTGTATTATAAGCACAGTTATGTAGAGAGACACGTTTATGATAGTTATGAAAACACTCAAAAAGCTAAGAGATAATAACATGGGAGAGAATCACAAAAAGCTGTCATATTCAAATGCTGTGTTAAAAGGGAAAGTCGAAGTTGATGAAACAATGGGGACAATTTGATATCAACACATATCTCCCATCAGAACTCCAATTGTCACATTTATTGACCAGTAGTAAGAAGCAAGCCTTAAGTCTCATAAGTTTAGGAGGAGGCCTCGAAGTTTAATCCCTGCATTGACTGAAAAAGGTAAACGAAGTAAAAACACATATTAACTGGTTACTATATAGTACTAATCAAGCAAATCACAAAGAAATCAAAAATGTACTATGGGTTCTACTTCTTCATAAAGTTTTGAAAGAGATATTAAATATGTCATCTTGCGAAGATGTAAAATACTACAAACATTGCCTTGAGTTAAGAAGTTGATCGCTACTTTCTAAATATAACTTTGGAATTGGTATGTTAAATCTTGCATTTCAATCATAATCATTTTCTTAGTCACCTTTGAATGTGTTTTTGTCAAAGTCAATCCTATTATGCAGAGTAACCATGATGTGGGTTTTGTTCAGACTAGTGACCATTGCATTGAAAATGCAGCTATAGGAGACTGTAAACCAAATAAATACATGGATCACCCACCAACTGATTTCAAACGTTCCAAATTTGTGTCCCAAGAATTGACCGGACTTTGAAGAGGAGAGTAATTGGATCCAGCAATGTTATTAGCCCGAACCACTATCTTTCATTTCATGATTAGAACATTTTGCTTGTTCAACTGATTACATCCAGTTCTCACGTCCACACTGGATGGACATGTCAAATCATCCGCACCGTGGGATATGGTCAATAGTTGTTGACATACATGGCAAGGCTCGCTGAGATAGATAAATAATTCAACAACATCTGCAGTTTGTGAACATAATAACTGCAAAGTACTATACAAGCAGGGAAATTGTTTTTCCAGTAATATGAAGAGATGAAAGAACAAAGGTAATCAAGAGAAAATTAACAGAGTAAGAGGAATCTCTATTACGAAAATTCAAACATTCTTTTCTTCTAGACAAGTTTGAGCAATACACAACTAACATTGAAAAGAGACTAGTGAGAAGATAACAATTAGAGTCAATCAGTGCTGTGCCTAGTTATTCGGGGCCTAAGGCTGCATTAAAAAATTGTCTATAACTTGTTACTAAAATTTTATGAAATGAAACCATACAAAAAATCATATAAAAAATGTACATACAATTTCTATAAAAAAAAATACAGACTACATAGTTTACTAAATAAACAATATAAATTTCAATATTAAACCATATTTATGATGATTATGTAATTATATAGTAAAATATATATTGGTTTAAATAAATTAAAAAGTGTGAGATAGAAATTTATTTAAATAATATCGTAATAAAATATAAATATAAATTTTTTGATACAAAATTTGAAAAGAATGAAAACAAAATGAACAAACAAATAATTTTAAAAGAATAATAAAACTACAACCATGGCCCTGCATGTTCCTTATTGTATTTCTCTTCGAATAACATGACTATATTATAGCCGGGAAAAACCTGAATAATAAACAAAGTTAAATTACTATTGGTATTTCCTTAAATCCGTCTTGACTATATGGAAAAGACGTGATGTGCATTGAATTAATGATTAAGCTAAGAAAGGTTAAACGTGAATTTGACTAATTGAATTTGGTTTTCTAAAAATTGGAGGCCCTAAATTTAACATAAAAATCGGGAGCCCAAGGCAATGGTCTTTCCTAATACACTATCAACACGGCTCTGGAGTCAATATAACTTCTTGATCTTTCCATCTTTTCCTTTCTTCCTATGTACAATCTCATCTGAATACGTCACTCCTATCTCACTGTATGGCTCCGCCGGCCTCCACTTCCTAACCGTAGCAGCAAACTGCCCAACCTCACTCTTATCATACCCACTCACTACGATTCTCGTTTTCTCTTCCACTTTCACTTTGATACTATCCGCTATCTCCATAATAATCGGGTGAGAAAACCCGAGAATCAGCACCAATTCGTTTCCTTGGACTGTCGCTTTATAACCAACACCTCTTAGCAGAAGCATTTTCTCAAATCCCTTTGTTACTCCCACAACCATGTTATCAGTAAGCGTCCTAATACAAGTCAAAATGGATTAGAACAAAACAATCTTTAGCCTCCAAATAAAAGTCTTAGGTAGGAACTTTGAAAGCTGAAAAGGCCGTGCATTTGGTTGGCTCTTTTAGTTTCGACGGTTTTTTAACCCTGAAGAAACCAGAATCTTCTTTGATAAGCTCTAGTTCAGGTGGGTAAGTTAAAGCTAGCTCTCCCAATGGACCCTTCACTTTCAAGTCTTGACCTTGTAATGCAATGGTTAAATTGGACGGTACAGCGATTGGTTGCTTTCCTATCCTTGATTCCTTGCACTCAATCGTCTTACTAGAGAAACACACTTGAGCAAATGGCGTGGTTGAGGATTTGAACGCGTTTCTTTCGCCCAAAGAAAATCCTGACCTATCATTGCTGAAAACACAAAGGGAAGTTATCTATCTTCTGATATACAACATTTCTACAAAGTATAACCCTACCTACAGAATTGGAACTCGAACCAGAGTACCACCATAGATAGATAAGTTGTTATAGACTTTCAGTTTACATGGCATAAAAACCTTAATTAGAATCCAAAATCTGAGTTCCGCATAACACACTACCCAAAGTACAAAACTAGGGATGTTGTCATGGGTAATAAAATCCAATCCAGCCCGAACCAAAAAAAACCCGCTCAAAAAAAATCCACAAACAAAAAGCCCGAAAAAAACCCGTGTATTAGTTGGGTAATCCAGAAATAACCCATATTGTTTTGGATTACCCATGGATATCTGATATTTTGTTTTTTTTTTTTTTTATATATTGTAGTTTTTTTTATTGATCTGAAATTTCATTAGTGTTTGTATAACTTTTACATTACTCTTAATAAAATTATATATTTAATCTTTATATAATACATCTTTTTATTTGTTTCGATTAAGAATTCAAAATTAACAAAAAATGAGATTATATCTATGATTAAATATAATAAAAAATTGCACAAACTCAATAATAATGCAATTGTAGAGGTTAATCAAGTGTATTAATCAATTGCAACCACTAAATGCATGTTTCACGAAAATAGATACATTCCAAGAAAATAAATATATACTGATTCTTCTGTATTGGAAGATATTGTTATTTTTATATAATTAAATTCATTGTCGTATTGAAATTCTTGACACTTAAAATTCAAAGGGAATAGCTCCACCTAAATTATTATAGATTTGATGCACAGTTTCAAATGCGAGATATATCTACAAAATATTTTTCTTGGTTAGATGAATTAGACCGTGTTTGTTCCTTAACCAGATAATTCCTTGGTTCTTCAAATCCTATACCGGATTCATCAATACTAATTTTTAACTAGCTTAGGGAAACACAAAAGCAAACAACTCAAAAGCAGTACAATTCTCTATTGATAGGAACGATGGCTTGAAATGTTTTCGTTTATGATTTCAAAAAGCTTGCAAATTCAGATCACAAAGCAAACAAATATATATGATATCTTGAGATTCATATAACCCAGAAACAAAAATCCTAAAGAAATTGCAATTCTCCATAAATAAGAAGACGAAAATAAAAAACCCATACCTTTTTCAGAAATTTCTCATCAGATATAACAAACCCTAGTTTCCTTTCAGATCCTGCATACCAAACAACATCATCATCATCGACTCATAACAACAACCAAAAAAAATCAAGATCAAGAAACCAATTAAAAAGTTCAAGAAACCGATAAAAAAAAAGTTTAAGAACCGTATACGAACCGATGAATCAGGATTTTGAGAGAAAAGAAGATGTTTTAAGATGAGAAGAAACGGCTAAAACAAGAACCAAAGACTCAAATTAAATCTCTATTTTAATTTTGTAAAGAAGAAGACAAGTAACTTCAGAAGACATGAGATGAATTCTCCATTGTTGTTCGACGCAGAGAAGAAAGGAGGCAAAAGAAAAATAATTTTGTCAAAACCCAAATGCCCTAAGAGAAAACGACGTCGTTTTCGTATCAGATAATAAGTTTTTTAAAAATCCAATGGGTACTCGAAACCCAATTGGATAAACCCGATTGGGTAATTAGTGAAACAAGACCCGCCCATAAAAAGCCCGCGCGTTTTTAAAACATAAAAGGTAAGTTATGGGTTTAAAATTTTAGCAAAGTTATGGATATCCAATGGGTAAAAGCCCATCTTTAACATCCCTATACAAAACCCACAATTTCAGAAATGTATCACCAAGTCAGTCAAAAAAGAAAACTATAATAACTAGGAACCCATTTAAAATGATTCTTCATAGTTGGGAGACTCATGAACACCATTTTCAAAGAGGTTTTTAGGACAGAAATGTCAAGTAAAGCAAACAAAACCCGAGCTAAAGGGGTTTTTAGAATGTGAAGAGTACCTTAGTTGAAAAAAAGAGACGAGTGGGAGTGAGTAAGCCATTGCTATAGTGTAAGATTGATGAGGGAGATCTGATCCAGAAGGAGAATCAAGAATGGAGAGTAGTTTTGATCTGCTAGTGGTTGGACAAAAACGTGAGTATAAATGCATATTTTAACACCAAAACCTTAAACAAAAGTTAACGTTCGGCGACGTGACCTGTGTGTAATGAAAGGAAAAGTGATTTAATGGTAGCGTGTCTTGGTGGATAATATGACCAGCTGGTCTCGTAAATCCGAACAGTACGAGGTGAATAAGGTTTTTTCCACTTTCATGAGTATCCTGATTTTATTTAACTTTTAAAAACATATGTATTAAACTATAATGAACTGGTGAAAATTTAAAAAAAAAAAGATTTGATGGATTTTTGCAGATTTATATTTTGTTTAGCGCAGGAAAATATGTGTAATAAAGTATTTTTTTAAATTAGAATTAACTTCTTTCTTCCAAAAGAGCGGGAAAATCTACTAGTGATTTTGCTGGGCCGGATTAGTCATATTAATCGCTGAGTGAGTTTTTTCGATTTTGTGAATATCTTCTGATTCTTCGTTTTAATTTGTTTGATCTGAAATGAATCATTTCACAAACAATAACAATTAGTTTGATTACTTTTCATACTCCGTCAAAGATTCTAATCAATATCATGGTGGTTCTCTACTTTAGTTGCAATTCTCAGCTGCTTACTACTAACCAATTTGTGAGATTCGGAAGCGTAAACAACTCATAATTTCAGAATCGGGAAAAGACATCAAACATGAGGTTTTTCTTACCCATCTTTTCTCTGGATTCAAGTGTTGGGAACTGAAAGCTTAGGAATTGAAAAGGAATGGCTCATATTGATAGCATAAGTTACTTCTTTTGAGAAATATTGTCGTTACTGCCTACTAAAGATGTTGTGGTCACAATGGTTTTGTCAAAACGATGCAAGTTTCTTTGGATGTTGGTGCCAACTGCCAAGGCTTGAATATGATCATGCTCTGTATCAAGATGGCCAAGGCAAGAGATTCTCCCAGTTTGTGTCTCAAACTTGATTCGAAGACTGGTGCTATAGAGATTGGAGTATGGGTTAGAGCTGCTGTTAAACGCTCTGTGCGTGACTCCTTCCGTTGTAACTCCGGTCATAATGCATAGCGCGGGATGTAAAATGCTTGTGACATTGAAACTAGGCAACATGACTCTTGTGGTGACTATGCATTCTTGATCTTCCTTTTGTAACCAACGTGATAAAAAGTGGGTTTTGTTTTCGATATAATATGTTGGCATGATATTTACTTGTGTCCATGTTTATGCAGAATGCTTACCCTGATGGTAGTGTATTCCACCGTCTTGTACATTTAACGCTATGCGCACATGCAGTGCCGGCTTAGAGGGGAGGTCAAGTGGTGCACTGCCCCTGGGCCCCACTTCCTCCCCTCTTATTTAGGGGTCCACTTTTTTGATTTTTTTAAAAAATAGATATAAAATTAACAAAAACTTAAATAAAAGGGTCTATAATTTTTTTTAAAAATATATTTTCCGTTTTCTTATGAAAATATGTCTTAAAATAAAATTTAGATAGCAAATTTTTTTAAAAAACTAAATTTAGGGGACCCAAATTTTTTTTTTGCCCTAGGGTCCACAAAAACTTTGAGCCGGCGCTGCGCACATGTGGGAAAAAGTAATTGAAATTTCTTATGTGTCTACTCAGAGATTCTCCTAAATTACAAGTTCTCAGATTTGAATAGTTACCTTCTATTATAAACCCAACTTATTCAGTTTTTCTTTTCAATCATGTTATTTTGCCAGTACAATACATATAACGATCACATAGTGCTCTGTACTTGTATATCTCAGTGCCATGACATTTCGGACGAAGTACCGCTCCCGCTCTGGAATTAACCGAGCTCAGTCCCTGAATGTGCGGGTTATACTTAAGCTTGACAAGGCATATACTGAGTACTCTGCTCAGTATTTGGTCGAGAATGCTTGTCCCAAGAAGGAAGCTAGACAGGGAGAAACGGATCTTGATGATCATGTTGGAGAAGAGGTAAAGTGCTGTTTCTTCACAAAAAAAGAATTAAAATTATCGAGATATAAGAAAAAGATCTAATCTTGTTCATTTCTGCTTCTTTTTTGTGGTAGGGAATTTACGGTGGTGGCCCGTCATGTGATGGAACTCGCTATGTTGGACTTAGAGACGTGATGATAGATACAATAGATAAGGTTGGAGAAGTGCCTTTTGAGTCTGTGCAGCTATACTACAACAAGGATATAGTTGACAAAATGGCTTTCGACACTTTGTTTCTCGGAGCATTACCTGACGGGTCTCAGGTCATAAAGCCAGGACCTCTGCATGTTGACTTTTTTCTCCCACTTATATATCAACTAAGGCAAAGCTTTGATCTTGGTAACTACTAACTAGTAAGGAAGTATCTAGAGAACAATATGCTAAGTAAAGGAACTTGTGTGTGGTCTGAAATTTAAATGTTTTTTAGGAGACTTTTCTGTGTAAGTTAAGATGTTGGTCGCTACTTTGGAATTGATATGTTAAATCTTTCATTTGAACTCCAAATCATAATCATTTTGTTTGTCACCTTTGAATGTGTTTTTGTCAAAGTCGATCCTATTATGCAGAGTAACCTGATACGATTATAGTATCCAAATCTCTGTAAAACTTGTCAAATCCTAAAGAACGATATCCTTCATTCAATAAAACCCAAGAAATACAAAAGATAACCTAGAAATCTCTCAAGATCTCTCCTTACAACTTTGACCAAACTAATTTGATAATGAAACCAAAGATAGAAAGAGTATCCTTATAGGACTACTCTCATGTGCAATAGCCAGCTCATCCCAAAACCGTTACTGTCTTGGTTCATTGTACCAATCCCCAAAACACATGTGACGTGGCTTAATGACTCATAGCTTTCTAGAAGCTTCAAGACTATTCTGCCTCTAGGTCAATCCTATTGGTCCTCAAGGAACCTGCCTTCTTCTGCAAGTTCTTGCCTATCAAGTTCACTCGTATCATTACCGGCCCCTTTAAAATCGACCTTGTCCTCAAGGTCGAAGGTATAAGACTGATTGTTGCGGACCTCTTTCGTTCTCGAGACAGTCATGGTCAGGTAGATGTCTCCATTTTAGCAACACTTCACTCAGGCCATACTTTTTCTTAAAGGCCGGCTCCAGATAGCGGTAAACTTCCACACTCGATGTCATGACTTCCTTGAGATGGGAATCTCCCACCTGCATAAGAAGCTTTTTTCCAACATGAGATCCCACTTGAATGAAAACGATCCAAGCTTTGCAGATAACAAGATACACATCAAGAGTAGCAAGGTCTCTATGCTTTTGTTTGCACCAACTTCCTCATTTCTGATGCCATCAAGTTCAAGGACCATGGAATTGCAAATAGCCGAATGCTGAGTAGGGTCCCTTCCCACCAGTGTTGAGTCAAATGAGTTCATATTGCCTACGGCCTTAGAGACACCATTTTTAAGATAGTGTGATCTGTCCTGCAACTTGTTCTCTAACCTCAGCAGAGGTGACAATGACGCTAGTGAATTGGTAAACGTTCGTGTCACCAGCATCCCTTCACACATCACCAGCATCCCCTGCTACTCTACTGCTAGCCACAACGATTCCAGAGGAATCAAAACACCACATAGACTAGGATCCCCATCCCATGTAAGCCTACATTTCAACACTTGTATTATCCAATTTACCTTCATCACGCCAAGTGTTTCGAGCCATTGGAAGTGAAAGATAACATCCACCTCTAATAGTAGAAAACCATTGCCAGAGATTCCTAACAACTCGAGCTTACCGTACTTGCATAATCCCATAACTCTCACTGTAATTCCGGCTCCAGTCAGCACCCCGAAGGGTAAGAAACTTGTCACCATAGTGAATCCTTGCATCAACAGCTCCACATCCTTACCAACTCCCCTGCCTCTTGCTGTAGCCTTTTTACTAGTGAATACCACATACCCAATGATCGTGACCCTAGACAAATCCAGACCCGTCTTTTCCCAATTGTAGTTATGCATTGCGTAGCTCTCACTCATCACAACGAATAACTCTTTACGACTAATACCTCTGATCTTGAAGGGTTTGAGAGATGAAATCCCCACCATGGAGTTAAGATAAGACTCCACCAACTCACGCACACACTCTTCGGGTCTCTCCTCCAAATCTTTGTCTAACTCAACATTTATGCAAATTCCTGCTACGTTCACTGTCAATCTAGACCCAACTACCACGTCATAACCAGAATTTTCCTCCTAGACCAAGCGTAACTCAAGTTCCTGCTTTGGATAATGGTGACGGCCATGAAGCTTCTCGTTACGACGGAAGTAAAGTCCCTCGGCTTTCCACTCCGTGATTTTTGCGGCCGTGAATCGCCGGAATCGAAGTTTCACCCGATTAGAGGTTTCAGAGACAAAACCTGAGAACGTTGTCGTTTGTTGCTTGTTTAACAGAGATAATAGTTTGGGCCTTTTATTAAACGACTTAAGCCCATCAAAATCTGTTGGAGAAAGCTGGCCCATGTGCTTGTGTTGACCCCACTGATTCAGCCCATCTACTTCTCCTTTCTCGATCTCGATCTTCGATTGTGTCGCCACCGTCTTTGCTCGATCTTCCATCATCGTAGCCACAAACCTCAAATCCTTGAGATTTCTCGGCTCGACTTCTTCTCACCTTTCTGAATCTTAACTCTCGAACCAGTCATGGTGGCTATCTCCCAATCCCTCTCAATTAGTTCTGGTGCATTGAAAGAGATGAAACCTCGGTCATAGCTCTTCACCGCATCCTCCTCATCACTGTCTCAGTCGAACATAAGCTCCTCCAACGGTGATTTATGTCTCTCTTCCGGTGGCTTCCACAACCGCGGTTGGAGCGGATCCTCATCGATCATCTTCTCAAACCCATTTCCTTGACCCGATTGGGCTGGAGATGTACCAATCAGGCTAGAGATCATCACAGAAGGTAACGATTCGACTCGAAATGATTCCATCTGACTAAACACCGGTGTAGAGGCTAGTGTTTCTTCATCATGGTCGATTCCCAACTGTAATGGTGGATCAATTTCGAACCCCTTTTTCGTTCCTTCTCCATGATCAAATTCAACCGGTGACGCTTTAATGGACTTCGATATCATACCGGCGGTAAGTGCTTCTTCCTCTTGCAGTTTTGTTGCTTCACCTTCATCAATCCTCAACTTCCCTACTTTCTTCCTAATCTTCCACCTTTTCTTCTTTCGCTTCTGCTTATCTTCTTTTTCCCCACCATATTGTTCTTCCTGGAACAGATTTCCCAAGGAGTCAAGCCCATCATCTTCATTGGCTAATTTCACACAACCCACCACAGCGACTACAGGATCCGATACAAGCAAAGGAATCGTGATTCACTGAGTCGACAGATCAATCTTCTCCTCCAGTTTTCTTTTACCATGTCGTTGATCAAGCGATGGTGAAACTTGAGATGCTCCGATCTGAGTAGAGAATCGCAAGGCTTTCTCATCTATAAGGCGTTCGATTCTTTTCAAATCACTGGTTCGTTTCTCCGTTTCTTTCTCGGATAGTAACTTCATCTGCCTCGTCTCTTCCCTAAAGTTATTCATCTCTTCCCATAAGTTCTCTAACTGATGTTCTAGATGTTCTAACTCATCTGGTTTTGTAGACATTTTCCCGGTGATCGGAAAAAGGTTTCTGATACCAATTGATACGATTATAGTATCCAAATCTCTGTAAAACTTGTCAAATCCTAAAGAACGATATCCTTCATTCAATAAAACCCAAGAAATACAAAAGATAACCTAGAAATCTCTCAAGATCTCTCCTTACAACTTTGACCAAACTAATTTGATAATGAAACCAAAGATAGAAAGAGTATCTTTATAGGACTACTCCCATGTGCAATAGCCAGCTCACCCCAAAACCGTTACTGTCTTGGTTCATTGTACCAATCCCCAAAACACATGTGACGTGGCTTAATGACTCATAGCTTTCTAGAAGCGTCAAGACTATTCTGCCTCTAGGTCGATCCTATTGGTCCTCAAGGAACCTGCCTTCTTCTGCAAGTTCTTGCCTATCAAGTTCACTCGTATCATAACCATGATGTGGGTTTTGTTCAGACTAAGTGCGACCATTGGAAAATGCGGCTAAAGGACTCGGTAAACCAAATACCTGGACCACCCACCAACTGGTTTAAAACGTTCCGAATTTGTGTCCCAAGAATTGCCGGACTTTGAAGAGGAGAGTAAACCATATTTAATTTCATACGAGTGTAGTAATTAGACCTCAAAACAGCAATTTGTTTTTTTATCACCGTTTAAATTTTGGTGGTACTGATCCAACAGTGCTATTAGCACAAATCACTATCTTGCTTATTCAAAATTAAAGTATCCAAGGAAGTAAGTAATGGAGCTTATTTCTAGTCTAAAATTATGAATGTTGTAAGGGGTTCATTTTGTATAAGTTGAGTTTTAAAGTATTTTTAAAACTTATTTGTGGTCTGAAATTATGAATGTTTTTGAGATTTTTTCTGTAAATTAAGATGTTGATCGTTGCTTTCTTAAAAGAGATTTTCAAATTGATTTGTATGTATCCTGATTTTTACGGGTTTTTTTTGTTGAAAAAATTGATTTGCATATATTTAAATGAAGCAAGAGTACTTACACATTAAGTCAACTCTAGAAAGTCCATTACAATCATAAAAGGCCCACGTTTTAGAAAAAAAGAACCTTGATGTCAACTCTATGAAGCCCAGGAGGAGGCCCAATAATCAGAAGTCTGAAGTAGCCCTTCGTCTTTAGCAGAACTAGACCGATCTAGCCGTAGGAACCAAATATGAACAGTGTCTCTGGTTAGGACAAAGAGAACCATAGTTGAAGAAGATCGCTTGCCAATCCTGGATTTTGATCTCTGAAAGATGATATCCGGTTACGGACTGTTAAATCAATTCGAGATCGAATCGAATCTGAGCTACGGAAGGTACCACAATGAAGCCTTTCATTTATTTCTCTCCAAATCTCATAGATTGCACCTTGCCAAACAAGAAGAGAGATGTATCTCATGTTCCTTGTGCCAGAGTACCCAATGAGAGCTTCCTTGACCAAATCCCATGAAGGTGATACAAATTGAAGTTGAAGCTTGTTAGCTAGAGGAGACCAAACGGAAATGGAGAAATCACAATCGAAGAAAAGGTGATTTCGCGATTTGTCGTAGTGGTTACAAAGAAGGCAGGTAGAGTCCGAGGTGAGACCCCAGGAACGCAATCTATCTCAAGTCGGGCACCGATTCAAAAGAATAAGCCAGGTAAGGGTCTTATGTTTTGGAATACCTCTCTTATACCATATAATCTTATCCCAGTTTACATTGCATTTTGCTCTCTTATGCCATTGTAGACCAAACTCGAACAGAACCTTGCTTGTGGTCGACCACCAATTTCCCATTGCAACACATCATCATCACTAGTCAAAGTTAAGGAGGATATATGAATGAGTACATTCAGAAACCGCTCAAACCTAGCAGAAGGGAGGCGCCACATTCCTCTGTGCCACAAAGTGGCAAGAGTAGTGTCTAATGGAATTCCAGTTTGGCAATGTCCGTGCGAGTCGATGTACTCAGAGAGAGGAGCATAAGGGCTCCAAGGATCACTCCAAAACTTACATGTGCGGCCATTTCCATGAATGAGCTTCACCCATTGGTAAGCAAGTCTTCTAACCTTAAGAATTTGTTTGATAATCCATGTTTGGGCTTGATTCTCCTGTAAGTCCCATATACTAACATCTTTGATGACGTTTTGATAGATCCAGGCAACCCAAATAGATTATGTCTTGAAGATGAGGAACCATAGAAGCTTTATAGTACACGTCTTGTTCCAAAGCAGCAAGTTCTTTAGGCCCAAACCACCCTCCTCAGTGGGAGTGGTAACAGTTTCCCACGCTACTTTTGCTACATGCCGGCCATCCAAGGATCCCTTCCAAAGGTATTGACTACACATCGAGTTTATTTGTTTAATACAACCTTTGGGAAGCACAAACGCACTGCACCAGAAATTTGTGATGCCCGCAATCACAGTAGATAATAGAACTTGTCTCCCAGCAAAGGATAGATATTTTGCTGCCCAAGAAGTGATTTTTTCTATGACTCTTTGTAGGAGAGGCTCACAGTGCAGGAGAGAAAGCTTGGATGTACAGAGAGGTAGTCCTAGGTATCTTACAGGAAGAAAACCATGTAGTATACCAAACGTAGTGGCAATGTTCTCAGCTTCAACATCATTAATACCTGAAGAGAAGAAGCAGGACTTCTCAACATTGATAGCAAGTCCAGAGAGACGGTTAAATTCCCCAAGGATCCTTAGAATACCACTGACAGAGAAAGGAGAACCATCAGAGAATATTAGGAGGTCATCCGCGAAACAAAGGTGAGTGAGCTTTGGACCTTCACAATTCTCATGATAGTTAAATAAACCTTGATCAGCTGCATCATTAATCATAGTAGAGAGGACGTTCATTGCCAACCCAAAGAGGTACGGGGAAAGAGGGTCCCCTTGCCTAAGGCCCCTACTACCTTTAAAATAACCATGTAGATTCCCATTAATTCCAATTGAGAAGGAGGTAGTGGTGAGGCAGCTAGAAATCCAGTTGATGTAGATGTCGGGAAAGTCAAGAGCTTTAAGACACTTGAGAATAAAATCCCACCGCACAGTGTCAAAAGCCTTGGCGATATCCACTTTCATAGTCATCCTTTTAGGTCCCTTATCCACTTTCATAGTCATCCTTTTAGGTCCCTTATCCTTATGATAACCATTAACAAGCTCTGATGCAAGTAGACAATTCTCTAGCAGCTGTCTACCTTTGATGAAAGCCGTCTGGTTTGGAAGAATCAACTGAGGCATTAAAAGGCTTAAGCTTTCCAACCAACAACTTAGAAATGACCTTGTAAGTAGTGTTGCAGCAGGAAATTGGTATATAGTCCTTAATAACAGAAGCTCCTGGGAATTTAGGAACCAAGGTGAGAATAGTATAGTTGGTAGCATCTGGCATAATGGGGTGAGTGAAGAATCTAGTGACAGAGTTAACAAATTCCTCTCCCAAAACAGACCAGGCAGCCTTATAAAAACCTGAAGTTAGCCCATCAATACCAGAACTTTTATTGGGGTTGAGTTTGAATAGGATCCTAGTAATCTCCTCTACCGTAGGTAACAAGATTAGAGAAGCAATGGAATGAATTGGACAACCGGTATCAGAATAGGAGGCAATAGAATCCAACAAAGCAAATCCGGAAACTGAGGTAGGAGGACCCAAAATACTTTGAAAGTGATTAGAAGCCAAAATCCCCATGTCAATTGGAGTAGAGACCTCAACTCCATCTAAACCAATTGGAGTACAGACCTCAACTCCATCTAAACCAATTAGGGAACGAATAGAATTGTATGCATTTCTGGCCTGACCAGTTCTCTGAAAGAAAGCTGTGTTTTAATCTCCAGATAACAACCAATTCACTGTTGATTTTTGAAGGAAGTACTTCTCTTCAATAGATCTTAGACTAGCCAGTTTTGCCTCACAGTCTCTCTCATGCTGGAAGTTCAGAGCAGTGGGAGATAACAAGGCTGCTTGTTGGGCTAAGGTAACCAGATTATGGGCATCTGAAACTCTCTTTTGAATTTCTGAGAAATTATCCTTGTGTAGCGTTAGTAACAACTTTATCTTCATTTGTTTTGAAATCAAGGAGAAGAGAGAATGATTGACCTTATGGGACACAGACCAGTTATTTACTATTAAAGGCAAGAAGTCCGGGTGACCAACCAGGAAATTGAAGAACTTATATGGCCTAGTCCCAGCCAGAGGCAGAGGAGAATCAAAGGAGATACTGTAAGGCGCATGATCCGAGATGTCGGGGGCCAGGAACTTAGCAATACTTCTAGGGTAAGACGAGATCCAATTCTCATTCACAAGAACTCTATCCAGTTTTTTTGCTTTCGGATCCTCTGGTTGATTATTGAATCAGGTGAGTAGAGGGCCATGGTACCTCAAATCTTTCATTTCCATTTGATCAAGACAAGCCGTAAAGTCTCTCATACATGCAGTAATCGAATTAGCAGACACAATAGAGCTCTCACAAGGATGAAGGATTTCATTGAAATCACCTCCCAAAATCCAAGGCAAAGAGTCATCAAGAATTGTTGAGTGAAGGTGGAGCAGTTCGACCCACAACACTTTTCTCTCCTCAGGTGTGTTAGCAGCATACACAACAGTGTAATAGAAGGGCATATCTCCCGGATAAGTAACTTTACAAGTAATAGACTGCTTTGTCTTGTGAAGGACACATACCTCCATGTGAGGTTTCCAAAGGATAACAATACGCCCCAGTGGATCTTCTGAGTGATTAGAAGTGAAAGACCACCGAGGACAAAGAGATGACATTACCAGATTCAAGTTAGGTTCTTTAACCTGAGTTTCCAAAATAGCTCCAAGAGAGACTTTATTAGTATATTGCCAGCTTCTGAAAGCAGGGTGCTTTCCAATAGTGTTTATACCTCTGACATTCCAAAAGTAGATGTTTTCTATCATAAAAAGGTTAGATAAAGGCCTCTCATATAGGGAGAGAACCCACATCAGGGGTAGTAATTGAAGTACCCTTTGGTAAAGTGTTTAACTCCTTCTCTGTAGGAGGATGCTCATTTGCTGGGCTCTCCGAGGTAAGGACCAAGCAAGCAAAGGAGTTCTTATCAGGTGGATCATGCTTAGAGTCAACGAGAGAATCACTGGTACTCAAAGAGCTCAGTCGAGACTTCTTGAATAACTTAACAGGTTTGAGCCTAGAAGAGAAATGAGCAGGGAGTCCAACCATATGAGTTATTTTATTGTTTGGAGTTGTATAGTAATCAACTCCTGACTGAGGTAACAATAACCCTTCAGGGCTTGGAATCTCTGGGGACGCTGGTTCAATCATAGCAGCCACCTCTAAGGATGATTCGTGTGGATTTGAGACCACCTTTGAATGATCATCACTCTTATCAGAAGGGCTGGAACAGGTAACAAGATCACCACACAAATCAGAAGGGCCAGAACAGGTCATCAGAGGAGCAGGAGAAAGAGAAGCAACAACAATAGCATTTGTAGTATCCAAAGGAGCAATAACAGAATCAACAACCATAGCCTCTACAGTACCCAAAGGAGCAATAACATAATCAGAACCAAGGACTACATGAGGCACACCAGGCTGGGCAAAATCAGTAGCAGAAGTAGAGCAATCCTCAGCCGAGGGAGCAGTTTGTGGAGCATTATCCGCAGAAGGCTGAGGAACTTTCCTAGGAGCCGCTGGTTTCCACTGAGCACTAGGGCAATGAGATTCCAAGTGCCCTAGTTCCTTGCAATAAGGACAAAGAGGAGGAGTCCAAGGATACTCAATGCTCACCGTGATTACCTCACCATTGTCCCTTACTAATTCAGCTGAGGAAGGTAACGGTTTGGTACAATTCACTTTAACTTTAATATGAGCAACTTCAAGATTAACCATCCTTTTTTTGAATTCATCAATCTCTACAGGAAGCCCTAGAGTGTCACCAACCCGACCAAGCCCCTCCTGGGTGTATAAATTGAAAGGGATTCCCCTGACATGGGCCCACAAGGGGATATGTGTGAAGGACGAAGTCTTAAGAGCAAGGTCAGCAGACCACTGAGCTACAAAGAAAAGGGAATTACCAACATGCCAGATTTCTTGCTCAACTACCTTGCACCTGATAGTAGAGTTTGGAATTCTCACAAGCATGGATCTAGTTTCAGGTCGCAAATGGATCTCAAGCTTCATACCACGACCCCAAATGTGGGTCAATATACTTTGGATGTGACCAAAGGAAGGTGTTTTACCCAGAAAGACCCCAAGCACAAAATCCTGATGAAGAATAGCTCCTCTTTGAAAACAGAGTCTTGGATCTTTATCCTAGGGACTCCATCAGCGGAAATAGAGGGAGATGAATGATTTTTGAGCTTCCTATCCACAGAGTTTTAAAGTTTTGCAGCCCAAGTGTTGATGTTATTTTGAGACTTAGTAGCCGCAGCCTCGGGACACACCTGAGTAGTTTTAGGAGCATCAGGAAAGGGGACATGAGAGGCAAGAGAGGGAGAATCCGGTGCCATTTGATCTTCTTGGGAGAAAGTAGTCGGAGTGTCTATAAGGGAAGGACCGACTAACCCAGTGGAGTTTAGTGGAGAAGACTGAGCTTCATCCATAGTGATATCAGCTTTGCCAAAGTTTGACAACTGAGATCTGGATCCCTTAACACCCGCTTGAGATGTTGGAATAGGTTGAAACTGCGTAGGAACAGCAGTAGTATGCGTAACAGTAACAGTGCAAACCCTTGGCATAGAGGCCCAAGGGGAAATAGTAGAACTAGACGTTACATACTGGAACTTAACCGGAGGATGACCAGAAGTAGTAACCAAATGGGGAAATTGAGCAAAGTTCAGCGCAGCATCCTTGAGGGCAGAGTCGGGAGGCGGCTGAGGAGGAGGTCGGAGCGAGATGTCTCCGGCCATAGAGCAAAACCAGCTAAGACCTAGGGTTTTTGAACAGTAACACGGAGAGGAGAGAGAAGAGAGAAAAATATATATTTTCTCCTTTAATGCGTGAAGTGTCGTATTTTTACGGTTTTGATACGGTTTTTATTAGCATATCTAATAGGTTTTAGGCTTTAATATGGTAGTTTATAGTCTTTAACATGTAAATTGCAAAAAAAAATTAAGAAAACCGAGATATAGGGGAAAAAAATTAAAACATCAATTTTATCCACAAGTGGTTTGAGGTCATTTCCACCAATTCTTCTTAAGACATATCATTATGATCCGTGAACGAAGCAAGTGCATGACAAAATTGGATGGAACTCGTCAAAAACGCAAAAATACTTGTTTTGGCCCCTAGAATACTACTCAAAATCCAACCAATAATCGAATCGTAAATACGTCTAAATTGATGCCAGAGCTTTTTTATTGATGTGACTTGCGAATTCAACCAATACTATGATACATTGGTATCTTTACTCTCAAATTCGACGATACTAGAAGAGTAGGTGATGCAATTCTAGTATATTTGTTTTTATTAACATTTTACTGTTGCAATTGTATTTAATGAAAAATATGTAATTTTATAACTTTCTAGAGAATTGATTGTGGACATACATAGACTATTCCAAATTTTGCGGATGACATATCGTCTATCAAAATAAAGAATAGAAAAACAAATGGGCATGTAAGAACAATTTTGATAACAAGAAAGAGGACAACAAATACTTACAATGTTGGATGTGCATCTTTTTTATTTTTTCCATTTTTCAATTTTATTGTTTATATTCTTTTGGATTTCGACAGATGTAGTAGCAAGTCTACTCATGGCTATTAAACATTCTCCATGTGGTTTAAAGTCAACATGTCTAGTCATAGTCTTGAACTTCGTATGTGTTCTAATATATTGTTTCAGTCTATTTCTAATAAAAACAATTAGGAAAACCTCTTCCTCGGCCGCGACCGCGGCCTCTTCCTCGGCCAAAGCCGGGTGAGTCCACTTGATAATTGTGGGCTCCTTTTGAACCGCCCTCATGCTGGATAAAACCTCTACCATGGGTTTTTTGCGACTGACTCGGTTGGTGGTCGCTGTCATTTTCTGTTTTGACTTCCCATACATTTTTTCAAGTTTCTTTGCTTCTTCTTCGCTTTTGGCGAAGTTCGTCGCTCGATACAGAGCATCCTGAATAGTTGAAGGCTCGTTGAGAGACATCTCCTTCCAGAAGTCAGATTCGTGCCATATGGCCCTTTTCAACGCTCGAAGTGCGTCCGAGTCATCTATCCCTTTCACTTGTGATAGTACCAACTTGAAGCGTTCGATGAAAGTCTTGAGAGACTCGGTTGGTCCTTGGTTCATTGACCATAAATCGGCGTCAGACGTTTGAGTCTCAATGAAGATGGAGTAGTGCTTGATGAAGACCGCTATCAACTGTATGAAAGTATCGATGGAATTACTTTCGAGCCCTTTAAACCATTTGAGAGCCGGCCCCTTGAGGTTTTCGACGAAAAGCAAGCACTGTCCCACGTCCATCTCTTGCTCTTTGAATTTTGCTCTTGTCATAGCCGCACTGAATTCGTTGAGGTGGTCAGCTGGGTCTTCGATTCTATCGTAGGTCGGCACCCTAATCTTGCTTGGCTCTGATACTCGAGCTTTGGTGATGTGTACCGAGAAAGGAGTGTGCTGAGCTTGTTACAGGATCAGATCGAGTTCCGGTGCCTTACTAGTGGCACGATGCATCTGTGAGCGAATAGTCTTCAACTCGGCAGTAGTCTTGCTTAACGAGGCTCGAAATTCGGTCATCTCGTCATGTTGGGCTCGAACCGCAGCTTGTTTCGCTTCAGCGACCTCTGCATGTTTCACCCACTCAACGTTTTCCTCTTCTTCCGAAACGTGTCTGGCATATCCAGGATCGATCTCGTCGTCGAAAGCGGAGAGACGTTGTTGGGTCATCCTCTGTGGGTCAGCATGTTTTGTCCTCGTAGTCGTTCGTCGTCCCACTTCTTCCTCTGGGAGATCGGCGTTGCGTGCGACTCTCCTCGCGGTGCCTTCGTTCCTCGCTTTGGTTGTTGCCTGCCGATCTCTCTCTGTCGAGGTCTATTGGCTCGTCGCCGACTTTTACTTTCTCTCGTCGTGCCTGGGCTAGGAGAGCAGATCGGAGTAAGAAGCTTTCAATGCCCTCCTTCTGGCGCCAAACTGTGGTGGTGGAAACCTGCACAGTTGAAATAGTCAATTGGGTCTAGGTCTGAAAGCTCTGAGATGAGAAACACTTAGCGAAGATCTCAAGAGAGTTTGTTTATTAAGCTTTTGCAAATATTACAAGTGGTTTCTGTGTAAGAATGCGGATCCCTCTTTTGAGGTGTATAAAGTCTATTTATACAAGTCATAGTCGGCCTAGGTCTACGCCTAAAGAGATAATCTTTGATTCCTAAATCTTCGGGATTCCTTCTTATCGTAATCGGCGGCCGCCTTAGGTCTAGGTGTTGTCGTCATGGGCCTAGATTCCAGAGCTCGTCATCTAGGTCCAACTTTCAGTAGTGGTCGGCACGACTTGTTACTCCTGGGCTTGCAATTCGGCATCTTTCCAGCGTGAGCCTTCTAAGCTCGGCTCACTCTTATGTCTTGAGGTGAAATGATCATACTGGTTATCTGGAGTGTAGTGGACCACTTGAGACGTCGTCCTGGAAAGATGCAGTCCTGGTCCCAATCACTTTGGAGAGCTCGTCCCAGAAAGAAGGAGAACTAGTCCAAAAACAGAGCTTGTCCTGGGATTAAACAGAGCTGGTCCAGAGATTAAACAGAGCTGGTCCAGATAACTTTGAGCCTACCTCTGGTACTTAGTCATTTTCTTGACGATCTCTACCGGAGTGAGATCTGACCCCAACACCTTTCTTTGGCTGACCTCTGTTGCGTCGCCCTTTAGGAGGTAAACATTTTTGTTCCCTAACCTCAAGTGGTATTTGACTATCATTGAGAATTCCCTGAACCGGGTATATGGACTCAGAATATGCAGCATGCATATAATCTTTCGTGAAGCAAGGATCTGATAGTGTATGAGCTGGAATCTTTTCCTTCATAGCAACTGTAATGGCATGTATGCATGAAATCTTGTCTATATCAAACATACGACAAGAACAACTCAATTTCTTCATGTCAACTACACCATCTTGTGAGCCGCCAAATACATGAAACTGGTCTGAATTTATTGGACACACTGTAAGAGTCTATGCCTCAGCACGTTTTCCTTCAACCATTCCATGAGCATATGGGGCGAGGCTTGTGACAAGTTTAGCAGATGTTGCTCTACGCTCATAAAACCAACGCATTAGAGTAGCTCGTACATGATCGAGAAAATCTACAATAGGGTACTCTCGAGCTTCTTTAAAATGACCATTGATTGATTCTGCGATATTAGTTGTGGTGATATTATACCTATTTCCTTGGAAATGAGCTGTAGACCACAACCGAATATCTGCCTCATCCAAGTACTCTCTTAGCGTTGGATACTTACAAAGTATCTCTTCCATGACTATATCAAACTCATCCTTACAATACGTACTTGCAGCTCTTTTAACCAAGTGATAACAACGTTCTTTTCCAAACTTATTGGTGATGTTGTTCTCAAGGTGGAAGAAGCATATTCCACGATTTGCAGATGGGAACACCTTTTCAATAGCTTTTGCAATAGACTGGTTTCTATCGGAGACAAATACCAAGTTAGGACTATCTGGGATAACTTTTTCGAGTTTAGAAAAGAACCATTCCCAAGCTGCATCATTCTTTGAATCAACAACTCCAAAAGCAATAGGATATATTTGGTTATCCCCATCTTGAGCAGTTGCAAGTAAGTAAGTACCTTTAAACTTTGCTTTAAGAAAAGATCCATCCATTGCGATAACCTTTCTGATCAATTCAAAGCCATTTAAACATGCACCGAGAGAAAAAAATAGGTACTTAAACCTATGATCAGCGTCAACCTCTAAGTCAGCAACTGTTCCGGGGTTTTCTTTCTTTATCTTGTAGAAGTACTTGGGGAGATCCTCATAACCACTCTCAGGAGAATCCCTTAGCAATTTACGGGCTTCCTCCAAAGCGTCCCAAAGCTGGTGATAAGTTAAAGTTAAACCATAAATTTTAAGTATTTGGTTATCCCTTACTAATTCCACCAAAAAGATCCTAGATGAGTTTTTCCACAACCTCCGGCGTAATTGTCCTCATTGCAAATCTTCTATCCTCCGTTGTACATGTGTGTACGCTAATGTATTTTGTAATCCAAAAATATTCTGATTGTTTATCCTTTTTTGTTGCTCTCAACATCCAAGAGCACCCATTAGTCTTGCACACAACAACAAGCTTTTTTGTATCTGATGTTGGTGCTCTCCACCCAAACTTATACTTCACTGAAAGCATCCATAGATTACGTTGTAATTCCGCCTTGTTTGAATATGATTGATCCACTTCAAAGTCCACATCCTTAGCAGATATAAGGTTGACATTATCATCATCATCATTTCTGTTATGATGATCGTGAACGACGAGATCCCTATTATCACCACCACGAGTGGAAAATAACTTCTCAAGAGCCACAACTTCACCACTCTCTTGGAGTTTCTTATTTACTGAAACACAAAGTCGGACCGAGTTAGACTTGCAAATTTGAACAAAATTTTGCACTTGGCGATCACTTGTTAGAAACACTGGAGCCGTTTCATTTGCCCCCTTCTCCAACATTGTCTCGGGCAATGCATAGCTCAACTGAACAACATGTGATGAACTATCTAACTCGTATTCTTCTATAACGGTCTGAAGTAATTCAGCATATGCCATTCCATCCACTAGAACAAGTAATTGTGTACCTTTAGATTTGTCACTTTTGAAATACCATTTCTTCTTCAGCATCCAATCACCCCAAACTGTATATGTATGCGACATGTTCCTATATAAAAGTTAGATTAGAAATAAATTCCTATACAAAAAGCATTAAGTATCATTGCAAGTTTGAAAACCAAATCAAACAATCACGTACTTTTTTTTTATAGAGAATTTATAACCTCGTTAATCAACAATACATCAACAAGCATGAAGCTTCACGTTGGGCGTTTTGAAGCTTCTTTGTGATGAAGCTTCTTTGAGCAATGATACTAAACTGAATTCGTCGGTAAAAATCTCTCAAATAGATGATAGATGACCTAGATATTGATGATGTTAAAGTGCCTTTAAATCTTCTTTATTTTTTTTGAATTGATAAATGAATTTTCTTTTCTTTTTTGCTAATTCACAATCAACTAACATGGAGGGATTTCCTCCGAAATACTAGGATATGCTTTATTGCTTTAGTCTTGCTAGTAATTAAACCTATTTCTCGATACTCTGTTCTTTTTGTCCTCTGTTTTGTTCTTAGTTATGTATGTGTTGTTTGTTGTGATGAGAAACTAAGAGTGAATCAGAAAACACAAACTAGAGCATCCATGATTTAATATATTTGGTTATCATTCTTCTTAACTCTTCAATAAACAAGTAGCAATTTCTCCACTAAATTATAAACAAGAAGGTTAAAAACATGGAACAGAGAAGAAAAATTTGCACCAAAAAAAATTCCTTGTTTCCTAATCTTTTGTAGAAACCATTCGGGTGCAAAGTTGGTCTTAAATGATAGTACAAAACAGGGAACAGAGAAGAAAAAGTTTCAGTCTTGTTTTGGGATTCTCGACACAAGCTTCTCATCTAAATTTTTTCTTGTCTCAGTGAGTGCCTGAAACAAACAAGAGAAGAATCAAAATCAGGTGCAATGTTTGGCACAATGCGATCCAAGACACTACAATATATAATACCAGTGTTCCTCTAAAATCTAAAGATAAAACGAGAATTGGTCTGCTCCAATGAGATGATGTTATAAAGAAGCTTTGTGACTATGCAATCAAGACTTACGATCACAAAAAGAGCGAGAAATAACATTGCAGTGATAAACAACTTTTAACCAACAAGAAAGTCTTCTACTTAGCATCAAGTAAAAATATAATCTATGATCATGCTATTGCAAATATAACTAGCATAGTTCAGCTTAGATGCATAATTAGACAACTATACAATGACAAACTATGATTATTCACTGGAATATGAGATAAGAACTCATACATAACCATTGGAGTCAAAGAACAATCATGTTACATGCAACAAGACATAACATTACTTCAATTAATCAGATAAGCCAAAAAAAATGAAACTTTTAAAACATCAATTCAAAACCCATAAGCTTCTAATGTGATATGATGAAGCTATAAAGAATCAAGAAGTTAAAACTCTACTAAACATCAAGAACATATCATGTGTCTCATAGTCTCATAATTTGATAGAACAAGAAAGATGGAGAGCTATGTACCTTCGAAGCTATTCCCGTAGATGAGACCTATCCCGAAAGAATACTCAGCACCGATCCCAATCGACCTCATTATCGAGATATTCTCGAGGTTGCCAGCGAAATCAGTAACAAGGTTTCGTTGCGTATCGAAGCTTTGGTTTTCCATACTTTTTCTTCGATATTTGACGGAGTTGTTCTTGACATTATCTCCGGCTCGACCGCAGCTCTTGTTCATGTACGAAAAGGACAACGAAATGTTCTCCTTCTCATCACCTCAAAATCAGGATGAGAAGTTGTCTCATGTAGTCGCCAATTCTCGTATGAAGTTTGAGTTTCATGATCACAACTCTCATTGTGGTGGCTTAGTCTGTTTTATGAATAAGAAAATCTCAAAGGGAAGGAAGGAAACGGTGCCGGTGATAAGTAACCATAGCACCGGACAATCCTGCCACCTAATCGATACAAAAAGAGATCGATGAACTCAAAAATCCAGAAAGTCCATAACTCAAAACGAGTCAAAGATACAAATAGATCGAGAAATCGGAGAGAGATTAGTATTACCAAAGCAAGAGTGTTAGTGCCAAAATAAAGATCATGGAGGCGCCATTGATTCGCAGCTCGTCGGCGGAGAAAAACCCATCGATCGAGAGTAAGAGATCGGAGAGAGTTCTGATCTCCTTTTTTTTTCCACGTCGATCTCTTTTCTTTTTCCCCAGTAATTAGTATTTATTAATTAACAAATTTCTGTTTTTAACAAAAGGGTTAAAAATGTCCACCGTAACCTATTTCTTTAATTATAAAAAATAAGATGTATTTACTTAATTTTGTTTTTAACCCTAATTCATTAATTTTTCTACAGGTAAATGCACAAAAAATGTGCAATTTTTCAGAGATTAGAAAAACAAACGTTGGTAGTTATTATTACCTTGTTTTCCAATTTTGGCAAAACATGAGGAACTTTGATAGCCACATAAACAATATCGTTATTTCAAACTTTATCAATTTTATGTCTTTGCATAGTTATCATTATCGATAAAGTGTTTTCAAATCTGTTAACTATATAAGCTAACTAATATATAGATTGTGTTTACCAAATTATATAATTTTCATCCTTATTGATTCTACCTTTATTTGAGTTGTTTGGTATATGTTATAGTAATATTAAACATTTGGCATCTAAATTGAAAATCAATATCCAAGATAAATTTTCTCTATTTCAGTTACTACTATATTGTATATGTCTCACGATGACTTTATGATATAGACAATATGATATGGCTAACTTGCAATCTAATGTACTGCAATGAACAATTGGATTATGAAACATGATAATTGGATGGGTACTATGTGTGATACCGAATATCTTCCGAATCGTAGCTTAGTGAAATTAGATTCAAACACGTCTTATATGATGTTAAACGCTTTAGTGGTGTGAACAAGGCATTGCATTACTTGAAGATCCAACTGATACTAGGAGCTCTTGCGATCTTCAATCCTGATTTTGATGGTACTTCTTTTCAATTAACATTTTATGGTTGAATTCTTTTTACTAAAATTGTGTAATTATCTAAACTTTTAGGGTACTTATCGTGGAACAACATCAAAATGTTCTAAGTTTGTTGAATGACATTCAGTCTCACTACGTTATATATATCAAAACAGAGAATGAGGAAAGCATTGGATATGTGAAAAATAGCCATGGAACTAACATAATATATATGTTAAACTATTGTTGGACATTATGATATATGAACTGAAAACAAGAGATTACAATCATTTGGAAGTCCAAAAAGATTGTTTAGGTCATTTGTCTATGGAGAGGTTCGGCCAGAATATGAGGTATCTTTTTTTTTTCAGCTATCTATTATTTTGTCAAATGGTACGACTTCACGATAATTAAAAAATTTAATACTTTTTTATGTTTCTTCAGAAGAAACTGCATGGATAAATGCGCAAAGTATGTACAAAATCAAGGTTGGTAACCTTTTTTCTTTGATTTCCATATTTTCTCTTTTTAGTTAAGTTGTCGTTTCAAAAAACCCAACTAAGTATCAAAGACATGGCTCCAAGGAATCTAATATGTACTGATCTTGCCTAGGGAGAAAATTTTGTAATGTTGTTACCCTTATAACATCTCACTATAAAAAATTTTTTGTAGAGTATGTATCAGTTAGGTAAAAATGATCATGAAAAGAAGGTATTTAAATATCTAATTTTGTTGTTTGTATTATGGTCCTATAATGAGTGATATAATCATTATTAATCATTATTGATAACAAGCTCATTTAGCTGAGTTTGTTGATTCGGTCGATTTTGCAATATGTCCATCAATTTCAAAAGTAATAGTAGTCTACAATGATTAACGTTTTATTTATTCCTAATCTAAATATTCAGTATATTTCCATAGAATTTGAAAGTTTTCAGTGCTCTCTTGCTATAATCGATGAACAAAATTTGATCTTGTGAGAATCAATACATATGTACTGAATTTAGAGCATGAGACAACAAAATCATTTAAAATAGAAAACCACATGTAAAGCCTAAACATTAAACAAAACAAAAAAAACAAAGAAGAGACAATGTCTCAACGGTGTCGTTTCTTTAGGCCTATTATTGAAATAGATTGGTTTATTTACAAATCGAAATTTAAACAACGTCGTTTAGAGGCTGGCGAAAATTAGGGTGTAGCGAGGTTTTTCTCTCGTTCTCTTTCTCCACGCGACGGCGATTGCGACTATAACCACAACTTGTTCGTCTTCTCCGGTAAGACTCTCGATTTTCTTATCTTGTTTCTCTGTTCGATTCACTTAGCTTGCTTTCTTTAGTTACAGATTCTGCTTGTGAACTGCTTGCTCGTTTTTGGTTTTGTCAGTGATAGAAATGGTTAATGTTTATGTTCATATCCATGTTTCTGCTTGCTAGTTAGGTCATGTTCTCTTATTTTGCTCTATCTTCTTTCTGTGTTTGATTTGAATGTCTTCGACTTCTTGATTTTGCTGTACGTTTGGCTTAATTAGGAAGAAAATGTCTCCACAGTCTCTTGTTTTCCCTTAATCTCGTTAATATCTCCACTGATTTAAACAACTTTGAGAAACATAGTTGCTTATGAAATTTTCTTTCCATTTTTGTGTTTACATTCGGTATGTGTTTTTGAACATTGTAAATTTCATGGATAAGTAATTGCAGATGGCTTACTCCTATGTTCCCAATTTCCAACTCGGGCATCAGGAAGAGGATGACCAAGAATACGGTAACTTATCACTCGAGAAAGTTCTTTCTTCATTTTGGTTAATACTGATTTAATCCCTGAAAAGGAAATTGACTATACATGGGGATACATTTCCATTTGTTTTTGTCTTGTAGATGAATCTGCAGCTGCAGCTACGGTAGCGGTTGATTTGTTAAGCTACGCGCGGATTATACTTAAGCTCGACAATGCGTTTACTGAGTACTCTGCTCAGTATTTGGTGGACAATCTTAAGGAAGCTGGACAGGGAGAAACAGATCATGACTGCTCCAAGCTCACTGCCAAACATTGCCTTGAGTTTGTTTTCAAAGAAGGGATACCGAAAGAAGAAGATTGGCCATATTTGGGATCTTTGTTGAAGCCCCCATCTGCTTATATCCCTGCTCGTGTTTCCATGAAAGGAGAAGTGATTGAACCTAATAATTTGGATGAAGCACTAAAGTTCTTCAAGGAGCAACCGATTGGAGCAAGAATGCATGTGTTCAGTCCGGAGCTTGATGATCATGTTGGAGAAGAGGTAAAGTGCTGTTTCTTCCAAAACAAAACAAAAAATCAGAGATTTACGACAATGAATTGATCTAATCTTGTTCATTTTTGCTTCTTCTTTTTTGGTGGTAGGGACTTTACGCTGGCTCATCATCTGATGGAAGTCGCTATGTTGGACTTAGAGACGTGATGATAGATGCAATAGAGAAGATTGGAGAAGTGCCCGTTGTGTCTGTGGAGTTATACTACAAGAAGAAGAAAACACATGTCAAAGTGGCTTTGGACGCTATGTTTCTTGGAGCATCAACTAATGGTGACGAGTCTCAGGTCATAAAGCCAGGACCTCTGCTTGTTGACTTCTTTCTCCCACGTTTATCTATCAACTGAATAAAGGCTTTGATCTTGGTAAGGAAGTATTTAGAGAACAATATGCTAAGTAATGGAACTTGTTTTGTTTGTGGTCTGAAATTAAGAATGTTTGTTACAAGACTTTTATGTGTAAGTTAAGAAGTTGATCGCTACTTTGGAATTGGTTTGTTAAATCTTGCATTTCACCTCCAAATCATAGTCATTTTCTTAGTCACCTACCTTTGAATGTGTTTTGTTAAAGTCAATCTTATTATGCAGAGTAAGATTGACAATGCTAATAAATTAGACTATAAACCGAATTCCTGGACCACCACCAAATAGGATTGGTTTAAAATGTTCCAAATTTTTGTGCCATGAATTGGCCGGGCTTTGAAGAAGAGAGTATACTAGAATTTTTTTACTCGGAGTGTAGTAATTGGACCGCAAAAGTAACAATTTTGTTTATGGGGGTTTAAATTTTTTGTAGTAGTGATCCTACCGTTGACTAATTCATTGGTCTAACTTCTCAACATTTGACATTTTTAAACCAAATAAAAAATATGGATTTTGTTGGTAAGTCAACGGCCAACTTGTCAATTGGAAGTTTGGAACAGACAAAAGTCATAATTTACTCATAACTCAAGTTATTGCGTCATTATATATTTTATATATACAACTCAACAATCAAAATGTTGATGTCATTGCCAATAACAAAAACGACTCTAACCAAAACAATACCGTTTCATTAACAATACTTGATTATACATATTCACCTAAGGGATATTCATTTATATCATAGTAGATTCAAATTTTTAAGGGAGACTTACTAGAACAACCTTCTTAGATTTTGGCCTTACTCAAACAATCTTCTTAGATTTTAATTACTGGGGCTATTTTCGAGTCCGTTTTACTCTTTTTGTTTTGATAACAAAAAACGTATTTACGAAAATGCCATTAATGAAACGCGCCGCGTAAGCGTGAAAATTTTCCGCCTAAAAAAATAAGTCTACCGCTATGTGATGGTAGACTTATTTGAGTTCTGGTAGACTTATTTTTTTGTCCGTAGACTTATTTGAGGAGCGGTAGACTTATTTTGTCTCCTTTGGTGGTAGACTTATTTCCGAACGGTAGACTTATTTTGTCTCCTTTGGTGGTAGACTTATTTCCGAACGGTAGACTTATTTTCTCTGCGGTAGACTTATTATCCCGTAGCGATAGACTTATTTTTTGCGGTAGACTTATTCTTCGAGTGATAGATTTATTTCCGTAGACTTATTTTCAGCGGTAGATTTATTTTTGTTCGATGGTAGATTTATTTTGCCTGGTAGATTTGTTTCCTTTGGTGGTAGATTTTTAGTCATAGTAGCGGTAGATTTATAGTGACGGTAGACTTATTTTAGTAGCGGTAGACTTATAATTTGCGGTAGACTTTTTTATCGTGGTGGTAGATTTCTTTTGTGTTTAGTAGTGGTAGACTTATTGTAGTAGTGGTAGACTTATAGTTAGCGGTAGACTTATTTCGTATTTTCGGTCAACGAAACCAACCGTTGACTGGTAGACTTATTTTTTTAGGATCAATGGTGGTAGACTTATGCGTTTTTAGCGATAGAAGCGGTAGATTTGTTTTTACCCAGGTTTAGTGATGGTAGACTTATTTTCAAACTTAGTGACGGTAGACTTTTTTTCACATTAGACATTTGGTAGACTTATTTGTGATAGCGGTAGACTCATTGTACTTGGTGGTAGACTTATTTCCTGTTTAGGAATTTATAGTGGTGGTAGACTTATTTTCGAACTTAGTGACGGTAGACCTATTTGTGATAGTGGTAGACTTATTGTACTTGGTGGTAGACTTGTTTTCTGTTTAAGAAACTTTAGTGGTGGTAGACTTTTTATCGAACTTAGTGACGGTAGACCTATTTGTGATAGCGGTAGACTTATTGTACTTGGTGGTAGACTTGTTTTCTGTTTAAGAAACTTTAGTGGTGGTAGACCTTTAGTTCGCAAATTAAACCAAAAGTAATCAAACAGATAATAAGTCTACCGTCAAACAAAAATAAGTCTACCATCAAATGAAAATAATTCTACCATCAAACAAAAATAAGTCACGTTTTGGTCCAAATCTGAATTTTTTCCAGATCTGGATTTTTTCCCGATCTGAATTTTTTCCCGATCTGGATTTTTTCCAGATCTGGATTTTTGTTTGATGGTAGACTTATTTTTGTTTGATGGTAGACTTATTTTTTGTTTGATGGTAGACTTATTTTCTGTTTGATGGTAGACTTATTTTTGTTTGATGGTAGACTTATTTTCTGTTTGATGGTAAACTTATTTTCTGTTTGACGGTAGACTTATTTTCTGTTTGATGGTAGACTTATTTTTGTTTGATGGTAGACTTATTTTCTGTTTGATGGTAGACTTATTTTTTGTTTGATGGTAGACTTATTTTCTGTTTGATGGTAGACTTATTTTTGTTTGATGGTAGACTTATTTTCTGTTTGATGGTAGACTTATTTTTTGTTTGATGGTAGACTTATTTTCTGTTTGATGGTAGAGTTATTTTTGTTCGATGGTAGACTTATTTTCTGTTTGATGGTAGACTTATTTTCAACTCGATGATAGACTTATTTTCTGTTTGATGGTAGACTTATTTTATGTTTGATGGTAGATTTATTTTTTGTTTGATGGTACACTTATTTTTGTTTGACGGTAGACTTATTTTCTGTTTGATGGTAGACTTATTTTATATTTGATGGGAGACTTATTTTCTGTTTGATGGTAGACTTATTTTTGTTTGATGGGAGACTTATTTTCTGTTTGACGGTAGACTTATTTTCTGTTTGATGGTAGACTTATTTTTGTTTGATGGTAGACTTATTTTCTGTTTGATGGTAGACTTATTTTTTGTTTGATGGTAGACTTATTTTCTGTTTGATGGTAGACTTATTTTTGTTTGACGGTAGACTTATTTTCTGTTTGATGGTAGACTTATTTTATATTTGATGGTAGACTTATTTTTTGTTTGATGGTAGACTTATTTTTGTTTGACGGTAGACTTATTTTCTGTTTGATGGTAGACTTATTTTGGTTTGACGGTAGACTTATTTTCTGTTTGATGGTAGACTTATTTTCCGTTTGATGGTAGACTTATTTTCTGTTTGATGGTAGACTTATTGTTGTTTGACGGTAGACTTATTTTCTTTTTAATGGGAGACTTATTTTCTGTTTGATGGTAGACTTATTTTTGTTCGATGGTAGACTTATTTTCTGTTTGATGGTAGACTTATTTTCTGTTTGATGGTAAACACACATTTCCATTTGGATTGGAGCGTGAAAGCTTTGTTTGAGTTATGTACATGACATATATATAGTTTTCGTCTTTTCGATATAGAAAGATCCGCTGTGGAGATGTGAAGATGAGAACTTGTTGAAATAGCCAAAAGAAGATTCAAAAATAACTAAAGGTCAACGCGAGTTGATATGATGAGATTAGGTAATTATGTAAAGATATATCAATTGATAATCAAAGTGAAAACATAACACTATGGTGAGAGTGAGACTTTCATTATTGATCGATCTTGATAGAATTTAATTGTCATGTCTCTTTAAAGCAATTTATTTATATATTTTCCATTTGGATCACGACTGTTGGGTTTTTATTTAGAACTAGATAAACATCCGCGTTTCGCCGCGGGATTAGCTTTTATTACATTTTTTCATGATTAGTTTTTAAAAAATGTAGTTAGTTTTTTTTACCACAAAATCTTATTTACAAGAATTGGGTCACAATGTCGAAATGTATATTTTGAATTCACACGGCGTCACATTCAGCTCGTTGAGAACTAAACATTGTTTTGCAATAATAGAACTTTGAACTTGAGTCTACTCTTGTTTAATATAGTTGGAAACTCTTCGGTGGCCTAAGTAATCATGGTTCAATTAGTCAGATTATTTGGGAAAAATATTATTTAACATATTTTGTACATTAACAAAAACACATATAAACAGTACAATGAAAACGTTGAACCAAACCTAACCAAAGCGAAGCCATGTCATAACCTTTTCCTGGTATTTCTGTACTAAATTTCTTTATTTCATGAGAAAAAACAAGAAATAGTGACACCAGATGAGAATTCTGTGAGAAAACCTGAATCTTGATAAACCTAACTACATAACACAATCTTCCCAAATGACTTGATATCAAGCAAATCCTAGAGCGCGCTGGTTCGAGTGGCGCTTGGGACGAAACTAATATTACATGATGTGGTTTCTGTTATTGAAAAGTTAAGATGCAAATCAATCTCACGTATAAATAATAAGTACGCTTTCTTCTTATTATAACAATATAGTATACTTGTATACAAAATCAGAAAACTAACTCGATGATCTTCTCCTTCTTTGTTTGTTAGAACAGAACGTAAAATGATAGAGGCTTGCGTAAGCAATCTCCTAAGACAGAAATTTCGCCCCTACACGTTGATGTGTAGTTTCGTAGACGTCTATCTTGTAGGATACAACTATCGATCTCCGGGTTCCACACCGTCCGAAGATCCTAGCAAACTATACTCTGTTTTTCTCTGAACTTATTATGGAGAGGAAGAAGAAAAGAAATTTTCTATCACACTACATCTCTCGTGATGTCTTTATATATTGAAACAATCGGTGCTTTCCCAATTGATGCCATTTGCTAAACGACACAAACGTAAGTATCGGTGTGTCTCTTTCTAATCGACACAAACGTTAGTGAAAATGTGTTGTTAAACAATCACGTTTTTTCCTTTTCTTTTCTTATAGTCTCCAACAATACCCCACATTTTCCATTCAAAATCAATAATACCCCACATTTTGAATAGAAAAATAAGTTTAATAAGTTCAGAGAAAGTAGAATCAATATGCATAGGAAAAGGTGTCTTTTGGACTTGAACCTTTCCTAGTAACAACCTATCGGATTTACTTTGTGGGTAGTGAACTGTAGTCTTGAACTAACCACGTTTGATAGTAAATCGAGACAATAAGTGAAACACATATATCATCAGCTCATTTCTAGTTTATACGGTTGTGTTCATTTTGGTCCTGAACAAATCCCGACTTCATGAGAGCTCCAGAGAATCTAGCCATATCAATTCTCATAGGTGCGACCCGACACCACCCTCATATAGGTAACATTAATTAAAGATAGTCCGTTCTATCCCGCTTTGACAAAAGCTATTAACGTTATTAAGAATAAATATTCAACCCTTAAACGTCAACGGAAACATACTTTAACTTCATAGGAATGAGAAATGTATGTTATTCTTATTTGAGTCTTCCTCAACCAGTTTTCCTATTGAACCTAGACCATGGGATCTCCAATGTTGTTAGGTTAGGTTTCCATCAAGTGATGACTCATTGTATTGGCTTGAGACCCATTCCCCTCGAAGTGAATACGACTTGCTCTTTTGGTAGGCCTTTAGTCAAAGGATCAGCCAAGTTTTCCTTTGATCTAATATAATCCAATGCTATCACCCCATTGGAAAGCAATTGTCGTATTGTGGCATGTCTGCGTCTAATATGCCTGGATTTTCCATTGTATATTGCATTTTTACCTCTATGTAAAGCAGCCATACTATCACAATGGATACAAAGAGCTGTTACCGGCTTCGGCCACAATGGAATATCCCCAATAAAGTTTCTAAGCCATTCGGCTTCTTCCGCAGCTTTATCTAATGCGATAAATTCAGATTCCATTGTTGAATATGCAATACACGTTTGTTTAGATGATCTCCAAGACACAGCCCCACCACCAAGTGTAAACACGTAACCACTTGTGGATTTACTATCCGTACTTCCAGAGATCCAATTCGCATCACTATATCCTTCTAAAACAGGAGGATATTTGGTGTAATGCAGACCATAATTAATTGTATGCTTTAAGTATCTCAATACTCTAATTAAAGCATGTCAATGTTCTCCATTTGGATTACTTGAATATCGACTTAATCGGCTTAATGAGTAAGCCAAATCTGGTGTACATAAGGCTCCCAACTATTTGTGTGTATTCTAACTGAGACACACTTTCACCTTCATTCTTTGAAAGTTTGCATGTTGGATCAAACGGAGTAACAACCGGTCTATCATCAAAGTGACCAAATTTCTTTAAGACTTTCTCCACATAATGAGATTGAGTAAGTGAGTAACCATTGGTATCTCGTTTAATTCTAATTCCTAGAATTAAATCAGCCAATCCCAAGTCTTTCATTTCAAAATTATCACTCAACATCTTCTTTGTGGTGTTAATAATGTCTTTACTTGTTCCCATTATTAACATGTCATCCACATAAAGACATAAAATGATTATAGCATTTTTGGTTTGCTTAATGTAAACACATTTGTCACATTCGTTTATGGTAAAACAATAAGACTGTATTGTATGATCAAACTTCTCATGCCATTGTTTTGGTGCTTGTTTGAGTCCGTACAATGATTTTACAAGTTTACAAATCTTCGTTTCTTGACCCTTGACTATAAATCCCTCGGGTTGTTCCATATATATTTCTTCATCTAATTCACCATTTAAAAATGCCGTTTTGACATCCATTTGATGAATTTCTAAATCATATATGGCAGCGATTGCTACTAGCAATCTTATATAAGTAATTCTCGTGACCGGTGAATACGTATCAAAGAAATCAAGACCTTCTGGCGAAATCCCTTTGCCACAAGTCTTGCTTTATACTTATCGATCGATCCATCCGATCTTAACTTCTTTGTGAAAATCCATCTATATCCAATTGGTTTATTTCCAGGTGGTAAATCAACCAATTCCCATGTATGGTTATTCATAATGGATTCTTTTTCGCTTTGAATCGCTTCATTCCAATAAAGTGCTTCTGGAGATTCCATTGCAGCCTGATACGTTTGCGGTTCATATTCACTTAAGTACGTCATAAAATCAGTACCAAAGTCTTTGGCAACTCTTGCCCTTTTACTTCTTCTTAGTTCATTTTCTTCTTCTTGAACCTTTGAAGAAATATTTTCAACTTCTCGTACTCGTTTATTACCCGTGACTCTTGGCTCTTTGTAAGGAAAACTATGTTCAAAGAACTCGGCCTCATTTGATTCAATGATGGTATTTACCTTTACCTCCTCATTTTCAGATTTATGGACTAAAAATCTATATGCGGCACTGTTTTCCGCAGGACCGATGTAAACACAATCCACCGTTTTTGGTCCGATAACAGTTCTTTTTGGTAAAGGTACTTGAACCTTTGCAAGACAACCCCACACTTTCACATTTTTATATGAAGGGGTTTTTATTTTCCACATCTCATATGGGGTTTTATCACTCTTCTTATGGGGAATCTTATTCAATAATGAATTTGCTGTAAGAATCGCTTCGCCCCATAAGCTAAGTGGTGCTCCCGAATTGTTTAACATGGAATTCATCATTTCCTTAAGCGTCCTATTTTTTCTTTCAGCAACTCCGTTTTGCATTGGAGTATAAGGAGCTGTGGTTTGATGAATGATTCCATGTATAGAACAAAATTCTGAGAATTCATTTGATTTGTATTCTCCACCACGATCTGATCTGAGAATTTTTATTCTCTTATCTAATTGATTTTCTACTTCTGCTTTGAATTTCTTAAACATATTCAAAGCCTCATCTTTAGTATCAATCAAATAGATATAACAAAACTTGCTATAGTCATCGATAAAAGAGATATAATAATTCTTTCTTCCACGACTTGGCGTTGATTGAAAATCACATAGATCACTATGTATTAAACCAAGTAACTCATTTGACTTCTCCACAGACTTGTAAGGATGCCTTGAATATTTTGATTCAATACAAACCTCACATTTATGTCTATTTTTATCATTAGGATTGCACTTTGGTAACATTCCCAAATTTATCATTCTATACAATGAACGATAATTGACATGTCCTAGTCTTTCATGCCATAAGTTACTTGAGTCAAGAAAGTAAACAAATGCAGTGCCTTTGCCTGCGTTTTTATTATTATCGTTCATTACAACATTCAGTTTGAAAAGACCATCACAAAGATAACCTTTTCCTACATACATCCCACCTTTGGTGAGTACAACCTTATCAGATTCAAATACAATCTTGAAACCTTTGTTACTCAAAAGAGAACCAGAAATCAGATTCTTACGAATCTCAGGCACATGAAGCACGTTTGTGAGAGCAAGTTCTTTCCCCGAAGTGAGTTTGAGAACCACTTTGCCTTTTCCTTCAATCGTAGCGGTGCTAGCGTTTCCCATGTAAAGCTTTTCTCCACTACAACCTTTCTCATATGAGGAAAACGAACTTAAATCGGAGCAAACATGTTTCGTTGCACCCGTATCGATCCACCAATCATTTGAGTTGGTCATCATATTTGCTTCGGAAACAACCGCAACGAACTGATTTTCGGTAAGGTTAACGTTGTTAGCGTCTCCAACCGATTTGCCTTCCTTCTTATGGCGACAATCCTTAGCCCTATGACCCGGCTTTCCACAAACCCAACAAGCCCCTTTTGGCTTCTTCTTGAAGTTGGTACCCTTTGGTGGAATGAACGTATTCTTCACGTTCTTGTTATTCTTATAGCCCTTGAATTTAGAGTTGTTTCCCTCAATTACATTGGCACTTACTTCCGTAGACACTACAAGAAAAAGAGGATATTGTGACAAAAAAATTGTGACTAATTTGTTTGTCACAATATTATGACGATTTAGATACAAAATTGTGACGAACTTGTTCAGTCATAAGTTCGTCATTATTTAGTCATAATATTGTGACAAAGTAGGAGGTAACAAACTTTCGTCACAAATTGTGTCGAATTTGTTACAAAATCTGGAGTCACAAGAATGTGACGAGTTTGTAATTAAATTATACCATTTTGTGACTAAGATATCATACTAAATCTTTTTTTTTAATCCGATCTTATAATATGTTATTTTGTTTTTGGCTAACGACTTATGCTATTATTTTATTCTAAGACTTGTATTATTTTGTTTTGGATTCTTGAGCTAGTTTATCTCTGTGTTGGTGTGATAAACTTATTGAGCTTGTCTAATTGATTTCGGTTTTGATTTTCGTTTGCTTAGTGAAAGATGGTTGATGGTGAGGACATTTAACAACTCGTCTATGACAATGGAACTGGAATGGTGAAGCGAGTTAAGAGATTGTTTATATAGCTAAAGTCTGGTTTATGTGTCCTTTGTTGTTCTTGTGTTGATCTCTGATCATGATTTTATATATGTACATGCTGGTTTTGAAAGAATAGAAGTTTGTAGAGGAGTGGATCTCATAGCTCAGAGTGTGCCAAGAGATGAAAGAATGCAGTCTTATGTTGAGATTGGTGTTCCTAATTGGCTCATACGTATAAACTGTTATGAGAACATGTTTTCCTCTTTTTAGCTTTGATTATTTGAATATGAAAACGTCGCTCAATTTTTTGATTATGAATAGAGCCATTGGGCTATGTATATTTTAAACAGTTTGGGCTTTCACCAAAGTTTGTAATAATATAAAATTCATATGAAAAAGAAAAAAAAAACCTAAAAACAAAAAAGTGAAAGATAAGGAGATCGAGCATCCGAAATTTTTCATTCCAGCGCTTAATTTTTTTTTTCAATAGAGCCAAAAATTTAAGAACACCTTAAAAATCTCTGATTATTCAGCCATGTTTCTTCGATTCTTAAAACTGTTTCCCCACCACTACCCTTTAAGTAAAGCTATTGGTTTCAGATTTCACTCCTCTCCAAAAGGTAGTTCTATAAAAATCCAAAGTTTGAGAAGTTGAATCAGAGTTCAATTGCTTAGAATCGTGATTTGGCTTTTTGGGGTTTGTAATGCTATTCGATTTTATAGTTTGTCTTATGTTTGATTTTAGATTTTTGGGTTTGTATCGTAAGTTAGATTTTGGATTTTTGGGTTTGTATCGTAAGTTGATTTTGGATTTTTGGGTTTGTATAGATTTTATCATTGGTCTTATGATAAGAGATTGAGTAATTTATCTGGTTGGTCTTCTAGGAAATCTGGTCTTATGTTTGATTTTGGAATATTTAATCATGGCTCAAGTAACGATCTTAGGTTTTTTCCAACTGCTTAGCTTGATGTTTTACATGTAACTTGTCATTGAGTCCTTTTGTTTTTGTGGAGCATCGAGTGAAGATCTATGTTAGCTTTTAAGCTTGCATCTTCTCATTACGCTCCATACAATAAAAATTTCACATCATTTTCCTACTGGAACATATTCTCTTTTGCTTCTTGTTTCCATTTGCTTCTTGTTTCCATTTGCTTCTTTAGTGATGCACAATTTTCTTAGATCTCATTACTGCCTTACATGTTCTTTGATCCTTTAGATTATGGTTCTTCTGTAAAAACCAAAAAGTTTTTGTTTGAAAACATTTGAGAATGATAGTAATTTATCACCGACCAAAGTAGTAAGCAAGTGACGACCATCATGAGTTTCATCATCATATCTAAGCATTCATTGTTGGTTTTTGTTTATTAGATTTGTAGTTAATTACTGAAATTTATCTTAAGTTTAAGAACTGATCCAAACGTTTTAAGCTCTCCCTTAGGCCTTAGTAGACTTTGAGATTCATAAGCTCTGAATTTTCACGTGGTTGTAGTGTACGTATGGAAGAGCCACATGTAGATCGTACAAGTTTACCCATGTTACATCAAGATAATTTTTAAACTTTATAGTATAAGATAAATTTAAAACGAGTTTGTTTCTTATACTTAGGATCGATGCTAGCTTATGGATATGTACATGTTTCTTATAATTCGGTTTAGCTTGGACTTAGTGGAGTATATAAATAGTATAAGACAGAGAGATACTTCAGTTTACTTTTACTTAGTGGATATGTCTTATACTTCAGTTTATAGAATAGTCTTTGACATTCATATGTGTTTCTTCGGATGTGTAGTTGTAACTATCTTACTTCTTCTTGTTGTTTATTCTGTTTTTTGCTCACCCATTTAGGCTTTTGTTATAGGTTGGTGGATCATCTAAACAAGGCTATGTCTTTGGAGTTGGAGCAATGCAAAGTGAAGTTTTACCATCTCTTGATGTTTCTTCAAGTGCACTACAACCTGAGATGATAACTAATCGTCTCGAAGAGGTGGAAACCAAACTAAAACAGAGTCGTGAAGAGAACTTGAAATTTCAGGAAAGACTTGATGCCATGGAGAAGCTCGTTCAGTCTTTGACAAGTTAGAATGCTTAGGTAACTCTGCCACCAAAACAGTCTGCTTCTCTTGAAATCTAGTAATTCTAGTTGTTGTTTATCTTTATTATTGTTAGGTTTCGTTTTGTTTAGATCATTTCTTTGAATTTTTTTTTGAATCAACTTTGTTTTGGATGCTAAGTTAAGTTATTATGTATATTATTGTTTGCTTCTTATTTTGTCTTTTCTATTGTTTTAATTTTGAATGCATGTTATCTTTTGTAAATCAACAAACGAAGAATTTCCAATTATTCGTTTTAATCGTTTGTGAATCGTTCTTGAAAGAACTTGTTACTAAATTGTTTTTGGTTAAAGGACACACTTATGGTCACAATCATCTATAAAAACGTCACAAATAAAAACAAACAGTGACAGTTTTGTGACTATAATTTAGTCGCTAATTGTGACAAACCGTGACATTATTTCCAGTAGCAAACTGTGATCGTTTGGTGACTATAATACGGTAACAATTTGTGACAAATAAGTGACAATTTTTTCGTCACAGTTTGTAACGTATTTGTGATAGTAATTTTCGTCACAAATTGTGTCGTTTTTGTGACTCTTTATATTGTCACAAATAGTGACGATTTGTTACCGATGGTAATCGTCACAAAATCTTGTGACGTTTTTGAGACTAAAATGAATTTGTGACCATTCTATTGTAACGTTTTAAAATTCGTATCATTTTGGTCACAATAAAGAATTTGTGACGAAATATTCACGTATTGTGACTAAAAAATTGGTAACAATATCCTCTTTTTCTTGTAGTGAGAAAGAAATTCAGATTTCTCATTCTTACGATTTTCCTCTTCGACTCGTAACTTGAGAATGATTTGCTCGAGACTCATGTCTTCATGTAAGTGCTTCAAATAAATCTTGAAGTTTTTCCAAGTAGGAGGCAACTTTTCAATGATCGAAGCAACGAAAAACGCATCATTTAGCCCCTTACCCTCATCCTTCAATTCATGAGCAATAATCTGAAGTTCCTCCACTTGTTTCACCACGGAATTGGTGTCACTCATCTTGAAATTTAAAAAATTTCCAGCGATAAACTTCTTGGCGCTTGCGACTTCGGACTTATACTTCTTCTCTAGTGAGGCCCACAATTGTTTCGGAGTTTGAAACATTTGATAGACATCGTAGAGAGAGTCATCCAAGGCATTAAGAATGTAATTCTTACACAAAAACTCGTTTTGTGTCCATGCCTCCGCTGCCTTGATAACTTCATCCGGAATATCCCCTTCAACGGGTAAATCCGGTCCATCGGAAGTTAAGCATTGAGCCAAATTCAAAGTGCTGAGATAGAACACCATCTTTTGTTGCCATCTTTTGAAATCTGTTCCCCGGAATACAAAAGGCTTCTCAATGTGACTTTTCACATTCGCACTTGTTGATGATTGATCCATTCGATGATCTTCTCCTTCTTTGTTTGTTAGAACAGAACGTAAAATGATAGAGGCTTGCGTAAGCAATCTCCTAAGACAGAAATTTCTCCACTAAACGTTGATGTGTAGTTTCGTAGACGTCTATCTTGCAGGATACAACTATCGATCTCCGGGTTCCACACCGTCCGAAGATCCTAGCAAACTATACTCTGTTTTTCTCTGAACTTATTATGGAGAGGAAGAAGAAAAGAAATTTTCTATCACACTACATCTCTCGTGATGTCTTTATATATTGAAACAATCGGTGCTTTCCCAATTGATGCCATTTGCTAAACGAAACAAACGTAAGTATCGGTGTGTCTCTTTCTAATCGACACAAACGTTAGTGAAAATGTGTTGTTAAACAATCACGTTTTTTCCTTTTCTTTTCTTATAATCTCCAACAGTTTCGGGCCTAAGGGGATTACGGGCTTCGGCTCCGAACCTCCTAGTAATTAAACAAAAAAACGAACCTTGATAAACCTCACTACATAACACAATCTTCCCAAAATGACTTGTGGAGTATGCAAATAATAGGACTTGTAATTATCAAGCCACATGTGGTAAGCCTTAAACAATTTATTTTTTCTCACAAAGTCACTTATAAATCTTTATCTAAATCCTATTTGAAGGCCCGTAGTGACCATTGAAAATTCAAATTTACCATTTGAGTGAGATTTATTTCTTTCTTCATAATCTTTATAGTCTCTCAAGTTCCAATTGTAAAACTCTCAGTTTTCTTCTTTCGGAAAAACAATTTCCCTTGCATGTTTAAAGAGAAAAACCATTAGTGTTACTTTACGTGTTTCTAAAAATATATTAAAAGGAAAATAGAAAATCTAACTCAGTATCAATGACTAAGTATTCAATATGATTATCATAATAAATGTTTAGTAACTTGAAGTCATTCTCGTAACCACACACGAATATACAAGACTGAATCTTAAGGTCAAATTTCATTAAGAGCTTAAAATTTCATTAAGAACTTTGAAACACTAAGAGCTTTTCATAATATACTTGGACAACTATCCATATCTATATTTGTGGTGAATTTACATGTTTTTAACACATCATGAAGTTGAATAGGGCTTATTCCTCAAGCAAGTAAAATTCGTCTAACTTGTTGTCATGTTGTAGGTAGTTAGCTCATTTAGACTTGCGAGAAGACTAGGGATGTTAAAATGGGCTGAAAATCTGTGGGCCTTAATGGACATGTTTTAAAAAGTGAGTCTATTTAGGTCCGTTTATGAGTTAAATTTAAACGGGCTTTAACGGGCCAGCCCGTTTAGGTCCTATTATTAAACGGACTTTAACATATTTAAACGGGCTGTCCGTTAAGGCCCGTTTATTTTAAAAAAAAATTTAGAAAAATACATATTTAGAAGATCTTATTTGATTTATGATTTTATTTGCATTTCAATAATCCATTATATCATTAGAGTAGTGTATGCACTATAATAAAAATTATTTTTTATATTACGTCGTATTTTAACATTGTATTTAAATCATTTTAATTCTAAAATGATATATTTCATAATTGGTTTATAATTTTTTTTTACAATAAATTTTATTTTTCCATAAAAATAATCAAAAAAAAAATTATTATTATTTCAAGTGTTGTTTAATGTTTATGTATATTTATTATTATTTATTATAACAACTAAAACTTGTAAGTAAATTAAAAAACGAAAAATTAGTAAATATATAACTAAAAACAATACATTCAAAATTATTTAAGTATCTTATTGCGGTAAGACAAAATTAAAATAATAAATATATATATTTCATTTGAGAATAATAAACGCATTCTAAACTTGTGATAACTATAAATGGTTACATATTTCATTTCAAAATTGGAAATATGTAAAATAAAAATACATAAAAAATGAAATTTATACATTTGATCTTAGTAATTTAAATAATTTGAATTCTTAAAAAGATATTGATTTTAGTAAAATGTTAGAGTATAAAAATTAAAAAGATAAAACAAATTAATTATATATTTTGCTACTTAAGCTGGCTTTAAACGGGCTTTAAATGGACTTTATTTTAAATGGACCTAAACGGGCCGGACCTCAATGGACCAAATTTAAACGGTCTTAAACGGACCGGACCTAAACGGATTCGGACCTAAACGGGCCGGGCCAGCCCGTTTTAACATCTCTAGAGAAGACCAACAAAAAAACGTATACATAAGTTCAAAAGGGAAAAGATCAACAAACATGTAAAAGCAAATGTGATATCACCAACTTTCTCATGATCTCTTTTTGCTTGTGTGTCAGCGTGAGTATTATCGATTAGCATATTTCAATGGTGAAATCTGATATATAAAGAAGAGAGAAAACCACATAACAAATGAATCCCATTAGCTTTGTGATTCTAGATTTGGGATTGTACACCAAAAATTTAAGGCTAGATTAACTCCCGCGCTACGCCGTGGACTATTTTTCTATATTTTTATTAATTTATTTATTCTTTGTGGTTTCAATTTAATAAAACAGTCGGCTTCGACTTCAGGATTATGATGTGTCTGTGTTTAAGGGGAGAGGACCGTACTGCTTGGTGTTCAAGGTCTAAGCCATCAAATATCACATCTTCATTTAGAAATAGAAGCTCTAATTTGGGCAATGAAATGCATACTCAAGAGAGGTCTAGAATGTAATGAATTTCAAACAGATTGTTCATACTTGGTGAATATCATCAAAAAATTCCGAGGAGTACCGGCTTTTTCTATCCTATCTGGAAAGTTCCAGGATTTGCATCACCATTTCCCAAGCTTCTCCTTATCTCATCTTCCACATTCTTCTAACTTAAAAGCGGATTGTTTTCCCCGTTATGCTCGTTCTCTTTAGGTTTTTTTTGTAAGTACCCTTGTACTAAATTGGATTTCCGATTATAATGGTATCTTTTAATTTAATATTTGGTTGTCAAAAAAACTATAATATATAGTCCCAAATATAGAAACAAAAACAAAATATTATACATAGTAAGATACAAAAACAAAATATTTTACGACAACAAATATTTTTCTAAATTTTGAGAAGAAATGATTAAAAAATGTGTACTCTAAATTTTAAATTTCATATTGCTAACAATGAATTAACAAACTATTGTTGAATGTAGACTTGTATTAGAAGTCGTACAACGAAAGTAATGGAATGTAGTTGCACTGCACTGTAAAACTACTTGAAAGGGATTTTAGAAGATAGCTAGTAATATCATTGTTTGATTTCGTCTTCGTTACATTCATTCGATTGGCCATGTCACTGTATCTCTTCACGAACTAATACTCTTTCTATTATGTTTGAGCATAAATTAATTTGATGTGGATTTCTAACAGTTGTGTCCGGCAAAATAATTTAGAAAAATAATTGATTTTGGTACATCTCGGTAAGAACTCTCTTTCCCCGAACAATAAATTTTAGAGGGAGTTATTGGTTTATGGATTTTAATGGATTTGGAAATCCAAACAAAATCTAGTGTTATTGGTTTTATGATTTTAAAATCCATATTAAAATCCGGTGTTATTGGTTCTATGATTTATAAATCCTAATTAAAATAACGTGTTATTCAATCTTACGGATTTACTTATGGATTTGATTTCACTTAGGATTTTAATGGATTTGAAAGGATTTCATGTCAAAAATACAAAGGATCAAATCCGAGGGGAAACCTTCGGATTTACAAAGATTTCTAAATCTTATAAGATTTACAAATCAAATAACACAGATTTATAAATCCACAAATCAACTAAAATAATCAAACCAATAAATAAAACACCATCAAACAAAATAATAGAAAAATTGTGTCACGTATGTACTTTTCGTCTCTTCTTCATCATCTTATGTATGTTTTTCTTGCTTTTTTCTTTTTATAGACTTGTTCATTTTTTTTGCTATTCACGTGATCAATTTCTCTATGATTCTTCACAATAAAGATTTTAATGAATATTATTGCGAAATCATATACTAATCATCGTAAATAATATATATAAAGATACAAAGGTGTATGTGTTAGTGTTCGTTTTTGATGGGTTAAGTTTTATTTGTTAAAAGTATACTCAAACATGGATTCAACAAATACGGGAGAACAAGAAATTCTTGAAGAACGAGAAAGACATATATCACATGAAAATAATGAGTTAGATGTTGATATTACTTTATTGGTTAGTCAATGAAATCCATTTAGTTGATTTGTAAATCCATTTTATTGGATTTTGAAATTCACGTTATCTATTATTATGGATTTTAAAATCCATGGATTCATCTCAGATTTCTAAAATCCAAATGGATTTTAAAATCCATTAAAATACACAAACCAATAACCCCCTCTTAGAATCTAAATCAAATTCAACAATATTTAAGAAATATAAAGCAAACCTTCTTGGGTGCCTTGTGGACAAACTCATATTCTGCTTCTTATAAACAACTTGAAACTTCGTGATCATGGAATGCTTCGAATCCTCAAGAGGCTGTCTCACAACACGCCGTGATTGATAAATCAAGTGCATGGGAACCCCCTCCTTTTGGTTGGTTAAAATGTAATTTTGATGGGAGTTATAGGAAGAATCAAGAGACTACGGGAATTGGTTGGATTATTCGTGATCATCATGGGCGACATATTCAATCCGGATCTGCAAAATTACATCGTTCCCGTACAGCGCTACAAGCGGAAGCTTTAGCATTCTTACATGTTCTACAAATGGTATGGGTGCAAGGACGACGACATGTTTGGTTTGAAGGAGATTGTTTGGAGTTAACGAGATTGATCAATAATGGTGGTCAAAGTTCGGAGTTAGGTAATATTCTTTTTGATTTGCGTTTCTGGATATCCAAGCTTCCTCTTTGTTCATTGGGTAATGTCAATCGTGAAAGAAACCAAGCTGCAGATACCTTGTCGAAGAAATCTTATGAGGCTGATACATTGTGTACAATATTTTATATCCCTCCAATTTGGATTCGGAACATGTTGTATCCTCCTTATACCATTTAATCAATAAAGTAGATGTTAAAAAAAAAACCTGAAACTAAGAAGAAAGAGGAAATGATAAGTTGACAGACCCTTCGAAAGAACACTAATGGAACCTTTGCTAGTTAGTTAAGGAAGAGAAGGTGAGAAGGATGGCTAGTGTTTCTGAATCATTCTTCTCGATCTCTTTAAAGAAGCATCGTTTGGTACAGTCAATCTATTTACATGCGTCCTTTGGTAAAGAAAGTAAAATGTTCATTGAATCTAAATTATTAAATTGATAAATATTTAATATTTGTAAAAATGATGTTGACCGTGTTTTAAAGGTTTTGGAAGTGGTCAATTAACTTTTTAAATTTTAACTCCCTCATGTATTTTGTTATAACGTGGACAAAAAAGATTTGATGTGTATCATTAGAATGTTGTAATTGGTTGTTAAGAAAATGATTTTTTGATGAAGTGGCAACTCCATAATGCTTCAAAATGTTGATGTGGCATCGCTGGATAGACCTCTTCTATTATTATAGTATTGATTTGTATTTTTTACTCATGAGTTTTTGCTTCCTTTTGTGCCTTCTCTTATTCAAATATGAATGCAAATACAGCTAATAGCAGTTGTACTAAGGGTCTGACTGGTTCAGTCGCAGCAGTTGCGGTTGCGGTTGCAGCTACTGGAGTTTGCGGAAGCGGGCGACTGCGGTTTGAAGCATTTGCGGGACGTTTATACGATTGGCGCAGCGGTTGAAAATTGGTGTGTTTGCGGGATGTTTATAACTGGTTGACTAGCGGAACGGTAGCGGTTAAACAATAAATTTACAACATAAAAACATTATACAGTAATAATAACATCGAAACCCATATTATTATAAAAAGTATTAAAATCATTCATTCAATATATAATTAATAATAGAAAACTATTATATAATATTTACTTTGTTTTTAAAAAGAATTTTTGTTTGGATGAAAATTATGATTTTAATGAAGAAGTTATTTTTTATTAGAGAGACTAATATTATATTTAAATTGTTAAATTTATGTTTGTTTACAATCAAAATTTATCTAGAGTATTTTGGTTTGAAGATTCTATAACTATAAAATTGTGATGGATTATTGAATATTAATTGAAAATATCAAATTATTTATATATTTGTAATTATAATATCTAAACTTTTAATTTTAAATATATATTCTCATTTTAAAAAAAAAAAAATTTAAAAAAAAATTAAAACATCCAACCGCAACCGCTCGCAACCGCAAACGCTCGAAGAAATGAGCTTTTCGATTTGAGAAGTTTGGAGCGGTATAGAGCGGTAGAAAGCGTTTTCCATGATTGTTGTCAAACACTACCGATCGCAACTGCCTAAAAATGCAGCGTTTGCGGGTAAACCAATCAAGCCCTAAATCTTGTAAGTTGTAACTTAATGCTGATTACGTACCGTTCCTCCTAATCTCATTGAATACATCTCTTCTTCTTTCCTACATCGGTCCTAAGATCTTTCCGTTTAAATTCTACTATAATTTCATATCGTTATTGCCAAAGTACAATTCATGTTTATTTTGTGTGGTTTCTTTTTGCTTCTCTTTTATGGTTTAAAAGCTTTAAACATTAGAGATTCAGTGTTTACAGTCAAATTTCAAATAATATTCACCGAGACATTGCTATGATTTTTGCATTCGGTTTGGATTTCATATATTTACTATTCTCAAAGTAATTCATGACCATGATTTTTAAATATGCATAAAGGAACAATAAACTTGTTACTAGGTGATATGATCATGCCAAGCACAAAGAGCTTAGAACGTGGGGAAGGGCTTGAACCAGTGGAGCACCATGAACCTGAGCTCAAACCAGAAGGAGCTAAGCTTGTAGCTGAGGATTCACATGAATATGAGGACGTTGTGGCTGTACTAGCTCTGGTCTTGATACAAACTTGAATAAATTCAGCAAATGGGAAAAGTGACTCGATTGTACTCTTTTTCCCTTGTCAAGTTTTGTCCCAATGGGTTTTCTTGACAAGGTTTTTAATGAGGCAATTGTTTCATTTCACCATTGCCCATTTGTTGAAACCAAAAGCCCAAGGCCTTTCACAACAATAAAAAAACGTCCAAGGGAGGAGAAGAGTCAAGTTTTTTATTCAAACTGATTTTTAATGCTTTGTGTTTTCAAGAACAGCATTGTAAGTTGTTCCAAGGCTTGTTCTCTCTTTATATATTCTGTAATCTGTTTCCAAACATTTTTATCAAACTTTTTATCCAAACTCTCTCTAAACTTGTTTGATCAGAAAAGTGTGTAATATCTTCTCAACTTGTTTTCTTCTTAGTGCGTAATATCTAAGTTGATCGCAAGCTTGTAGTCTAAGAGATATCCATCTCTCTTGGAAATGCAATTCGAATCCCCCTCTATCATTCATTCAATCCGCTGCAACCCCATCGATCATCATCATCGAATCATTCATCTTCAATCCGCTGCATCATTCAACCATTTCCTCATCATTCAATCCATCCATCCGTGTATCCATCCGTCAAGAACGTCAGCAACATCTAGATCAAGAGCAGAGCAGAGCACGACAAAGGAAGGAACAAGAGCTTAATCCCAAGCCGCCAGACAACACACTAAGATCAACTTGGCGCAGCCATAAAACCTCTCACGCTCCCAAATCTGAGTTTTGTTTTTCTTCTGATTTGCAAACTACTAATGAGCTTCGACCTTCTAAATTTTCAGGAAAAGGAAACTACTTAGAGTGGGAACAAAGCATGGACGATTGGTTTCACTACAACCACAATCTGAAGAGGTTCGATTATGGCATAGGCCGATTAATTGGAGATGCTTATAAATGGTTGTTGGAAGAAGTGTATGATCGTTGGTACCACGGCAAGCCAACTATCTCCACATGGAGAGAACTTAAGGAGCTACTTAGGGATAAGTATGCACCAAAGGGTTTAGTACCAAAAGAAGCTTACAACCCACATTCGAAGAAACAAAACGCAAAAAGCAACACCACAACAAAAGAGGAATGTGAGAATGAACTTCTTGAAATTCTCAACGCTTACAGCAAAACCAAGAAAGCTAAGTGTGATCTCTCTTCTAAGAAATCTAATTCTGGGCTTGAAAGTAATCAAGCTTGTGAAAAACTAACCCCTTCCAAACCGGTGCAACCGAGTAGTACTTTTTGTTTTTCACAGGTCTCTGAAGAAGAATCTCAGGAAGAAGTACCAAAGAGTTTACTATCAATTATTACTGACATTGATGCAGATTCAGGTTCTGGAGAGAAGCAATTGGACATGAATCTAGACATACAAAAGAAGCTCATGGAGCAAAAAGAAGAACTAACTTTGATCATGGATCAGATGCAAAGTTGTAGAACTGAAATCACTAATCAAGCTAAGGTAGGTGAACCACTGAACCAAGTTGTTTTCAATAGCTCTCATGACGTGATAACACACTTGCCTTGTCCAAAAGAAGCTGAAAAAGGTACAGGTGAAAAGGAGAAACGTTTTGAAACACGTAGTTCACTTATTTGTCCAAAAGAGGCGTTTGAGCAACCTACACTTGAATCACGTTCACCACCTGATCTTGCTTCAAGGGAAATAATTATCACAGCTGACTACATGCAACACCTTTTGCTTGGCTCCAGAATGAGTGAAACTCATAACCTGATTCAAGATTGGCACAATTTCATAACAGGTCATAGTTTCAAATCTTTTGTTTTAAAATTCTCTACTTCAAGTATAATGCACTTGTTCTTTCCCATGAGGGCTCAAAAAGGAACAGGAACCGTGGAGAAGCATAAATACTTAGGAGAAGTAACAATGAGGAGGAGCACATTTGAGGTTCAACTCCAAGATTTGCTACAGCCTCAATCCATCCGAAGATGACCTAGAACAGGAACCATAAGTGTGGTTGGAGATTTCACTAGAAGCGATGCAATATGGATTCATGGAGAGGGGCTCACGTGTTCTAATCAAATCAAGGAGAAACCACCAGACCAGGAGCATGGGAAAGTAGCCAAAGCTTCGTCAGTGTTCAAATATGAACCACCAGATGCATTACTTATGCTCAGATCAAACTACAATAACCAGCAAAGTAAGCCTTTAAACCTTTCACCAAATTCGTGGTATACTTTTTCTTGTTTTGATACAGGTTATGGGGAATACAAAGAGAAGATTAATTGGTCGAGAAGAGTTCCCACTGATCTAGAACAAGTCCTGCGCCATGGATGGACACCAACAATCATAATACGAGTCAGAGACAAAGAACTTAAACTCGCTAAGGTAAGTATCTTTGTTCTCAAGAATCCTTTTATCCCTGATCACACAGATATGATTGGCTTGTCTTTGTCAAAAGAGCCAAATACAGGTTTTAAAGTAGCCTTGAAGCACACAAGAAGAATTGAAAAGAGAGGGGAAGACAAACGATTTAAGCCACCTGATTTGGACCAGGATAAACACCAAGACGTTAATATCTCCATGTTGATCAAAGAATCACCTCCAAATGCAACAAACAAGACAAAACCGAGCCAAAACAAATTTCGAGGTATGGCCCTAATTTTTCATGATTATGTTTCTGACTTGCTCTATTTCAATGCAGGTAAATTGGATTTGAGGTCAAATCCTTTTCAAGTGGGAGAGGATGATATGATCATGCCAAGCACAAAGAGCTTAGAACGTGGGGAAGGGCTTGAACCAGTGGAGCACCATGAACCTGAGCTCAAACCAGAAGGAGCTAAGCTTGTAGCTGAGGATTCACATGAATATGAGGACGTTGTGGCTGTACTAGCTCTGGTCTTGATACAAACTTGAATAAATTCAGCAAATGGGAAAAGTGACTCGATTGTACTCTTTTTCCCTTGTCAAGTTTTGTCCCAATGGGTTTTCTTGACAAGGTTTTTAATGAGGCAATTGTTTCACTTCACCATTGCCCATTTGTTGAAACCAAAAGCCCAAGGCCTTTCACAACAATAAAAAAACGTCCAAGGGAGGAGAAGAGTCAAGTTTTTTATTCAAACTGATTTTGAATGCTTTGTGTTTTCAAGAACAGCCTTGTAAGTTGTTCCAAGACTTGTTCTCTCTTTATATATTCTGTAATTTGTTTCCAAACATTTTTATCAAACTTTTTATCCAAACTCTCTCTAAACTTGTTTGATCAGAAAAGTGTGTAATATCTTCTCAACTTGTTTTCTTCTTAGTGCGTAATATCTAAGTTGATCGCAAGCTTGTAGTCTAAGAGATATCCATCTCTCTTGGAAATGCAATTCGAATCCCCCTCTATCATTCATTCAATCCGCTGCAACCCCATCGATCATCATCATCGAATCATTCATCTTCAATCCGCTGCATCATTCAACCATTTCCTCATCATTCAATCCATCCATCCGTGTATCCCGAATCAAAACCTTTGAAGCGTGTTCCTCGGGCATAGATCCTCCCTAGGATCTTATTACTAGGCTGGAGTAAATTTATGACCATGATTCTCCAATCGGCGGTGTAAATCTACAGCTTATCGGTTCTATTAAATTAGGGGGGTTTTGTTGAATACCATTTGGAGACTCCTCGAGTGTGCTTTTGGTTCCTTATTTGTTTGGTGGTTGTTTTCTTCAGGGTTTTTATGGTTCTTCCAATTTATGCTTAACTTCAGCTTTGATCCTTGGTGGATATAGGGGCTGCCTCTATTTGCTCGAACATCTTAGCCGTGTACCTTTGGTTTTGGTCAGCTAATGTGTGTTCATTCTTATTCAGTGTTCTCCAGTTCGTGACCGATTGTATTACTTGGTGTTGTGATCTCTTGCTTTTGCTATGTCTATCGGTTTGGTTTAAGACCTCGTCTCCCTTTTTTGGGCTCTAGGTTCTAAACATTGTATCCGTTTTGACAATGTCACGGTTGTGTTTATCCCTATCCGGCTTGGATTTTCTGTTTGTATTTTATCCCGCTATCAATATAAAGATTTTAGATGTCAAAAAAAAAGGCTGGAGTAAATTTATATTATTATCATTATACACTACTAGAAAATTATTATTTTGCATCATTTATTTAACATCATTTTCAAAAACGAGTCAAAACTAAAAATAAACTATTTGATATAACATCATTTATAATAGTTGATGTTAAATAACTATTTTTTGCATCGGTTACAGCGAAATGATGCTAAACGTTAAAATAAAAATAAAAAACGATTTTCTTTTGCAGTTTTTATTTACTGTTTCCTCTAAAATACCTTTAAACCTAATTTCTTTCATTGGAGAATCTCGCAATCTAATCGGATAACCAATTTCTTTCACCGGAGATACTCCGTTTGTTTCCTTGTTCGACGTCGCGTCTCCGACGGAGAAACTTCAGGATTGCTCTTGTCAAAGGTTTGTGATCTTCATACTCGTTTGATTCCTACTCTTCTCTGCGAAAACTTTGTTGATTGATTTTAATGGAAAATTGTTGTGATCAATGGCAAAACCAACTTCTCGCAACTGATGCTTCTTCTCGATGTGAGATTTTTGATTTTTATCTTGTAGAAGATTGATTTTTGTTCTCAATCCAGCTCGCTCACTTTTTTGGTTTTGATCAGCAGCTGAAAAAGCTTCAGTATCGAGCTCAAGGACTATGACAATGGCATATTTGGATTCAAATTGCAATTTGAGTAATCGTAAGTCATTAAAAATTCGAAGCTTACGTGTATTCTGTTGCCGTTTAGTTTTCAATTTCAGAGAGATCAATTCTAGGTTAATTCGATATCCTTTTGATTTGTGTTCTCAGAATTAGTCGTTGTTCATTGTGTTCCATGGATTTAACTCGATTCTTTGAGAGAAAGAGATAGGATCATAGAAGTAACTCTAACTTGTTTGAAGAAGAAACATGGTGAAACGAAACCTTTATGAGTTATGAGCTTCACTGTGTGATGATTTCAATTGTGGCTTAATCTATCTATCTTCTATTTGCACTGACTATTTGTTCAAGCTTTTACTTATTGGTGATTCTGGTGTGGGAAAATCATGCTTGCTTTTAAGATTTGTTGTAGGTAATTGCACAATTCTAAGTTTCTTTCTCATCTAAGAATTATGTATTATCTATGGTAATTTTCCTTTTAACATTGACCACAATTCATTAGTCATTTCAATTTCTTATTACCTTATATCTTCAATTTTGTGCGTATGTGCAGGACAGTTCCTATCTGGATAGCTACATCAGTACCATTGGTGTTGACTTTGTAAGCATATTATTCGTATCCCCATGTTTGTCTACAAGAAATGAACGAAAATTTAAAGGACGAGTTTTTTACTAATGATATAATGCAAAAAATCCGCAGTCGAACATGATGGAAAGACCATCAAACTCCAAATGGTAGGAATTCTTTAGCTTAAGCTGCTACATAATCAGTTCAATATTTTTGGAAAGAGCTCATAATCATTCTCGTTATGTATATAGTGGGACAAGTGAGGCCAAGAACGTTTCAGAATCATCACCAGGCTATCATCTTCTTCTCAATTGTATGTGTTAACTCTCACCAAGCTATCATCTTTTTCTCTATTGTTAATACACTCATATCTTAAGTTCCCTCATCATTGGTTTTTCATGACATGTCAGTTATGATGTTATTGGTTTTAAAAATTGCATTAGTTTTATGTTATCAGGGATGTTTTGATCCCGTAATCATGTTAAGAATTTGTTTCTTCTTGTGGTGACGATTGTTTTATGATAATATGCAGGAGAACTACTTGCCTCCGGAGCTTGAGAATGCGAACAAGCTACTGGTTGGGAACATAAACAATCTCACATCACAGAAAGTTGTATCCACTGAGACAACTAAGGTAATATAGTAAACCAAGTGATCTCTCTATGTGCGTAAACCTTGTCTAGAGATAATGAATGGCATTGGTGTTTCCTCCTATCATAGGCTTTTGCTGATGAACTTGGAATCCCATTCTTCGAAACAAGTGCTAAGAATGCAACCAATGTTGAAGAAGCTTTCATGGCCATGACTGCTGCAATTAAGACCAAGTTTGAATTAGATTTTACTTGTGTTCCTTAAAGGCTTAAACAATACTTTTGGTTGTGACTTTTGACTATTGTGATGCAGAGGACAAGATGTACATGATTGAGAAGCATTCTTACCGAGGACAAGGTGTACATGGCAAATTATAGAAGGCATGAAGCAATCCCAAGATAAAAAAGGTTAAATTGTTTCAAATATAAGTTTAGTTTGGATTCCAATGGATATTGAAATAATGGATGGTTTTTAGGATTTCATTATCTTGTAATAAATCTTTGAACTATGTATTTACAGATATTTTATTAATAAATCAGATGTCATCTTCATTTTATTTTATCATTTTTTATTTATTCTAAATGTTTTTAAATAGCCTATTCATATTAAATTAAAATATTATTAGTTTTGGGTCGTTTAAAGGAAATGACGTAAAACATAAAATCATTTTTAACATCATTTGTCAAAATGATATGTAATCGTTGATTAACAACATTTATCAAAATGATGCTAAAATTATTATTAGTAACATTTAAGAAAAATGATGCTAAATCCAAATTATAGTCACTTCAAAAAGTGATGTCAAATTTTTTTAACTTCATTGAATTTAGCATCACTTTACAAATGATACTATAATTCTAGTATCATTTTAAAAGTGATGCTAAGTTAAAAAAATAAGTGATGTTAAAAATAGTTATACTAGTATAGTAGTGATAAAGTATACATCCAGTGTGTTATGTTTACTAGTAATTGATCTACTATTGAAGATAACATTATATATGCTTCACGAATGTATTTAAGTAGCTCATTTCCTTAGTCAAGATTTCTTCCTCGTACGACAATCAGCTTTTGTGGTTTTGCAATGATATAAGATGCAGTCACTCGGTCTCTGATTAATTTTGGGTTTGCTTCTTAATTTGATCTAAAAATAAGTAGATGGAACAAAGGGATTAGCGATAAAGAAGTGAGTGAACAAATGTTAAAATTCATTAGAGAAATGTAATTACAAATATTTTATTATAAATTTTGTATGAATGAGATTACAAACAAAGATATAAGGGTTATAATTAAGTTAACTAACTAATGGTATCTTGTCATAAACGAATTGAATTAGTCATATCTTCAATGTTTCGTAAACAAAAATATAAACTTGGCAACAATTTTGGGAAAAACCCTTAAAAATATCCCAAGTATTTTACATTTGGCAGAGAAATACACCAACTATTTTGACTTCCAAAAAAATACACAACGTATAAAAAAGTGTTCTATTAATGCTCATACATTCAAAATCGAAGACATTTACACAAGAAAGTTAACTTCATTTAATCGTTAAACGGAAACAGTAAAACGGCGTTTCAATTGTTAACAGAACGTTAGTTTACTAATACAAAAGACCATTGTTACCCTTAATTCGAGTTTTCTTATTTTCCCCAAATTGAATAACCCTAATTTCTATCTCATTTTTCTTCTCTTCTCATCTCTCACAATTATTCACTAAGAATGGAAAACTCAGCCTCCTCTGCAACCTCGTTCAACCAGAGCTACCAGCAGATGGAAGGTCCTCTTTGCCACTGCAATGGATCAACGGTTATGTTGAAGTCATGGACAGATGATAATCCAGGAAGAAGGTTTACAAATGCGATATCCATGGATTCTTTATCTAGGCTGATAAAGAAAAGCCAAATGGATGGCAGAAGGTGAGTTTGTTGGAGGCTAGAGATCAGATTCGTCGTCAAAAAGCAGAAATCAAAGAACTTCAGGAGTCTCTTCGAGCAGCGAGTCAACAAAGCTTGACCGGAGTAGTTCTTGATTCAACAACATTGGTGAAGTCGGAAATGTTTGAAAAAATTGCAGAAGAGAAAGAGAAGCTTCAAAACGAATTGATCACATCCAAAGAGAGGGAGAGATTGTTGCGCCAGTTCGTTGTTATCTCCTGGAGAGGATTCATTGTTGTTACAGCCATGATCTTAGTAATGGTGAAAAACTAGTTGTGCGTATCGTTCTTGGTTGAGAAAATTAGTGGTACTTGTGTTATTGATCTTGCTTATTGTGTTGTATTGTCTTTGTTTAATGTTATGGTATTGATTTTTAATGTTTGAAGTTATGTTTTGTTCTTTGTGGTGTTGATGTATAATGTTTGAAGTTATGTTTTGTTCTTTCATCATGAAATGTGCAAAATAAACACAACTAATAAAACAAGCAACATCAATAGCCAAAGATCTTACTTAGTAGTCAATAAGTACCAAAAAGAAGAACATAAGTACCATTTCGAGTTATACACCAAAAACAAACAATAAGAGTACCAAAAGAAGAAGAAAATCTTGATTAGAGTTGATAAGTACTAACAAATTTAAAGTGGTGGAGGAGGACCACTGATTTTTGTAGCAGTTGAACCCCATATATCAAACACTTGACCAGTGAAAGGAGAAATATAGCATCCATAACCTCTTGGAATTGGCTCACGACCACGTCCACGCCCACGTCCACGACCACGAGGATGACCACGCCCACGAGAAGTTGATGTAGTTGGAGCACTCAATGGATGCAGATCTACTTCTGGTTGTGTAGAAGTAGGAGTTGGTTGTGTAGAAGTAGGAGGCGGTTGTGTAGAACTAGTCGATTGGCCTTGAGCATTCCTCCTCCTCTTTGGTGCATTTTGAATGCTCCATTGATCATCATCCTATTACACCATTAGCAAAGAAGTCATTAAATCAGAAAGTAACCAAAGTAAGGAAGCACACATTATAGATAACTCATTACATACCGTAGTTTTCCGAGGTCTTCCTCTTTTCCGTTTAGGACCTGTTGCCACAGCTGGAGGTCGAGTACAAGTGCTTTTGTTATGACCCGTTTGTTTACAATTGCTATATGTGCCTATCCTTCCATTCCTTGTAGCCTTGGTCGGGTTTGATGATGATTCATGTGCCTCCTTTATCCTATCAAACTTCTTTGGACGTCCTGGCATTCTCCTCTTTTCAGGAATTTGAATTGGATCTTTGTCAACATCGTCCCACAACTTTTTACCATTAACAGGTCTAATGTTGTCTTTGTAATTGTCTTGCCACTTTGATGTCAAGTAATACTCATCCACATAACTATAATATATGAAGAAGAGTGAGTTAGAGTTTAAAGAGATTAAAAGAAACTAAAGTGTAGTGATACTCACTCTTCTGGATCACGGTTGAGCTCACTTATGACATGAATAGCATGGCTACAAGGTATTCATGTGAGATCCTACTCGTTACAAGCACAATGCTTATAGAGAAGATTCACCTCGTAGCTACATTCTGGGTCAACAACCTCAAACAAGTTTTCACTGCTTTGTAACACCGTACACAACTCACTTCTAGTGCGGTTTGCCTCAAAAATCTCCATTATGTTTGGTGGAAACTTGCTTGTCCACTTACTGGTTTTTTTGCGCCTCCGAGCTATACGATTCAGGGCAAGCCTCCTAATCTCCTCAAGCATGTCAATCAAAGGTAACTTGCGCGCTTCTTTGATTATTCTATTGAAACTCTCTGACAGATTGTTGCAAACATCATTACATCGAGCTTGTGAACTGAAATAAGCTTTGCACCAAGTTTTGGGTTCTGTTTTCAACAAGTCTTCATGTGCTCGAGGATCAAACGCTTTCAAAGCCTCCATGTTGTACCGATAATCACCAAGAGATGGACTTTTTGCCACTGCCCAAAAGTAGTCCTCATACTCAGACATTCCATAAACCTTTTTCCAGTTGGCAAAAATGTGTCTAGCACAATGCGTATGCTCTGCTTCTGGTAGAAGATTTGCAACCGCATTTAACAAGCCCTTTTGCTTATCAAAGATGAAAGTATATCCCTTTCCTAACCTTAAATCCAACTATGTCTTCAATTTTCCCACAAACCAAGCCCATGAGTCATTATCTTCCACTCTAACTATAGCCCATGCAAACGAAAATATCCTATTATCAGCATCTCGACCAACAGCAGCTAGAATCTCACTTTTGAGCTCCCATTTCATGAAAGATCCATCAAGACCAATAATTGGTCGACAACATCGCTTCCAACTCTCTCTAAGCTGTTCAAAACTGATATAGAATCTGTCAAATACTTGTTTACCATCATCACGTGGAAGAGTCACAATCTCTGTACTTGCTCCGTTAGACCTCCTCATCTCACCCTCATACTTCCACAACATAGCAAATTGTTCCCTCTGAGTTTGTATAACCATATTCAAAGCCAATTTCCTTGCTTTTTGGCAGATCCACTTAGAGACACTTAAGTGGTACCTCATCATAATCTCATCCTTAATGTCAGTCCACCTAATACTCGGTCTTCGTCTTGCCTCATCTTTAAATAACATTGCAACTGTTCGCTGTTTCAACATTCTAGCTTTGCTACTCTTAAAATGGTTATGCTCATTAACAAATGTTTTCACCATCCACTTTCCTTTCGGTTTCTCCACTGAGCAATAAATCTTCCACTTGCATTCTTTTTTCACACATATTACTGCCAATTTATCAGGATCCCATCTACACAACTTAACATCATAGTTTGTCTTTAGGACATATCTCAACAACTGATCTTTAAACTCCTCTCCACTCTTGAATGTCTGAAATAACCACAAGTAAGGTGGCTTGTCTTTGCTGTAAATCTGTCTTGAAATCTCAGCTTCTTTTCTATTAAACCCAAACCATTCTTCGTCTGTGTCAACTGTAGGAGCAGGATATTCATCATCCCTACATTGTCTCTCGAATTCCTCCTCATCAACTGGATCATTGACAACAGGTTCATGCTCTTGATTTGCATCTTCATCTTGCTTATCACCTTGTATATCACCCGTACCAGCAGCCTCTTCATTAAGAACTTCCTCCATAAATGATTTAAACCGAATGTCGTCTCCTCATTCTTCTATAACTTCTTCTCCAACTTCTTCTTCTTCTGCAGCACCACCTTCATCATCAGCAAGATCACCATCATCGTCTTCAATACCATCATCATCATCATAATCATCTTCCCCTTCTTTCTCACTTCCATGATTCATAACTCCTTGATTATCATTCTTAACAGGTACAATCGCAAGCTCTCTACCTTCATTCACTGTTTCCTCATTCTCTACACTAGAAGAAACTACAACTTGCTCAATAAATACAACAACTTCACCAACCGTAATAGCTTCAGCACACATTTTCATAATCTCTGCATCAGAACTTAGATGGAATATACTTCTTACTGAATCCAAATTTTCGTGTGGAAGCTTGTACCACAGTTGCTCCACACGACCACTGCCTAAGCCAAGATCTTCAATGAAGTCATCGAAGACACTCTAAGTCAAATAATCTGGATCGATTTCTAAACCCTTCCTCACAGATCCTCCACGATATGTCCAATTTGAATCATTGACATACATAAGTCCTCCATAATTCAAGTTCACTTTGAAAGTTTCACTACAAAATCGAAAGAGAAAATGAATGAATAACATACTCAATGTATGATTCGTAAACTGAATTTAGTAATAAGCATTCAAGAGAGAAAACTGAATTTGAAACCATACCTCATTTTCTTTGAGTCTTGAAGTCGCCGGGTCGAGGATCGATTATGAACGAAAAATCGAGAGAGACTACATCAACTTTCACGAATTCATAATGAAAATCAAATGAGAAAAATTGATTTGGAGAAATCGAGTGCTTGAATCCCTAATTTCGATTTTGGGATTCTAATTTCTTGTAACCCTAGAATTTGGGGAAAAAACTGATTTGGGGAAGAACACACGACTAAAGGGAAAGAGGGTCAATAATGGTTTTTCACTACTAATAGAACCACGTGGTTTTAACATTTAAACGCCGTTTTACTATTTCCGTGTAACGAATAAACGGAGTTAACTTTCTTGTGTAAATGTCTTCAATTTTGAATGTATGAGTATTAATAGAACACTTTTTTATACGTTGTGTATTTTTCTGGAAGTCAAAATAGTTGGTGTATTTTTCTGCCAAATGTAAAATACTTATGGTATTTTTAAGGGTTTCTTGTAACACCCGCATCCCGGACTATGAATCCAGACCCAAGTGTTAGACAAAAATTGGTATCTTCATTACTCAAAAATTTCTCGATTACATTGTAGGGTAAATTACAACATATGGGTACTAGATTCACAATGCCTTGGGAAAGTCTTCCTCCATTCCCTGCTGCTCCCTCCTGCCTTGCCGTCCTATGGTCCACCTGACCGGATGTCCTATCCTGCGCACTGGTAAGGGGGTGAGTATTGAATACTCAGTAAGACGGTCTACTCCGTCTCACAACCTAACACTACCTAGACTACCCTAAACCCTTACAACCTCCACACGGTACCCCTTGTACCGCGGGTCAATTGTACCTCAACCTCAACCTCAACCTCAACCTCAACCTCCACCTCAACCTCAACCTCAACCTCAACCTCCACCTCAACCTCAACCTCAACCTCAACCTCAACCTCAACTCCGGTGAACCCTAGGCCAGCTCCTGGCTCCCTAGGCATTCTATCACGGCGAGCCCTAAGCCAGCCCTCGGCTCCTTAGGCACTCGAACCTCTTGGTAAGCATCTGCTTACCAATACTTCTCTAGACACCAAGGCTGCCTTGCAGCACATCGGCTCCCCGACTCCCTCCTAGATGCCTACGGTTGGTACTAGGGATTATCAGCTCCCTGACCGACTCCTAGTACCGCAATCCTAGTCAGCCCGTCGACTGACTCCTCACCGGTTCTTCTAGCGAACAACTGGACGCTGGGTCTTCGTGCCATCTTTCAGGCAAAACACAAACAAGGCGGAACGCATGCCCATACATACGTCCCTATGCAATATTTAAATGGTGGCATTGTGAACCTACTATCCTACCGGTTTAACATGCTTTTAACTAGTCTATCCTAAGGTTCACAATCAAGCTATCTACTCCGTTTTAATCCTAGTCCATTATACCTCTACGTTCTCAAGCAATAGCCGAAGCATTTCAAGCAATACATTTTGCCCCGTATGGTCGACCCCAGGTAAGCATGGCTATCCCAATACGTTACCCATGACACATCTATGGCCATACGGTGACCGTCCCTGCAGAAATACAAACATAAAACTATCCGTTAATTGTGGAAGACTCGCGGTCCTGCCTTGCCCATCACTGGCCCCAGCGTTCCCGCGGCCTTGCCTCTAACCCTGGAGTCGTGTGCGGCCGTACGAGTTTGCTAAGCCTCCTTAGCGCTTCTCTTGTTGGCCTGCACCGTATAGACTTCCTACCAGGTTGACTAAGGCGTAGCCGTACAACTATCGAGTTGGCCGGAAACTACTTGTCCGGCCTACAGCAATCTCTAATAGTCTGCCGAGTCCAACAAACAAGCGAACCATCGAGTATCCTTACGGCCTTGCGGTGGTAACTCTACCATAGCTCTATTTTGCGGTTTAATGATCGGTTAGTATTGGACCTTTCAGTCCGCCACGCTAATCCTCACATTTGGCCCACTGGCTCTCTTTTCAGAGTATAGCCGGCCTATGCATTATCTACTCTCCTAAACTACATGCGGTGCGAGTCGGAGCTAGGCATGATCCTGCCATGACTAGCCTCCAGTCCACCAAACAACGAGTCACTCTTGGGCCGGCTTATGCCGAGCCAAGTTTCCTCGAGATACAAGGTTGAGTCCCACGACCGGAGTTCCGAGGTCTGTGTACCCTCACCAAGATCCATTGTGATAGCCGAGTTACTTAGCAAGCTATGGTAGCCTTGCCATGCTCCTCTACTGTCTCACCTACGAGTCCATAGCCAGATCGCCATGATCTGACCGGATGCTCTGCCACTGTTGGTAAGCCAAGCACGCTTTTGTTTACCAGGCGTGATTCCGAACCGAGGCCGTATCGATTTCTATCGAGGCCTTACCGATTCGCGGCACAGTGGTTGGCACTGGCCGTCCAGCTTTATCTCCGATCATCGATGCCTTCACCGATGATTACCGGTTTGTTCATCGCGGACGAACAAGGTATCGTACCGATACACCGATGCCTACACGAGGCTTACCGATGCCAGGCCGCGACCATATCGCGGTCTGCCCTTGCGGACTGCTCAGTTATCCTCGATGGCCGATGGTAGATCGATCGTAGGCCTCCCCGAAGGCCTATCGACGCGTCCCCATGGTCCAACCGTGAATACTACCTGATAGCCACTCTTGGCCCGGTCGGATCGTCGAGTGTCCGCACCGATGATCGTTTCACCGATACGTCCATCGAGAGTGATCTGAGGCTCTCTCGTCCTGATCATCGATCAGCCTCTCTTCCTCACGTTCCTCCCGAGGCACGTTCCTCTAGGTTACCCGGGCCCTGTCAAGGCGTCATCGTGCCCTCTAGAGGCGTCAACGGTACCTCGTACCGATTCCCTTATCGAGGCGTCTCCGATGCCCTCTCGAGGCATCACCGAGGCCTAATATTGGTACCCTGGCGTGCTGTCATCGAGGTAGTCCGAGGCCATACCGATGTCAGCACTAGGCGTACCGATGCTGCCGGTCCATGTACGGATCCTCGATCCGTATACGGATGCTACCGGTGCCAGGCACGGATCACTATCCGTACCAGGTTACTACTACTACTACCTTATTCTACCCTACCCGAACTACAAAGACTACCGTATGGAAAGCTATAAAGGAAAATAATAGAAAATGGAGTATTAGGTACGGATCGCGTCTTACCTTATACCGCTGCTCCTTAGGTGGGGTGCCGAGTTCTTTCTCGAGCTCCTCCTTTTCCCTTCCTCTTAAGCGTGTATTTTTGGCTCCAGAGAGAAGAGAAATATTTTGGTGTGTAAATAATGAGCTCCTTAGCTCTCTATTTATACTACACCAAAAACCCTAAGGAGAATATCCACTTTCCTTATTTTTCTCCACTATCCTTATTTTTCTCCACCTCCTTACTACATGGGCCGAAAGTCCGCCTAACTTCCTTGCTCTCTACGTTTTTCCACCTCTTCTCCTACAAAATCTAGGGTTTCCTTTCCCCTTTTTTAATTGTAGGAGGCCCGTTTACCACTTTCGCGGGCCAGTCCATGGATTTCCACTTCCTTAGGACACTTTACACCATAACGACCATTTTTCAACTCCATTTAACCTCCACGAAAATTTCTAAGTTGCTGAAAACTCCATACCCGGATCTGGGATGTTACAAATTCTCCCCCCCCCCCTTAGATTGGATTCGTCCTCGAATCCAAGATCGCAATATCTCGTCCTTTGTCAAGCCATATCACCTTTAGGGGTTTCGTCTAGGGTCGTCATGCCTCCGCCGGTTGTTTCTCCAAGATTCGCTTGCCTCCATCATGTCTTCTTGTTGGTCGCTCCTTATCGATTCATCGGACGCTGTATACCGAGCCTCATAAGGTTCTTCTAGACGCCACCTCTTCTGCCCAAGTCCTTCAGTTTCTTGAGTGGTTTCCTTTCCCACTACGGTGACCCTTAACTACTGCTTCTAAACGCAAGGCCATGTGCTATAGGTGCTCATCCGGGTGATTGGAAAATGTGGCTATGAATGGCTTTGAACATCCTCTTCGTCCTCTTTCTAAAGGGTTGCTGCTAAGTCTCCACGAAGAACATGTTGTTCGAGATGCTCCAAGATCGAGTTACAAGATTGACCCACTTCTTCTTTGAATTATCTATTCTGGCCTCCCATGATCTCTTGGTACCAACACCTCTTGTACCCCGATGGTATATCCTAGTGTGACTGGCCTTCTCTCCTTGGTTCTCCCTCGAAGTCTCCCTTGGCTTACTACTTAGCACTACTAACAATGGATCACTCTAGCGTCGAAGGGTGTGTTGACAATGATCCCTCATACGTTCACTGATATATCATGGTTTTTACCATCTTTTGGCCATGATTTAACCCGGTTTTATCGAGTCGTTTTGGTATTTTTCTAGTGTTTTAGAGTCTTTGCAGGTTTGTGTACGTGTCGAGCTTAATTGGTGGTTATGGAGGATTTTGGAGCATCAAGGGAAGAAGAGCTGAAGTCGCGAGGACGGATTTTCAATTGCCGTCAGAATGGCGCGTCGATCGACGGAGGCAACTGTTTCGCGAAGGAAGAGGAATTTTCCAATTTTGAAGATTTCATTTTTATCCCAGAAGTTCCAGAAGTTAACAAATAATGCCCAACCCGAATCCTAGCCTATAAATACATAGTTTTATTTTAGTTTTCATTAAGCTTTCTTTGATTAAAAAAGACCTAGAGATTCAGAGAGATTTTGAGAGTTAAGGATACAAGTTTTCAGACAATTCAGATTTCTTCGAACCCTTCTGTAATTCTTTCTTACTCTATTTTAATGCAGTATTATTCAGCTATTATGATTTGTTTTGCTTGTATGTCTGAGTAATCTACTTGTTAGGTTTAGGGTTTTTCAAAGGAATTAAGATGGATTGTTAGAATTGAATTCATGTTAGGATTATCTATTGGTTCTTCATCTAGATTGTTATAACCCTGATTTAGGATTGATCACTCTAAATTAGCTATCTTAGGTTGATTAATTAGAAGCGGAAGCATCAATTAATAACCTGACCATAATCTTAGATGAGCAAAATCACCTATTCTCAAAGGAATTTGGTTTAGGGATTTTGTGAACAATTGAAACCTGAACTTTAATGCTTGCATAAATTGATTGATTTTACAAAGGAATTTGGATTTCTAGGGTTTATGCATAGATAATTAATTCAACGGAAGTCGTTTAATTTTACATTAGAGTTTCAAGTTCAAAAACGGTTCTTCATTAAAATCCTGACAGTTTATTAATTCTACAATTTGTTTTTGCCTGCGAAATTCCCGAAAACCTAGCTTTTGTTTAGTTGAATTCTTAAAACCAATAATCTTTCTTTGTTTTGAATTATTTCTTGCTTTTATTTTACTTTATTTGCTTAGCTCAATTCGAAGTCATATATCATATCGTTTGATTTGACTCCCAGTGATTCGACCCCTACTACGACGACCTCTTAATTAGAGAGAGTAGCTCAGGGTAAATTTGAGCATATCAAATTTTGGCGCCGTTGCCGGGGAGTCAGAATCTTCCATAGGATTTTGATTCTAGAATTCTGACTAAGTTTTTTTTGTTCGTTTTTACGCGTTTTCTTTTGTTTTTGTGTTTCAGTTAGCTAAGATGGTTAATCGAGCTTTGGTTGCTCTTCCGAATGCTCAAGGAGAATTTGTTGACAGAAATGGTAATCGGTACAACAATATGGGAGACCCCATTGATGAAGCTGGTAACATCATCGAGGTTGAGGATCCGGTTGCATTAGCACGTGCTGAGTTCGATCGTCAACGGGCTGAATGGGAGCGCCAGCGCGCTGAGCTTGAGCGTCTGGCTCAGGCGAATCGTGGAGCTCAGGAGGTAGTGGTTAACCAACGCACTTTGGGAGACTACTACCGTCCTGAAGAACATTACGCCAACAGGGCAGCGATTCGACCTCCACGATTCGAGCGAAGAGATTTCGAATTAAAGCCTGCGTACTTCTCTTTAGTGGCTCAACATCAGTTCCATGGGCACCCATCAGAGCACCCCATGGATCATCTTGAGATGTTTGAGGATCTTGCATCTAGCATTAAGGCTAACAACGTATCGGAAGACTACATTATGTGTAAGCTCTTCCCATTTTCTCTTACTGGAGAGGCAGCCTCTTGGCTGAACCAGTTGGAGCCAGGCTCACTGACTACTTGGAGAGATACCAAGAATGCATTCCTGAGTCACTTCTACGATGAGTCGCGTTCAGAGGATCTACGAGCTAAGATCTCTACATTCGTTCAGAATCTGATAGAATCTTTCAAGGCTGCATGGGAGAGATTCAAGGGATATCAGAGAGACTGTCCTCATCATGGGTTTACAGAAGTTCAGTTGCTGGGTATCTTCTACAGAGGTGTAGATTGGAAGCATCAGATGGCTTTAGATGCTGCGAGTAATGGGAACTTCAAGACCAGATTCCCAGCTGACTGTCTCGACCTCATCAAGAACGTGTCTACTAGCAACAGTACGAAGAAGATCGATGAGGAAAGAATAAGAGAAGCTGGTATGTCAAGTGGAGCTGAGATTGCTGAGGTCAAAGCTAAGGTAGATTCCATTCATCATCATCTGGTGGGAAAGAAGGCAATTCACTTTGCTCAAGAAGAGGAGAACAATCAAAAGGATGTTAACTACATCAATGGGAGTGGTTTTCAGAATCAGAGGTTTGGAGGCTACAACAGCAACCAAAGGAGTTATGGATCTTCATCTTATCAGCCAATCCCTGCTAAATCTTCAGAAAGTGACGTGAAGGGTTTGCTCGAACAACTGCTTGAGGGGAAACAAAGCCTGACTGTAAATCTCAATGGGAAGATTGACGGGCTTTACACTGATCTCAATGGGAAGATTGAGGCCATCAATATTCACTTGAAGAAGCTGGATACTCAGGTAGCTCAAACTGCAGAGAATGTTAAAAGACAAGAGGGTTTTCTTCCAGCTAGAACTGATACAAACCCGAGACAACATGGTGTTGCTGCAATTACAACTAGAATTGAGAAGGTTGTGAAGCCAAACCTGCGAAACAACCCCTCAAATCAGCGAATTCACGAGCTAGAAAATGAAGAAGATGCAGAAATTTTTGCACCAGATGTTACCCCGACGGTACCCCGACGCTACCTCGACGGGACCTCGACGGGTGAGAAAATTCCTGATATTACCCCGACGGTACCCCGACGCTACCTCGACGGGTGAGAAAATTCCTGATGTTACCCCGACGGGACCTCGACGGGTGAGAAAATTCCTGATGTTACCCCGACGCTACCTCGACGCAGAAACCTGAAAATCTGCAAGATCCTACTGATGTTGTGGAGAAGGTTTATCAACCTAAGATTCCTTACCCCAGGAACCAAAAGAGGTCTAAACAGGAGCTAGAAGAGCTTAGATGCAAGGCTATCATGGATAAGCTACGCATTGAGATTCCATTCTTAGATGCAAGGCTATTTTGCGGTTTAATGATCGGTTAGTATTGGACCTTTCAGTCCGCCACGCTAATCCTCACATTTGGCCCACTGGCTCTCTTTTCAGAGTATAGCCGGCCTATGCATTATCTACTCTCCTAAACTACATGCGGTGCGAGTCGGAGCTAGGCATGATCCTGCCATGACTAGCCTCCAGTCCACCAAACAACGAGTCACTCTTGGGCCGGCTTATGCCGAGCCAAGTTTCCTCGAGATACAAGGTTGAGTCCCACGACCGGAGTTCCGAGGTCTGTGTACCCTCACCAAGATCCATTGTGATAGCCGAGTTACTTAGCAAGCTATGGTAGCCTTGCCATGCTCCTCTACTGTCTCACCTACGAGTCCATAGCCAGATCGCCATGATCTGACCGGATGCTCTGCCACTGTTGGTAAGCCAAGCACGCTTTTGTTTACCAGGCGTGATTCCGAACCGAGGCCGTATCGATTTCTATCGAGGCCTTACCGATTCGCGGCACAGTGGTTGGCACTGGCCGTCCAGCTTTCTCTCCGATCATCGATGTCTTCACCGATGATTACCGGTTTGTTCATCGCGGACGAACAAGGTATCGTACCGATACACCGATGCCTACACGAGGCTTACCGATGCCAGGCCGCGACCATATCGCGGTCTGCCCTTGCGGACTGCTCAGTTATCCTCGATGGCCGATGGTAGATCGATCGTAGGCTTCCCCGAAGGCCTATCGACGCGTCCCCATGGTCCAACCGTGAATACTACCTGATAGCCACTCTTGGCCCGGTCGGATCGTCGAGTGTCCGCACCGATGATCGTCTCACCGATACGTCCATCGAGGGTGATCTGAGGCTCTCTCGTCCTGATCATCGATCAGCCTCTCTTCTTCACGTTCCTCCCCGAGGCACGTTCCTCCCCGAGGCACGTTCCTCTAGGTTACCCGGGCCCTGTCAAGGCGTCATCGTGCCCTCTAGAGGCGTCAACGGTACCTCGTACCGATGCCCTTGTCGAGGCGTCTCCGATGCCCTCTCGAGGCATCACCGAGGCCTAATATTGGTACCCTGGCGTGCTGTCATCGAGGTAGTCCGAGGCCATACCGATGTCAGCACTAGGCGTACCGATGCTGCCGGTCCATGTACGGATCCTCGATACGTATACGGATGTTACCGGTGCCAGGCACGGATCACTATCCGTACCAGGCTACTACTACTACTACCCTATTCTACCCTACCCAAACTACAAAGACTACCGTATGGAAAGCTATAAAGGAGAAGAATAGAAAAGGGAGTATTAGGTACGGATCGCGCCTTACCTTATACCGCTGCTCCTTAGGTGGGGTGCCGAGTTCCTTCTCGAGCTCCTCCTTTTCTCTTCCTCTTAAGCGTGTATCTTTGGCTCTAGAGAGAAGAGAAATATTTTGGTGTGTAAATAATGAGCTCCCTAGCTCTCTATTTATATTACACCAAAAACCCTAAGGAGAATATCCACTTTCCTTATTTTTCTCCACTTTCTTTATTTTTTTCCACCTCCTTACTACATGGGCCAAAAGCAAAAGCCCGCCTAACTTCCTTGCTCTCCACGTTTTTCCACCTCCTCTCCTACAAAATCTAGGGTTTCCTTTCCCCTTTTAATTGTAGGAGGCCCGTTTACCACTTTCGTGGGTCAGTCCATGGATTTCCACTTCCTTAGGACACTTTACACCATAACGACCATTTTTCAACTCCATTTAACCTCCACGAAATTATTCTAAGTTGCTGAAAACTCCATACCCGGATCTGGAATGTTACATTTCTCCCGAACAATTTTCTTTTCGTGAAGAAAGAGGAAAGAATAATTGAATACATTTCTATGTATACTGTATATATCGGAGCTCAGAATCGAAGCACGTGTTGGTCCGTAACCCCATCCTTGTCTAAGTGCGCCCTACCATCGTCATCGCGTTCGACATCGAAATTACGAATTTGCCACTCCCAAGAAACTTCTTATCCTCTTTTGGAAACGTGTTTTTTCCTGAAAAATAACAATTTAAGAGAGACGATTATTATTAAAAATATGAATAACGAGAAATTAAGAATATTCCCCCCCCCCAAAAAAAGTCAATTAAAAACTAGAAGGCATACAAGGCACACCAACCATGTTTCCGCACCGCGTAAATCTTTAATAAATACAAAATAAAACTTTTATATTAAAGTTATTCTTCGACTAGGCTATCAATTTCATAATCTAGTTGTTTTAACTTTAAAGCAAATGTTCAGTCAAACAAGTCCTAACTAAGTTATACACTAAAAACTAATCTAAAATAATATGTGTACAACTTCTTGAATTCAACAATATTGTTTTTGGAATCTCTTATTTATGTCTTTTATATGACTTTTAATATTAAGTTTAATACTATAAGTTGTAAATTCATGAAAAAATCTGAAACTACTAGTGAAAAACAATTTGGTAGATAAGTTTCATTTATGAATTCATAAACTTTCTTTTCTCGGAAGTATTTAAGTAAAGCGTTACCATTGACTTAAGTAAGGCTTTTGAATTCATAACTTCATTTTTTGTTTGGAAATAATAAGTTCATTTTTCCGATGTATTTAATATAGTATGTTAATATACTAGAGAGATAACATTTGTTATTAATCTCATCATAGTCAATACTCTAGCTAAAATCTAGTCATATAGAATTCAATCTCGTATCATAAGATACAAATAGTACTATTAGTACAACAAACTTTTTATTAATCGGAGATACTCTCTTTTTTCCCCTAGGTTTTATAGTTGATATTTATAAAATACAATATTGCTATCTATGCTCTGTATATGCATATCGAATCTGATGTATATAACGCTTTTATCAATCAAACATGTTTTCCTTTTTGTTTTTTTATGATCAAACAAGTTTTACGCGGTGCAATCTCTCAATGAAACAGTGACCAGTAAACAAAACACTTTATCTAAAATAAAATATAACGAAAAATCCAATAAAAAAATTTGGAAAAAGAAAGTCAAGTCACCGTCAAACCCATCCGCTCTCACCGCGTTCACACGTTCACGCGCTTCCTTCTTCTTCCTTTCTCTCTGTATTTTCTTACAAAGAAACCTTTTTTATAAATGTCTGAAACCAAACCCATAAACCCCAACAAATCATTTTTCTTTCAACTTTCAAACACTTGAAGAAGAAAGAAGCTTAAATTGATTTCACATCTAAGCAAGTCAAACACTTTTCAAACCCCAAAAATTCGTCAAACTCTTTTAAAAAAATCAAACTTTTACTTCTACCTCCTTTTAATGGAAATCTCTGCTTTCCCATTTCCATACCTACAAGACGACGAGTGTTCCCATTTCCTTGGTCTATTTCAAGACATGGACTCTTCTCCTTCTGGTTTCGGATTAGAAGGTTTTGGTAACGACAACAATACCAAGAAACGCCCAAGAAAGGAAGACGAAGAAGAAGCTGTGAATGGTGGTAACAAAGCTGCGTTTGGAGATATACTCGCAACGCTTTTGTTATTGGACGAAGAAGCAAAACATCAACAAGAACAAGAAGAGTGGAATTTCGAAACTCATCAAGAAAAGTCTCTTATCGAAGCTAATCACAACAAGAAAGTGAAAACAATGGATGGTTACTACAACCAATTACAAGGTCATTACTCTACAGCTGGCGAAACCGACAATTCACGTTCGAAACGCGCAAGAAAATCCGCGGTTGCTGCTGCGGTTTCCGCGGATGACTCAGCTCCTCCTCCGGTTCAAACCGCGGATATCGCTAGCGGTTCCGGGTCTGGACCGGGTCATAGGAGGTTATGGGTCAAAGAACGTACAACAGATTGGTGGGACCGGGTAAGCAAACCGGATTTTCCAGAGGAAGAGTTCCGGAAAGAGTTTCGAATGAGCAAATCAACGTTTGATCTAATCTGCGAAGAGCTAGACGCTACAGTAACAAAGAAAAACACGATGCTTAGAGACGCGATTCCAGCACCAAAACGCGTCGGCGTTTGCGTTTGGCGTTTAGCAACCGGAGCTCCGTTACGCCACGTGTCGGAGCGTTTCGGTTTAGGGATCTCAACTTGTCACAAGCTAGTAATCGAAGTCTGCCGTGCGATCTACGACGTTCTGATGCCCAAGTATCTCTTATGGCCGTCAGATTCAGAGATCCAATCTACGAAATCGAAATTCGAATCGATTCACAAAATCCCAAACGTAGTTGGATCAATCTACACCACACATATTCCAATCATCGCACCGAAAGTCCACGTGGCGGCTTATTTCAACAAGAGACATACAGAGAGGAATCAGAAGACGTCGTACTCGATTACAGTTCAAGGAGTGGTTAACTCGGACGGAATCTTCACCGATGTGTGTATCGGAAACCCAGGATCTCTCACTGATGATCAGATCTTGGAGAAATCGTCGCTTTCACGGCAACGAGCGGCGCGTGGAATGTTACGTGAGAGCTGGATCGTTGGAAACGCGGGGTTTCCCTTGACGGATTGGCTTTTGGTACCGTACGCGAGACAGAATCTGACGTGGACGCAGCACGCGTTTAACGAGAGTATTGGAGGGATACAGAAAACAGCGGTTGAAGCGTTTGAGAGGCTTAAAGGAAGATGGGCTTGTTTGCAGAAACGTACGGAGGTGAAGTTACAGGATTTGCCGTATGTGCTTGGTGCTTGTTGTGTGTTGCATAATATTTGTGAGATGAGGAAAGAGGAGATGTTGCCGGAGTTGAAGTTTGAGGTTTTTGATGATGTTACGGTGCCGGAGAATAATTTACGATCTGCTAATGCGGTTAACACGAGGGATCATATTTCTCATAATCTATTGCATCGTGGACTCGCCGGTACAAGAACTCTATAGTGATCGACTCTGTTTTGAATTGAAACTGATTTTTTATTGCAAATTCTTTTTCCAGAATAGGAATAAAAGTATGTGTTTTAGAGATTGGATACAAAGAGCAGAGTAGGAATGAGTGTTAGAATTGGCTAGATTTGTTTGTACTATTATTATTTTAGCATGCATGGTGTAATCTCTTTAGTTCATGTATTCTTTTCTATACAAATTGAATTTGAAACCTCTTTTATTTCATGTATTTATTTCACAAAAAGTAAGAAAGCAAGAAACAATTCTAGTTTTGTCAACAAGCGTAATTGATCGGTGGAGCGAAGCAAGAACCATTGCACATAATCTTTTTTTTTTTTTTTTCTATTTCTGACCAAAGACACACTAAGTGAGCTTATGCCAGTCACTGTCTTTAAGCAAACAGAGCACGCTCTTCTACAAAATATATAATCTGAAACTTCATGATCCATTCGACTTCTCACATTACAACCAAACTTACACACAAGAAGATCTTATAACTCGTCCAGTATATATGAGTCTAATTATGGAACTGTACGAATTGACTCTTCATGCTAGAACTAGTCTGAAGCTTGTCAATTTGTATCATTTACCGCCTTTTATGGTGCCGCTGATTAACGTTCTTGATAAACCTATGAACTGCATTTGATTTGCAGCTACTTGGTCTACTTTTTTATGCTCATGTTTTTATTCTTTCTTTGTTTGATCATCGTTGAAATACATGTACTATATACTATACTATATTAGGACCCGCATAATATGCGGGTATTAGATATTAAAATTGATAATTTGTGTAGTTATACTTGTATAGTTATATTCTAAATCAAAACCCCTGTGGAAGCCCATTGGCCCAATAGTCAACGGTTTAAAGACTTCTATACCAGGTTTGAGGTTCGAACCCCAGACTATACAGTTTCTTGCATATTAATGGAGAAAAAAAGCTTTTCGGAGGTTCCATTGTCCAGGGAGACCATGTCCATCATGGGAGATGTCGTACATGCAGAGCCGTTCGTCGGCGAGAGTTTGTCCATCATGGGAGATGTCGTACATGAAGATCTGCATCATGGAGGCTGAAACGACCCGACCCGTTTTTTTAAAAAAATAATTAATCCTTAAACTCAGGTTAACGTTCTCATAAACGCTAACCCTCAACGTCTAAGCAAAACACAAGAAACAACCAGCGGATAACAGTAACCAAAACAAATTCCATTAAATATTCAAACCAGTTCAACAAGTTCCAAACATTCCAGCAACCTAAACGGCAGTTCTAAAACAATAACGGAAACAACACGAAACACGAGACCCTAGATCATCTCCCTCTTCCTAGCCGTGATTCCACGATCACAATTTGTCTTTACTTGCATCACATGGAAAAAAGAGATGCGTGAGTATTATCATAAATACCCAGTGAGACGGTCATCCCATCTACGACTGCGCACTCAGGCACGATAGACCGCTCAGACAGCACACAAACAACAAAGGCTCAACACATCCAATCAGACAGGCTGTCGATCGACACTACCACTAGGTGTCGATCGACACCTTCTATACTGGCTGTCGTTCGACACACCTCGTGTGTGTGGTTCGACAGCCCTCGTACTGGTCTATCGTTCAACACACCTCGTGTGTTTCGTTCGACAAGCCCTAGCAGAATCCTGGGAAATCGATCATGATCCTCTCAGATCGATTCCTCCTCTGCGTCAGTACAAAAACCTGCACAAAGCAACAATTCCAACACAACAACAAGCATGAACTAATACAATTCAATCACCACAAGATCAATCAACGCATACAAACCTACCACCAAGAATCCATAACGATCCATCGACCCAGAAGCCATGGTCATGCACTCACCTTGGATTTTTAGATGGAAAACGAGACAACTACGAGATCAGACTTGATCACCAATAGGAACCACGAAAATCCACTCTCCAATCACAAGAATCGACCTCTTTTCACAAAGAACTCTCAAACCCTAACTACAACACTTTGGGAACGATATAACTCTGTTTTGCTATTGTTTTGCTCACAAAACGCCAAAACAGATTATATACGAAGCCCTAGGGTTTCCCGAACCGACCCGGTCCAACCGAACGATTAACAATCAAACAAGAAAAACCGATCAAATAAGCCCATATCGATCGACATACACCACATGTGTCGAACGACGGCCCCTCAGAACCCTATCGATCGATATACACCACGTGTGTCAATCGACAGCCACTCACACAACCCAGCTTTAAGCCTCAAAACACAGTCTGTCGATCGACACACCTCACTAGTGTCGATCGACACACCCTCTAATTTCCTCAAAATTGGTTCACGGGTGTCACAATTCTCCCCCACTGGATTCGTCCTCGAATCCTCAAACACAGCCCACATGGCTAACCTCCTGGCCAACCTGCCAGTAACACCAGAGACTAAATCTCTCAGACCCTCTCGAGGCTTACATTCATCCTATGCATATAGACCCGTCTCAAACATTAATCGCTCATAGCTCATAACCACACCCTCTAACTCTCGGGATCGTCACCCCTCAAGCCCTCGGTGCCTCGTATCAACCCACCTCAGTTCGCGCAGTCCTGACGTTGTTTGATACCAACTATCTCCATACCCCTCAAACCTTCAGAACACACAGTCCATCAAGCTCTCGGTATGCAGGGAACCTACATATCCCCAGGAGAGACACAACGCTCAAAGATCTGCCTTAAATCACAATCTCCATACCCTCACGTCTCCAGTCCGCGCAGTCCTGGCGAACGATCAGTATGCAGGAAATCCACGATTCTCAAAGATTTGCCAGAGATCAACATCTCCAAGAAAGAACCACAGTCTCTCTCTGAGCTATGCGAGGAACACATCCCCGAGCAAAACCAACTCTAGACGTCTATAATGCACCTCTGACCGGAACTACCTCCCAAGGTCTCAACATGATACTGCCAACCCGGAATACCATCACAAACATGATCATCACAGATCATCTGGACCATCCATCACACCGGATGTCCATGCAGAGTCCCTCCGGAACTAGACAGTTCTACCCACATCAAAACTTTTATTCCGAGACTCTCTAAACGCATAAACACATATGCCCTATTCGAGTTCCACCGAAACTGGCAAGTTTTACTCACTATAAAACTTACATTCCGAGGTTCTCTAACCACAAACACATGACTATGAAATTAAAAAAAAACATAAGAAATTCTCATCTTATTAATCGGGAAAATGTCATCTTATTACAACTCAAATGAAAATACATAATCCACAACCACAATCCTCACCACACACGGTGACTACAACACAAAACCGAAACTAGAAACCACAAAGAAAAACGAATTCGCTCTTCGGCTTGCTTCTCGAACTTCTTGAACTTCGTTTTCATCTTCCCCTCTGGTTCCCAAGTCTCCTCCTGAACATTGTCACAGTCTCACAAGACTCTCAACAACGGCACTCTCTTCCGGCGCGGAACCTTGATACTTCTCTCAAGAATCCTAACCGGTCTCATCCCAACAGTCAGATTAGGCTGAAGATCTGCAGGAATCGTCACTACTACCACCTCAGATGCATGCAAACATCTCCTGAGCTTCCAAACATGAAACACATAATGGAACTTCTCCACGATCGGGGGCAGCTCCAACCGATAAGCAACTGGTCCCACATGTTTCACAACCTAGAACAGACCCATGTACCTCGTACTCAGCTTATCCTCAGATATGGACCTACTGAGACCCCGCATCATAGCCATCTTGAGATACACTCGATCTCCGACTGCAAACTCCAACTCTTTTCTCCTCTTACCGGCATAACTCTTCTGCCGATCCTGAGCCTCCTTCATGTTCAACTTCACAACACGGATCTTCTCCGTCGTCACCTGAACAAAATCAGCACCATAAATGCTCCTCTCCCCACAATGGGTAAAACATAGCGGTGTACGACATGGCCTCCCATACAACGCCTCAAAAGGAGCCATACCAATACTCGCCTGAAAACTATTTTTATACGTGAACTCCACCAAACTCAAGTGATCCGCCCAATGACCACCCCAATGCAGCACACATATCCTCAACAGATCCTCAAGCGTCTGAATCGTCCTCTCGGACTGCCCATCCGTCTGAGGATGATTAGCTGTACTCATATGGAACTTAGTTCCCATCTCAGCCTCAAAAGCTCTCCAGAACACTGAAGCAAACCTCGGATCTCTATCCAACACAATGCTCGTTGGCGTACCATGCAACCTCACAATCTCTTTCATATACTTCTTAGCCAAGACCTCATAGCGTCATAGGTCCGAGAAACCGACAATCCTCCCACGATATCCATGGTAATCATATCCCACTTCCACTCTGGAATGGGTAAACCTAGCAACAAACCACTCGGAACCTGATGCTCAGCCTTCACTAGCTGACAAACGTTGCAAGCTGCAACCCAATCCGCCACATCTCTCTTCATCCCGACCCAGTGATAGTACCGTTTCAGATCACGATACATCTTCGTCGCTCCCGTATGAATCGAAAACTTGCTCGTTTGAACCTTTCTCATAATCTTCTGCCTCAAGTCCTCATCCTTAGGCACACAGACTCGTTCATGCACTAAGATATTCCCGTTAGCAGAAACCTGATACTCAGAACTGACAGCCTTAGAGAGATCAACCAACACCAGATCCTTCTCCTGAGCTACTTGGATCCTGTTCAAAAGATCCGCCTGATCAACTGCCGCTAACCCCAATGGCTCCTCTGAAGTAACACACAACCTCAAAGTACCAAGCATACTCACAAGAGTCTCCACATCCCACTCCTGAGATGAATCATATCGTATCCGACTAAGAGCATCTGCCACAGTGTTAGCCTTACCAGGATGGTAAACAATGTCCAAGTCATAATCAGCTAACAACTCCGACCATCGCCTCTATCGTACATTCAAATTCTGCTGAGTAAAAATGTACTTCAGATTATGATGATCAGTGAACACCTGAACTCTGCCACCATACAGATAAGACCTCCAGATCTTCAACGCAAAGATAACTTCAACCAACTCCAAGTCATGGACAGGATAATTGCCTTCGTGCTTCCTCTACTGCCTCGAATCATAAGCAATCACCTTACCATGTTGCATCAACAAACCACCACAACCAACTCCCGAAGCATCTGTATACACCACATAAGGCTCACCCGGCTCAGGCAACGCCAACAATGATGTACTAGTCAACATCGTCTTCACCTTCGCAAAACTCAGCTCACAATCAGCAGACCACACGAAAGGAACATCCTTCCATGTCAGCTTTGTCATAGACTGAGCCATACTCCCAAAACCTTTGACGAATCTCAGATAATAACCTGCCAACCCAAGAAAACTCCTGATCTCAGTAGCATTCCTCGGTCTAGGCTAATCTCGGATAGACTGAATCTTCGCCGAATCCACAGAAACTCCATCTGCAGAAACGATGTGACCCAGAAATTCCATCTCTCTCTGCCAAAAACTACACTAGCTCAACTTAGCAAACAACTTTTGTTCCCGCAACTTCTCAAAAATGCCCCTCAGATGTACCTCATGATCCTCAAGACTCTTTGAATACACCAAAATTTCATCGATGAAGATAATCACGAACTCATCCCGATACTACTGGAAAAATCCGTTCATCAACCTCATAAATGCCGCCAGTGCATTCGTTAACCCGAATGGCATAACAACAAACTCAAAATGCCCATACCGTGTGACGCCCATGAACCATTTTTGGGAAAAATGGAGGGGCTGTCGATCGACACACGTGGTGTCTGTCGATCGACACACGTGGTGTCTGTCGATCGACAGGGCTCTTAAGGGCTGTCGATCGACACACCTAGTGTCTGTCGATCGACAGGTACTCGAATTTGTCGGTTTTCTGGTTAGATTTAAGTCGTTCAGTTGGACCGGGCCGGTTTGGGGAAACCCTAGGGCTTCGTATATAAGCTTTTTGGCCGCATTCTGAGCGAAACCAAGTCTCATATCTGCATGAAAAGAGTTGAGAGGAGTTCTCTTGTTTCTGTTACGGTTTTTGAGTTAGAGTTTTCGTTCTTGATCGATTTGGAGTGGAATTTCGTGGTGGTTGTAGCTGAGTTTGTATCTAGCCTCAATATCCAGCGAATTCTATCAAAAATCTAAGGTGAGTGCGTGACCATGGCTTCTGGGCCGGTGAATTCGTTAAGGTTGAGTGGTGATAGGTTTGGAATCTTGTGATTTGATCTTGTGATGTTTGCTTGAGACTGTGAATTGTGTTTGTTGTGTTTGGATTATGGTTTTCGTGCAGGTTTTGTGTTAACGCAGATGAGGAATCGATCCAAGAGGATAATGGTCGATTTCCAGGGATTTTGCGAAGGCTTGTCGATCGACAACCACTGGGTATGTCGATCGGCAGACCTACACGGAGCTGTCGATCGACACCTAGAGGTTGTGTCGATCGACAGGTATGTTGAGTTGCTGTCGATCGACACCTAGAGGATGTGTCGATCGACAGGGTGTTGAGGTGCTGTCGATTGACACCTAGAGGGTGTGTCGATCGACATGCACATGCAGAAGGTGTCGATTGACACCTAGTGGTAGTGTCGATCGACAGCCTGTCTGGATGGCTGTGGTTGAGTCGTGTTCTTGTGTTTGTGTGCTGATTGATGTATGTTTGCCTGAGCGGATCCATCGCGTCTGAGTGCGCAGTCGTAGATGGGATGACCGCCTCACTGAGTATTTGTGATAATACTCACGCATCTCTTTTTCCATGTGATGCAGGTAAAGGCAAATTGTGATCGTGGAATCATAACAATGAAGAGGGAGATGATCTAGGGTCTCGAGTTGGGTGTTTGCTGTTATTTCCTTTTCTATTTAGAACCCTGTCAGGTTGCTGGAACTATTGAATTGGAATTGTTTGGAATTGATTGGTTAGTGTTTAATGAATCTCTTATTTGGTTATCCGCTGTTGTTTGATTGCATGTGTTGCTTGGTTGTTGAGGATAGCATTTATGGGAATGCTAGTCCGAGATCAAGGGTTGAATTGTTAAAAAAAAACGGGTCGGGTCGTTTCATACTGAGTCATGAAAGCCGTCTTCCTGACATTTGCCTCACCGATAGGAATCAGGTGGTAACCGGATGCCAAGTCAATCTTGGAGAACCAAGTAGCCCCTCTCAACTGATCCAATAACTCATCAATTTTCGAAAGAGGATACTTGTTCTTCACAGTGACTCGGTTAAGCCCTCGATAATCGATGCACAACTGGAAACTACCATCCTTCTTCTTCACAAACAACACCAGTGCTCCCCACGGTGAGGTACTCGGGCGAATAAAACCCTTATCCAACAAATCCTCCAACTGCTTCTTCAGTTCTGCCAACTCTCCTGGAGCCATTCGATAAGGTGCCTTAGACAACGGCGTTGTTCCGGGCTCTAACTTAATCGTGAAAAGATCAGACCGAGACGACGGTAATCCCTACAACGACTGAAAAACATCCTCGAAATCCCGAACAACCCGAATATCTCTCACAGCAACCCCACCAATAGCCTTCAACATCACAATCGTGGCCAAGTAAGCCTCGCAACCCCTCTCAATCATCGCCTCAGTCTGGACAAGTGAGATCACGAGACTACCTGAAGTCGGTCTCACTCCCTAATAAACCAACCTACCACCATCATGTTCGAACACCACTCGACCCCGGTGACAATCCAGATGAACTCTGTACCGATTCAACCAATCCATACCCAGGATAACATCGTACAACTCCACCGGACTGATCACCAAGTCTGTTGGCATCAACTCGCCAGCCACCAGAATATCCACATCTCTCGCCCTGCCATGAGTAGCCAGAAACTCTCCTCCACCAACCATAACCGGTCCATTCCGCTCACCAGCATCACTCCGGATGCCACTTCTCTCAGCATGATCCGGAGTAATGAAGCAATTCGAAGCTCCATAATCAAACAACACGTGGGACTCACACCCACCCACAAACAAGGTCCCTACACAAATCTCATGTGCTAAGAAACCTAACTTTTCTATCACAGAGTAAACTATCCAAAACAAACACAAAAAATTACACTACCGAATTTACAAAGTCTGAATTAAAGAGTTTACATGTGATCGGCCTCGAGCTCGGTTCACCCGGCTCATCAATAGCCCGCGGACGCTGCATCGCCGCAATCTGATCCACATGCTACATTGCTCCATACTGAGCATGTGGCAGCATATAAATTGTTTTTTTTCCTTTTCTTTTGTCTCAATTTATATTGATCTGAGATGTTGAATTTTGAGCAAAAGCTAATTGTAGGTTTTGGAAATGATTTATGGAATAATCTGGTGCGTAGATTCTCAATTTTTTTGGACAATGGTGATGAACTGTATCCCCTTTGTAGATAGATATGTAGAATCTATGTGCTTATGTATCTAAATCTGGTTTGGTTGTATATCGATATAACTAAGTTAGAATAAATATAAAAAGTTAATTAAGAAATAGATAACTGCCAACATTACAAATGACACATGACAATTTTTCAAACTTTAACTCTGTGAAATTTTAAAATATTATATAAAATAATATGAATAGAAATTATTGATGTTATGCTCTCCAGGAAGAGAATGTTAACTTTGGGTTACGATCAAGCGTTAAAACAATTTTACCATGTTCCTTAATCATTATCTAGGGACATATGCATTCTTCCTCTCTTTCACATGGCATATGCAATATGCCGTATAAACTTGATGTTAATTATGAAGAAACACACATTTAAAACTATATCAACATAAGTTTCATTTTACTTACTCACCACTTTTGTTTTCTTAAGTCCATCTTTAATTTTGTGATTTATTTATTGAAATGTTAGCTAGCGAAAAATTCTACATAGTTATAAGTATAAACTATCTATTCACCAGAATAAACAAAAAATAATTGAATTTCATATCACTATTCAACAGGATAAAGCATAACCAAATTAATTGGATTTGATAACCAATACAATTATTAGCCATGATTCAACAATATTTAAACCTTAAACATTCTAGTTATAGGTTTAAATTTATGTTATCAACGTACTTATTGACTACAAATGTGAATGTGACATCAAATTATTTTCTAAAAATTTAAACAAGATGTTAAAGCTACAGTTGTTTGTTTTTCGACATACGAATTCGTAATTATATTGTCCGAAATGATTTTTTTAAAGATATTATCCAATTGTTCGGACAACAATATATATAAATTGATAAAGAATAAAAACAGTAAAAATCGTGATTCGTCAATCGTCACAGGCTTGTTCCTTAAAAAAAGCCAATTAAGCCTACTTTCACAAGCCGGCTTGACTCCTATATTACCAGATTACCCCTACTCTCACCACGGGGGGACCGGTCTTCCCTGTGGTTAACCGATGGGTAATATCGTAATTTCAAATAAACCAATTTCCATTGCCGATCAAAAACAAGCAAGCAACGAACACGCGCGGTTCGTCTCGATCCCGTCCTCTCATGGCTGTTTCAGGGACATCGTCGTTTGATTCTCGATTTCGATTTCAAGTACGATCCAATCTCACAAGTCCCTGATTCTGGGGAAGATATATACAGAGAGAGAGAGAGAGAGAGTGGGAAATTCTCTTTTGATTCGAGGTACGAGGTTTTCGTTTCTCCATCTTCTATCTTTGAAGTTTGATCTGGGCTCTAGGGTTCTGTTTCTGTGGGTTTCTTATTGTTTGAAGATGCTTATTGAAGATGCTTGACTTGGTCTTATTGAATTTTGATTTACTTCTATTCTAGGGTTTTCTTTTGTTGGATTAATTTAAGCTGTGAATTTCTGGTTATTTCTAGTTTATTGGGCGTTTTTGGTAATGAAGTTCAAAAACACGAATTTTCAGGGGAAGAGTTAAGTTCTCAATTTTTCTACTTTTGTTTGGAAATAATAATCTTTTGAGGCATTTCATTTCGTAATTTAGTGTGCAATGGAGATAAAGCTATGAAGTAAGGCATTTAAGGAATAATCTTTCTTTCTTTTCAAAGTGATTATGGTGTTGATGATTGGTATTTCACTGGATTGGTGAAATTGACTGTCTAATTTGGTCCCGCGCTTGACGAACTAAGATTTAAGAAGATGTGAAATTGGAAGATATTTTCACCTGGATCTTAGTATGAGAAAGGAAAGAGACAGTTCCTGAGGAACTAAGTTACATTTATTTGGATAACATCACCATTCTTGTGTAGTTTACTAGAGATGTTCACATTTTTGTATATTAGCTAAATTGGCAGATTCATTTTTTCCCTTAATTGGTTTTAAGCACTTCAGTTTGGTGGTAGGTTAGTTGCTTAATTTAACAAGGCAAATAATGTGATGATGTTTAGGCTCTGAGTCTGGCTTTACAAAGCAAATATAGGAGAGATTATGTTAAGAGCTCAAAGTGCCCTGGAACCACATATATGAATTCTCGTGTTTTTATATATGTATAGATTTGAGAATTTGTGTTTCTTTTTTGGCTTTTTTAAAGAGTTGGTCAATGCAAATGAAATTGTTTATTATCTTGCTTGTTTCATGTGAATTTCAAACCTAGAATTATCTTTTGGTTTGTTTGTCTGACAATGCCATTCTCCTGGTAAATTGTTCTGAGGGATTTTCGCTTAAGTTTTGATTTCAATTGTCACTTTGCAGGTGCACCTTCACTAAATAATTTAACAGGAGAATTTAGCATTTATGTTCTGCAAGTCTACAAGCTTGTCATGCGCCACTGTGTGTATAGTGTCTATAAATAAAACTGTGGACTTGCGAAAGCTAAGGGAATGTCAGCACCTGGGAAGTTTGATTATTCTTCTGGTGGGCCGGATAGGACTTTATACAGGTCCAACTTAGCTGCGCAAATGGAAAGATCTAGTAGCTTTCGCGAGACGATGGAACATTCTGTCTCAACTTCTCATCCGACCATGTTGAGAAGCACTTCACCTATAGCACAAACGGATGTAACAAATTTCTTTCAGTGTTTGCGTTTCGATCCGAAGGTAGTTGCCGCAGATCATAAGTCTATTCGTCAAGGTGACTTTAAGCGTCATGTGAATATTGCTCTTGGGATTCAAGGAGATGAATCTGTAAGCACAACGCTGAAAGGGAAGTTAATTCCATCTCCTATACCAGAGGAGATCAAAAGGCTAAAGGCTGGTCTGCGTGAAAATAATGTGAAGGCCAGGTAGTTTATTATGATAAGCTGGTAAGTTAATTAATCTCCTCCAGAGTTTTGTTTACCTAATTGAATTTTTATTGTTTCAGGGAACGTGTGAAAATTTTCAACGAAGCCTCCTCTGTATTTAACAAGTTTTTTCCTAGTGTACCTACAAAGAAAAGGTCTCGGCCAGAAGGGTTTTCTAACGATCGTTCTGGTGATCGCTTGGCTTTAGGACCAGGTGTAGGTAAAATGGGAATTCAAGGTCAAACTCTGCCGGGTTGTTTTGAGTTTGACCAGCAGAAGTTGGACGAACGACCTAAAAGTGGTGCATTAAATAAGCGGACTCGTACTTCCATGGTAATTCCTGATATTTTGTTTGAGAAGACATGCTTTAGTGTATTATCCTTATGGAGCTGTTTTCACCAAATATATTGGTTCATACTTCTACTGAACAGAGCTTTTGTGTCATGAAGTCTTCTATAGTTGCATATTTTAAACCAGCTTTTGGTGCAAATATTTTACTGTTATCTTAGAAAAAGCTAGAAATTGTCGAAGTGGATATTTATATAGAAACTTCTTCGTTTAAGGTAATTGTGCTTCCAAGATCTAGTGTATGTGATTGCTTGCAAAATTAAAATGTTACATTCAAGCCAGGATATAGTACACAGCACTAGATCTGTTAGTTCTACATAGTTTCTCAACTGCTTTGTTCTTTTCTTATATGCTTATTGTGTTCTGTTATTAAAACATCTTTTGATACTCCAGGATGTTATTTACAATTTTGATTTTTAAAATTTTGATTTTTAAATTTTGAAAGTATCTGGCAGATTTTATTTATTTAATATAATTTGTTACTAATTAGTAAAGCGAATACAAAATGTTTTATTTTTGCTATTATGTGATGCAGATGGATGTTCGAAGTAATGCTATTGTTCGACAATCAGCTGCTGTAGATAGGGATATAGACACAATGAGGCTGGCAAATCATAATGCAGTTCAGGGTGAAGATCGATCTTCAGTTGGTATTGATGGTTGGGAAAAGTCGAAAATGAAGAAGAAACGATCTGGCATAAAAACAGACAGTTTGGCTTCAAATAAAGCTGTTGATGGTTACAGGGACTTGAAGCAGGGCATACCGAAATCAGCTGGTGACATCCGGTCGAGATTGAATGGTGACTCGAATATGTTAAGGTATGGCCTATGGAATTTTTTATCATCTTCTCCGAATTGCCTCTTTAAGCTTCCTTTGTTTCGTTAAGAATTCATTGAATGAGACAAGTGGAAAGGTGTCAAAGTTAAGATCAGAATGATTAAATGGTTTTGTTTTCCTTGAACCCTGAAAGCTTTTTAGATTGTTTTTGCTGGCAGTATATGTATACCCATATACTGTCAGCCCTTTTTGGAATGCTGTAGATGATCTTTCCTCTGGTTTCATCTGTTACAACTTTGTTTTCTATGGAGGATGTGTATACTGCATCTGAATAGCACCTGTGTCCAGATCGATATGTGCTGAAGAACGTATTTCCAGTTTACCTGATTTTATGTACTCATTAGATTTTTCTTATGAAAGTTATCATAATATGTGCTACTTTTGCTTAGATCCATTGTTTGTAGTTTATTAGAAAAATATTGAAAAATGGGATCTCACAAAATTAAATAGATAGCTATTCGTTTCCTATTTTAAATTAATGTACCCGGCTCTTATAGAAGTAAACGCTGGATAGTAGATAAGCATTTACGCTCTTAAGAACCTTTGTTCGCTGGCGACAATTCCGTTTATCACCACAATTTTCTTACTGGTACTTTTGTAAGCCAAAGCAGTGACCTTGATTCGACGATTGCTTTAATCCATTCGTTTTTGTTATGGAATTGAGGTTGGTTGCTGAGAATATGCCAGAGATCCTTTGTTTAGTGTCTGTCTGATTGAGCACCATCTTTTCTTTCACCCACTATTCATTTTTCCGCCTTCTGTCAACGAAGTTTATTGCAACTCTCTTTCGGTGGTCATTCAATTGGTTAACGTTTACTGTTTGTACTTGTGTAGGCAGGGGGCAGTAAATGGTGCTGTTCCATATGGAAGATCCGATAGCCTCTCTCAGCAGACGGGCTTGGCAGGACGTTCCTTGCTCTCCAGGGATTCTGATCACAATTTGTTGTACAATGACAAGAGAGAACGAGCTATTGGTTCAGATAGGGAAAGGGTGAATTTAAGGGCTGTCAACAAGTATGTGTTAACAAATTTGCAATCTTAACCACAACCTCTCAAGTTTTCTCTATATCACATTCATCAATTCTTCTAGCCTCTATTCTCTCTGATGATTGTTTATATGCTTATTACTCACAACTGGGTCCTTTTGCAGGTCAAATATTCACGATGAATCCAATTCTTCAAGCCCTACTTCGACGCCAAAAATAAATGCTTCAGTTCGTGGTCCAAGATCGGGATCAGGGCTGCCGCCGAAACTTTCTCCGGTTGTTCATAACACTCCTTCTCCAAGTGATTGGGATATTTCTGGTTGTACAAACAAACCTCCAGTGTTGTCTGGGGTTCCCAATCGCAAGCGTATGACATCAAATCGGTCTTCGTCACCACCTGTCACTCAATGGGCCAGTCAAAGACCACAAAAGATTTCCCGTGTTGCTAGGAGAACGAACTTGGTCCCCATTCATTCGAGCAATGACGATGTCCCTTCATCAGATAACATGTCAGATGTTGGTTGTAGTGAAACAGGATTTGGATTTCATAGACGGTCACCAGCAGCTTCTCCGCAAATGAAATTAAAAGGTGAAAATAGTTTGTCTACAACAGCTTTATCAGGAAGTGAAGAATTCAGCCCCCCTGAGATCAAATCTAAAGACAAGGGAAAACAGTCTGATGAGGTTGATGGGAAAAATGCTCTAATTGTTCCGAAAGTCTCCATCTCTGGTTTACAATCGAGAAAAAACAAGTTCGTCTCTGGAGAAGAGCTTGGGGATGGTGTGAGGAGACAAGGAAGGACAGGCCGTGGCTTTGCTTCAACAAGGTCAATCAACCCAATGGGAGTAATGAAACATGGAACAGCAAAACAACTTCGCAGTGCAAGAATTAGTTCTGACAAAAGTGAAAGGTAGGGAATCCTGTTTTTTAAGTACTTCTATTTTCCGATTTTCGGGTATGTGTAAAAGTTTTTGGGTTTCACGAGGCTTATCTCCTAGTTTTTTTCCCATGTCTCTGCAGCAGGGCAGGTCGTCCACCCACTAGGAAACTCTCTGACCGCAAGGCTTACAAACGTCAGAAAAGTACAACAACAAATGCTACAACACTAGATTTTCTGGGTAAGCTAAGTTCAATTAGTCAGAATTGGGCTTGGCAGGATTGGTTTTTCTTCTCTGTTTTCCTTTATGAATATTTTTGAATTTCTTGTTTGGTTCAGATGATGGGCGTGAAGAGCTACTGGCTGCTGTCAACTCGGCTATAAACTTTGGTAAGTAACTGTTCCTGATTCTATTCTATCTTAATGTTTTTCAGATTTTTTTTTTATCTAGATTAATTGGTTTGGTTCATTGATGCAGCTCAGAATTTTCCTAGCTCTTTCTGGAAGCAAATGGAGCGCTACTTTTGCTTTATATCTGATGCACATATCAATTTTGTGAAACAGCAGGTAACTTGTTTTCTTGCACTTCAGACCTATAGTTTGAAGGATATGCCTATTATTTGTATATGTTTCTATGTATGTACTCGTCCTGTTGTCTAGTGAGGTGGGAGTTAAATGTGCTTCAGGGGTTACTAAGGTGCATAATTCTAGTTTAGGTAAGGCTAGCAATATTTCATTATGTATATATTATGTACATACACCCCAACCACATCCTTAAATAGGAAAGGGAAAAATCGAAAATGTGAAAATGGTATGGAATGTGGGTAAATCTATGTAAGGTGACATGATCTAATGATAAATTCTTTCTCAGACATATATGTTCCTTGGGAGCTTTGCTTTTCCACATTTTTGTAAAAGATAATTACAGCTCTGTTGCGTCGACTACTCATTTTAGATAAATGTCATAACCGTTTTCTCTCTCAGGGAGAACTCTCCTCCATGGATACTACAGCAGTCGGGACATCTTCAGACTTTGGTAATCGTGAAATATTTCACGAGGAACTTGCAACTAGTGGAGTGGATTCTAAAGCTGCGCCCCTTTATCAGAGATTGCTATCAGCTCTAATTTCAGAGGACTCAACCAGTGTAAATGAAGATTTACTATTTGATGGATTTGGAGTTGATGCTGAGTCAGAATTCAGTGTTTTGAATCAAATGGTAGAGTTCAATGGTTACAGGAGTGATAGACTGGAACTTGACGAGTTAGAAGATGATTTGTCTGCTATTCCGCTAAAGGGTGTTAATAACTCAGCCCACCATGTCAATGGAAGATTTTCAGATCATTTATCCACCGACTTCACAGACGTTAAATATGAAACTTTGGGGATAGATGAGAAGATTTATATGGAAGCTCAATCTATTGGAATTTGCTTGGAACCCATGGTATATTCCCCAGAAGTTTAGTTACTACAGAAATGTGACTGGTGCTATTGGAGTTGGACTCTGATTGCTATAGTTCATACCGGATTGATGTGTTGTCGTTCTGTTTTCTTGCAGCCTAGTAATTCAATCATGGAGGATGAAGGAATTGTTGATGACATCAAAACGTTAGAGGAAGCTATCTGCGAGGTGGTATGTTTTCTCACCTGTTCTTATCTTCTCTTTGTTAACAACATAAGTTGTCAAATTATGATTTTCTGTCTCTTTAGATTTATCTTGTTCATTTTTTTCTTGTATTTCTTGTAAACTACTATTGTGTTCTCAAGATAGCTGACTTTGTGATGTTGTCTATCTTAAAATAAGGGTTCCAAGAAGAAAGAGATGTTGAATCGGCTCCTAAAGCCTGCCCTAGAAATGAAAGAGCTTCAGGAGATGTATGAATTTATCTTTCTTCTGGTTTTCTTGCACGCTTGAATGATATGGATTGTGATCTGACGGTTGTGTTCTGATATTATTCCTTTACATAGGGAGTTTGATCGGCTCGGTTATGAAAAACTCATCGAAATGGCATATGAAAAGAGCAAGGTAGTTTCATTTTTTCATAAATGGGTTCACTTTTCAGCGTTGTTGCCCTGTTGCCACTTTTGCCGATTCTCTTTTCTGAAATTTATTCCATGTTCAGGTTTGATAAATTTTATATGGATTTTATTTTACAGGCAAGTCGGCGTCATCACTCCGCAAGTGGGAAGAGCTCTGCTAACAAGATATCAAAGCAGGCCGCATTTGCTTTCGTGAAAAGGACACTGGAAAGATGTCGACAATTCGAAGAGACGGGCAAAAGCTGCTTTAGTGAGTCCACATTCAGGGATATCCTCATTTCTGGGTTGACACGGATTCAAGATACTCCCATGGACAAGGACGATATTCTGTCAGCTTCAAGTATGAAATCGTTTTTGCCTTACAGAAAGTGAATTATATTTTTGAATCCATAGAAACTCTGTTAATTCGAATCTGTCTTTTCTCTCTGGCAGCGCCCATAGGATCACAACCGAGCTCGTCATTGGCATTGCGAATGACACAGAACGCAGAGAATTATGCCAATTCTTCAGTAAATGCTTTACAGGAAGGGAAAGATGAAATGATGTGGTCAAATAGAATGAAGAAGAGAGAGTTGCTGCTCGATGATGTGGGTGGGGCACCACTTTCAAGTAGTACAAAAGGAAAGAGAAGTGAGAGGGACAGAGATGGAAAAGGACAGGCTTCTTCATCAAGAGGCGGAGGAACTAACAAGATTGGCCGGCCTGCGCTTTCCAATGCCAAGGGGGAACGAAAATCAAAAACGAAACCGAGGCAGAAAACAACTCCGATGTTTTCTTCTTCTGTCAGTACCTCAGAGCAAACCAGAGCACCGTTGTCCAAACCAACTAACAGCAACAACAGCGAGTATAGTAACTTGGAGGCACTGGACGAGTCAGAGCCTCTTGACCTATCTCACCTGCAAATACCAGACGGATTAGGTGGGCCAGATGATTTTGATACACAAGCAGGAGATCTAAGCTCATGGTTAAACATCGATGATGATGCATTACAAGATAATGATCTCCTTGGACTTCAAATACCCATGGATGATCTTTCAGACTTAAACATGATGGTATAAGCTCTCTTTCTGTCTGTTTCTCTCTCTGTATTTCTGTATAGTCTCATGTGTTATACCATTAGCAAGGAAGAAAGATAAGGAAAAGGGAAAAGAAAATTTTGGTCCCGAGAAAGAATAACCAGTGAGCAGAATGGGTTATTCGGGTTGGCTCCAGCACACTAGGCGATATAGATTCTTCTTCTTCTTCTTCTTCTTCATCATGATCATCATCATCTTTAGGGTTGTTTCTTCTTATAGTTGGGGTGGTGAAAGTGTTTTTGTTTATTGGTAACGGGTGGTGGATTTGGCTCCGGCGGTTAAGATAGGTCGGTAGTTAAACCAAAAAAAAAAAAAGAGTGCTAGTAAAATGTTGTGTAGTGATATATAGATAAGTGGCAGGTCTTGTTCTTCTACTTTGATCTTTGGGATTTTGTAGCTTTTATAACCTCAGAAACATTATTGCCTTTGTACATACATTTTATGTTCCTTAATAAAAATTCAGCTTTTTAGTTCATGAACAATCAGGTTACTTGTATACTGATTATTTCATTTGTACCTCTGAAAACGTATAGTTTGTTAATGGCAAATGTAAGACAGATTCAGGACAAAGAAACACAAGATTTAGACATAATCACAATTGGTATTTGTTTATATATCACCAAATTAATGGAATTCAAAAGGACTTGGGGAGAAATGAAACTAAAATAAAAGGCTTTTTTCCCCCCGCGGTGATGAAATAAAACCCTAATCCTCTCCAGAATTTAGTCGCATTTGGACTCTCTCTCTCGTCTTCATCGGAAGAAGCCGTCTCCCAGTGAATATGGTTACTCTCTCGATTATGTTTTCGTTTGTGAATTGCGACGGTTCTGATCACTCTGGGTCGATTGGTTCCGATGAATCTGAGTTTGCGATTCATAGAAATCTCTTTCCTTTTCTCGTTTCAGGCGCCTGTTTGTGAGACTTGTGCCGACATTGGTTTCGAAGAAGCACTCGTTTACTGTGACTCTTGCAAGCTTGCTTCTATTCACCGGTGAGTCGATTTTCCCTCTGCTTTATCGCATTTCAGCTTTTCTGTGTTGTTTGCTTGTGTCTTTGACTTGTGCATGTCCTCTTTTCTGTAGCTATTGTTTGGGTATAACACCGGTTCCTATTGATGACTACGTTACTTGGTTCTGTGCTAGCTGTGTTGAGAGTGACTCTGGCTCTGATGGTGAACAAGTTGATAAACCTCTTAAGCTTACTCATATCGTCGAGGACCATGATACCACCATTGTGACAGCATCTTCTTCACCTCCTAAGGAAACAAGGAAAGAGTCTGAGGGAAACTCTCAAGAATTGACTACAAAGGGTGCTTCTGTATTGGAATCCAACTGTGTGCCAGATCATGATGTTTCTTCTACCACCAGCAAGCGCAAGTTAACTTTTGATCAAGAAAATATGCAGTTAGTTGTGGTGAAAAGTCCTTGCAATGAGGGTGGTGAGTCAAATAGGGTTCTAACGTTAACACCTAACTCTCTGGCGCTTGTTCAATATAGAGTGCAACCAAGGAGGACACCAATATGGAGGTAAAGGAAAAAAATTCTGCATTCTAGTTTATCGTTTTGCATCTCAATGGCTTGAATTTTCATCTGTTTCTTCGATTTATAGGGGATCAATATCTCTTAAGAAAGGAAACATTGGTGGGCTTGTTGCTCATTTATCAACCATAGCCTGCCATAGAGCCTATGCCACTGCAAATTCATTACACACTTGCCTCTCTGCTGAAATGTTTCCAAGGTTGGAAATATGGCCAAAAAGCTTTATGCGGAATGGAGGACCCAAGGATGAAAGTATTGCTCTCTATTTCGTCCCTTCTAGTGGAAGGTATGTATATGCTTAAAAACAATATCTTACTGATAATTTCTATCTTGTAATGTGTCAAACCAGTTTTTTGTTTTGGTTTTCCAGTATTGAAAACGAATCAGAGTCTGAAGAAGGGGAAGGAGCAATTGTGGACCCGCAACAGATAGATGATCGAAAGAATTTCGATTCACTTGTTCTTGAAATGAAGAATAATGATTTGGCCATGAGATGCATCCTTGACAATGCAGAACTTCTACTCTTCACCTCATATATGTTACCAATTCATTATTGGAGTAAGTCGAAAGAAGTGTTTTCTCCACTAGAGTTTGTTCATTCACTATTCAGGTTATTACTGAAGCTAAGAAACTTGAGTTTTGTGTGTGCAGGTTCGAGTTCAACGGAGTACCTGTGGGGCGTCTTTATGTCCAAAAAGGCTCATCGACCTTAGTCACTAGAGTAACTATCTTTCTGAGTAGGAGCAAAGGTGTTACAAAATGAAAATCTTTAATTAGGACGTACATAATCCTCCTACACTTTTTGCTTAGCATATGTTAGTCCTGTTTCGGGTTTAACACAGCTGGTTTTGGCGGTTAGCGAGATCTTGTATAGAATCTACCCGAGAAGTCATCGTGGATAGTATATTTCTGCCTTTTGAAGTTCATTGTTAGTGATAACTTTGAGATCTTCCTTAATTCTAGAGCTTGATCTTGATATGAAATCTTCCTGTCTAGTGAGAGCAGATGTGTTCAATAATGGAGACCAATAATATAACTTCTATATTTCAATTGCACCAATAACAAAAAAAAGAGACCAATAAAAGCACCAAAAACACAAGCCTTTTTTTTGTATATAGAAAGGTTGTTTATTCATCTTTCTTTAGATATGAGAGTGAGAGTTGCGTTTATAGCGTTGCGGTTGGTTTTAGAAACAGCTTGCTTTAGCGTCACGGTCGGAGACGCTCTCACACTTCGTCGTTGCTGCTCAATCACGAGCTCGCTCGCGAACCATTCTAGTTTCTCTGAATTACTCATTTCACCAATCCTTTTGCTTCCGAACAAAACAGATTCCACATTGTTTTGCTTCAACATCTCATCAGCTATCTCAGTCAGTTTCTTCACATTCTCTGCTCTTGGGTCTGTGTCCACGTTTGGCCCACATGCTCCTAATCGTGACCCGTTTGCCTGCTGCACCACAATTTTTTTTTTCCTTAATGATTTTCTCATCCAAAACGTAAAACGCAAAACACAAATCGTGAAAATACCGTCTCCAATAGCTGATTTTCTTATAAACGTTTCAAAATTATGTTTGCAATTTGGACAAAGTTGGACTTTGTTTTAAGATTTTTTTTTTCTTGAGAACTTTATTCTTAACACATTTTCAGGAAATAAAGCTTTAGTTTTTTTAAAAAAAAATTCACACTTTTCTGCAGTTCAAACCAATAAAATAATAATGTGAAACGCTATTTATTTCTGTCCAATCGCCAACGCCAAGGCGATTTGGTCATCCATATTTTCAAAAAACAAAGGAACAAATTCACACTTTTCCTTCCAAAATTTAAATATTTAATTTTCAAATATAACTAATCTAATATAATAATTTAAAACCCATAAGAAGATGATTTAAATAAAAACCTGAATGCGAACGTAGTTACTACTCCGATAAGGCCCAAAGCCCATAGCAACAGCTTGATCAACAAACTCAGCAGATCCATCACCAGATATTCTGGCCATGGGCCTAGCCCATTCCTTAACCCTCCAATTCTTAACTTGCTCATAATCATAATTCACTTCAAATAACTGACCAGTCCCAAGCGACAACACCAACAAATCCTCCACTCCTTTCACCGCCGGGAACTCCTGTTTATTATGAAACACATGCGTTATCGCCGCCGCCGTCGGATTACTCATCGCCAAACCACCACCGACGGCGACACACCGTGTTTTTCCATCGACGGAGCAAGTCCGAACCGGATCAAACGTCCCCGGCTCCGCCCACGTGGCACGGCAGATATCACGGAGACGGAAATCAAAACTGTCACTCTCTAAAGCGTCGGCGCGTGAGAATAGAAACGGAGCCGTGCTTGATAGATCGTAGCAAGAGATGAGAATCGGTTTCAATGTGTCTTTGAGCGTTAGATCTGCGAATGATGCTTTCATAGCTTTCTCGAGTTTCGCCGTTGCGGCGGTTACTGATGAAGAAGAGGATCCAGATCCAGATCCGGTTCTCATGACCCGTTTAATCGCCGCTCCTGCTCCTCCTCCTCCACCTCCTCCGGTAGATCTGTAGAATCCTTGGGCGTTTTCCACTAGGAATTTCCATGTATCCTCTGCTTTGAAAATCGGACGATTACCGTCTCTTGTAGCGAACATCATCGCCGAGAATACACCGCCGACTCCAGATCCGGCGGCTACGTCGAAGTAATCAGCGATTCGGGCGTTTGGATCGCCGGATTTTTCTTTAAGCATTTGTTCTAAATAGATTAGGGATTTTCCCGCCAAAAGACCTCTCATGCCTCCACCGTCGATGCTCAAAACGCAAATTCTCCCTCTCGGAGATCTGAACGAAGACGACGGTGGTGTTCCTGGTATGACGACGCCGTTTGGAGTCAACGGAGATCTTGGAGAAGGTCCAGCTTCGGAATCGCCTGGTCGTGATGGACTACGAGGAATCCATACTAGTCTTGGGTCTTCGTAACCGAAGAGGAATTTGCTTTCGAGAATTGAGAAGATTTCGTAACTGAGTTTATCATCGGAGTCGTTGATCGGTTCGTGAGATCGAGTTGATGATAATGCTGGACTGGTTTGAGTACGCTCGTAGTTTCCGGGAGTGTTGGGAGCTGTGTGGTTTACGAAATGCTGCTTCTTGTTCTTCCCTTTTGAAGATACTGCCAATGGTGGTGGCTTCTCGATGTACTGCCGATTCATAATCGTTAGAGAGAGAGAGAGAGGATGGAGTTTAGGGTTTACAAAAACCTCGAAATTGAATGCAGCTATGGCGGACAATTTGGTAAGAAAATGGTAAAATTCACAAAAATATTTAAAAGATATCAATTCGTTTCGAATTTTCTTTTGTTAAAGAAGGTAGTGGCGTAAGATAGCATGACATGGCTAAGCACTACTACTCGTGTGCTTTGGAAAGATCTCGCACCCACGTCCAACGCCGGCTCCAGCAAATTAGTTCATAATACATTTTTCTTTTCTTAATATTAAAGTATATCATTTCATTATAAGTTTTCAACGTTTGGTGAGTAAGCATACCAGATTTTTTCTTCTTTTTATTTTGGTCAACAATAGTCATATACCAGTTGATCACTTTGTTTTGTAAAAACTAAGGAGTTTATTGGTAGGCAAATATACTAATAAATCTTGTCGGAAAGTATTCAAATTATTACACATTTTATTCCTGGATTCTCAAATCGAAAATTCATACTAAGACTAACATCAGCGTATTTGTTATACTACAGCACCCAAACAAGGGTGAATGATTATACAAATGGAGTCATAAATATTTAACTTTTTTAGAAAAACGAGATTGACCGGAAAATGAAGGCAGTATTGGAACATTAAAAAAGACAATAGAGATTAACCTTCTTTTTCTCATAAAGATTTCCAATCCAAAGTATCACAAAATATGAGTTCCAACTGAAAAATTTCTCAATAAACACTCCCATGTTTGCTCATACATCTATAATCTCGAAATACATTTATATATATAATCAATATCCTTTTTTTAAGTGACGTTTATCTCAGGTGATAAACAGGAACCAGATAATGATGATACTATTATGTCTCCCTTGAAGTTTAAACAGCAAACGTACCGGAAACATTTCCAAGTGTTGCAAGCGGTGATCCTGCATCTGTGAAGTAGGACGCGAGATTGATCTCCAAGTGGTTGTATTTGTTCAAAAAAGGATGTTCCTGAAACCCGAGGATGAATTCAACCTCTGAATTGGATAGAAAACAAATGCAAAAGGGATTTATATAAAACAAACCATTAGTTCCTTTGCAGAGCTCCGACTGTTCGGGTCCTTTTGCAAACTGAAATAGAGTAGTAAGTAATACAGCATTTGTCTGTAAGTAAAAGAGCAGGATTTGTTTTTGAGAGATTACCATGTGGAGATGAATGAAGATAACTCAGGGGAGAAATCTCCTGAATGGAGAGTGGGTGGTGGTTGGTCAACAATGGCTTCCATCAACTCGAAAACACTGGTCCATGTTTCCTCTTGATCCGGAGGTGCATAAGGGAACTTTCCTGTTGCACATTCTAGCACTACTAAACCCAAGCTCCATATATCGCTTTTATTACCATACTTGTTCCCAACGATTCTCTCTGGCTGTAAAAATTAACATTTTGAATTGCTGTAAGGATACTCAGAGGGTTTCAAACTAGTCAATGCTCAACAGACAGATAATACTTACAGACATATAATTGTAAGTCCCGACAAACGTGTTTGCTAAACCTGCGGTGTTTGTCATAACCGTACTCACACCAAAGTCAGTGATTTTGACTTCTCCTCTGTGGTTGATCAACAAATTGGATGGTTTCAAATCACGGTGGATGATATGCCTATCGTGATGAAGATAGATCAATCCCTGAAGTACCTGTATTAACAGATTCAATAAAACACATAAATACACCGATAGAGGAAAGTATGGTTTATGCTGGACATGGTTTCCTGTGTTTCTTACTTGCTTAAAGATGGCGGAAAGATATGATTCAGGGATGACTTTAACTGATTTGAGAAAGTCTGCTAGAGATCCACCGTCCATGTACTCCAAGATTAGCGAGATTGCGCCATTATCATAATATGATTGGTACGAGGTAACAAGATATGGACATTGTGATGATTGATTTATTTTAAGCTCTTGTGCAATTGCCTTGCGAATCGCTTCATCGACATTTAGCTGAATGACCTAATGGTAGAGCAGAGTCATGCAAGAAAGAGAAGAAAACGGAATCAGGTTCAGCTGAAAAGAGGTATTACACAGTGAAAAGGAAATGGAGAATAAAGGAAGAAAAGGTTCACAATCACATCCAGCGTTTTAAATAGCAAATAGCGAACCATAGCAATGTCGTGGGTGCTTTGCGCTATTCGCTATAGCGATCGCTTTGTGTATAAACGTTAAAGAATCAATAAGAGAGTGCAAATAATATAACCAACAAACTCAAATTAAAAAAAACGATCCAAATTCAAAAACAATGAAACACCAAATCCAAAAACAATAAAACATACGATCGAATCCAAATCCAAAAACAATAAAAAACGAAATCATAATCATAATCTAACAACCTAATAATCAGAATCATGGTTTTCAAGATTATCATACTCGACATCATCATCGATATCAAAATCATCATCTCCTAAATCCTCTTCAATCTCTGCACCATCATATGTTAATTAAAATCAATAACATAATTTATTTCTCTGGAAACACATTGTTTTGGTGACCTTTTACATATATCTCGCTATAGCGCGCTTTCATAGCTTTTCAATATAGCGCCGATAGCGGTCGCTGGCTATAAGATCGTGTAGCGATGGGGACATTGCTATGGGCGCTATTCGCTATAGCGAAAAAATAGAATCTGAAATTCAAGAAAGCTGATAACGGTAACTAAAGTGATGAACTCGAAACGACAGGAAACATCACAACAGGAAATCTTCGCCTTTCAGAATTCTATAAACAAAGCACCTCTAGATAAAGCATATTCTTAGATATACCACTTGTTCATAAAATTTTATGAAGTTAAAAAGACCCAGAAGTATCTTGAATCAATTCGAAAAGAGAAATGTAATTCTTCAAACACAGATATAAGATTGCCCCTAATCCATTTGTGTTGAGTTGAAGTATGATGAGAGTACCTTCAAAGCGAAAAACTGGCCAGTCCATTTGTGTTGAACTAACTGAACAACACCACTGCTTCCTTTTCCAATGAATTTAACCATATCCAAATCCGACAAGCTCAATTCATCATCCGTTGGCATAATTGGAGACAGCTGAAAGACACAGTCACAATCAAACAGTAATCAGTAAACGATCTTAAAAAAGTTTCCAAATAATGAACAGATCCAACTACCACATTACACTGAGCAAAATCTTCATTTCACAGTACTCTAACCTAAAACATGGCGAAATTCAGTACCAAAGAGAGGGAGGGAGAAGAAAAGACTTACAACTTCAGGCTCCGATTGAGAAACAATTCGAACTCCATCCTTGTTAACTCGTAGATCTCCATCTTTAAACGTACCGCTCTGCGTCCTACATATATATATACAACACAAACCCTAAGTTTGGAGATAAAACCATAGATCTATTTGAGAAAGATGAAAGATTGGAGATAGATACAGGAATTTGGTGATGGATTCCTCTCCAGGAAGCGGGATTGAGAGCTTGAGATTATTGCTAAAACCACCCTTCTTCATCGTCTTCTTCTTCCTTAAGCTTCTTCTCGACTCAGTCCATTAGTTTAATAAAGAGAGATCCATTCAGTCAAAGCACATGCTCTACGACGTTGACCAGCGACTTAGATGACTTTCCATTTACAGTTTACTTGTTTTTCCCCGGTACGCTTTATAAACCGGAATCAAACCGGTTTCTTCGTGATTATTTCCTTCTTAGCTTTGATTTATATAATAATAATAACATTGGAAACAATATATACCGTGTTTTGGTTTCATGTTGCAATTTACAACAATTTTTGCTAAATATATTTACAACAAATATCTTATACCCCAGGGAAATTATGTGGAATAATATGTTTTGATATGTAAATTAATAAAGTAATATGTCTAATTGAAAAATTTGGTAACTAACAAAGAGAAAATTAAATTTGACTAATTTACCAAAAATAAAAATCAATTAAATTTGTCAAATTTCATCACACTTCATGCTAATGTTATCATATTTCATCACACTTAATGCTAATTTATTTGTAATAAATAAAGAAATAATAATTTCAACTAGAAATAAATTTAAAATTGACATATAAAGAAAAAAATTTCGTAGAAAAAACAAATATTTTTTTATACATTATACGTTTATTCAAAATAGCCATAGCTTTTTTTACCTTTCAGAATAATTAATTATTGTTTGAATAGATAAATTATATAGTAAACTAAATAGTGAACTGCTTCATTATTTGAATTTAAATAAAAATAGTGAACTTTATTTTAATATAACTAATTACTTACTTAATATAATGAATTTCACAAGTATAGTTGATTGTTTAAGAATAAAATTAACTACATAAATAATTATTGTTTATTTGTAGCTAACTACAAATAAGGGGGTGTATTCAACATGGAATTTGAGGTGATTTGATTTTAGTTGAGTTTTTAGATGATTTTGGATGATTTAGTGAAATTGTTGTGATTTTAATTGAAATTTCATAGAATCCCACCTAAAACAATGTGATTTGCTTTATCACATTTTTAACTAAAGAATCCCACCAAAACACTTTAAAATCACATAAAATCTCCTAAAATTCATTGTTTAAAACGTTTCCAATAACACTGGATTTTAAAGTAGATTTTAAAATCACAAGTTCAATAACACTGGATTTGAAGAGGGTTTTTAAAAGTCATGTTTGAATAACAGAGGATTTGTCACTTAAATACAAACCACTCCAAATTTCATATTGAATACACCCCCCTAAATATATAACTAACTACATTTAAATATAGTTATATATATAATAATGAACTATCATATGCATGGATATAAGTAGTATAGTTAACAATTTATAAAAAAAAAATTGTATAAATAATATTTTCATAGATACTAATTTTTGATATAGTTCACTATATAATTTATTTATTCAAACAATAATTAATATTTCGATAAGTAAAAGACTATGACTATTTTGAATAAATGTATAATGTAGAAAAGAAAAGAAAAATGTTTTTTTTATATGTCAATTTCAAATTTTCTATATGAAATGATTATTTCTTTATTTATTGCAAATAAATTAGCATTAATTGTGATGAAATTTGACAACTTGAATTGAATTTATTTTTAGTAAATTTGTTAAATTTAATTTTCTCTTTGTTACTTACTTAATTTTCATATTACACATTGTACTTTATTAATTTAGATGCTCAAACCTATTATTCCACTAATTAACCCTATCTTATAATTTTTTTTTTTTTTTTTTGAATTGAATGTTAAATTATATTCAAACCTCAAAAAAACTGTTTTTACACAAAAGTGTTACATGATTTTGAAATTGTTTTAAAGAGAGTCTGCGTTATTTTCCTTTTTAAATCGTCGTTTTATGTCCTCGTCCCAAACCAAAGCTCCATCTCTTTTTCAAGATCCGGTGCTATGCCTCGAAGCGAAGATAGGCGATTGCGAACTTGTTTGTCCATGTGTTGAATGAGCCGAGATGGTGGATTTGGTTGTCCTCCATGGTTTCGGTCGTTTCGTTCCCTCCATATCCCGTGTATCGCGGTCTGGAATGCATATCGAACTAAGAAGAGTTCCACTTTGGACTGCCGTGAGTCCGATATCAGTTCTAGTACTTGGGTCCATTGGTTCGTGTACCTTGTTCGGAGTAACCCCGCTACTAGCGAGCTCCACACCGACGTTGAATACGGGTACGCGAAGAACAAGTGGTCACGGGTTTCTAAAGGATCATTGCATAAGCGACATGATGTGTTTGCTCCCACATTCCATGCCATCATTTTCTCTCCGGTGGTTAGTCGGTTGTGTACCGATAGCCAAGCGCAAGCGAAAACTTTGGTGTCGAGTGAGAGAACCATATACCTTAACTCCATTGTAGTTCTTGGTGTTGAGGTCGTAATTGTTGCCATGTTTCTTTAGCGCTGAAATTAGATTTGAAGATATCCCCCTTGTACCTCCACATAGGCACATCCTCTGTTCTTTGATTACACCTTGTTCTATGTGCAGCGTGCATGTTGTCAATGGCTTGCAGGTTCGTTGACCGCTGCCTTCTCCGACTCCGATGTTGCAGTGCGGTGGCCACGTTTTCATGCTCCGAGATACCCATATCGATGAATCCCCGAGGTCCCGTTAGCTCAATGAGTCGGCGTAGGGAAGACCAATTATCATACCAAAAGAGATTGTTTTCCCGTTTCTTACCTCGACCTTATGAAACTCTTTGGCTTGTTCTCTACATTTGAGTAATTCTCTCCACATCCATGACCCCGCAGCAGAGTTGTGGTTGATCGACCATAAAGATTTCCCTTTGAAGAGATTCGCGGTAACCCACTTCCCCCGCAAGGAACTGTTTGCGGACGTTAGCCTCCAAATCAGCTTAAGAATACATACTTTTTTTTTTTTTTTCAACCTATCTTATAATTCTTCTTTCACAGCTTTTGATAGTTAATTTATTTCACGAAATTATGTAATCCATATTTACGTATAGGTAATAGGTCCCAAAGGCAAATCATACTATTTGATAGTGGTGCAATGACTCCGTTGGTCATATTAATTCTCTAAAATCAAATGTTTATAGTAATTATTACTGAAATACAATAACCATTGGAGATGACAAAGTCACCAACTCCATTAAAAAAACAGAAACCCAAAGATAAAAACAAACCATAAAGCATAATGATGAAATGAAATCATTCAGGTTAAACCCAAGTGACATCTTTGCCTTCCCCTGTATCCCTCTTTGTCTGTTGTACTGAGGCAATGTCAGAAAGCAGTGAAGTTGTATCTATCATTTCAACATTGGGAGGACAAGATATCGATTCCATCCACCTTGGGAGCACGAACTGAGATAAAGAGACCGCAGTTCCACATATGAAACCCATATCTGGATCATCTGATCCATATATCATGAGATCCATATACTTCTGACACATAGACTGGTTCATGAAACAATCATCATTGTACCCTTCTAGTGCATCTCTAAGCATTCTATAGTTTTGTGTCTTCAAGTTACATGCTACCACACATTGGTCTTGTTGACTCCATATATAGACAATATCACTATCAAATGGATGCATTGCCATCGGCGCATAATTACCAAGATCAGACTGGATAAATGGCAAGGGGGTTTTCGACAAAAGTTGCCAACATTCGTCCTCTAAACCAACATTGTTCAACCTCCAAACCTTCAAAACATTGTCTCTCTTTCGAGCTAATGTTTTGATATACATGAGGTTTCCTTGAGATGTAGTTAATGCTCTTTTGAAGTCCTTGTTGTAGTGATGCAAATGATCCGGGAGAGGTATAGCCCGAAGCTGATCCGATTCAGAATAGAAATCGTGAGCTATGACCTCTGTGGCATCTCCATTAACATGTGGTTGGGACAAACAATAATGCTTCCCATTGAGACTCATATCAGATGAGAAGCGCCTGTAATTAGGGTAGTCAAGTCTCTTGGAAGTCCAAATCCCCGTCTCAGACGAATACATGCACACATCCATACCTACATTTTCCTTTAACCTAAGCACTTTGAAGCTCAAAACGACGCCGTCATCGTCCACCCGAGTCACAAAACCAAACCGATCAGATTTATATGGACAAGAATGGATTTTAACCCACTGTTGTAATACTGGATTACCAACATAGCAACCATAACCACTTCCTTCCATTAAAACCAATCCATTGGAAGCCCCAGAGTAAGCGAAATAACCCCTTCCAGGGAAAGCTGCAGAAGGAGGTGGGATATAAGAAGCTGGAGACTTTTGGAAGATCCCATGTCTCACATCCATGAAACCATATATGATCTTCAGCATCGAATTGTTGATCTATTAGTGACCAAGAGGAAGATGAGTTTTTGTGCAAAGACACAAAAAGACGTCGGAAAAACACAGAATCTAGTGTAGATTTCCATGTTTTGCTAACAGATTTGAATCTGAAGATGCTTCTCAAAGGTAACCTCGCTAGAATCTCTGTTGATAAATCCTCTGGAAGATGTTTGTTTTTGGTTGGTGTTTCCATTGGAAAGTGCTTCTCCTCAATGGATTAGGTTTTCTAGGTTCAAGAGAAATGTAGAAGAAATATACGTACATTGGTTTATATTGATAGAATAGGAAAGATGCAATATTTTCATTCCTTTTTTTTTTTTGCTAAAATATTTCTATTCCTTAAATAGCTCAATTACTTGTAGAAGAGGTACATATCTTTGTACATAATATGTCAATAATCAATAGAGGAGATATACAATATCATTTCATTAATCATATATTCGTTTTACAAAAATAAAATTGAAAATTACCTTTAAATACCTTAATCTTAAAGTACTTTACATATATGATATTTATTAGGTTTGTTCATATCTCCATCATGTTGAAGGAGAACTTTGAAAGTAGCTTGGGTAATTGTGATATGATGGGCCCATAAGTCTGCAACGCATGAATGAACATCATATTATCGATACAGTGCAGGAGAAAAACGGTTCAATTCAATGATCCTTTAATTTTTACCACAACGACGTAAGGGAAATGCGAGTACGTACCTTTTCGTTATCGTGGATTTGGCACAATGGAACAGCAAGGAGTTTGTAATTTTTAGGCACAACAAACTGTTGATTTAACGATGGCCTAACAAGAAAAATCTTTGTGCATTCCTAAACAAAACAAGATAATAGAAACAAAGCTTTAAGTATGTGAACATATTTTCACTTTTATTGGCATGGAACTAACTAACCTTTGGGTGATTCACATTTGGTGGCAAGAAAGGATACAATAATGTCTCAAAATTGGGTCTCCACCACATTCCAATGCATTCTCCTACCTAGAACAATTTGTGTCATTAGAGAGACCATTCTTTAAGCCAGTAAAGACAAGGTTCCATAAATTCCTACCTCCAAACCGACATTTTCGTTAATCGAAAGCTTCGATGCTAGTTTGCGTTCCAAACCTTCAATATCTAGTAAGTTGGAGGAGAAACTTGATTTTAGCATTGAGAATTTATGCATAAAAAAGAGGTCAAAACAAACCTGATTCAGCAGGTCTTAAACGACCACCAGGAAGCTTGAAGATGGAGTTTCTATATTGAAGAAGCAAAACATGAGGATGCTTGAACAACTCAACCTGATATGTCCCAAAATTAGATGTTATAATAAACCAATTTGCTCTGTAAAATATTTCAAAATCCCTAATTTTACCAGAAGAACAGCTTCAACGCAAGTCCTCAATCCATGAACAGCGTAACTTCAAACAAGTAAAATTTAGCTACAGATTAACACAATAAGAAAAACCCATATGATCAAAACCACACCAAAAAGAAAAAAAAAAACTGAAATTACTTGGATTTCAATCTGACGACTCGATCAGATACAATCTCGTCCTTAACAGGAAGAGCGTCTCTTGAACCGAAGTAATAGCTACTAAGCGGGTACAAATCCACCACCAACTCATCAACGAGATGGTTACTTCTCGTCGTGTTCTCTTCCATATCTGAAACTCGAGCTTCTTCACCCATACCCAAAAATAGAGAGAACTAAAGCGATTGAAAATTGAAATCAAATAACAGAGTGATCACGAAGAGAGAAGAAGGCAGAAGAGTGAAGAAGGTTCGTAGTCGAAAAGGTGACACGTGGCAACTCCAGAGAGTTCTTCTCCGCAAAACGGTGCTAATAGCTGACGCCGGCGGGAGAGTGAGACATGTTAATGAGAAAGAAGAAAGGAAAGTGAAAGATCATTCTTGGGCCTTATGAGCCTATATGATTTAAAACAAGAAAGGAAAAATCAATACTGGGCCTAATGGGCCTGTACAATTTTATACGACCTAAAACGACGTGATGTTTAATTTTCTAACTATATAACGGGACGGTGTTAGAATCAATTGTTTCAAAATTTGGTTTTTTTTTGCTTCTTGTTGTTTTTGAAAAGAATCCCTAAAAAGCAAAAGATGAAGCTCGCGGGATTGAAATCGATCGAGAACGCACATGAAGATTCCGTTTGGGCAGCGACATGGGTTCCGGCGACGGAAGATAGATCGGCGTTGCTTTTGACTGGATCTCTAGACGAGACGGTGAAGTTATGGAGACCAGACGAGCTAGATCTTGTCCGGAGTAATACCGGACACTCTTTGGGAGTAGCGGCTGTAGCGGCGCATCCTTCTGGGATAATTGCAGCATCTTCTTCGCTTGATAGCTTTGTTCGTGTGTTTGATGTTGACACTAATGCTACTATTGCTGTTTTGGAAGCTCCTCCTTCTGAGGTCTGGGGATTGCAATTTGAACCTAAGGTAATTTTACTTTTTTCGAATCTTTAGAATTGAAAGTCTCCCTTTTTAGGGGTTTTGAGGATTTGGGTTGTTTTGTTGTGTGGAAATTTGATTGCTTTCAGCGAATTTCACTTACTTCGTTGCAAACAGTTCTTCTCCTTATCTATAAGATAATGCTTAGAAAGTATTTGGAATTGTTGAGCATCGTTAGAATCTGTAGCTCTGATTAGATAGGAATTTGAGTGTCATCTACTGTTGTTCGAAATCTGTCTAGATCAACTTATGATTTTCATATTGACTTAGAACCATAGTAGTAGAATAACAGTTTATTGGTGCTTTGGTGAAACATCTTGATTTGGTTAGTGGCTTGCTTATCTTCTGTATCAGCCATGACTTTGTTTTCATTGATAATGTTGTATATTTGATTACTAATAGCTGATTACATGAAATAGAATCTGTTTGAAATCTGCTTAGGACGCAAAGTTTTTCGCCAAATTTGATTCTGTATCTAGGTGCTTTGGTGAATTGTTTGATTTAATAAGCTGTCAGCTGAACTTAATAACTGTTCGACAAAGTGAAGCCGAACTTGTGTTCACTGATATCTTTCCGGTGTTAAAACAATGATCTCTTTGATCCACTTACCTTTCTTGGCCATAGTCACTTTCGAGTAGATTACTCTAACTATCGATTTTGCGTAGATAGAACTTTATGTCAAGATACCAATCTACTGCTTAGGGATTAGTTTGCAGTGGAGTCTCTAGTTGCTTCTAAGCCTGTTTTACATAACTACAATATCACTCGTTGGAATGATTCTCTGGTGCAAGTGCTAACATATTCATTTATATGTTCCAAGGGTACACTCCTTGCTGTTGCAGGCGGAAGTAGTGCCTCAGTCAAGCTTTGGGACACTGCAAGCTGGAGATTAGTCTCAACTCTATCAGTCCCACGTCCAGAGGCATCAAAACCTTCTGATAAAACCAGCAGCAAGAAATTCGTTCTCTCAGTGGCTTGGTCTCCTAACGGAAAACGACTAGCCTGTGGTTCAATGGATGGCACGATCTGTATCTTTGATGTTGACCGATCAAAATTTCTTCACCAGCTAGAAGGTCACAACATGCCTGTAAGGTCCCTTGTGTTCTCCCCTGTAGACCCGAGAGTCCTCTATTCTGGTTCAGATGATGGGCATGTGAACATGCATGACGCAGAAGGGAAAACGCTGGTGGGGTCCATGTCAGGGCACACGAGTTGGGTGCTGAGCGTCGATGCTAGCCCAGACGGTGGAGCCATAGCAACGGGGTCAAGCGATAGAACTGTGAAGCTATGGGATCTTAAGATGAGAGCGGCGATTCAGACTATGAGCAACCACAATGACCAGGTTTGGTCTGTGGCGTTTAGACCACCTGGTGGAACTGGAGTCCGGGCTGGTCGACTCGCTAGTGTCTCTGACGACAAGAGTGTATCGCTCTATGATTATTCTTGAGAAAAACTTGTTTATTTCATTTATGCATTCTCCAAGACACATTAGTTTCCGAGGATTTTATGTAACACTAGTTGTAACAATATAATCTTCTTCTGTTTGGTATAAGATTTTGACTGGAGAGTTTAGATAAAGCACTCACATAGAATAAACAAAAAGAGAAAATGGTTCAAACTTCGCATTAGAACTTATTAGAAAACTGAGAAACAGATAAAGAACACAGAAATAAGAGCGTTAAGGAGAGTCACAAAACAAAGGTCTATAAAGTTCTGAAAAAAAAGAAAGAAAATGGTCTTGTTTCTTATGACCTAAGTGTTTTATTACTTCCTAAGTAGTTCTGGAGAACATCCATGACAGCTCCGAAATCTGCTTTCACTTCAACAGGGGGATTGGAGAATCTGCAAGCCATGTCAGGGATGGCTTTTGAGTGATAATCTATCTTAGACTGAGTAAACTTCAACCCATGAGCAGTACTCACAACCACAGTACGATCAGTCTTTGCAATCACTCCTTGCTTCCTCAGCTTGAACAGAGCAGTCAGAGCCACACCAGTATGTGGACAGATAAACATTCCTGTCGAATCCGCTTGCGCCATTGCGTCCATCAGCTCCTCCTCCGTGGCTTCTTCTACAATCCCGTCGCATTTCTGGAGAGCGTACACAGCTCTATCGATAGATACCGGATCACCGATCTGAATCGCAGAGGCAAAAGTAGTACTTGCTGTCATGGGCTTGAAGTCCTTCCAACCAGACTTGTAGTGCAAGTAAAGAGGATTAGCATTAGCTGCTTGTGCACAGACAAGCCTCGGGATCCTATCGACAAGCCCCAGTTCTTGACACATCTTGAATCCTTTGTAAAAAGCGTAGATGTTTCCAAGATTACCTCCAGGAACAATCACCCAATCAGGAACTTCCCAATCAAACTGCTGCAGTATCTCAATAGCTGCAGTTTTCTGCCCTTCTAACCTCAAACTATTCAACGAATTAGCCAAGTAAATCGGTAACTCCGCAGTGATCTCCCTAATCAGCTTCATACAACCATCGAAATCAGTGTCAATGCTAAGAACAAACGCACCGTTCGCAATCGGTTGAACAAGCTGAGCCATAGAGATCTTGTTGGCAGGTAAGAAGACAATCGATGGGATTCCAGCGGAAGCGCAATAAGCAGAGAGAGCAGCGGAAGTATCTCCAGTGGAAGCACATCCAACACCAACCACAGGTCGTTTCATCTTTCTAAGACGATTAACTTGACTAACCAAAACAGTCATACCAAGATCCTTGAAACTTCCAGTATGACTAATCCCACAGTGTTTCACCCACAGATCATTCATATCTAAAAACTTTTTACCAAACCTCTCAGCCCAGAACAAATTCGAGTTACCTTCAAAAGCAGAAACGATATCATCGTCATCGATCTCAGGAAGAACCCACTCTTTCTTCGACCATACACCGGATCCATACGGCCATGTGGATTTACCGACTCGAGAATCGAAGAGATCTCGCCAATAAGCACCATCGAATCGCTTCAAAGCTTCCATATCGTGTTCTACATCAAGCAAACCACCAGAGCGGCTACGGTACACGATCTCATCGAGAGAGTAAGACTCGTTGGATCCAGGTGCTGCATTGAAAGGAACATACCTAGCGGAAAACGGATTCACGGCGGTGGAACGTTGGCGACGAGCCTCATCACGAATGTTATCCTCGGTACGTTGGCGAGGCTTGACGGCAGTCTCGATCGGAGTGTTGGAGGAGTTACCGTTTGCATCGGCGGTACAGGAGACGACGATAGGACGGTGGCGGAGGAGAGAGGCGGAGTGGTGGCGGCGGATTGGGTGTTGTTTAGGGTTTAGGGAGGATAGAGAGGCATTGAAGAGACAAGAGGAAGCCATTTTTTTAGAGAGAGTGAGAACTAGTGAGATGCGGCTGAGAGGATTTTGAGAGAGAATGAGAAGACTAAAATGAGATTGATTAAATCGGTTTCTATTTAACCGGAAAATGTTTTGAACCAGGGATTCGGTTTAGGCTTTTAGGTATCCAGATTCCAGATAGTATATGACGTTGAGATCCTTTTCTAGATTTGCCACGTTTGTTTTTATCAGGTTAATCAAGTACATATAAGAAGCTAGATACACTTTGACCAAAAAGAAAAAAAGCTCAATTTTCACAAGTCACGTTTGAGATAGGAACCACCACCAATCCATATTCAATTTTTGATGTAACACAATGATTTATACCAACATGTCGCTGCGATTTGGAGTCAACAATCTCAACCCCCATATATTATAGTCCACAGTGATTGAAAACACTGCATATGATATGATTATACTTGAAATCAAGTAATCAACATGGTGAATACTCTAGTAGCCTATATTTACTTGGTTTGAAATGGAAGGAAGTCTTTTAGAAACAAACAATTATCTCTCAGAATTATGTATATGTATCGGACTAATTATCACAGACTCGCAATTATTTAACAAGAGGAACGAGAAAGAAACGAGGGATATATATATATATATATCAAACATGGACTTACTCAACTCCTCTAAAACTACACTAGCGATAAAACAAGTCAGCCAAAGTACTTGAACCAATAAAACATCTCTGTACAAAAGGGAACTAAACAGGCGGTATGTTTGAGAAGGAGAAACCTTTGTATCCTTTGTAAGCGTAATACGCGATCCGTGTATAGTAAAACCCGGGGATAAACAGAAGACACCCGAGAATGATGAAGAAAATCCCTGGTTATCAACATTAAAGAAACACAGTTAAATAGAGAATGGATCATTCATCATTACGTGAACTCATGCCCAAACCACATATGAAAAAAAAATGATAGGTTATTGATGCAAAAAACGAGAAAGAAAGCAAATCAAATCAAGTTTAGTGTGAAGCAAGATGCATATCGATGACCTTGTAGAGTTATAGGCCAGCTGCAGAAGAACAAAACAACAAATTCAAAGTAAATCTCTGGTCTGTGTTACAGGTTTTTAAGATGGTTGAGATAAGCACTTGTTAATTTGGAACTCATTTCAGAACGAAATTTAAGGACTACTGAAAATTCTGCACATCACATCTTCCAAATAAGAGAAGCTCAGAATGTAATAGATTTGCAGAAGATAAACACTTGTTAATTTGGAAATTATCTGTAAGAGTTTCCATATATATATATATATATATCTCTGGATCTTCCCTAAATTTCCAGAAAACAGAAAGCACAAGGCCAACATGAAACTAAATTACACAGCACTAGCTAACCAGAGCACTTGCAATCGATCTTATAATCACCTAATTTCTGATAGAACTTGCTCAAATCCAAATATTTCCTAAAACAATAATCGATTATTTCTTCCTAAATCACTCGAATTAGAGGAACACAAGCATGAAAAAGTCACCCAGAATCTCACGAATTTCTTTTGTATTGAATAAAACAAGCTTGGGGGAACAAGAAAATGGAGTGCAAGGGAGAATTAGTAGAAGAAATCGCACCGTGGCCTCGATCACCGCCGACTCGGTTGTACGCCATGAAGAAGCCGGAGACGATTCCTAGGGTTCCAAACACGAGTAAAGCCACCGCGAGTGCGATCTCCTTCACCGGAGGTCTGTTATTCACGGTGTATGAACTCTCAATCATGATGTCCTCGTCCGTAATCGAGAACGCATGGTCCACGTACGCCATTTACACAGCTCTGGATCAAGATCGATCTAGAAGAAACCTGAATGATGTTGTATCAGATTTTGTTGCGTGAAAATCGAAAGGAATGAAATTGAACTGTTCCTTTTAGGTCTTTGAGTCTCGTGTGACCAAGACGAATCGTTTGGTGCAATTTCCTTTTGTCGTGAAATCTACTCAACGTACAAAAATCGTGCCGGATCTTTTATCTAGAAGCAAACTACACGTCGTTTCATTGTTTCTTTTTGTAAGAAAACAGCAGACCGTGCGAAGTTATTTTCACAACACCTGAAAAGAGGAATCCAAAAGAGAGAGAAGTCTAATGTGAAAACGTTTTCTTAGAGTTAGAAGACAAATTTAGATCAAAAAAAAAAAAAAAAGAGTTAGAAGACAAAATGCTTCAATACAAGTATACAACCAACATCATACTGGTGTTTAATTAATATTTGGAATAGACTTCAAAAAGATGGGGCCAAAAAAAATTCAATAGTTCTTTTGATGATGAACCAAACCATTAGGTATTTACAATTTCAAGAGATTCAGGTCTAGAAACCGAACAATATATATCATAGAGATTTGTTGGGAGGATAGAGTTTCCAGAGAGCAACAGTTGCATCCTCAGATGCAGAGGCCATTAGCTCACAGTCTGGAGAGTAGGACACAGCGTTGCACTGCGCACACAAACACATGAAAACATAAAATACAATGATTCAAGAACAATATTTGTCTTCAGTTAATAAAAGAGAGGAGTAGAATACAAAGTTTGAGAAACATTTATTTACCGTTGCACGGTGGTACTTTAATATCGCGAGAGCATTTCCTTTGCGGTAGTTGTAGACCCTTACTCTGTTTTCCATATGTAACAAAATAGGTATATTGGCAAAACTAGTCGAAAGATCGATAAAAAGCGTTTAGGGAAAGGAAAAGAATGATTTCACATGCATCAACACTTTTTTTTACATTTATTGTTACATGTGAACGAAAGGTTAGTCTCAGAGCAAACATATATCCATAATATCAAACTGAGTTTAGATATGAAAAAGTGGATGCTAACCTGTGGTCCCAACCAGCCGTGGCAGCGATTTTCCCATCGGGTCGGATTGAGGTACCTGATACGCCTGGCCTTTCTAAAGTAATCTCTTTCCTCAATGTACAAGAACCCTAAAAACACATAACAAAACATTCATGGAATTCATAATCAGACTATAGCTTTACAGCGATCACACAAGTGTATCTTCTCCTTACAGTTGAATGGTTGAGATTATACATCACAATTTTGTCATCTGCCCCTCCTGAGATACCTCCATCACATGATGATGCAACGCAAAGACTTAAAACTGCACAAAGAAGACACAAATAGATAATGTTAAAAATTCAAAGAGCTATAACAAAAAATATAAGAAAATTCTGCGGATGGGAACAGAACCTGGCTCTGAATGAAACTTCACACTAGTTAGAGGAATCTTAGCATTGCGTATATCCCAAAGTAGCATCGAACCATCCTCATAACTGCACAGGTTGCAATAAAACCAACCATAATAAAACAAAGTATGCAAATCTAGATTTTTTGTCTTTCTTGATCAATGGGAAACAGCTTTAGAAAAGAGAGCATACCCAGCTAGGACATTTAAGAAACCCTGTGATTCAGGTGGGCAAAATAATTGAACAGCCATACACATTCCTGCAAATATCAAACGTTAACTGATGAAGGTATTCTAGTTTGCACAATTTTATTGATGGGAAAAACATCAATGTTACAAGAAATGTACATGTAAAGGGTCGCATAGAAAGAGCAGTATGAGCTTACCTCTTTTTTTGGTGGAAGCATCGGGAGATTCATCAGGGCAAGATTGAGGAAGCTGTATGATCCTGTCTCCGGTATTGAGATCCCAAATCTCTACCTTTACCGAAATTCCAAATCAGAAGAATGAAAACAGGAAATTAACAGCCAAAATAGCGAGAAGAAATCAAGAAACAATGCAATGGGTTTTTGTCCAGAACAAAGAATAATATGGATTTAAAGTCACCTCATTAGGTTGCTCCCCTGCTACTGCTACATAAGTGGTACCCTCGGCATGATCTCCATCTGTTATTGCCAAGTTCTTAGTAAATCTTAGGTATGATGAGATCACAGGAAGATAAACATCCTTTTTCTTTGCGATATCAAATTCATGGAGAACAGCTAACGATTTAACATTTTAACATTGACAAACTGCACATAATCAGTTCAGTCGATACCATGATAAACACACAATATTCTAGACAACCCAAGTAAAGCATACCTTGAAGCAAACCAGAATCCTCCACAGATCCTTCACTATCATCTGTACATTGAACTTTACGCATGTCTCCAGCATCCTGCTCATCACAATTCGTTGGCTGCCTTTCAGCTTCTTTCACAGAAGTCTTAGGCTTCTTAACAAGAGAGAACTTGCAAAAATGATAGGCGCTAGTATTGAGTATTAGTAATGGATCCCTGCCAAACATGTCAAGAGAATCAGTGATTATAGTTCCATAGCAACGATGCATAAACCGTTTAAAAAAAGGAAAACAATATCCACCTTGAGAGACCACCATCATCAATATCCCAACACTTGACAGTTCCATCTCTGCCCTGACTATAACCATAAGCGTAAAGAGGTTCAAGTTTTCCGGAAATAAATCGATTAAGTAAGCACGATGGTTTACATTTACCTGATAATCTTGTTCTCTCCTAACCAAGGACTAGCTGCTACAGCTAAAACCCCATTTGCTCTACTATGAGCCCTACATAACCGTAACAAAACAATGAGTACTACTTCATTATATAAGAAAATGCACAAGGAATCCAAAGCCAAAAATCACAAACCAGGCAGAAGAAACTGTACGATGCTGAATAGTATCCCAAATCCTCAACTCTCCATCAGCAGAACTGGAGAAAAGAATCTTCAATTTGCACCAAATTATCAAAAATAACACAATAAAATATTCCAACATTCTCACACAAGTGAAGGAAAAGACTAAATGTACCCAGTGAAAAGCAGAGATTTCGATGGATGAAACGAAACATCCATAACAGAGTGACGGTGTCCTCTAAGCACAGCCACCGGATCAGGCGGTGGTCTCTTGCTCATCTCCGTTTTAGCCTCTACTCAACAAACCCAATCCCTCCCTTGGAAAATAGTTGATGATCCAAAGCTCGAGAAAATGAAACGAAACTATTTTCTTTTAGGTCTTATGATGGAGAAGACGATTAGTTTTTACCTGCCGGATTCACTTTCTAGAAGACAACTACGCGTTGTTCATTTATCTGAAAACGGCAAAACGTGCGAGTCTATTTTCACGAGATTTCATTTAATATCCGAGTTTCCAAACAAAGCCAATTCCTAAACTCGAGAGAGAGAGAGAGAGTTACTCTGCAGATCGGAGGAAATGGCTCCGAGATCCGATTCACAAACCCTAGCCACCGGCTCCGGCGCTGGATCCGACACGACTAGCGAATCCTCGATGGATCCGATCTTCCAGATCCTCCGTATTGTCCCATTCTCTTTCCTCAGGCCACCGCGTCTTCGTCTCAAGCTTCCTTCGTTCACGCTCCCTTCTCCGATGACTGTATTCTCTATGATTCTCCTCACCTACTTCCTAGTCGTCTCCGGCTTCGTCTACGACGTGATTGTTGAGCCTCCAGGTATCGGATCAACACAGGATCCAATCACCGGGGCAATAAGGCCCGTCGTGTTCATGTCGGGTCGGGTTAATGGTCAGTATATCATTGAAGGTCTTTCTTCGGGATTCATGTTTGTTCTTGGTGGAATTGGGATTATAATGCTTGATCTTGCGTTGGATAAGAATCGAGCTAAGAGTGTTAAAGCATCTTATGCTACTGCTGGAATTTCTTCTATTGTCATTGCTTATGTTATGAGTATGCTTTTTATTCGTATCAAGATCCCTGGTTATCTTCATTAGGGTTATTTCTGTAATTGAATCTTCCATGTCGAAGCTTATGTTGCTTATTGAAACTAGATTCTACTTTGTTTTGTTTGATAATGGAGATTTCAGCTTTGAATGTTAGCATGTCAACAATGATGTTTTCAGAATCTGCTTCTGGGTTCAGATAGATAACGAGAAATACATTACAACACAAACAATAAAGTAGAGATTTTGAGTTTCTTGGATTGTGCTTCAAACTTCAGATGCATGATTCTTCTAATGGATTGATGAATGATGAGAGAGTATGTGATTCTTGAGTTTGTATATAACCAAAGAGTAAACCTCCCATATGGGTAATAAAAAACCCGGAATGAATCAGCCTGAAACCGTTGTTTTGTATCTCTTACCAGCAAAAATCTTTAACTTTTCACAAATGTTTAAAAGTATCATGGATGAGACTAGAGCTTACGAAAGGAGAGACTGTTATTTAATATTTTTAAGCACATGATTTACATTTACAATAAGAAGTTTGAAATCTGAATGTTGTGTAATTTACATACATTTAGTGATGACTTAAGTAAATGGTTGATAGATTGAGTTGTCTGCATTATTATTATCTGCTGAAATAGGTTCTTGGAGAAAAAAGACTTCGAGGTGAGCACGTTACAGGAAACCTAGTAGAAGCTAAGACATCAATATGACGGTACTCGGGCATCAGAAGCCCTTCCCTCTCTTCCCTTGTCCATGCCCTTGCTCTGCCATTGAATGTCCCGTACTTAACCAATTTACGGAATCCCCATGACTTCTTCTTTGTCGCGGTGTTCACCAGTTTACCATTCATCTTCTGGCTTAGATACTCTCTCACCGCGTGCAAGCTCTGCTCCACAACCTCAATGGGTGGGGAAACTAGAGGGTTTCCTTCCGCGCTGAGCTTCCTCAACCGCCTCATGCATCCAATGGACTCAGGCAACATTGTAATCTTGTTGTAGCTTATATCAAGCTCGAGGAGGTTCATGAGAAGACCGATAGATGATGGGAGAGCAGTTAGATACTGGAAATTCTGACTGACATTGAGGATCTCGAGGTTGGTGAGGTTCTCGAGGTCTTCAGGGAGGATCATAAGGCAATTGAGACGAGCATCTAGGACACGGAGGGAAGTGAGGCAGGTGACTGAGGTTGGTAGGCTAATAAGCTTGTTTGAGTTGACACAGAGCTTCCTCAAATTGTTTAGCTCCAACCCAATGGAGTCTGGTAATCTAACCAGCTCGTTGAAGTTGGCGTTTAGCTCTTCGAGTGACCTGAGAAAATCCAAAACAAAGGAATCAAGTCATCATGTATGATTGGTTTTGTTTAGATTTAAGAGTTTCTTATGTGAATCTTTGATGTGTTAACCTGCAATTTTGAATAGTTTTGGGGAGGGAAACAAGAAAGTTGCCAGAGACATTAAGGATCTTGAGCTTAGAGAGACAACCAATGGAGTTTGGAAGAACTTTGATTTGGTTTGAGTGAATATCTAATGCTATCAAGTTCAACAATCTCGCTGTTACAGATTCGGGTATTTTCTGTTATCAAAATTACAAACAAAAAAACATTAGAAACCAAGATTAATGCACATAATTGATGTGTATGTGTAAGTATTATTAACCTTGATATGATTGTTAGAGAGATCAAGTTTGCAAATGTTTGCCAAATTAAGAGAAGGATTTGAGAGAGATTGTAATGCCATGCCACTCAAATTCACAACCTCTAATCTCTCTTCCTCATTGTTGTACGATGGTGACTTTGGTGATGATGGTGGTGATTGGCTCAAATCCATCATCATCATTGTCAACATGTGATCTTTTTGTCCATGTAGTTGCTGATACTGATATGCGTTTTCGCATATCATCGTTTATATGTGTTTGTATGTATGTATGTGCATATAAGTTTGAAATGAATTTGTTTCTTGAGGAAGATGATAATGGTGAAAATGCTAATGGAATGAGTGATTCTTCTGCTATATAGACAAAGAAACTAAGGGGATTTGTATGGACGAGAAGGTTTGGTGGACTTTCGAAGGAGAAGGTTTGGTGGAATTTTGAAGGAGAAACTTTTTGGTGGAAATTAAGGAATTTTAAGGGAGGTGATTAGTTATTTAGCAGAGAGTTATGCGTAGCCAAGTTTTTTCTTGACATATTTTATTTAAAGAAAATGGTAAGCTACCAGCAGATCAATCTCACAAGTCAAATAATAAAATTGTAAATAAAATTAAAGAACACTGCGCATAAACTTATGTATAAATACAAAATTTCACCGAATCTATGATGATAAACTTATTATCTTAGATTTCTCAAAAAACAAAAAAAAAGTAGATGAATGAATAACTCTATTGATTAAGCTTGTAATTGTACATGATGAGTTCAGTCTAAAATTATGATGATATTTTGTTCAAATCTATGGAAAGAAACTTATGATCTTATATTTTAATGTTGACAAATTGCAACGAAGTTTGAAACCATGATCAAAACACAATTTCTAGACACAAAATCTAGATAGCTCAAGTATAACATACCTTGAAACAAACCAAAATCCTCAACATATCATTCACTATGTTATTGAACACTAAGCATCTAATAAACATATCGATGAATCAATTAAAACATATACATTGCAATGGCAAAAATCATCCTCTCAAAATCTTAGAAGTAACAATACCAAAAGATGGCAACTATAATATCTCAACATAATTCTGATTAAAGAAAAAAAACTATAAAGAGAAATATTATAGATTTTCTTAACATAGCCAAGCAGAAATATAATAACATGATCGAATAAACACTCCCGTAAAAGTCTATCAACCATTTCTTTTTTCTTCTCATACGGTTTATGTGGTTCTCCTAATTGAATTACGCTTGGAAAATCGACACATTAAATCGTTATCTTTTCAACATGATAAAAGATAAAGTTGTTGGATATAAAGTTCTTGATTTATTGAAATAAACTGAAGATTAAAATGATCTACAATATAGTGGTATTTCCCCACATAATACATGCTCTTGACTTTTCTCAGAGAACTAAAGATATTAGGGAGAGAAATAATTTTCATTTTGAAAAAAAAATTGAACTAACGATTTTTAAAGTCATAACAAATAGAGCTTTTAAATGAGGATCTTCATCGATCTCATTGATGACTAAACGTTTGTTTTTTCCGACAAACTGTTTTGACGACATGATTTCTCAAAATCGATTTAAATTGAAACCAAAATGACGTTGAATCAGATTTTGTTGTGTTAAAGGAAATCGAAAGCTTGAGGAATAAAATCAAATTGTTCGATTTAGGTTTTTGTGATGGACTGCAATTTATGTTAGAAGCAAACTACATATCGTTTTAGTTTGTTTTTTCAAAACGCCAGAATATGTGAAATCTCATGAGTTATAAGTAAAAAACAAATGTTTGTTTTCTGATTTTAATGTGAATTGGTATCGCCGTCGGTGAAGTGATTAGGATACAAAAAGCTATATTTCATGTCTGATTTTTTATCGTAAGGTAAATAAAAAATTATAGATTTTATATTTACATATTAGACCTTATTCAATAAAACAAAAAATTCCCAACAATTAACGTAATAATTTTATTATACTAATCATTATTATTGGTCTAGTTTTTAGTCAAATTGTCCTTTGAAAAATTTGATAATATTTCACTGATATACAAAAAAAATTCAAATCACGGTAGACCTTAAGAAAAAATTTCGCATCAAACGTCTCTCTCATTTGGATTGTACTTTAACGTGTTTTAAAATAGTTTTGTATGTTTTAGCGTTTTGAAAAAAAAATTATAGATAGTTTGCTTATAGATGATATATTCGACATGATTTTGTATGCTGAGTAAATCTCATGAAAAAGATTGGATATTACATTTAACATTTACAAATTGTACAAGATTAGTTCAGTTTTACTAAAAAAATATGATCAAAACTACACAATTTTAACATTACAAACAGCAACAATCAACCGCGAAATCCAAGCAGCAGCAACAATTAGCCGCGAAATCCAAGATGGTTATCTTGCAATCATTTTCAGATTGATGAAGAAATATGAGAACCTCAAGTTTCGTAGTGATTTCGACATGGAACATTACTTGCCTAATATCTTGAGTTGCCTGAGAAGGGTCGATCATCAAGTAATACTAATATTTGATTTATTGAAAGAAACCAAGAATTCCTTGACACCAACCACTTCTTCATCTTCTATCACGCTGACAAAAGAACCATCATTTGCGATGGCGGTTGTCCGAACATCATTCAACTAGGATTACCACCTAAAGAATTTGAGAGGAAAAATGAGGTAGCTGATCGTTTTCTACAAGAGTGTCTTTTGGAACATGTTATCTAGTGTACTCCTCTTGGCTCGATCCTCTTAATCACGGCAGATAAGAATTTTGCAATCGTTTGCAAAATGATGACGAGACATCGTTATACCATATTTCATGCCAAAGGGGAATTCCCTAGTTCTGCATTGCAATCTGCATCAACTAATACATGGTTATGGGTACCCATGCATGAAGATGGAAACAAAGACTCGTGCTACCCCTCTTCTACTACTTAGTTTTGTTAGGAAAGTCTAACATGGTGTATTGGATGTGGAATTTTAAATGATTTGGTGGAGTTTCTAAAATCATATGTTATTCAACTAATGATTTAAAAATCCATTTTCAAATCCTATGTTATTAAACATGAAATTTATGTAAAAATCATCAAACAATATACAATCCTTTGTTATTCAGCTTATGATTTCTTAAACTCATATCAAATCTCTTTTTATTCAAAAGTTAACAATCATTGAAAAAACAAGATTTTATGAGATTTGAAATTAATTTTTAGTTATAAATTAGGCTACAAAAATGACACATGTAGAAATGTGGTTTGAACAAAACATCTAGAAAAAACTATCTTTCATCATATCTTTTGTTTTCCTTTTGTTTTCCTTTTGTTTTTCTTTTTCTTGTTCGTCTTCCAAAACAATGGTGATGGTTGAAAACTTCTTCTTCTCTTATTGTTTTATGAAAATGATGATGATGATTGAAAATGATGTTACATGTAGGGAAACAATGGTGTTTTTTCTCTTGCTTTTGATGTTTTTTTCCTTTTATTTTTGTTTTCATTTTTGGTTTATTTGAATGAAAAAAAAAATCAAATTCCTACAAATCTTCTCAAATTTAAAAACAAATCACACTAATACACACCAAATCACACTAACATGGTTTTATATTTTTAATTATTTAAAACCTAAAATCACCACACATCTTCAAAATCCACATAAATCCTAACAAATCAGAAACTCCATCAAATCTTTTAAAATTCCACATCTAATACACTTCTTGTTTACCATATCAATTTTTTGTTCTATGATAATCTTGCTGTTGGTCTATGATATTTAAAGGAGTTAAGAGTTAACTCTAATTACTATTATTAAACATATTCTAAGCTAGAATATGGGTTTAATGTGTCATTCATCTTGCATTTCTAGTATTCAAAGTTAGCAAAATAACCATGGTTAATAGTACGTGATGTAGTATAACGGATTTTTTTTCTATATTTTATATATATTCTTAGATAGATTACATGAACGGTATAGAAATGTAGAAGTGGGTTCACCAATTTAGAATAATGGTTTTAACATTTTAGGTTAAATAAACTTTAGTCATATACTCATATATATATATTATATATTACATATATATAATATATACTTCCCTTTCTTTTTTCTTTTTAGTCAAATACATTGTTTTTTGAAGGAACAAAAATAAAACGAAAATAACACTCAATACTAAAATTATAAAGAAAGAAAATAACACTCACTTTGTAAATGTCACAGAGTACAAATTGTTCTACGCTAGCGACAAATCCTGACAATCGAGTACTCATTCAGTACGTAAGCAAAACTAACATCATGTGGACGATGACTATAGAAATCAATTATTTACGTAAGAAGTACTTTCGTTTGAACAAAAAAAAAGCAATACTTTCATATGCCCTATATATACACTAGTAGATAGAAACCCTTTGCTCTACCATAACAACTCATTCCTCTACCATACCATGGCCTCCCTTTCCTTTCCCGTAGAATCCCAGCCAATCCAAATATTCCGTGGACAACCGCGACGCCACCACTCCAGAGACTACTTGAAGGTAAGTTTTCTTTCTGCCTCTTCATACCATATTGAAGACTTATGATTTTAAATTGTCATCGGGAATTTAAGTTCAAACTAATTTCTATATAAATAATACAAACTGAGAATACAAAAAAGTTTTAGATTTTTTTTTGTCACTAAAATAATAAACTAGATTAATAAAGTTTTAGATTTTATTATTCGTTGCTCTATAGATTTCGCATCAAACGTCTCTCTCATTTGGATTGTACTTTAACGTGTTTTAAAATAGTTTTGTATGTTTTAGCGTTTTGAAAAAAAAAAATGATAGATAGTTTGCTTATAGATGATATATTCGACATGATTTTGTATACTGAGTAAATCTCATGAAAAAAGATTGGATATTACATTTTAACATTTGACAAATTGTACAAGATTAGTTCAGTTTTACTAAAAATATGATCAAAACTACACAATTTTAACATTAGAAGCAGCAACAATCAACCGTGAAATCCAAGCATCATCAACAATCAGCCGCAAAGTCCAAGATAGTTATCTTGCAATCATTTTCGGATTGATGAAGAAATATGAGAACCTCAAGTTTCGTAGTGATTTCGACATGGAACTCCATCAAATCGTTTAAAATTCTACATCTAATATCTTTGTACTTTTTTTTTCTAATTTGTAGTATTTGAAATCTTCTTCTGGTATTGTTACATTTATGATATTGTTTGATACATTATGTTTTGCTCAGCGCATACCTTAAGAAGTTTGATCATTTTCTACTTGACATAGCTTTAGAACATTTGAGTAATAATTATTCAGATGAGATATGCCTTTCTTGATTAGGACACAAAAACCTAAATTTTGTTTCCTGATTTGAATGAAAAAAATGCATAACAATCGAATATGTGATTAGGATAAAGAAAAACTAATTAAATTTCATATTTGAATTTTTGTATTAAGTTATAAAATAATAAATTATGTGTTCAATAAAATGAATTATTTCCAATGTAAAAGATGAGATGATGATGGTCACGACGGCGACGGTACCGGAGTTTCTGACACCGACGACGCTAAAATCCACCATTAGATTCATCAATTCTCATCGTCAATTCTTCGGGAGAAGATTTCTCGATCCGATTCCGAACTCTTCAAGCAGAATCTTCGCCGTTTCTGAAATCAGTAAGCTCGTGACGGAGTTTGACCCGGAGATTCCGTTGGAGAGAGCATCAACTCCTCCGAGCTCGTGGTACACTGATCCCCGATTCTACAGCTTCGAGCTCGATCGAGTCTTCTATGGAGGATGGCAAGTCGTAGGTTAGGGGAAAATCCACACTCACTCACTTGTACCAAAACTTGTTTCTAAAGTGTTGACTGCTTCTTACTTTGTCAGGATTCTCTGAGCAGATTAAGGATAATCGCGACTTTTTCACAGGGAGGTAATCATATTGCAACGAAACTCTCATTTTCTAAGTTTTTGTTCAACGTGTATGAGAATTCTGTAACATTGGTTGCAGACTTGGGGATGTAGAATTTGTGGTGTGTAGAGATGATAATGGAATGATTCATGCTTTTCACAATGTATGCTCTCACCATGCCTCTATTTTGGCATCTGGAAATGGGAAAAAGTCTTGCTTTGTTTGCCCTTATCATGTAAGATTCCAACCTGTTAACTCAGATGATTATGCGGTGAATGGATACGGTTTTGAGTCATATTATCTCATTGTTTGTGACAGGGATGGACGTATAGCTTGAGTGGATCTCTTGTCAAAGCTACTAGAATGACTGGGATAGAGAACTTTGCTTTAAATGTGTGTCATGTTGTTGTGAATAAGTGTGTGTTCTCTCACTTTTGTTATTTTGAAACAAGAGGATCTTAATTCTTGCACTTGGTTGTTTGAGGAAATTTATAGGAAATGGGACTCAAACCTCTAAGAGTGGCTGCCTGGGGACCTTTTGTTCTCCTCAAAATGACTAAAACACCACTGAGTCAAGAGGAAGTCGAGACCGACGGCGTAGTGGAAACAGAATGGCTTGGTACTTCTGCGGGAAGGTTGAGCCAAGGTGGAGTTGATTCCCAGCTTAGTTTCATATGCAGACGCGAATACACCATTGATTGTAATTGGAAGGTGAAATCTTGTTCTGAGTATACTCTTTTTAAAAATTAACAGAACTCCGAAGATTGATGATGGATTTTTGAAAACTTTTGCAGGTGTTCTGTGATAACTACTTAGATGGTGGTTACCATGTACCTTATGCACATAAAGGTCTGATGTCAGGCCTCAATCTCGAAAGCTATTCTACAACGGTATTTACCTTTTGCTGCCTCTGAGCTATGGCCAAACTCTGACTTTCAACACAGGATTCTAATATGTAGTTAGTTTCTTCATGTGATGAACTTTCTGTTTTAAGATATCAGATATTCGAAAGGGTTAGTATTCAAGAATGTGGAGGTAATTCCAAGGCTGGTGAAGAAGGTGGTTTCGATAGGCTTGGATCTCGAGCTCTGTACGCTTTCGTCTACCCAAATTTCATGATAAATAGGTAACAGACATCTAGTCCATTGCTCAGCTTGTTAAACTAGTTTTGATTCATCGTTCAATGACTTGACTCAACTCACTCTCTGCATGGATGATCTTTCAAAGGTATGGACCTTGGATGGACACAAATCTAGTGATACCTTTAGGATCACGAAAATGCAAAGTAGTCTTCGACTATTTTCTTGATCCTTGTTTAAAGGTAAAACAAACCAACAACATACATAAACATATATAGCCTGGCCCTGTATAGAAAATTTTGAAAATAGTCGTTTGGCTTTAGGATGATGAAGCTTTTATCAAGAGAAGTTTGGAAGAAAGCGAGAGAGTTCAGGTACGAGAATGAATGATCTTGTTATATATATACCTAATTGAGTTTATGGAATGTGTAAGTTTGGTGAATATAGATGGAAGATGTTGTGTTGTGTGAGAGTGTACAAAGGGGTCTTGAATCGGTGGCTTATGACAAAGGAAGATATGCTCTTGTGGAGAAAGCAATGCACCATTTCCATTGCCTGCTACATCAGAATCTCAAACTCTGAAACTGTCTATACCTAATTGTAGGATAAATGATCATTTTTAGTTTGTGTATGTGAATATTCTAACAAAGACTAGCCGTGGGCTTTATTGTTGTATTTTGATTTTTGGATTATGCTGGTTCTAGTTTGGTTTATAGTTTGGTTAAGCAAGTTCAGCTAGAGATCGTTCAGTTTGGATTAGTCTAGGACTTTGGACATTTGATGTAAAAGCATCTTAACAAAGATAGGTAAATTCTGCATATGTTTGATATAAACCAAATCAAGAAATGGAATACAATAACAAAGTACAAAGTGACAATATGTTTTGTCTTGAATATCAAGCATTTTGTGAGAGTAGAGCTCTTAGAAGAGTGTTCCTTGGATGATAGGAAAGAAGAGTTTGTATGGGCAAAGTAACTCGGATTATGCAAGACTTAATAAAAATTTAGCTTGTTCATTAGAAATTGCAAAAGAAGATGGCATTGGACGATAAAAAGAAATTGGGAGCATAGGCGCATTGTAAAATCAAAAAGATAGGTCTAATATTATACTCACAACATAAAATCATATAGCTAAAGTAGCCATCCGGGGCACGGAACATTGAAAGGTACAGTCATCGCAAAGTCTTGTGAGCTTCTTCTTAGGTCCATAGCCGCATGTGCGCTTATGTGTGTCGCATGGAAAATTATGTACATGGAGAAAAATTAGACAAGCTTAAGTAAAATAATCTCTGTGCTAAAAACTCGTCTGCGTCGTCTATAAAATAATCTATGTGCTAAACAAACATCTCATCCAACGATTGAAAATAAAAATCTATCCAAGGGTCAAGATTAATAATTCACCGTCTAAATTTAATATATATATATATATATAAATAAAGATAGATGTTAAAAATAAAAAAATCTAGCCCTAGATTTTACATCAGCCGTTGTAAATCTCAGCCATGGATCAACCTCACGATGATGATTGTTTTCCGGTTAACGTATACAAAGGTAACATCTCTCTCTCTCTCTCTCTGACTATCTAGTGGTCTGATCGATCTAATCGTTGTTCTGATTTATTAATTTTTGTCTGATAATTGTTTACTCGCAGACGAAAGCGTAGGTGTGTTTTGGAACATGGAGGATTATCCAGTACCTGATGGTCTGGATCCTAGTACGATTTATGATAATATCAAAGATACTCTTGAAAGTGATAGTTTTGGAGGGGAGGTATCAATCCTTGCTTACGTTGATAAGAATAAATTCTCCGATGAATTGCGAGATCAATATCAGAATGTAGGAATCAACACTGATTTCATACCAGAAGGGATTAAACATGCGAAATTTATTTCGTTGCTACTGGACGTTTTATGTTGGAAACTGAAGAATCCGGCACCATCAAACTTGATAATACTCTCCAAAGACATGGTTGAGGACAAGATCTTTCATTTGGAAGCAATGTATTCTTATGGTTACAATGTTATGTTATCAGATACTGAACCAGGTTGGGGACTTCCTGATGGAGTCTCAGACTGGCTCATCTCAAGCCTAACAGATGATGGAGGAAGCTCTAGCGCCGGATCATCTCCAGCTCATGAAGATGAATCTGATGACTGATTCTGTGTTTGAACATATATATATATATATCTGATGACTTTTGGATTTGATGAGTTTTATATTGTCTAAAACTGTTCTCTGATGAACATGCATCAGTTAGATATTGTGATATTTGTTTGCCTTTGTGTTTGAATGGGGTTTATAATATTTTTTTTAGCCAGAGATCGTGTGTGACTTGACTAGGGACACATTTAGTTTGGATTAGTCTAGACTTTGGACATTTGATGTACAAGCAACTAAACCATTGATGTACAAGCAACTAAACCATTATAGCAGTGCATGTTGATGATTTGAAAATCACTAGAACTCTTAAAAGATTTATATATCATGGAATATATAAGATATGATTTGGGAAAATATTTTAGAAGGCAAAAGTTATTTTTAGATATTTCAAATTAATCATTTAGTGAAAGAGATATCATATTATCTTAGAAGATCGTTGTAGGATTTTATTGAAAAACGCTTTTATATGTTTGGTCTTGAAGTACCATACATGAAATGCGATTATAGCAATTTAGTATTTTATTTCATGATTGAAATAATATGTTTTGTATATCAAGAAGAGCATGGACAAAATATACAAAGACAAATGTTTAAAAGTTTGTACATGAAAGATATTTACGCTTGAAGTCTAAATGAACGAGATATGATCTTTTATGAGAATTGATACTATGGACCAGGAGTCTAAATGACAAGAATACAAGTTTGTTCACTAAATATATGCTTACTAGATTTGGATTTTAATATACTTAAATAAGTATTTCATAGCATCGACCTGGTCACCGTCATCTGCATTATGGTGTCGAAATTATTAATAGTACAGTACGACAATGAAATATATTGTAGCAAATGGAATAGTTACTTACCATCTCTTTCTGGTAGTTATTGGTATATCATAGTCGCACTGACTTTGTTTACCTATAAAACATCCTATATATTTGTTAGAGGTAGGCGTGGGCATCCGGGTACCCAATCGGGTTTCGGGTTGGGTACTTCGGGTATCGGGTTTTCGGATTTCTGAATACAAAACCCATACGAGTTATATAAAAATACGGGTTGGATATTTTCGGGTTCGGGCGGGTTTCGGGTTTGTCATCAAAAACCGAAATTAACCCAATCAAATATGTAAATTCAAAAGCAATGTGGCAATTAACTCTAAGTTACAAATTGACAAACAAGATAATGTCTAAAACAACGTTTAAATCAAACCAAGACTTCAAATCTATACATAAACAACCACATAAACAAAAGCAACGTATTGTCTAAAACCAAATCAAGACTTCAAATATATAATGAAACTAAAATGCAAACTGGAATTTTAAAAGATAACTTTTTCTTGTGATTCTCCATCCTTCCTTGTCCATTCTTGATTCCTCCTATGATAAGTAAAAATCAAGTAACAAATAGAGATTAGATAATGATTATACAAGTTCATGTTTATAAATCCAAAACATATTAAACGATTGTTGTATTAGCAAGTGGTAATATTAATAATCAATCAATTTGGATAACATGCCTTTTTAAAAAAAAGTACTGATCTTTTTACTAAAATTACTAAACAAATATATTGTGAAAAGTTTACGGTTTATCATCACCATCACTATCTTATAGAGGATAAACAAATGATTACTTAAGTAAAACAATTTTTGTTCCAAACATCAAACTAGGACCTCTATAATGTTATCCTCTCGTTATAAAAAAATTCATCAGAATTGGAAAATTTGACCAAATCGATTTATATAGAATCTAGGGTTTATATATGATCAAATCAAAGAAATCAAACAATCACCAAAGACATATCAATCCTATACAGAAACTAAATTGAATCAAAAACAACAATGTATCAGTCACATACATTCAAATGGTTTATAGACTCCTCTGATGGAGGAGACGAATTCCTTAGAAGATTTGGATTTTCCATCTTGAAAATCGAAAAGGAATTATGTGGATTTATAGCGTATATCGATAAATGGGGATTACTGGAAACTGAACATGCTAATACCGGTAAGTGTATATTTGTATACATATGTGTTCTTTGGGTAGTTTGGGTAACCGTTTTATTTTCGAGTAACCCTAACCCGAACCCGAACCCGAAATATCAAATTATAAAACCCATGCAGGTTATTAAGACTACCCGTACCCGTTCCAAACCCTGTTTTTCGGGTCGGGTTCGGGTTCGGTTTTCGGGTTCGGGATATATGCCCAGGCCTAGTTAGAGGTATTGAAAACCAATATGGATGAGGTTAGAATACAATGAACAAATCGACTTTTATCAATTACCGGTACTTTTTCTTGATTTGGTTGCTTTGTAGTTGTGTGTTAATAAGTAATCAATTCCAATAATATCACTTTGTTGCGTGTTCTTTGATGTCTCGTTAAAAACCTTTCATAGAAAAACCCTATGGGATAAAAACTATGATAAGGGAAAAAGAGTACATCCACGCACATCATTATATTTCTCCCCCTCGGAAACATCTTCTTCAAGAGATGAATTCCGATCATATATGCTATCTTTTTCGAATTATTATAAGAATAGCCCTAATGAACAAACTCATATGATATCTCATATCATTGGACTTCTGATCCATAACATCTTTTCTTTATAGAAGACATATTTTGGTATATTTGGACTTTAAGCCAAAATCTCATATATGTACAAGTCTCTAAACATTTCTCTTGTACATAATATTCATGCTCTTCTAAAAGCTATGATATTTGACTTTCCCTTTTGTCAAACATATATTTCAATCATGAAATAAATCACATAATTGCTCTAATCTCATTTTATGTACGGTACTTCAACACCAAATATATATGAGCATTTTTCTGTAATATCCTTCAAGGAACTTTGAACATAACATCTTTTTGCTAGATTAATTTGGGATAACTCTGCCGGACTTTCGATGATTTTCAATTAAGAATCACTTTATCAAAAACTTTGATAAGTCTACATGGGTAAACATGTACATGATTATACCCCATATTACATCTTTCATTCGATCGACTAAAATTTCTCAGGAACATAATTAATCCTACAGGGATATATCCTTCATGGATTTTCATATAAATTTCATTATCCAATGGGTTGTATAAATAAGATATGGACTATATCCTTTAAACATAAATCAAGTCATTCTTTTTCTTGCCATATTGATAAAGAACTTGAAACTAGTTGCATCCACCACAAGAGAGTAAATCTCTTCATAATAAGTTCAAGATCTTGTGAAATTTTCACTATTTTTTTCACATAAAGACTTGTTTATCTTCCACTGGTATTACACTTCAGGTGTATGGACTACTGGTCCAAAATTCTCTACAAGAGATTATAATTATAAGTCTATTTCTTCCTTTCCATCTTGGCCAATCATTACTTTGTGTACACTTTTAAATAGACTTTCTTTCTTGATCCTCTCTTTTATCCATAATATCAACTGCTCATTGCATGCAAAAATATTACGACGTCGATTTGCTTTATGGTTCCAACTTATTCCATACATGACATAGCTAGCTACAACTCTTCATTTTCAAGTACTTGAATTTTTCATTTGTCATGTTTATGTCTCTTCTAGAGATCATACAATCTCTTCTGGAGATTATCTTTCTTTCCTCGATTTGGTCATCTCTTGCTCCTTTTCTTTTACGAGGATAATTATATTTGGAACCAAATCGTTCTATCACGCTTCAGGCGATCTTTAGACTCTTTAGCAGTTTGATATCGCCCTTCTTGGACATAATTTATAATTTGGAGCATATACAGCTGGTATATGTGACTTTATCACTCTATTTGGGTTAGCAAATGCGTCTAGCAATTATTACGCTAAGTAATGCTTATGAATTATCTTTTTGGACTACTAATGTACATACTCTAGTCCGAGGATCATTGATAATTCATACATACTTATCTCTTTCTCCAGCTGTTTAATTTCTCCCCCCCTAATGTTGGAAAAACTGACTCATTAAAATGAGAGTTTACAAATTGAGTCTTATATAAATCCTTCAGGGATTACTCTGTATCTTTCATATCCAACATATATTCTTATCCTCTTTTGAGGTTCCATCATAGAGCGCTGTGGTGGAGCACTTTTCACATTCATAGATCTTTCATTCAAAGATCGTTCATATGGAAACTATTTGGTTTCTAACCCTAAACCAATAATGATGGGGAGAACAATAACTTATTCATTGGCTTGATGCGAATCAATGCTACTAAAATTTTGTATATGAACATGAGCTTCAGGATGTTCAGCACTTATCCCAATGGACATATATAATCAGGCTTCAAACATAAATTCTGAAACTTGTAAGAAAGTAACCTCGCAAACTCCAAGTTGATGGATTATCACAAGGAAAAACGTGACCTTCTAGGATGCAACAATCGAGTCAATGCGTCCATTGAATCGATGCATCTAAATGTCACAAAGTGGGTGATCAGCCCATAATCATCTCCTTGTATATATTTCAGAAAATTGATAGAGTCTAAATCATCTTTGACTGGTGAAACCCATATTATCATATTGCTTTCTGAGCAAATAACCTATGATAAATCATTAGGAAGAATCTTCTGGTTCTTCACTTAATGTCCACATAATTCTCAATTATGTTTTCGCATCATTATCAAACCAGGATGACCAATCCGGTTAAGCCAATCATATAAATTTTTGGTAAACTTCTGGTTTACTTTCATTCTTAAGTAGTAAACTTTTGGTTTACTTTTCATTTTTAGCTAGTAAACTTCTGGTTTACGTTTCGTTGCTAATCACTTACTCCCTTCAGGAGATAACATAAAATAACTTTCTTTAATCCATGACACCTCAAACATGGATTTTGATAATGAATCATGTGCCAATAAAGTAAGAAATGGGACAACAATAGAAATTCTATAATCTAGTATCGAAAATCTTAAAGATTAATTTGACTAAAAACTTGTAGACATGGTACAAAATGAAGAGCATATATAAACCGTACCTGGAAAATCCATAGCTAATGATGGGAGTTGTCATAAAACAAAGACCGAGACAATCAATTTAGTATCTACTTTCTCGGCAAATTTTATTCATACGATCCTTTTCCTTTATGTATCATATATCATATATCATATATCATATATCATATATATCATATTCACTTCAAAGAATATATCAAAACTAGTCAAATATGAGTATGATTTCTTATCAATAACTCATATATATTTTCTCATCCTCAAGAAGAATCCATAATATTTCTTAAATTCTTGTTCATGACTTTGTGTCTACATGAACATTACTTGCATGAAATTTTCATTATGTATGCTTTACCAACTTTCGCATTAGAGATATTCTCTCATAATATCAATTTGCAAGTAATTTTGAACATAGCTGAATTAATTCACTTACAGACTTTAAGTCATGTAATCTTAGATATAGCTAGAATTAACCAATCACATAGCTAGTTTTAGGTAATATCACATTCTGGTGATCACACTTTTCCTTTGAGAATTGTTCGAAGAACTTAGTGAACATAATCTTCTAGATATATCACTTGTAGTGAACTTTAATAATCAAGTAGTGAACATGATCTTCTGGATATGTCACTTATTCTCATGTCAGATTCTCTAAATTTTCCCCTCGGGATGATATGAAACTTCAAGTTCATTTATCTCAAATTGAATCTCATTATAATCAATGATATACCCAATTTTGGTCATGTATTTTATTATAAGGACCAACAATGTCTACCAACATATCACATAATCACCTTATCACACCATGATCGATTAATTCATCATTATTCCAAGTAGAGAAGATCCACTTCATAGATTATGAATTAATCATATAACATATCAACCGGCATGGCCAGCGTATGATTTGGTAATACAATGACCAATTAATTTAAAATGTCTTCGGTTTGAGAAAGTAACCGAACCAAACCGTAAAGCAATAAGTGATAACAAAAATATATCCTCTTTACCATATCAAATACCCTATGCCAATTGTGGACAAAATTCAATGGGTATGCTATCTCATAACTTTCATAGGTTCTCGAGGCATAATCCACTGTGAATAAACAATTCATAATTGATGCACTCACTTATTCATGCCCCATGATACACTTGAGATTAAATCATAAAATATTATCAAAATAGTATATATATATCATATACTCGCCTCATCACAATTAATAGCGTTTCTATCAACATCGTCAAGGCTTTAACAATGTTTGGAAATCAACATGCTTATTCCGAGATCAATCATGCCGACGTAATTAAACATCGGATAATTAAACACAAGATGAATTCAACTTTATAACTCATCGGATAATTAAGCATCATATCGGACAAACCAACTCAAACAATAAAGCAATTGAGGATAATGAAGCAATTAATTGTCCAAACAAATCGAACAAAATAATAAAATATGATTCGACATTTATGAATATGCTTTTAAAATAGTCATGTTGTGAAACATGAGTCTGCTAGTAATTTAATAAGCATGAAGCGATGAAAAGCATGATCTAAAAACATGAGGTGATTTTTACTTATCTCGATGGAAAAACAAGACGTACACGTCGGCAGAAAATGGAGGTAGCGTCGATTATGTATGTTGATGTAGTTAGAGTTTCATCCTCGAAGACAGAGAGATCGGAAAGAAAACGATATAAATGTATATCAATAAAACAGTACCTAACAATTAACCATAATTCATAAAAGAGATCGAATCATGGTGAATTCACGTTTTTCATAATTGCATGATATTAAGATAAGAGAAAAACTTATCTTGGTCGGTAAGGAAGACATAGAGATCGGATATGCCGGAGAAAGAAAAAAAAAAAAAAAAGATAACGGTGTCGGCTAGAGATTTTAACGAACATGTTGACGAAAGTTTTTAATTACTCAGGCGGCTAGGGTTATCATGTTTAAACAATTAGGGTTTCGCTCAGACGGCTAGACTCGTGCTGATAACGTGTTGTGAATAAGAGAAGAGAAGAGAAGAGGAATTGGTGTTGTGCTATTCTATGAGAAGTACAAAGTATATGTAGGGATACAATACTTGGAGAGGAACTAGGGTTTAGGGATATTCTAGAACATGGGCCTCTAATGGGCATCCACTAAATGGGTTTATAACATACTTACCATTAAGACTCGATATTCATTACCATTATAGCATGTAAGTTTGTAGTTGGGCCTATTGGGCTTATAAGTTTTAGTCGTACGATTTTCAGAGTAGATTAAATGGATTTATTTAATTGTTTTAAGATTTGATTAATTAGTTAATTGCTCCTTAAAACCCTCTTTGAATGATACTTAGGATTTTTTCACCTAGTGTCTCCTCAATTAATATATATAGGATACTAATAAGTATATATGATCGGAATTCATCTCTTAAAAAAGATGCTTTCGAGGGGGAGAAATATAATGATGTGCGTGGATGTACTTTTTTCTCTTATCATAGTTTTTGTCTCGTATGATTTTTTTACGAATTTTTTTTTAACGAGACATTGAAGAACACGCGCATGATAGACACTTGGAATGATATAATTATAAACATATATATAAAAGTCTATCAATCTCTGAAAGGAATATCATACATTACTAATATCAAGAGTGACAAAGAAGATGTTAAAGATGAATCATCGAGTTGCACAAGAATGGCGATGTGCACGTTCTACATATTCGTTGAAGCGAAACTTTGGCGGACTTATTTTCCAAGACACTTCCAATTGACAACTTCAAGACACAATATCGCATCGTCACGAACAACTCAAGTTATGCATTCATCAGGGGAGTAAAAGCGCGTTGCACTCTTTTTCCCTTAACCATGGTTTTGTCCCAATTGGGTTTTCTTAAGAAGGTTTTTAATGAGTCAGCATCTTATAAGCATTAAGATTGTTTTACTATAATGACATCTAAGGGGGAGTGTTATCAACCCATTATATGGATGTTCATTATAGGCCCATATTCTAGTATGTTCTCTAGGTTTACTTCTTTTCCAAGATGCACTTTCTCTCCAAGCTATTGTAACCTATATATACTCTTGGTTCTCTATAGAATAAGAACACACTAATTCCTATTTTCTTCTCTTATTTACAACAACTTCTGATTTATTATAGAGATAATTACTAAAACAACTTTGTATTTTTTTAGCTCAAAAATTTGCCTAAAAAAATGTTATAAAAACCCTTATAATATACTCAATCATTTTAATTACAAAACTACCATTATCACTTAGTAACAAAAAAAATCAGATCTATACACCGTTCACAATCTCTCACTTATTTTCCCAAACTAAAACGTCATCTTCTCCGGCGACGATGAAAGTGGCGATTCCGGCCGGCGAAAGGGTAAGAAACTCACCACCATAGTTGAATACCTCGCCGCCGAGGTAATAATTCTAGATCTCGCATCTTCTTCTTCGAAATTTCAGGCGAGGGAAAGTTCCAACGAGTGTTGGGGTTTCATTTTTGTGCATTGTGGAGAGGTAATCTTTTGATTCTTACCGACTTCGTTTCGATGTGTTGAAGTTTTGTAAAAGTCACGAAAACCGTAATCTTTGATTTGGATTAAAAATCGTGTTCTGGTCCAGATTCCGACTTATGATAGACGTTATGGTAGACTTGTTTCTGTGAGATACATACGTTATGGTAGATTTGTAATAGAGGTTATGGAAGACTTGTTTATATGAGACACATACGTTATGGTAGATTTGTAATAGAGGTTATGGAAGACTTGTTTATATGAGATACAGACGTTATGATAGACTTTTTGCAATGAGATACAAACATTATGGTATATTTCACATGTTTGCATTTGTTATAAATTTTAATCTTTGTGAGTGCTAGAACCTACACAATAAACTTGTCAAGGGTTTTAAGAGGAACATAGAATTCTAGGGTGAAAACACGTAAACAAAGATCGAAGAAGTAGTTCTTTATTGCTGTTTGCGTAACAGCGTATGTGAATTGAATTGCGGATGCCTTTGACAGAGGCGTACAAGATATATTTATACAAGTCTTAAGTCGACTAGGTCTATTTCTAAAGAGATAATAAACACTTCCTAATTCTTCAGGATTTCCTACCTGCGTAGTCGGCGCCGCTTAGGGTTCTAACCTCGTCGTCGTCCTGGGCCTAGAGCTGAGAAGTCACCTAGGCCCAACGGGAGGCTAGATGCGTCAAAGGTCGGCCCAACTTGTCTTTGTCTTGCTGCCACGTCGTCTTGGGACTTCCAGCTCATCTTTTTTTGGGTTTGGGCCTTCTGAGCTCGGCCCAACGAACTTAAGTGGGACAACTTCGACTGTCAGTGGAGAGCTATAGTCGTCATCCCCGTAAGAAGACAGACCTTGTCCCTGTGAACAAGCAGTGCTCATCCCAGAAAACGGAGGTCGTCCTAGAGACTGACAACGCTACTACGGAGAGTTGCGCACGTTTACAGAGAGTTGCGCACGTCTGCAGAGAGATGCGCACGTCTGTAGATAGATGCGCACGTCTGCATCGCGCACGTTTGCAGAGAGCTGCACACGTCTGCACAGAGATGCGCACGTCTGCAAACAAATGGGCATACACACCGCATGTCACCACAAAGACTTGCGCACGCATACCTTTGACACTTAGCCATTTTCTTGATGATCTTAGTCGGGGTGAGATCTGACCACAATAGTTAGCCTTCCAGCTCGGTAGTATCATTTATGATAGTGCCGAGGTAAAAAGAGTCGTAGGTGAGAATGAGGTCTTAAGAAAATGTGTTGTTCTTACTCAATTTGTGTTGACGAGACGAGAACGTAAAATTGTGTTTGGCTGACCTAGCGATGTTGCTGAGCTTTCATGTTTGTGCTAATGCTTAGCTCAACAAAGACTTGTGTTTTATAAAAACTCGCGGAGTTTCCATGGTAAAAGTTCGTGGAGCTTGTTTTGTTAAAGCTTGCAAAGCTTGTTTTGTTAAAGCTTGCAGAGCTTGTTCTGTTAAAGCTCTGATAAGTCGTGCTTTGTAGCTTGACTTGTTGCTTAGAGATTTTTATTTTTGCCAAGCTCCCACATGTTGCGTTAATGTTGAGCTAAGCGTTTCCTGTTTCTTGCGTTTGCCGTTTTCGTTGAGCTTACATATTTTCCTCAATGTTTAACTCCTCACCAAGAGCTTTTATGTTTGATAGCAAGCTCGGCATATCTTGCTAAAACTGATGTATCTCTTCACTCGTTGGTCCGAATGACTCAAAACTTCTTTTGGATGCAAGCTTATTCATTTATCTATCTTGTACCAAAATTCAGCTCAATCCAAAAAGAATAAGGCGTCTTGCCGAGCTCGTATTTTCACCTCGGCATGAATATTTCGTCAGCTCGGCATAGCTTGAGAGAATCGATGTATCTCTCTTCTCGTTCGTCTGAATGACTCGAGAATTCATTTGGGGGAAAGCTTACTCAAGTATCTACTTTGTGACGAAAATTCAGCTCAATCCAAAAAGGTTAAGACTTTTTGCCGAGCTCTTCTCTCCACCTCGGCATGAATGAGGCTATCTCTTCAGCTCGGCATGTCTTGTGAGAATTGATCTATCTCTCACCTCGTTCATCAGAATGACTCAAAACTTCTTTTGGATGAAAGCTTACTCAATTATCTATCTTGCAGCAAAGTTTCAGCTCAACCCAAAAAGAATAAGGTGCCGCGCCGAGATCGTATCTTCACCTCGGCATAAATGTTTTGTCAGCTCGGCATACCTTGAGAGAATTGATGTATCTCTCACCTCGTCATCAGAATGACTCAAAACTTCTTTTGGATGAAAGCTTACTCAAGTATCTATCTTTCGACAAAAATTCAGCTCAATCCAGAAACAATAAGGCATCGTGCCGAACTCTTTTCTTCACCTCGGCATAAATGATGTTAGTAATGCCCACCTCGACTCCGGTTCGGACTATGATGCGCTGAAGACGGTTTACAAGATCTTGTCAATGTGAAGTTAACTCGTCGGGAGCTTGTCAAGTGCCGAGGTCTCTAATTGAGATTAGGATGATTTGGTGAATTATGACAATGGTGACGAGAATGATCCCATGCCGAGGTGTCTTCGACCAAGTCTACATATTTGGGCCACATAAATCTCACTTTCTAGGCCCATTTACAACCCAAATAGAATTATATTTGACGAGGTGATGAGTTTTGTGCCGACGTCGACGTCTCTTCGTTTTGTGCCGACGAGACTTTGTGGTGTGAAAGATCTCGCCTAGCTCTATGTGAGCTTATTCGACTAATGCCATCCTTGTTAGATTAGACTATCGAGTACCAACATCTCTCCTAATTTATAGTAAGGAGACTTCGTGGAGACCAAACATGTAGTCAAACAGTTTGACATACCGACGTGAACTCGATCCTTTGTCGTTATCGCACCGAGGTGTCAACGAAGCGTTAGGTTGTCTTACAGAGAGCTTGTCTTTTTCACGATTTTGAGTAGTAGAGAAGACTTCGAAACTGAGCTCCACCGTGACGACTCTTGCCTATCGAGGTGAGCTCTAGATATGGTCGAGTGCTCATCGTATACGAAGTGTCGCCGAGGAGAGAGATTAGGCGAGATTGTCGAGCTCTTGGTCTAGTCGTGCCGACGTCTCAAGATTTTGTTAAGGAAATACATTGGTGCCGAGGTCACGGTGACTTGTGCCCATGATTTCTCTTGCCGAGAAGTCATTCTATAGATTTTTCGGAGCTATCGTTGATAAGTTGTCGATAACAAAATCTCAGTTGTGTATTGTCGTCGAGCACAAAACTAGTTTTAGGCTTTGTATTTTGAGACGATATTTGTATCTCGACGACTGATGACAACAAGCTCAAGGCGGTTATTGCTGAAGAGAGGAGCGACGATGAGATTGTCATGTGGTCGTTTTCTCTGTTATAGTCTTCTACAGGATGATAATGAATGGGGCTTTTCTTTTTTGTCTTTCTTATAAACCAGGTTTGTTTTGTTCTTGATAGATCATAAGAACTTGACTACGTCTTTTCTTAACGAATTCGTAAGTCAATGGTTATTTGGTTTACATATTAAGATGTCAGAGTTTTATTAGCAAAGATGTAATTGCGTTTGTGGTTTATTTTTACCAACGATGTTGTTGGGTTTCTGGAGTGATCATTTTGGTTTACAAACGTGCTGATCTTTGAACACGCCTGCTCCAAGAATGAACATATACTTGTTTTTACCAACGATGTTGTTGGGTTTTCAGAATGACCACTTCAATTCGCAGGTGTCTGCTCGGCGAATGAACTCATTCGATTCTACCTACTTGTTGCTGGGTTTTCAGAATGATCATTAAGGTTTACGGACGTGTTGCTCTTTGAACACGTCCGCTACTATAATAAGCATTGGCAGTTGTATTTTACCAACGATGTTGTTAGGTTTTCGATTGATTATTTGGGTTTACGGACATGTGTCTCGTTGAACACATCCACTCCTATAATGAACCATTAGTATTTGTATAGCGCGCTTATCCGATGAGGGATGTTATTGTAAAATTTACAGAGTGTTGTATGAAAGATCGTCGTTGTGGCCAACAGCGACGGTGGAAGATGGACTCGTCTGTTTAGTCATGACATTGAGTAATCCGTAAAGGATGTGATTGAGATATCGGTTGTGTTACGACTTAAAAGTTTGCAAAATATCGCGTTTCAAATGAATGAGAGTGCATGTGTATACGCACCCACTCCCCCTCATTTTTAAGGAAGGAGGCAGCTGAACTCCTCCGAAGAAAAGCTGCCTACGTACCCTTTGCAGGGATCAAGCCACCTCGTAGTCCATATTTGTAATGCCCAATTTACTACGTGTTTTCCTCCATTTCGAAATCCGCAAAATTAAAGTCGCCTTTGAGTGTTCCACCTACCAACTTGGTAGCAAGTTTTTGTCCCAAGGTAGGACAGTTTGTGGTGGAATGTCCGGAGGCACAGTGGTACTCACAATAAGTTGTTCCATCGTCGGTGTTTGGTCCTATGGTACACATGTTGTAGCTCTCCAACTCGACTTGGTAGTTGCGAGTTCATGTGAATCCTTCTTCGTGTGGAACGAAACCAAGATTGTTCTTCTTCAACGCACGGATGGCCAACTCGGTTGTCTGCTTAGTTTTTCCAGTCTTTTGGATCTTTGCTAGGATTGCATCTCGACTCTGACGTAGTCGCCGGAGCGGTGGAGAGCGTCCTGGATAGTAGTTGGTTCATGTACCATCAACTCTTGCCAAAAAGCCGAAGGGCATCAGAGTGCTTCTTTCAAAGCTGCCAGGGCGGATTCGCTGGTTACCCCTTCTACCTTTGAAAGCATAGTCCTGAATCTCTTCATGAAGTCTCCTAGACTTTCGCTCTCGCCTTGTTTCGTAGTCTACAATCCTCCATCGTAGACTCTACGTTCTGCGAATATGCTGTAATGAGTTACGAACATCTCTAAAAGCTGGTAGAAGCTGTCAATCGAGTTCTTCTTCTGTCGGTAGAACCATTGGAGTACAGGTCCTTTTAAGCTCTCTACGAACATCTTGCAATCGTCGACATCCTTCTCATGTTCACTGAAGTTCGCTCTTCCAATGGCAACTTCTAAAGCTAGGAGGTGGTTTTGTGGATCAGTGGTTTCCTCATAGGGCGGAAGCTTTATTCTACCAGGGTCAGAGTTTTTGTTCTCGAGACGCGTTCATTGTACGGTGTGTTGCGTGCCTCTTGGATTACGCGGTTGACATCCGGTGCCTTTCCAGCGGTATGGTACATCTGTAACTTCATGTTGGAGAACGTTTGCTCCATGTGTGCTCGCATCTCGGCCATCTCGGCCTTGTGTGCTTCGAGTAGCGCTCTACGTTCTTGGTCAAACCCAGATGGTTCGACCTCAAAGGAGTCCCCCTCTTCATCTGCGTCTGCCTCTTCTTGGCTACGCGGTCGAGTCCTTCTTGTTGGTGCGTTACGATCATCCATTTTGCGAGGGTTGTCACCTTCTTCCTTTGTGCGACCTCTTTCTCGTGACGGTGAAGGATTTTTGTTTTCACGGACGTTGACGCGTTCGGGGTCTTGTCTCTAGTCCGCAGCGTCGGCGGCGGTGGTAGGTCTGCTCGGGTTCTAGGCTTAACGTGTGGCGTTGAGAAGGTGAGGGTATGAGGTTTGAATCGCCGAATCGATCGTCGCGGCTTCGTGGTCCTTCTACAAGTGAGGAGCGTCTCGAACATCTTCTTAACCTCGGTTAAGGGTTCTAGGTTAGCAGTCGAATTTGTGGCAGCCTTCTCCCTCTCGTAGACCTCTCTGTGCGGCGAAGACTCGTTTGACTTTTCAGGTTCGTTGACCATCTTCCTAGATATGATGCGTGAACGTGGTTTCGTTGTGTCAGAACGTCTCTGGTCCCCTTATTCGGCGCTAATTGTGAGTGGTAGAACCTACACAATAAACTTGTCAAGGGTTTTAAGAGGAACAGAGAATTCTAGGGTGAAAACACGTAAACAAAGATCAAAGAAGAAGTAGTTCTTTATTGCTGTTTGCGTAGGAGCGTATGTGAATTGAATTACGGATGCCTTTGACATAGGCATACAAGATATATTTATACAAGTCTTAAGTCGGTTAGGTCTATTTCTAAAGAGATAAGAAAGACTTCCTAATTCTTCAGGATTTCCTTCCTGCGTAGTCGGCGCCGCTTAGGGTTCTAATCTCGTCGTCATCCTGGGCCTAGAGCTGAGAAGTCACCAAGGCCCAACGGGAGGCTAGATGCGTCAAAGGTCGGACTAACTTGTCTTTGTCTTGCTGTCACGTCGTCTTGGGACTTCCAACTCATCTTTTTTTGGGTTTGGGTCTTCTGAGCTCGGCCCGACGAACTTAAGTGGGACAACTTTGACTGTCAGTGGAGAGGTATAGTCGTCGTCCCCGTAAGAAGACAGACCTTGTCCCTATGAACAAGCAGTGCTCGTCCTGGAAAACGGAGGTCGTCCTGGAAAACGGAGGTCGTCCCAGAGCGTGACAACGCTACTACAGAGAGTTGCGCACGTCTGCAGAGAGATGCGCACGTCTGCAGAGAGATGCGCACGTCTGCAGAGAGATGCGCACGTTTGTAGATAGATGTGCACGTCTGCATCGCGTACGTTTGTAGAGAGTTGCACACGTCTGCACAGCGATGCGCATGTCTGCAGACAGATGCACATGCACACCGCATGTCACCACAAAGACTTGCGCACGCACACCTCTGACACTTAGCCATTTTCTTGATGATCTCAGTCGGGGTGAGATCTGACCCCAACAATCTCGCTCTGTTGTTTGTTAGTGTCATGCTTTGTCCTTGTTTCTTTGTTGTATTTAAGTAGTATTTGGCTGATCTTTGTATTGTTTAACATGCTTATTCTCCTATGCGGCCTCATGGTTATGTAGCATCAAATCCTCAACCTAACCCGTATATATGGTAGGTAAGTCCTTAGTGGTAGATTATTTTTGTGTAATGGTAGATTTATTCTGTTCAATGGTAGATTTTCGACTCTGAAGTTGCTAATGAATGAGATCTTTTTTTGCTAGCTAGGATTGTGTTTCAATCTAAGATGTTCTAATTCTCCATGAATATCTTCACATGTATTCTTTATAGACATATTCAGATTTTGTAAACAGAGAGACAACGCTAGGGTAGATTTATTTTTAAGAGACACAAACGTTCTGATTTGTAATATATGTTATGGTAGATTTGTTTCTATAAGATACAGATGTTATGGTAGACTTTTTGCAAAGAGGTTCAAACATTATGGTAGACTTCTATGAATATTTTTTGTAATGTAATGAATGAATTGATAACATTTATGTATGGTTAAAACATTGCTTCTGAAATGTCTCTTTAACCATTACAATATCCTTAAAACACAAGTACAAGTTCTTATGGAAAGATATAGTACATATGGAATGATAGAGTATACCCATACATTTAAGCTTTGCAAGTAGTACGATTATGACAGTGTTGAAAACATCTCAAAAACTTGTGTTCTTTCTTAGGTCGCTTCCGCTCCATGGCAATCTCCACAACATTTTTGAGTAACCATTGTACAAATAGTAATGATGACCCGCATGTTGGTTGTATTTGTTGGTCATTTATCTCTTGTGTACCTCATACCTTAGCATTCTCAACCATGTCTTGTTTTTAAAAAGCCGAGACACGTGAAAAGCATCAGTCCACAAGTAAAAATTCTACCAACAGTAATTACTAAACTATCATCACTTGTATATAAATCCACCATCACTTGCATGATTTGCCCCTAGAACTGTACCACCTTTTGAGTTGTCAACCAAGAACACCGATCGATTTTTCTCAAAACTCTATCTAGCACAAACAAGAATGATTTGTTCAGTCCCAATTAACCTCCTTTTGTTCGAAAATTGCTAAAGAACACAAATAAAGATCAATCACGGAACAGAGCTATGTGGCGGCAACCCTAGTTCTTCACCATTGTTGCAGGTTTTGTCGTGCAAATTGGTGTATTTTTTAAGGGTAAAACCGACATTTCGCGTTGTCTGTAAATAATTCTACCACAACTGTAGTCTCCCAGTCAGGAAACAAGTCTACCACTAAGCACGACAAGTCTACCAGTATCACAACAAGACTATTAAATGTCTTCAAACATGAGTTTTAAAAACTCTTTTCAAATCAAGTATTGAATTAGTGATTTTAAAATCTACTTCAAAATCCAGTGTTATTGGAAATATTTTGAAAAATGGATTTTATGAGATTTGATATGATTTTAATGTGTTTTGGTGCGATTCTTAAGTGAAAAATATGATAAAGCAAATCACATTGTTTTAGGTGGAATTATATGAGATTTCAATTAAAATCATAATAATTTCCCTAAATCATCCAAAATCATATAAAAACTCAACTAAAATCAAATTACTTTAAATCTCTGTTATATAAAAGGGAAGGAATTGCTAGCTTCTTAAGGCCTCCACATGGGCAAAAATGCTGAATATTTTCCACCAATGAAAGTGCCATGTCACGAGCTCATTCTATACAATAGTTTCTTTCTCAAAGTCAAAATAATAGTGTAAATAATTAGCCAATAAGATTGCATCATAAGAACATGTCATACATTACAGCCACGTATATCAATTAAAAAAGGTCTTAAATTTGCGACGTCTCATCTTCCTCTTCTCTACTTGAATCTATAAATCACACACGCACAATTCTCATTTTACAAAATCAAAACCATTAATCCTCATTTTTTCCTTCTCTTAAACCCAAACAAACAAACAAAGAAACGAAACGGCCGAATCTTCATTTATTCTGGCGGCGATACTTGGTAATTATCGAAACCCTAACTGTTATCGTCTATATCTTTGTGATTCTCACTGATCTTTCGATCGGAAACTGAAAGCCGATTTGTTCGTTTCCCATTGGTAATGATAGTATCATTTTCTTCTCTCTTTTGGTTCTCTAATCGAGTTCTTATGATATAGATAAGATTATGTGGTTCGCATTGCGTCTATATTGATCAAATTCCGAAAGTTCTGTTTGATTCGATTATTGTATCTTCGAGTTTGTTTTTGTATTTGATTGTGACAAATTTTTTGGGGCGACGGAGAAAGATGAATGATAGAGGAGGCTCCTTCGTCGCCGTAAGGCGGATTTCGAAATCATTCCAACACTTCTTCTTTTTTGAAATCTGTATCAATTCCTTGCAGTTTGCTAATTTCAAATATACGGCCAAATATGAAACATGTTGGCGAAGCGAAATACATATAGATGAGGAAACTGGACAAGAGAATTATTTAGACATGACATTATCCTAACAATATATGTGAATTACAAGGTACCTATTCTTTTTAACAATTAGTTATTAGTATTCTAATCCATGTGCTAACAAGGCAATATAAATTGGCTGATAAGCTGCTTGATGAGATGATCAAAAAGTTCAAACAATCTTGCAAGGTACGTGTTGTTTAATCTTTATCTTTCAAACCCCACCCATGGTAGGTGTTGGGGTCAGATCTCACTCTGGTAGAGATCGTCAAGAAAATGACTAAGTACCGGAGGTGGGCGCACAATTATTTGGGGGAGCTCTGTTAATCCGAGGACTAGCTTTCCCAAAGTGACTGGGACCAGGACTGCACCTTCCCAAAACGAGGTCTGTAGTAGTCCACTACACTCCAGAGGACCACTATGATCATTTCACCTCAAGACATAAGAGTGGGTCGAGCCTAGAAGGCCCACGCTGGAGAGATACCGAATTGCAAGCCTAGGAGTAACAAGTCGCGCCGACCACTACTGCAAGTTGGGCCTAGATGACGAGCACCTAGACCTAAGGCAGCCGCCGACTACGATAAGAAGGAATCTCGAAGATTTAGGAATCGGAGATTATCTCTTTAGGCGTAGACCTAGGCCGACTATGACTTGTATAAATAGACCTTGTACACCTCGAATGAGGGGATCCGTATTTTTACACAGAAAACCACTTGTAACATTTGCAAACAGATTAATAACATACTCTCTTGAGATTTTTGCCAGGTGTTTCTCATCTCAGAGCTTTCAGACCTAGACCCATTGACAATTTCAACTGTGCAGGTTTCCACCACCACAATTTGACGCTAGAAGGAGGGGATTGAAAGCTTCTTACTCCGAAGAACCACCGTGAAGAGATCCAGAACACGATGACTGACGAACGACGTATCCCTGATTCGAAAGACGCCGCGCCGAGAGATCTGGAAGAGGGCGAGATCAAGGCTGAAGGAAGTACCAACAAGGACCAGACCAGTCATGACGACCCGCCACCAGCAGGTGCAGCTCGCGCCGATCTGCCTAGCGAGAAGTCGAAGGAACCCCCGAGAGCGAGCTCGCTTCTTCCTGAGTTGTTGCAGAAGATGAGCACGACACTGGACGCATTACTGGAGAGCGCCGAGCGGCAAAACAGAGCCAACTGGACAATAACCGACGAGCTCAGGTCCATAGGAGCAGACGTCCGCGCACGACCCCTCGAGCCATGTCTGTTTAGAAAACCAACAGTACGGATCGATCTAGTGGCGCTCAACTTCACTATACCAGTAGGATCGTCGAGCCAACCTCGGCACCAGAAACCATCGACCGCTACAAATGACGGACGATCCGCTCTCCTAGCCCAGGCACGATGTGAGAAAGCAAAAGTCTGCGACGAGCCAATAGACCTCGACAACGACGACGAGGACCTGGCTAGAAGAGTCATTCCTGATACTATCTTCATTGAGACAGAGAGAGATCGGCATGCAAAAACCAAAGCGAGGAACGACGATCCTCGGCACATAGCCTCACAGCAAATCGCACGCAATGCCGATCTCCCAGAGGAAGAAGTGGGACGGCGAACGACTACAAGGACAAAGCATGCCGACCCACAGAGGATGACCCAACAACGTTTCTCCACTTTCGACGACGAGATCGATCCTGGATATGCCAGACACGTTTCGAAAGAAAAAGAAAACATTGAGTGGGTGAAACAGGCAGAGGTCGCTGAAGCGAAACAAGCTGCGGTTCGAGCCCAGGATGACGAGATGGCCGAATTTCGAACCTCGTTGAGCAAAACTACTGCCGAGTTGAAGGCTATTTGCTCACAGATGCAACGAGCCACTAGCAAGGCACAAGAACTCGATCTGATCCTGGAACAAGCTCAACACACTCCTTTCTCGGCGCGCATCACCAAAGCTCGAGTATCAGACCCAGGCAAGATTAGGGTGCCGACCTACGACGGAACCGAATACCCAACTGACCACCTCAACGAATTCAGTGTGGCTATGACAAGAGCAAATTTCAAAGAGCAGTGCTTGCTTTGAGATGGACGTCGGGTAGTGCTTGCTTTTCGTCGAAAACCTCAAAGGACCAGCTTTCAAATGGTTTAAAGGGCTCGAAAGTAATTCAATCGATACTTTCAAACAGTTGACAGCGGCCTTCATCAAGCACTACTCCATCTTCATTGAGACTCAAACATATGGCGCCGATTTATGGTCCATGAACCAAGGACCAACCGAGTCTCTCAAGACTTTCATCGAACGCTACAAGTTGGTACTATCACAAGTAAAAGGAATAGAGGACTCGGACACACTCCAAGCGCTGAAAAGGGCCATATGGCACGAATCTGACTTCTGGAAAGAGATGTCTCTCACCGAGCCTTCAACTATCCAGGATGCTCTGCATCGAGCGACGAACTTCACAAAAAGCGAAGAAGAAGCAAAGAAACTCGCAAAGAAATATGGAAAGTCAAAACAGAAAAATGACAGCGACCACCAACCGAGTCAGCCGCGAAAAACCCATGGTGGAGGTTTTCTCCAGCACGAAGGCGGTTCAAAAGGAGCCCACAATTATCAAATGGACTCACCCGGTTTTGGCCGAGGAAGAGGTTTCCCTAATGTATGGACCGGAAACTTAACCTACGACTGGCCACTATACTGTGATCTTCATCGCACCCACGGGCACTCGACAGTAAACTGTCGATCCCTCGGCTCGGCCTTCGCCCAGAGACTGCTGGACGGCAAACTTAAGGAAGACCTCAAACTCGAATATTTTGAAGTCAAAGCAGATCACGCGCCTGCGCCCGAGCCTGCACCTACCGACGAGAAACTACCCAAACGCGGTAGATAAAATGACAACACTACTTAAGGCGGCCCAAGAAGGAAATGTCTCATGATAATGGGAGGATCCCACTACTGCTCAGATATGGTTTCCTCGATTAAAGCATTTCAGCGCCGAGCTGAAGCTAGCATCAACTGGTCTACCCCGTCTAGTTTTCCTAATGACACGATCACGTTCGAAGAAAGAGAAACAATCGGAATCGACAAACCGCATAACGATCCACTTGTCATCGAAATCACTATCAGCAACATTGACGTGTCCTGGGTCTTGATCGACACGGGAAGCACCGTCGATGTAATTTTCAAATATACGCTGAGACGGATGGATATCAGCTTCGACGAAATCAAACAACTACCAAAGCTCATGACTGGTTTTTCAGGAGAGACCACGATGACACTTGGAATAATTAGGTTGCCCGTCGAGGCTGGAGGAATCATTGAAGTAGTCAAATTCTCAATAGCAGATCACCCGGCGATATACAATGTCATCCTGGAAACTCCATGGCTTAGCGCAATGCGAGCCGTGGCTTCCACTTACCACCAATGCGTGAAGTTCCAACATAACAAGGCATCAAGGCAATCTATGGAAATCAGAAAGAGTCTCGCGTATGCACTCTGACGGAACACAAGATTTGGAATCCCGTTACTGACCCGATCTCGAAAGCGGAACGAAAGAAGATGAAGAAAAACAGAGACCCGGTCAAAGAGATTTCCAAGAAATTGTAATAATTACATATAGAGGAGGACCGCGAGTTGAGAGGGGTGCCTACCTGCGAACCAGTTGTATCAGTTTGCATCGACGAGGAGAATTCAGAACGATGCGTCGAGATCGACGCTAATGTGAACAATACAATCAAGGAGAGACTAGTCACGTTTCTGAAGCAGAACATAGGCACCTTCGCTTGGGCAGTCGACGACATGCCCGATATCGATATCAACGTGGCTTGCCACGAATTGAATGTCGATCTGTAATTCAAACCAATTAAGTAGAAGCGAAGGAAACTAGGACCTGAAATAGCAAAGGCATTTAACGAAAAGTCAAGAGACTCTTGAAAGTGGGATCGATAATGGAAGTCAAGTACCCCGATTGGCTGGCAAATCTAGTCGTGGTCAAGAAGAAAAATGGCAAGTGGCGGACTTGCGTAGATTTCACAGATCTAAACAAGGCCGGCCCAAAAGATAGCTTCCCCCTCCCACACATCGACCGGCTAGTCGAGGCAACAACATGCGATAAATTCCTAGCTTTCATGGATGCTTTTTCTGGCTAACCCCAGATTCTAAGGAACCTAGCTGACCGCGAGAAGACGGCATTCATAACGGATCGCGGCATATACTGTTACAAAGTCATGCCTTTTGGCTTGAGAATGCTGGGGCCACTTATCAACGTCTAGTCAACAAAATTTTTACCGACCAGCTCGGCAAAACCATGGAGGTTTATATAGACGATATGCTGGTCAAATCATTAAACGAAGGAGACCACGTAGTCCACCTGGAAGACTGTTTCAAATGGCTGAACAAACACAATATGAAGTTGAATCACACCAAGTGTAGGTTCGGGGTAACCTCCGGCGAGTTCCTAGGATACCTGGTAACCCATCGAGGCAAATCCAAAACTGATCGACGCACTCATCCAGATGTCCTCGCCAAATTCAAAGCGAGAGGTCCAACGACTCACTGGGCGAGTAGCCGCACTTAACAGATTCATCTCATGGTCCACCGATAAATGCCTTCCGTTCTACGACACACTAGGAAAGAGTAAGAATTTTTAATGGACAGAAAAATGTGAAGATGCCTTCCGACAGTTAAAAAAGTACCTGGCAAGCGGAGTCCCTGTTCTTATACATAGCAGTCTCCGAAACAGCAGTCAGTGTAATCCTGATCCGAGAAGAAAGATGCGAGCAGAAGCCCATCTTCTATATCATCAAATCACTAACAGACGCCGAGACTAGATACCCAGTCATGGAAAAGCTGGCACTATCCGTCCTCACAGCCGCAAGAAAGCTGAGACCCTACTTTTAATCACATCCGATAGTAGTCCTTAGCACTGTCCCACTGCGGTCAGTACTGCACAGTCCGAGTCAATGAGGACGACTCGCAAAATGGGCGATAGAGCTGAGCAAATACGACATCGACTATCGAGGCCGCACTAGCGCAAAGTCACAAGTCCTGGCAGACTTCCGTATAGAGCTGCCAGACGAAATCAAAGAAGTCAAAGTTCCTAGCCTCCCTTGGCTGCTTCACGTAGGTGGCGCATCATCAAAAAGCGGTTCAGGTTTAGGGATACGTTTAACTTCGCCAACAAAAGAAGTACTCGAACAATCTTTCCGCCTGGGATTCCACGCCTCGGACAATGAGGCAGAGTATGAAGCGCTCCTAGCAGGACTAAAACTCGCCAAAGGATTGGATATCGAGAAAGTTTCAGTGTTTTGCAATTCTCAACTAGTCGTGAATCAGTTTAACGGGGAGTACGCCACTAAGGACGAGCGAATGGAGGTTTATCTTCAGGTCACCAAGGACTTAGCAGCACAGTTCGAGGAATGCACAGTAACACGTATTCTAGAGAAGAGAATACAGACGCCGACGCTCTAGCAGTCGTCCCATATAAAACAGACGACGATGTTCGCAGAGTCATCCCCTCAAGTTTATCAAGAAGCCAAGCATTCGATTGCGCAACTCGGTACACCTGGTCACCCGCTCCCAGGCAGCTAAGCGTAAAGCACAAGGCGACTTGGCAGAGCCTGTTCGCCTCGAACCTGCTAAGGTAGCCCGTCCAAGAAAGAAGCCTCGTGGCATTCAAGTGGAGGCAAGTAGTCCCGAACCAGCCGAGTTAGCTTGCTCTCCTCCGATCGTGACGACTCCGTCTGAAAAAGCCCACCCTGAAAATCCCTCGCTAGAGATAGCTCGGCCTGAACTCAAGGTGACAACTGGCACTGGAACTGGTATACCATCTCTTCCCCAAGTTTTGGAACCGACCGACCAAGACCAGAGTAAAGCATCTAGTCCTGAATTGACTGCACCAGCAAACACACCTCTACACAGGCAGATCGAACAGACCCACTCAGAAACGGCTCAAGCAGCCCCTTCCGACACCAATGGCCCACTACCTATAGAGACGAGTACATCAGGTCCTGCCCTATCAGAGACGGCCCATCCTGAGGTTGAAGAAGAAGCATGTATTCCGCCTTTGGCAGCAGGTCCCTCTACGCATACCAAAACGACTAGTACTGAACCAATAGCGACAAAAGAGGTCGGCTAGCCCGCTCACATCGACAAAGAAATCGCAACCTCGCAACCGAGGGACAGGCAGATGATAAAGAATACGGTTGCGACACGCCATGGATAGACCAAATCCGAGGATACATAGCCGATGGCGAGTTACCAAAGGATAAATGGGTAGCTCGTAAACAGCGAGTGCAAGCAGCTCGTTACGTTTTACTTGATGGTAACGTCTACAAATGGCGATTTTCTGGGCCTGTGCTCGCTTGCGTTGAAAAAAAAAAGTTAGGCAAGTAATGGAAGAAATTCACGGTGGATCTTGCGGCAACCACTCTGGAGGCCGAGCACTAGCAATCCGAATCAAACGCCATGGCTACTTTTCGCCATGGCTACTTTTGGCCCACTATGATCCAAAATTGCGAGAAGTTCTCCTCACACTGCGAAAAGTGCCAACAACACGCCCCAATGATTCAACAGCCCACAGAGCTACTCTTGTCCATTACTTCGCCTTACCCCTTCATGCGCTAGGCCATGGACATCGTCGGACCTCTCCACTCTTCGCGACAAAAGCGTTATCTCTTGGTGCTGACAGACTACTTCTCCAAGTGGATCAAGGCAGAGTTATACTCTAGCATCAAAGATAAACAAGTGGAGAAGTTCATCTGGAAGAAAATCATTTGCCGGCACGGCGTGCCTTATGAAATCGTCACTGACAACGGCTAGAAGTTCATCTCCGCCAAGTTCGACCTTTTCTGCGACAAGTGGAAAATCCGGCTGAGCAAATCTACGCCACGATGCCCTCAGGGAAACGGACAAGCCGAATCCACTAACAAGACTCTTATTGCAGGACTCAAAAAGCGCTTGGACGAAAAGAAAAGACGATGGGCAGACGAACTCGCAGGCGTCCTCTGGTCCTACCGAACGACTCCACGGCGAGCTACAGGTGAAACTCTGTTTGCCCTCGTCTACATAACAGAATGCGTCATCCCACCAGAGGTACACATTCCAGGAGTCCGCCGCAGGCTCCTCCCAGAACAAGAAGGACTTAACCACTTGTTGCTTCTGGATGAGTTGGACCTAGTCAATGAACTGCGTGACCGAGCGCTACTTAGCATCACTCGTTACCAGTGGCTACAACCAAGAACATATCTCGGCAGATCAAAACGACGAAGCTCACAGGGATCTTGATTCCGTCACCACAAAACCGAGTTCCCAATGAGTGATAGTAACGGCGACGAAGAATAAAGTTTTCTCGAATCGGCGACAAAGCTTGCAAAACCGGTAACGGTGACGAGCTCTCACCGGAAACAATGGTGAGACTTCTCGAGAACGACGACAACAAATCTCGATCTAACGATGAGTTTCCAAGTAGGATCGGCGGTAAAACTCTTAAAGCTCGCCAAGTCACTCTGAGGTCTGACCGGAACGAAGATAGGACGAGGACTAAACGGAAAATCACGAGTATTGACGACGAACTCCACTATCGGTGAAATGTCCTCGTGTCAAAGTCGGTTAGGAACGAAAAGGCATCGGCGTCATGGATCTGGACAGAGATGAGAGCTACCTGTAATAACGATTCTCGGTGGTGGCTAAACGTCGACGGCGAGCTCTGGCTCCGGCGACGACTTCCTCCAATCACCAGGTGTCGAGGACGAATCAGAAGCAACACAGCGGCAAAATCTCGTCGGAGAAACACAGCACTAGTCGGTCCGTCGACAAAGAACGACGACGAGCCGTCAAGACGGAGGCATGAGCAAGAGAGGAGATCGTCGGAAATTGGAATTGAAACGATGGAGACGGCGCAAAGAAAAAAATATATATATCCTAAAACCCCTAGATCTAAAACAGAAATTAGGGAGAAGAGAGAGGTTACCTTTCTTGTTGGTGAGTGAAGTTGTGGAGAAAAGAAAAGGGGAATGAGTATTTATAGCATTACTGTCAAAACCCCGGAGTGACACGCTTCAGTAGTCGGCAGGAACAATTCCGATTTCTGAAAGGAATCAAATTTTTAATTTCCAGCGGGAATTAACAATTCTAATTTCTAAAAGAAATTTAGATTTCCTATTTTCAGTGGGAATTAAATTTTCAGCTTCCCGGAAAAACAGAATCTTTACTAAGTCCGGAAAAACGGCTAAAACGGGAACATGACGCCGAGCTCGACATTAACATGAACATGTAAGAGTTGGGCAAGATATACAAGTTTACGGGCTTTAACGAGAACAAGGTCTACAAACTTTACAGGACCATATCCTCAAGACTTTATAACATAAATTCAGAAACACAAGTCTATTGAAAATCTTTACAGGTCTAGGCATTAACATGAACACGAAAGCTCGGTAACGTCAGCAGGTCCTCAGAACAAGGTTTCACGGTCTCACCTCATCAGACGCATGTCAAGCAGTACATTTTCTTGAAACTTCACTACGACTCTTTTACCTCGGCATCATCAGAATTGATACTGCCAAGCTGGGGGGCTAACTGTTGGGGTCAGATCTCACTCCGGTAGAGATCGTCAAGAAAATGACTAAGTACCAGAGGTGGGCGCGCAGTTATTTGGGGGAGCTCTGTTAATCCCAGGACTAGCTCTCCCAAAGTGACTGGGACCAGGACTCCACCTTCCCAGGACGACGTCTATAGTAGTCCACTACTCTCCAGAGGACCACTATGATCATTTCACCTCAAGACATAAGAAGGCCCACGCTGGAGAGATACCGAATTGCAAGCCTAGGAGTAACAAGTCGCGCCGACCACTACTGCAAGTTGGGCCTAGATGACGAGCTCTGGAATCTAGGCCCATGACCATGACGACTCCTAGACCTAAGGCGGCTGCCGACTACGATAAGAAGGAATCCTGAAGATTTAGGAATCAGAGATTATCTCTTTAGGCGTAGACCTAGGCCGACTATGACTTGTATAAATAGACCTTATACACCTCGAATGAGGGGATCCGCATTTTTACACAGAAAACCACTTGTAACATTTGCAAACAGATTAATAACATACTCTCTTGAGATCTTCGCTAGGTGTTTCTCATCTAAGAGCTTTCAGACCTAAACCCATTGACTATTTCAACTGTGCAGGTTTCCACCACCACAGTAGGTTCTTCACTCTTTTAACATTCTACAACAACAACAACAATGATTCTCTCATCACAGTTTCGGTTTATGCTTTAAACAATTTCAACTCTTTGAAATGCAATCCACTAGACTTGAGTATGTTGTCTCTCAGTTCGACCCATATTTTAATCTCAATTATCTTCGGCTATTCGAACTAAAGTGTCTTTGTTGTTATTAGGTGTATACTGAGAGTTTAGCCAGATGCAGGGTTTGCTTTTTTTTAGTCTGAATTGTTAAAGTGGCCTGGTTTTGTAGAGTTTGATGATGTCAATGGAAAGGTGCTTACGTATTCTGCGCAAGACAGGTTATTTTCTGGTCTTGGCTACATAAATTTTGTGACAACAAGTTTCTTCGACTGAGCAACAATAATTGTTTGTGCAATGTGTATAAGATTTTTGATCTGACACCAGCGTTGAGTGGTAGACTTTTTATTATTAGGCGGGAACTTTTTCTACCAAAAAAGCCTATGTGTCCTAGTTCATTAATGACAATTTCGTTTTTTTGTTATCAAAGCAAAAAGGGTAAAAAAAACTCGGAAAAATGCTTAACAAAAAGAAACATTCTAGTCAATACTACAGTAAAAACTCTATAAAGTAATACTCGATAAAGTAATAAACTTGATAAAGTAATAAATTTTACCGGTCCCGATTCGGGACAATGTAAAATTTAATACAAATCGATAAAATGATATTTATTTTTTTTGTCACGGACACACTTCGTCCTAATGATTACAGGAATACATGAGCATTACTGAACCAAGGCGGAAGGGAAGTGCTAACATACGCAAAAATCATGTTACGGTTTCGAGCATTTTTCGCTAGGTAATCTGCTTTTTCATTCTTTCCCCTTGGACAATACATAAGAGTAAAGTTTGGAAAAGAAATACGTAACTCATGAAGTTCTGCAAGCTCTGAACTGAAACGTGGCCAACTCGCCGGGTTTTCGACCATACTCACCAACTCTTGTGAATTCGTATGGAACGCCGAACAATATCGATTATACTTACGCAGACTTGACATAGCCCAGAGGAGGCTGGACAATTCGGCATGTAAAGGTGATACTACTCGCCTCATTCCTCTTGTTCCCAATAAGTCATATGTCCCATCTTGAAGTTGTAGAATCCAACCCACTCCACACGTGTCATCCACCTCTTTCCACGAACCGTCCACAAAACACCTGAACACCGCCGCCCCGTGTGAGTCCTCTACTTCCAAATTCTGCCCCTGGGAAGGATCCGGCATTTCCATAGCATTTTTAGCCAAAAACCACTCTCTGGCCTCCTTTCTAGCCAGTTCCAGGATTGCCTGTGGTGCTTGGGCGACATTGTTAAACACTTTGTCGTTACGAGCCTTCCAAAGGTACCAAATAATCCAGGGAAAGCACCGGCTATGTTCCTCTCTATCTGTCTAGCCTGGTATCCTAGAGAACAAGTAGTCCATGTTTCCCCATAAGTTGTCCGAGGGGAATAAATCTGGGGGGTTTGGTATGTTTGAGAACGCCCACACTTGTCTAGCCGGCGGACATGTAAATAAAACATGATTAATTGTCTCATCACAGTCTCCGCATGTGGGACATTGTCGCTCAAGTTGGAGATGTCTATACGCAAGTCTCTCATTAACTGCCACTGCTCCCGAGATAGCCTGTCAAAGGAAATGGCGTATTTTACTGGAAGTCTACTGTTTCCAAACTCTTTCCTTCAGTGGATTTACTGATGGTAGTTGTTGGGCATACACCAGATCCTCATCTAATCGATAAGATGATAAGATAATAAAAAAATTCAAAAATCCTATACAAATATATGGTCCCATTAATATCATAACATAATAACTGTTATATATTTTTTCATTTCATAGTAAGTGATGTTTTAGAATAAATAAATTGTTTCAAAATATATTATATTTTCAATTTTTCGTGGAAACATAATTACTTTTATTATTGTTTTTAATCATTTATATTTAGTCAATTGTTTTATTAATGGTTAAATTATCTTTTATTATAATTTATTAATTAATTCTTTTTAAATTTTATTTTAAGCATTATTTAAAAAGTAATCTTATTATATAAAGTTTGATGCGTCAAACATAATAATTAGCATGATCGCGACACGTGTCAACCGGTTGATAAGATTTTGACACGTGTTGTTTTAGTTTAATTTAAATTAAATCACATATTTTTAAATTTTCCTAATCCTATTTAAATTAGGTTTTGACATGTGTTATTTAATTTTATTTTAACTAAATTAAATTAAAATTTTCAAAATTTTCCTAATTCTATTTAAAATAGCTTTACTTTTTACTATTTTACAAATAAAGATGTTATTAATCTAAAATAGATAAATCTTTTTATATGTGGATAAATCATCGTATGCAAAACCTAAGTCTATTTAAACTAAACAGATTTTACATGTATATTAGATTTTAAGCAAGTTTAGCTAGAGATCGTGTGTGACTTGGGACGTGACGCATTTAGTTTGGATTAGTCTAGACTTTGGACATTTGATGTAAAAGCAACTAAACAAAGATAGGTAAATCCTGCATTTGAATATATGTATTAACGTCCCATATTAAGCCGTTTGATAAAAGTACTTGAGAGAGGAAAATGTAAAATCTTAGTATTCACAGCTTGGATACTACTCTGCTAAAGAGCCACTTCTGGTATTTAACGTTTCTCATCTTTTCAAACTAAAGTATTAACCTGAAAAATCAACAGATTATTTCAAAGCATTAGTAACGATCATAGCTTTAGATTCATTTCATGGTTAGGGTAAATGAGAATAGTTACCTGATGAGTTCCTTCTCCACCGGTTTATTCTGAAGTATTGGCTCACCGGAGTTACTGGAACTGGTACTAATTTTCCGATCACCGCCAATGGCCAACTGATTATATAAAACACAAAACAGAATCTATCAGTTGAGTTTACGAAATAAGCATCTACTAATTCTTGTTTTCACCTAATCAAAACTGAGTCACATTTGTAACAAACAAACCTGATGGAACCGATCCCAATCGAGACGAGCCACATCTCCCAATCAAGCTTAGTTGTTGAGGCAAATGTTCCCAAGAACTCAACGATGATTACCTATCAAACAGTTCACAACATGAAATAAACTTTGTTATGTCTATTTCTCAGATGTAAAAAAAGAGAAGTGATTGAATTTACATTGCAGGAAATAAGTACCTGGAGCACAATGGTGATACAGATGATGCCCACAAAGAGATGATTACGGAGAACTCCTTGGAAAATGTTTATTTCATCTGGCTTCCGTGCGTTGAACTCGTTGAAGATCTAAGAAAATTTAGAATTAGTTTGTTTTCTGATGTGTCCAAGATTTTAACACAGAGGGTCAGTATCTTTACCTGGCAGATGACAAAGGCATTGAAGATGACTGTATTCTTCACTCTCTCGGGATTGGGTTTACTCTTCAGATGGAGGATATTTATTCCATCGAAATTGAGGATTAACAAGACGGTCACTTGGTACATCGCCTGATAATATGCAAAACAATATGAGCAACAGAGAAGGCTTAAAGATTGTGGTCTTAAAATAAGTAAGCGAAAGAACAAGAAGATAACTTACTTGTATAAACAGGTTCCTCCACATGATGTTTGTGATGAGAGGTTCTCTGAAAACAAGAGATAAATACAATCGTTATTGTACATGGAAGAGAAATTGAGATCACTCGACTTGAAACAATGCTCAAGTATAATAAGAAGGAAGTGGTATACCTTCTGCCAACAGGAGCTCGATCCATTAAGTGATCGGTTGGTGGTTCAGTGGCTAAAGCAAGAGCCCCAAGGGTATCCATGATAAGATTCACCCAGAGAAGCTACAAAGATAGGGGACAAACCTCTTTACTAACATGGAGATATTCGTTTTTAAGTGAAAACTTTTGTGCAGATGAGGAAGACATAGAATAAATTTATTATATCGAACCTGTACTGCAGTAAGGGGAACATCACCCGAGGATATGGCAGCCACAACATTGATGACCAGAGCTGCAACATTAACCGTGAGTTGAAACTGTATAAACTTTTGAATGTTGGCATACACAGATCGACCCCAACGGACAACCTGTAGGAAACAGATAATTACAAAAAGTGAATAATACCATTCAAGATAATTATAACCAGAAAAATTCCCTCAAATGAGAACATTTTTTAAAAACAAGTTATAAGAAATTTGAATCCCTTGGTTTCTAAGGATACCAACCTTAACAACGGATTCAAAGTTGTCATCCAAGATAATGATGTCTGACTTTTCCTTTGCAACTTCAGTGCCTTGGATACCCATAGCAAGACCAATATCTGCCTGAAATTCAAAGGACAAAACAGAAAATTTAATCCTTTAAATCAACAATGTTCTTTACAAATAGGAGGCCTTTATGGAATCTTGAACTTAAATATACTGAACCTCGTGCAGTGCAGGAGCATCATTGGTTCCATCACCAGTCACAGCCACAACGTGTCCCATCCTCTTCAGCGATTGTACAAGAAGAAGTTTGTCATTGGGTGATGACCTACCCATTACCTTCAAATTTAACAACAATGTCAGGTACCATTAGATAACTGCATTCGATCACAACCTAAATTCTAATGTTCTTACAGAAATCTCTTCAGAAATCCTGTCTCTCTCTTCTTCGGAATAGGATCGAAATACTTTTCCTTCAATCAGATTAGGCTCAGTAGCAACAGAGTCTGAAGCTAATATGCCACACTCCAATGCAATTGCTTTGGCAGTTTGAATATTATCACCAGTCACCATTCGGACCTGAGGCCAACAGTAGAAATTAGAAGACCATACACCCTTGAAGTACAGAGAGTCTCTGGGAAAGAAGCCAATGAAATATGCACGGACCTTAACTCCAGCTTTCTGGCATAGTAGAACTGAATTTTTTACACCTGGGCGACATGGATCCTACAATGTATTGCAGATTAAAAAAATTTGCAATGAATTGCTAAACGATCCACAGAACCACATCAAGGCGCATCACAAGAATCTTAAAAAGGCAAAGAGAACTGTAATAAGTAACGCTTACCTTAATACCAACGATAGCTAACAGTACAAGATCATCCTCAGGCAATACCCATCTAGAAAGTTGCTCTTCATCAGTTGGAATCTTGTCTGCTTCAAATGTTCTGAAGGCAATTGCAACACAGCGCAGACTCCTAGCAGCCATGTCATCGATAGCATTTTTTAACCCGGTCATCTGATAAAAACAAGACTTGATTCAGAAAAGAAAAAAACAAGTACTTCCATAAACAATCTACCATATCTGGCAGTGATTTGAGATAGTGTAAGAAAAAATCCACCAGAAAGTAAAAACTGGCTTGCACTTGCAGTACGAAAACGGTCTAGAATTAAGACACAATGGCAAGTTAAAACATTACGATAAATTATAAGAGAAACACAGTTGCCAACCTTATCTCCACTCATCTCTACAACATCCTCATTTTCATCCATATAGTGTGTGCAGGAACCCAAAACAATTTCAGCAGCGCCTTTCCAATGAACGTGGACACTCGAATCTGACTGAAAATGAAATGAAAGTTCATTATGGTGCTGATTGACAAGGGAAAAACACCCACAAACGAGAAATCAAAAACAAAGCAAAAGATTGACAAAACGATGTTGAGAAAATGAAAACACATTACTGATTTCACTGCTACGCCTCCACGTTTCTTCTCTGAGTTGAATGGAAAAAATTGTACAGCAGAACACTCAGACCTAAGGGCATCAAAATTCATGCCTAACTGCACAGCATAAAAACATTAAAAAGATTAGGTCTCCTCACAGCTTTTTAAACTGGAACGAGGAAATGTTGCTGGAAAATAAACCTTTATTGCCCAGTTGAGAATTGCTCTTTCTGTTGGAGATCCAGAAACCTGAATCTCACCACTCTGTCATCACAAAACTTATAAATTACTACACTAAATCAACTGAAGCAGAAACCAAATGGAAAATCAGTAGAATTTCAAAGTAGTTTTATCATACTTCAGATCGGAACACACTGCCAGTTGTATTAAGAGCAATTCCCTCAACAAGTATGGATGTAAAAGTAGGTGGCAATTTGGAGCTGCTGTCTGGAGGGTCCATCTTTTGGAACCCAGTGTAACACTCAACAACGGTCATCTGAGAAAAGAGATTGCATAAGGGGACTTGCTTGGTGTGCACACAATTCGAAATAGCAAAAGTGTGCTTTAAAAGCTGAGGCTCTATATTACTAAGAGTTAGTGAGCTAGCAGATACAAAAAGAAGAAGAGCACAAAGATTCACCTCGTTTAAGGTCAAAGTTCCAGTCTTATCACTGCAAATTGTAGTTGCAGACCCCATGGTCTCACAGGCGGAAAGCCTGCGAACCTGAAATTAAATTTTGATGTATATGAATTTTGTATTTGTGTTCATGAGAACTAATTGAGTCCCAAAAAGTAAAACATACATACCAAAGCTTTATCTGCCATCATTTTTCTCATGGAATATGCAAGACTGCCAGTAAAAGGAACAAAAGATTAGTGACAAAAAGACGAACTTGTTCTACTGAGTTTTACTGCAGATCCATCATTGCTTGTAAAGTTTGACCACGTAATAACTAAACCATTTCCAACTCTAAAGGCGAACGCAATTGATAATATTCAAATATAATAGAAGACAGTAGACTTACGTCAAGGTAACAGCCAAAGGAAGCCCTTCAGGCACTGCCACAACAACAATTGTAACCTGCAATATTCAACAAGTTGAGCTTAACAGTCAGAGTATGAGTTAGAAGCTGAGGACGGTACTAGCCATGCTAGTTTCTTCTAAGAAACACTTACTGCAACAGTGATGATTTTAACAAGATCATCTAGCACATGGGTAAATTTTGTCTTCCCTCCAACAAACTGTTGGGCTCCCTCGTCATTCTTCGTGTGACCAGTGAAGTAGCTGCAGAGAAGAAAGATTCGTTTAGTAAACACTGACATTCACTCCACATGGCACTAGATGTCAGAAAGAAATTTAAACGCACCGGACGACAAGAACAAACAATACAACGCCAGCAACTGTGAGCCCCACAATCCCGATAAATGTTGCAACACCATTCAAGCGTACCTGAAGGGAGCGAAGTACATATGAATATTGAGAACCAAAAACCAAAAACAATATTATATGAACACAGATTAAAGTTACAGTCACCTGCAATGGTGTTTCTCCACCATTGTCTTCTGAGACGCTAGCCATTAGTAAACCCCATTCAGTGTTGACCCCTACTCCAGTAACCTGAGTTTCAAAACTGAGTTTTAGACTCAACTAAGCAATTTAGGAAGAAATTGGCCTTATCAGAAGTTTTGAATGCCTCAGGCTCAAGTTTTCCTCTCATTACGAAACCATAGCCATTCCCAAACCATAAATAGCTTTGTTCCCCAATACACTGCCACTTCAATTTTTCTCCAGAAAGACTACAGTTACATGTTTAGTTGATCCATTCGTCACAGAAAGGAAATTTTTAGTGTTCATCAGGTCTTACCAGCATTGTCCCATTGCCATCTGCAACTTTACAGCCGGACATAAGGAATGGATCTTTAGCAGAGTTTTTATGAACCTGCCAAGAAACAGTTTGCTCACACACATGAAATGAAAAGACGGTACTGTTGCAAATGCAAAGGTAGAGAGTAAAGCTTACAATCTTGCTCTCCCCGGTCATGCTGGACTCATCAACTGCAAGGGAATGGCCAGAAACTACCACTCCATCAGCAGGTACCTAAGGAGATTATTTGCAGATCAAACCTAGATTACATATACACTGAAAATAGCAAACGGGCTAATAGATACTACACTGAAATATTTGGGCAACTTGCCTGATCACCGATGTTGAGGGGTATGACATCGCCTACCACAATGTCATAGATCGAAATTTCAACTCTCCTCCCAGCGCGGGTAACCTGGGCATGTGCACGATGCAATTTAAAAAATTAAAGCAGAAAAGGGAAAATATGCATGAGCTGCATGGTCATCCAAATACGCACCTCCAGATGTATATTTCTTTTCTCTTCATTTAAATTTTGGAATTGAAGAGATTGGCGATAATCACTTGTAGCTACCAAGGGGAAAGGTATCCAAATTAGTATATTACATGCAGCGGCTACATATATGAGTGAAATCAAGTTCAACAAGAAAAAAAATACCTGTCACCACAATGACAAGAAGAACGGCAAAAGCAATGCTGATACCATCGTACCATCCCTCTTTGATACCCTAAGAAAAAATGACAGCAAAAGAGGTAGAAAAAGCTCAGGACGAACAGGAAAACTATAATTTTGGATAATGGAGATAAATCAATTTTCTACCATCATAGAGCAGGAAAGCCTAGGATGAGTACAAAAACTTGCCATCGAGCTTTGATGATTTGGAAGACAGAAAAAACCACGAGAAAGGCATATATTATAAGGCACACTAACCCTGATAGTCTTATGTTTATAATTATTACTCAATTATTCTAAAGCTATGTCAAGTTAAAAGGACCAAGCTTCTCAAGGTATGCGCTAAGCAAAACGTAATGTATCAATTTGTAACTGAATACCTCGGTCTTTATTCCCAATGCCAAAGAAGCAGCTGCTGCTACAATCAGTATGATCAGAGTAAGATCTTGAGAAGCTTCCCATACAAACCTCTACAATACATGAGAATCAAAATATTAATTCACTGGAATAGCCTTGCCAATTGAAGCGGAAAAATCTTCCAGTTATGGAAGGTACTGATAGAAAATATTAAAAAGTATTACCCAGAAGCTCCTCCCTTTCTTTTGGGGGTATGTGTTTGATCCAAAAGCTGTTTTCCGTTTCAATATGTCATCATCATCCCCATTGATACCTTTCTCCAAGTTTGTTTTCAACAGGTTGGATAACCCTTTGACCTAATAAAGGAAAACATAAGATAAAGCACACATGAATAAGTTTTATGGCTAACAAATAAGTGGCGCAAAGGGAAAGTCATAGATTAGCTAAAGCAAAGACTTGCCCCTCCAAGTTCTTGAAGAGATCCTATATTTTGATCCCTTGTTATTGACACAATCTGCTCCTGTCCAATACCAAAATCACCGCTGACAGGAGTGGGAGGTGAACTTGTTATCCCTAACAGGTAAAATAAAACTCAGTCAAGCTCGGCATACCAATCAGAACAAATTTGGAAAACTTTTCTCTGCTGAAAAATTAATAACCCAATGAACTGGTGTAATCATGTAACTGAATCAGAAAACTTGGAACCAGTAACTGTTCTACAATGATTTCCACGAAAATATCAAGGTCAAGTATCTTTTAGTGAATCAAACCCAACCCTTTGCAATGAAGCTCAATCACATTTTGAAACACATGAGTCAGAAAAACAAAGATTATCCAGATGTTCTCGGCAGCACTGGCAACTGTACAACTAACCATTAATGCATATAAAACAGAAGGTGTTAAAATGGCAATCACTCAATTCCTATGACACTCCCAGAGAACACATGCATACTTCACGAAATGGGATGAAGAAAAGAAAATAAAGGAAAAGAGTAAGAGAACTGAAAGAAAAATACCAGTCACTTGGCTTGCAGCTGCTTTAAAAAGGTGTGCAGCCTAAGAAAGCAAATATAATCGATTAGACACTGCCCAAACATTTATTTTAGAAAATTTACTAGCAACGCTTATGTACTCTTATCGCTTGCGCATGTGCTCTCATCTTCCTCAGCATCCGTTTCTTGTCTTCTTCCCTTTTCAGGTCCAGAGTATATCGGAATCGACGAGAAGCATTAAGCACAAGCGCCGCTTGCTACAAAACCCAAATTATATTCCAGAACGTTAGGAAAACATAATCATACTGGCTAAGGCAAGTAACAAGAGATCATCCCCATTCAAGAATCTAAAGTCCAAGTTCAACCTTCAGAACTCAAAACACTAAAAACAGTGTGCAATTAACCAATATCAAATGGACATCAAATTCACCCAAATCACAAAAGCATAGAGAAAGAAAAATGAAAGGAAACTCAAATGCACATAACAAATCAATGCATCTATATATAAACTGGAACTAGAACCAATTACCCTCCAACGGCGTAGTCGTTCCACTGGAGCATTCTTAGTATTGGTAATGTCAAACGGACTATCTTCATACTCAGTGAAGCTACTGGTTCCAGCCTCCACGTCTTTGTCTTCCCCTCGTGGAGAGTTATTGAACTGTCCACTCATGGCTATCGCAGGAGAGATGGCACCGTCGATTATTCAACACGCTCTTCCTTAAGCTTAAAAACGCAATAACGAAAAAACACACTCGAGTTAGAAACAGTTTTCGCATTCTGCATTCTCTTCTTTGACATAAACCATCAACGAGATCTCTAAATCCATTCTCAATATTCACAATCCAAAGGCGATTTCGAAATTACAGGTTTAGCAAATCTCTTATGAACAACTCTCACATTTCACTGTCCCTGAAAGCAACATCAACTCCTCAACAATACCAAAACCAAATCGATTTCACCAAAAACCTAACAAACTTCGTCACCGGAGAAAACTCCGATTACCGATTCCACCGGCGAAATCAGTGACACGAAACGATGCCGGAAATTTTTCCCGGTAGTACAAATTTCAAATCGAGAAAGCAGAATCGGATGTATAGAAATAATACTTTTGGTGTAACGAACATGTAGGGTAACATCGTAAATCGTGCAGGAGAGATTTCAATAAACAAACACAAAAAGTAGAGAGAAAGAGAAAAACATAAATCTCCAGAAACAAATATAAACAAGTTTACTGTTGAATATTAAAAAAAGAGAACCTCGGTTATCGGCGGCGGAAGGAAAGTGAAGAGAGGATTTTCTCAGCTGTTTCGCTTTGATCTTTGATACTCTGTGAATTTATTTTCCGTCACTTTCTCGAGAAAAAATATATGACCAACTTTAGGAAGGTTCCTCGAAACAGCTTTGACTCCATCACTTCTTAAGTCCTCGTGAGAGAATATTTAAAATTCAAAAAAACCGAAAAGTTAGATTCCTTTTTCCCAATTTGATTTCTATGCATTTAAAGTTTTGACATAAATTAATATTTTACAGATTCAAGTTTATAACATTTCCATTGGTAAAAATATCTTAAGAATATATATGTTAAGATTCTCCAATAAAATAATATTACTTTTAATTTATTTTAAAACATTTGTTAAAATTTTACTTATTGTGGTAGCTTACACATTCTTTATAACTCATAAATAAATAAATTAAACTAAAAATAAAATATATTTTTAAACTAGAACATTAACAAAATAAAGAGGTAATTTTAAACATGTTTAAATTAAACCCAAAATTAGTCTATTAAGTCTCTCTTAAGGCGGTTAGCAAAAAAAAATCTCTTTTAAGGTGTGTTTCTCGCACATGCATTTTATTTTATTTTTTTTTGTTGAGGATGGGAGATAATTGTTCCCCAGATTTTATTCAGAACGAAATTTAAGAAAACTACAACGGAATCTGTCGAGGGAGTGAAACTCCATCAACGTCATCAAGCAACAATACTCGGATACAATCCGGAACACTTACAAAGAAATGAAAACCTAAAGACAACGAGAACGCATAGTTTGCTAATCCATCCGCGAGGCGATTAGCTTCCCTATACACATGTGAAATACGGACTATCCAGTCCCTTGAAATAAAGTCATGGCACAAACGTACCAGGAACGACAACGGATGAGTCTCACTTATCCATGTCCTAAGAAACCCAACCACAATCTCCGAATCCACCTCAATCTCCAATCGTGTGACCCGCCGCTCCCAAGAAATATACAAGCCGTAATATACGCCCCATAATTCAGCTAACGGTGCTGAGCAGATTCCAATATTAAGAGCAAAACCTCTAATCCAATTTCCATCTTCATCGCGCAAGACCCCGCCAGCTCCTGCTAAACCCGGATTACCTCGTGAAGCCCCATCCGTGTTTAGTTTAATCCAACTAACCCGTGGATGTGTCCACGCTATCAGTCTCTCCACTCCGGCTACTCTTGGTCTTGTGTGATCATCCATATGGGAATGCGCTAACGTCACCTCGTTCGCCAATTCCTTCAAAAACTACACTCTATCTCTGCATTTACCATTAACCCCGAAGACATCTCCACAACGCCATTTCCATCCCCACCAAACAGCCATTGCAAATAAGGTGGACCAAACACTTTCTCCAAACTTTGTATTATCTCCAAGATTTTCGTACATCCACTCCAATAAAGTCACCTCAAAGAACTTGACTCTCTTTGTCTGAGGCACCAACCGAATCCAAACACCCTCCATGGCCGGACAATCACGCAAGATATGAATAATGGTTTCATTTCCGCCCTTACAAACTTGACATATCCCTGAATCTGATAGATGTCTCCTCTGCCTCTCCATGTTAGTCATTATCACTTGGTTCATGCCCAACCAAAGGAAAGTTCTGACTCTTTCCGGCACTATAACCTTCCATACTCGGTTAAACAAACGTCCCAAGTTAGGACGTGGGATATTATCTTGGGTTAAAAGAGCATAAGTTAATTTAACCGTGAACTCTCCATTTAAACTTCCTCCCCACGATAATCTATCTCGGGCCCCGGTCACATTATCAGTCACAACGGATCTCAACTGCAAAACTACATCAGCCAGAACGTAAGGTGCGATTTGATCTAACCTCCATCCTGTCCCATGACGCCACAGCTCACATACTCGAATATCACCAAATTCCGGTGGTAAGTTAGCTATACTTGCCTCCATAATCGATGTATGCAATAGCCATTTATCCATCCAGAAACGAATTGATTTCCCATCTCCAATAACCCAGCTTAGTCCAGGAATCACAACCTCTGGTATCCCCATTGTTACACTTCTCCATGTCGACGACCAGTTACTTTTCGAAATCAGCCACGAGTGATCTTGAACATCTTTCACTTTATATTTACTTCGTAGTACTTTCGCCCAAAGGCTCTCATGATTCACCATCAATCTCCAACCCAATTTAGCCAGGAGGGCCTTGTTCATATCCAGAGCGGTCTGTATCCCTAAACCTCCTTCATATTTCGGGGAGACAAACTTTCTTCCAATTAAGGAGATGTTGTTTCCTCCTCTCTGTATGACTACCCCACAAAAAGGTTCTAGATATTTTATCAAGTCCGGCGAGAGTAGAACTTGGCATAGCAATTGTACTCATGGCATGGACTGGTAAGGAGGAAAGTACTGCTTTTGTTAGCATCAACTGTCATGCAAAACTCAAGCATTTTCCCTTCCAACCTGCTAGTCTTGATGACGCTTTCTCAAGAATATCACCAAATGTGTCCTTATTGATCCTTTTTTGCAACACAGGCATCCCAAGGTATTTCCCTAATTCTCGTGTCGACTGAATTCCACTCTCAGCCGTGATCATTCTCTCCAAATCTCTGCTCACATTCTCCGAGAAAAAGATCTTTGATTTTTCCAAACTAACCTTCTGGCCCGACGCTGCACAAAACTGTTCAAGCACCCTTCGTACGATCTTAATCTGTTGTACCGATGCTTCGCACATGCATTTTTCTAACACGCACTTCTTGCAAATTTCACGTACCTACAATTTGCCCTTCCTATGGGTTGCACTTATATGCCACATGTGTTTCCTACAGGTTGCACTTCCCTACATCAGACGCTTTCTTCTGTAATACCTCATACATCACCACTTATCTTTTCCAAATACATACTGCTTGCAAACTGTTCCATGAAGTAATATGTCAGTGATACGAAAGAGTATATTAAAACGTTAAATAAGGGGGTGTTATTGGGGATTGGATTTATATAGATTATTAGAATTTTGGAAATCCATTATTATTGGTTTATGGATTCTTAAATTATAATTAAAATCTATTGTTATTGGTTCGAGGATTTTCAAATTCCATTTGAAATCCCCTGTTATTGGAAAAGTTTGGTTTTTAATGATTTTGTAAATCTATTATAATCTATTGTTATTGGTAGATGGATTTCCTATAATTATACTCATTAAATAAGATTTTGAGAATACCTTATAAAACCATTGGATTCTTAGAATCTTTGTAACTAAACTTTCTAAATACACAAAACTCTTTACAAATTTAACAAATCTTTGGATTTCCAAAATTCTAAAAATTCATACAAATCTAATCCCCAATAACACCCCCTAAGTTCGTAAACCCGCTAGTGGACAGTTTTAGGAAGGCTTAAACAAAAAAAATTGAAATATGTGATATTCATTTTCATTCGTTATAATGAAATTGTTGCTTGTGTTGCACATGATTGTATGGGTCAGCCATCCCATCAAACATCTTCATGGAATGAAATTGAATTTTCTTTGTCATATCAATGAGTACAATCATATTCGTAAATGGAGTACCCGCTCATTGTAATTAGTGTCGTAACTTATGGAAATTATTTTAATGTAAAGTTTTCATTACTTCCAAGCGTTTATAAACTACTACTTTATGTATGAGTTGTCTTTTGATCAGTTCATCATTGGATCATAAGGTGGAGCAATATGTCATTTGCGTCCATATGTTTTAGGTACGCATGTTCTTATTGTAATACCAACATCATATTCATAGTATGTTAAGCTTTATCCAACGAAAACATTAGATTGTCACATGTTCAGACTTTTGTTTGATCATCAATGTCGGTGTATATGTCTTCATTGATAGAGAAGCATTCTCACTCTTAAGTAAGTATTCTCCGTTTTGAGTTGTGCTAAATTTTCATTATGTTTCATCAGGTCGGGGAGAGCCTCTAATTGAGCAGCCTGATTGGGAAGTGTGTTATCTCCTATATGAACATATATATCATTGTTATCTTCTTTGTTTGTCATGTTTCACGTTGTTAATAATTTTGTCATTTCTTCTAGCATCAAATTCTTAGGAAAAAGTATGTGATTTATTATAGAAGCCTACGAAAAACACGAAAAAATCAAAGATGTTTAATTAAATTTATTGGAAAGTAATCATTTATAACTAGACTCTAAACAATTTTGAAATCTAGTATGTAAGAATCTCTTTTTCTATTATAGTTCTTGATTTTGGGATGATCGTCTTAGGTTCCTCTCTCCTATTTATAAAGAGATTGTCTAGGTATCCTACTCCGTGTGGGAAGTAGGAACCGATTTCATAACCCTCGTAGAATTATAAATTTGTTGTTGTTATTCTTTTTTTGGATGTCTTTTGTAAGACATGTTTCTCGCAATATGCAATTGTTTGCAACACGTACAGTCAAACTTTTATAAATTAATAATGTTAGGAGTTTGAACAATTATTAATTTAGAGAGATAAATTTATCGATATATTAATTTATAGAGAAATATCTTTTTTAGGTAATAATTTTCTTGAATTTTTTCCGAATGTTGTTCTATTAAAGAACTTAAGGAAGCCATTTGCAAAAATGACATATACTAACTTGAAATTATGAGTAAAATTTTCGATTATCGCAATAGAATGGATGTTAATATCATAATAAACTATCTGTCTACTAAACGGATATACGTTCTTATACATAAATTTAGAAGAAATTATGGTTACTATCTTTTATGTTGATGTATACATTTAAAAAAAGTTATGTGTAAAAAATCAATTATGTTGTCTAAAACTTTTCACAAGTTTAGAATAGATACCGAGAAAACAATCCTAAAAGTTTTGGATGCAACAAGTAAAGCTAAAGATAAGCTCTAAAGTGATTTCAACTCCAAGTCAAACAAAAATCATTAAAACCATGTTTTAGTACATTATCATAGTTATATATATATATGCATGATTATATATAACTATTAATTTATATTATTATTGGGATCATATTTTACATTTGAGTTTCAAAAAAATTATTATCTTATCATTTTATCGAATTTTGGTAATTTTTACACTGATCCGACTTGGAATCGGAACATAATTTAGAGTGATTATTAATTTATAAAGTATTAATTTATGGAGGTTCTACTGTATATCAAATAAGAAGAATTTTATTCTTCTGATTTTTTTTTTGGAACCACCAAAAAGAGACTCAAATATTTCTTTTTTTTTGTTGGAGGGAAAATTTTCTTCTAATAAATAGAGGGAGGAAAATTTATTTAAGGGAGCCCAAAAGATCTATTTTTTACTTTCTTCTCTCATTGTCCGACTCAGACCTTATGTGTTCTATGCACATTGCATTTTCTTGCAGCACATACTTTTATGCATACATTCATATTAACTTTTTCGCCAAAAATAGAGAAGAAAATATTCATATTAATTTAGTCTAAATGATAAATTATTCCCAATGATCACAAAGTATACTATTCTTCTATTTTTTGAAGTTTTTCTTTCCAAAATACTACATCTTTAGTTTTTTTTCCAAAAATACTATTTTTATCAAAAATTTCAAAAATACCATAAAATAAAAATTCACTTTTAACATTCAAAACTAAACCCTAAACCCCTAAAACTATATCCTACTTTTTACTTTTACAATAGTTAACTCCAACCCAAAAATTTTGAATTTTAAACCTTAAAATCAACTTTTAATTTTTGTTGTATTTTTGAAACTTTTGACAAACAAATATTTTGAAATTTTGAAAAAAAATTAGTATTTTGGAATTTTTTTTTAAATATGGTATTTGAGAAAATTTCCCTTTCTTTTATAGTTATTTGACGCACTGTTTGTGTCGAAATGTTGGACTTTGGCATGGTTCGATAAAATAATATATTTAGTTATTATTTTGATTTATTTACAAACAAAGAAGAAGTAATGATTTTGACACTCTAGTCTCTAGATCCCTAAACTGCACGCTACAGAAAAAGGAAAAGACAAAAAGTCTTTTTATCCATAATTTTTTTTGACTTTTCATATATTTTTAAGAAAATTAAAACGTGGTTAACCTAATTTCGGTACATTCAACAGTGATGTATTCACTGGACTGGAGGGATGCATGTTATGGTTGAAGACTAAATATCATTGTAAGCATACACTAATAGTGTATTATTTCATGTGCAGCATAGAAAGACCATATATATACATATATATATACATATATGTGAGTGTTTTAATTTTTAAACCTATTGTTGTAATTATTCTCTTTTGATTTGTAGTTAATCAAGTAGCTATGGACCGAAACGCTAATATCTCTCAGTCGGATTCAAAATTTTCCTAAAACATTTGGAAAATTATATTAAATACTAATATTGTTATGAATTGGCTAGTGAGTCATTTAAAACGTAAAATAAAAAGAAAACAATTGAGGCAAATAGTTGTCAATTGGCTGTTTAAAGAACTATAAACAATAAAATTTAATTTATATAAACATTAAAGATCTGATACAAATATAATACAGAAATCGGAGGTGGAACGCAAGTTTTCAGCTCATTCTACAAGAGAAACATGTAACAGTACATGCAGATTTTTAATCAACTTTGAACAGTAGTTATACTTTATACGATGATTAAATTCGTTCATATTGACTAATTATTTAATACTTTTAGATTCAGCTTACATCAACAAGGAATATTTGAATTTTCCATGGGATAATAACATATTCCCTTTGCAAATAAATTAGTATTAAAAGGTCAAAAGAAATCTGCAAATTAATTAATTACTAATAATACTATTATAGAAAATTGGGAACGAGTCCAAATCAAATCTCGTCGGTGCGATCTGACGCGTGCATGGTTACATTTTCAATAATACGGCGAGGACGGTGATTCGAGATGCCGTCATCTTTCTTTTTTTTTTTTTTTTTTTGGTCAGAAAATCATCTTTCTTTTATCTTTTTTTTTTTTACCTTTTCACGTTTCCACTTAGACAAAATTATAAAGAAAACAGTTTATTTGAATCTGAAATTATGAATTTACAATGCAATTGTTAGGAATAGTTTACACTACATGCACCATCCAATTTGAAACAACACGTTAATGAAATAAAGGTTTATTCTTGTTTCGGCGAAACAGTTGACATGTTTTTTCATGAAAAAGTATTAAAAACCACCTTTTCCGGAAGTCGTGTTAGTGTAGGTTCAGGAAATAGCGTGGCCGTTTGGACGGATCCATGGATTCCGGATCAGTATCCACGACCGGCAAGAGGGCGGGGGAGTACTTTGCACCCCAATCTGATGGTGAATCATTTGTTTAATTCGGGTACAAATAATTGGCATTTGCCGATCCTACAGAAATTTATGGATCCTGGAGATGCGATTAATTCAAGAATTGGAGATCAGTCCGACCTTTATGGAGGACAAATTTATTTGGCATTTCATAAAATCCGGAAAATACACGGTTAGATCGGGGTATTGGCTGGCGAAATCGTTGGAAAATTTGCAAGATATCGATAAGACACAAGAGCCTAGTCTTAGGATCCTCAAGGCTCATGTGTGGAAAATAAAATGTCCTCCCAAGATTCGACATTTTATTTGGCAAGCGTTGTCATGGAATATGGCAGTCCTTGAGAGGTTAAAACGACGGGGAGTGAAGTGTGCGTCATTATGTTTGCGATGTGGCCTGGAGGAAGAATCGGTTAACCATGCCTTATTTGAGTGCCAAATAGTTCAAGAGATTTGGGCAAAATTTCTGGTCCCAAGTGTAAGACACATTTTGCCATATTCCTCGGTATATGCAAATATGGACTATCTCTTTTGGATGATTACAAATGCCAGTACAAATAACGGGGAGTGTGTGGTGGTGGAAACCTGCACAGTTGAAATAGTCAGTGGTCTAGGTCTGAAAGCTCTGAGGCGAAAAACACTTAGCGAAGATCTCAAGAGAGTTTGTTATTAAGCTTTTGCAATAGTTTCTGTGTAAAATTGCGGATCCCCTTTTTGGAGGTATCCTAGGTCTATTTATACAAGTCTAAGTCGGCCTAAGTCTACGCCTAAAGAGATAAGCTTGAATCCCTCAATCTTCGGGATTCTCCCCAGCATAGTCGGCGCCGTCTCTAAGTTTTGACCTCGTCCTCGTCATGGGCCCAAATCCGAGAGCTCGCCTTCCAGGCCCAGTCTTGCAGTAGAGGTCGGCGCGGCTTGTTACTCGTGGGCTTCCGACTCGTTTTCTCCAATGTGGGCCCGACGCTCGGCCCATTCCCTGTCTTGAAGTGAAATGGTTGCAACGGTCTCCTGGAGTCTAAATGACTACTACAGACGTCGTCCTGGAAAGGTGCCGAGGTCCTAGCCCTAGTCATTCTGAGAGCCGGTCCCAGAGACAGAGCTGGTCCCGATAACTGCGTGCCTACCTCTGGTACTTAGCCATTTTCTTGACGATCTCTACCGGAGTGAGATCTGACCCCAACAGTTAGCCCCCCAGCTCGGTAGTATCAGTTATGATGATGCCGAGGTAAAAGTCGTAGTGAGGTTTCTCAAGAAAATGTACTGCTTGGCCTGCGTCTGACGAGATGAGATTGTGAAAACTTGTTCCAAGGACCTGCCGATGTTACTGAGCCTTCGTGTTCATGTTTAACGTATAGCCCAGTAAGGATTTTCAATAGACTTGTGTTTCTGAATTTGTGTTATAAAGTTTAGAGGAACTGGTCCAGTAAAGTTTGCAGAGCTTGTTCTCGTTAAAGCTCGTAAAACTCGTTTACCCTGCCCAACTCTCACATGTTCACGTTAATGCTGAGTTGGACGTTATGTCTCTGTTTAGTTGCTTTCCGGATTTAGTAAAGATACTGTTTTCCGGAAGCTGAAAATTTAATTCCCGCTGAATTAGAAATATAAATTTCCTTTAGAAATTAGAGTTGTTAATTTCCGCTGGAAATCAAACGCTTGACTCATTTCAGAAATCAAAATTGTTCTCGCTGGCTACAGAAACTTGCCACTCCAGGGTTTTGACAGTAAAACTATAAATACTCCTTCTCCTTTTCTTTTCTCCACAACTTCACTCCTCCAAAAGAAAGGTAGCCTCTCTTCTCTCTCAATTTTCTGTTTTAGATCTAGGGTTTTGGAAACAAAAAAGTTTTTTTTTTTGTTTGTTTTTTTTTTGTCTACGCCGCCGTCCCGTATCGTTTTGTCTTCTCCGGCCGTTGGCACGCTTTCTCCGGCGATATCGCGTTCCGTTCTGCGCCGTCCAGTCTCCTCGTCGGCGTACATGTCTTTTCCGGCGAGACCCCATTAAGGCTCAGACCCATCGACGTCGACTCGGGCCGTTTTGTTTCCCGACGGGTTCGGCTCCTCCGGTGACGCTCGTGCCGACGATTTCTTTCCCGGTGACTCAGGAGAGAGGTCAGCTTCGCGCCGTTCTTCGTTCTGTCGGCGGCATCCCAGTCTTTTCCGGCGAGGTCCCTCTCGAGTTCAGACTCGTCGACGCTGCCCCTGGTCGGCTCTCGGCTTTCCCGGTGACTGCGTCTCTTGGTCAGATCTAGGAGCTGGTTCAATTCCAACAAGCTCGTGGTTCCTCGTCGTTGTCGAAAGTGGAGGCGGTTTCCGGTGGGTTTATCGTCGTCATCACCAACACATCTCGGAGAGAAGGTCGTCGTTACTAATCCGGCGCCGGGGTCAAGGGTCCACCATTCATTCCGGTGAGCTCCTACTTCGCCGTTTTGATTGGCTCCGTCCTCGTTTTCCTCCACGGGATCTACTGCTGCCGGCGAGGGGAGATTGTTCCGGCGAGATCCGGTTCCTGTTCACGTCTCCGTTCCTCTTCGGTCTTAGTCAAGGGTTGAGGTTGGTCCCGACGTTCGCGTTTCTTCTCCGTCGTCACAGTGAAATCACCATTATTTCCGGTGCTTTTCCGGTGAGATCCAGTCCGGTTCAAGTCCGGTTCACGTCTTGGTTCGTTACCTGTCCGTCATTGCACGCGTTTTTTGGTGAAAACCAGTTCGTGTCCGTTCGCTTCCGTTCACGCCGTTTTCCGTTCAACGGTCCGGTTTGATTCGAGCTATCTCCGTGCCTAGGTCATGTTAAACCCGACGTCGTCTTTTGAGGAGTTTTTAAAATCCATTTCAAACTTTAGGACCAGTAGTTTAGAAAGCCTAGGACCAAGTTTTGAGATAAACCGTTCTGATGCGGAGTCCAGCTCCTGGCTTCGTCCTTGTAAAGATAGAGAAGTGACTCGAGTCCTGGTCTCAGATGTGAGTGATGCAGCGAATGCACAGAGTCCATATCTCGTCGACGAGCAAGTCGTTGATACACGTAATTCTCCAGACGTAAAGGTAGAACATGACGAGGACGAGATAAACGAAAGATTTGACTTAGCCTCGTTCCTAAGGAAACAAAAATCTTCGACATATGGAAAGCGTCGCGCTAGAAAGTTCAGACCTCCGGATCCGCCAGGATCTACTCTATCAACAGAGAGATCACTTTCTCTTTTGAGAAAGAAACTTAACATTCCTGATGAAATAGAGCTGGTGGTCCCGGAACCTCACGAACGATCTGACGATCCTCCGGAGGGGTATTTTACCTTATATGAGAGCTTCCTCGAGGCGTGCTTCCTGTGGTTCCCCATTCCGTATGTGATTCTCGAGCTCCTAGCAAAGTATAGACTTTCGATTTCGCAAATCACCCCTCGAGGAATTCGTCACTTAGTAGGAACCCTTGTTCGGAGTTATGAGTGCGGGGAAACTTTAAGTGTTCATCACCTGATGCGCTTCGTGGATATTCGGCGGTCCTCTCCCTTCTCCAAGCTTGTATACTTCGCTGTAAACCGGAGGAATCTTAGACTTATCCACGGATTTGGCAGCAAAGACCGGCAATGGATGGATTTTTTCCTTTTCGTGCCGATATGCGAAGAGACTTTGGGAGATGGACTAGGCCTAATCCAATCGAAATGGCTTACAAAGGGTAGCCGGTCCCGTTGTCTATCTTTGGGAGTCGGCTAGTTTTACTTTTATTGCTTGTGATGCGTTTGTCTTTTTGTATTGATCATAACCTCTTGTTTTCGGTCATGTCTTTTTCGCAGTGACAGGCCCAGCACCGAAGGTTCCTAGCAATTGGAAGGCAGTTTGGGATTTGCTCAGCGTTCGAGGGTGCAATTGGAAGAAGGACTTCTCACTGCGACGTGTCGAGAAAGCGAGAGCTTTCCTTGTGGGTTCTTCTGTCTCAAGTTTTCGCTTTTCAGATTGTTCAGGAGACATTCAGTCAGAGATGGAGCGTCCACGATCTTTCAGGGGTTTAGCGTGTAGGACTACGGGGGGTGGCAAGCCTCCGACGCCGACTACTGCGACCACTTCCGCGGCGCCGACTATTGTGCCAGCTCCGGCCGTGCCTACTACTGCACCACCTCCTGTCACGCCGACTACTGCTACGCCTTTCGGTACGCCATCTACTGCGCCAGCTTCTGCCAGGCCGACTACCGTGCCCGCTTCTGCCAGGCCGACTACTGCGTCGGCTTCTGCTGAGCCGACTACTGTGCCTCCTTCTGAGCCACGTGACACTTCTGCCAGGAAGACCACCACTGCTGCTAAGGGATCGTGTCTCCCTTCTTCGACTAGGAATGAGATTGTAGCCGCTCTGCCTGCTGCGTCCGGTCCTCCTCCTTCCGACTACGATGCCAAGAGGGCGGCCAAAGGGAAGGGTCATGCGGGCGACGACCGCAAGAGGTCATCCGACAGGGACGACGTGATTGACGTGGACCGAGAGCCGAAGAGGGGTCGGGCGAGATCCGCCTCGCCTCCCCGTCGTGTTTCTAGTAGCGTCTTTGAGAGCAAGGCTTCCGCTAGAAGCCTCTTCTCTACTCTGGTTTTTGATGACGACGACGTGGCTCCGATCAACACGAAGTCTTCCGGAGACATGATGCGCCAGGGACTGAACGTAGGTTATCCTTCCTTTCTGCTTATCGTCCTTTAACACTTAGTGTTTCTTTCCTTCTTTTTGACACTTCTCTGTCTCTTATTATGTATTTTTTTCCTTTTGACAGTTTCTAGCCCTTGTGAACAAGGTGGGACACGAACTTGGGGCCAAGATCGAAGACTTGAGCGAGAAGTTGGAGGACGAGCGTACTGCGGCCTGGTCATCGATAGATAAGAAGAATGCCGAGCTTGCTGACAAATCCAGAGAGATAATCCAGCTTAGGGCCGCGGCGAAGAAGTCTGCGAAGGCCCTACTCACCGAGGCGGAGAGGTCCGTGACGGCTCTTGCCGCCGCGGAGGAGAGAGAGCAATGTTCGGCCGCGATCTTGACGAAGCGTAGTGGTGAGCTCGTCGCAGTTACAGAGAAGCTGAGTCAGGCGAACGAGCACATCCAGAGTCTCCAGAGAAAGTTCACTCGTGCCAGGAATAAGTTCGATGAGCTCCAGGGCGATCCGTGGGGCAACATGGTCTACCAGGTGCAGAGAGTAGCCAACCTCGACTTTGCCAGATTGTTACTAGGACTTACTGACGGTCAGGAGCCCCCCAGACTAGAGGACGAGCTTACTTTTCTTACCGCCGACGTAGCGGAGCACGCCGGGGACGAGGAGCGTTTCGAGCGGTTGATGAAGAACCTTCACGGACTTTTGCACGTTCTTGATCCGCGGGTTAATGGTCTTTCCTTAATAAACGCAGTTACTCCCTCGGGTAGATGCAGTTATTTCTCCTTTTCACAGTCTAACTCCTTTCTCTCTTTATCTTGTAGGCTAAGGCGCCCATCGCGGCCGTCCAGGACCGGACACTCGAGACGTACGCGGCGAGTGTTGGTGTAGCCGATCCATCGGGGTCCCTCCTTGGAGGCACCAGTTCCTGCAAGGCTGCGGTAGTTGGCGTAGATGGGAAGTTCTCCCTAATCGGCGGAGTTGGGGACGAGGTGACCAAGACCAGGATCGACGATGTCGCCGAGGGCGCTGGAACTGTCGGGCTCCTGAGGAGGTGAGGACGGACGAGGATTTCCAGGGGCCGAGGATCGACGCGCTTACCGAGGACCCTAGGCTTGACGATGTTTTTGGAGAGACGGAGGCCGAGGGGGCGCCGGTCACTCAGGTTGCTCCTCCAGGAGTGGACGAGAAGACCATTGCTTAGTTGTGTTTTGCGCATCTGTTATCGCTTTTTAGATATTGACTTTGATTTTGCGCCTAGGAGGCTGCCTTATGCTTTTCGGCTTTAGGTTTTCTGGATTTGATGTCTTACCGTCTGGACGGGTTTTATCCATGGATGATTTTACCTTGTATGTTTGCAAGATGATAATGAATGCAGTTTTTAGCTTATCGACGATCTTCTTTTCAATATTTTTTTTGCTTAGTCTTTCAAAGAAAATCTTAGTGACGACGAACCGTACTTTGTTGTAGATGTTTGACCAACGATGTTGTTGGGTTTTGAATTGGTCACTTCGGTTACATGTGCGCTTCTCTTTAAACGCACCTGCTCCTATAATGAACCACTTTTATTTATATAGCGCGCTTTATCCGATGGTGGATGTTGTCGTATTTATTCTGCAGAGTTTTTTGTGAGAAGTCGTCGCTGTGGCCAGCAGCGTCGGTTTGAGATGGTCGTTTAAGTTAGACCTTGAGTTATCCGTAACGGATGTAATAGAGATAGTTGTTTTGATAAGTCTTTGTAGCAGATGTTTTATTCTCATAAAAGTTTGCTACAAAGAGAGGTGGGAGTATACGAGTATACGTACCCCACTCCCCCCCCTTTTTTGGGAGGGGGGTAACTGAACCCATCCGAAAATGGGCTGCCTACGTACCCATTGCTGGGATCAAGTCACCCGTAGTTCATGGTAAATTGTTTGATGTATGGATGATTGAGTGTGATGATGATTGTTGAGGTAGCGGGATGGACTTTAGTGGTAGTACTTCTTGAGGTGTCGTGCGTTCCACGATCGTGGGATAGCTTTTCCTTCCATGTTTGCGAGTTCATACACGCCTGGGCGGACGACCTTAGTGACGACGTATGGTCCTTCCCAATGTGCTCCAAGTTTACCGGCGTTCCGCTCTGCTGTGTTTTGGAAAACTTCGCGTAAGACCAGGTCTCCTTCGTAGAATCGCCGGGTGCGGACCTTGGAATTGTAGTACTTGGACGCAGCCAACTGGTAACGAGTGATGTTAAGTAGTGCTCGGTCACGCCGTTCGTTTACTAGGTCTAGCTCATCTAAGAGCAGCAGGTGGTTGAGTCCTTCTTGTTCGGGGAGAAGTCTACGGCGGACTCCTGGGATGTGTACCTCTGGTGGGATGACGCATTCTGTTCCGTAGACGAGGGCGAATGGGGTTTCGCCTGTAGCTCGCCTTGGAGTCGTTCGATAGGACCATAGGACGTCTTCGAGTTCATCTGCCCAGCGTCCCTTCTTTTCTTCCAAACGCTTTTTGAGTCCTGCAATAAGAGTCTTGTTAGTGGATTCGGCTTGTCCGTTTCCTTGAGGACATCGTGGCGTAGATTTGCTCAGGCGGATCTTCCACTTATCGCAGAAAAGGTCGAACTTGGCGGAGATGAACTGCGAGCCGTTGTTAGTGACGATTTCGTAAGGCACGCCGTGCCGGCAAATGATGTTCTTCCAGATGAACTTCTCCACTTGTCTATCTTTGATGCTAGAGTATGACTCTGCCTCGACCCACTTGGAGAAATAATCTGTCAGCACCAAGAGATAACGCTTCTGTCGCGAAGGGTGGAGAGGCCCGACGATGTCCATGGCCCAGCGCATAAACGGATAAGGCGAGGTAATGGATGAGAGCAGCTCCGTGGGCTGATGAATCATTGGGGCGTGTCGCTGGCATTTTTCGCAGTGTAAGGAGAACTTCTCGCAATCTTGGATCATAGTGGGCCAAAAGTAACCATGGCGTTTGATTCGGATTGCTAGTGCTCGTCCTCCAGAGTGGTTGCCGCAAGATCTGCTGTGGATTTCCTCCATTACTTGCCTAGCCTTTTTCTCTTCGACGCAAGCGAGCAAAGGCCCGGAAAATCGCCATTTGTAGACATTGCCGTCGAGTAGAACGTAACGAGCCGCTTGTGCTCGTAGTTTGCGAGCTGCCCACTTATCCTTTGGTAACTCGCCATCGGCTATGTATCCTCGAATTTGGTCCATCCATGGCGTGTCGCAGCCGTATTCCTTTTCTTCTGCCTCTCCCTTAGTTAGAGTTTCTTTATCGCTCTGAGCGGTCTGGCCGTCCGCTTCTGTTGGTTGAGTACTGGTCGTTATGGCAGGTGTAGAGGGGTACGTTGGTGAAGGTGGAACACGTGCTGTTTCTTCAACCTCAAGATGGGCTGTCTCTGGTAAGGCAGGATCTGACGTACTCATCTCCATAGGTAATGGACCATCTGGCTTGGAAAGGGCTGTTGTAGCCGTTTCAGGATTTGACGCTCCGTTCTGGTCTTGGTCGGTTGACTCCGGAGCATCGGGAGGAGATGGAGCTTCAGTTTCGTTGCTAGTCGTCCAGTTGAGTTCAGGCCGAGCCGTCTCTGGTGAGGGATTTCCAGGGTGAGCTGTCTCGGGAGGAGTCGTCACGATCGGAGGTGAGCAGGCTGGCTCGGCTGGTTCGGGATTGGTCGGCTCTGCTGGAGTACCACGAGCCTTCTTTGTGGGACGGGACGCCTTAGCAGGTTCGAGGTGAACGGGTTCTGTCAAGTCTCCTTGTGTTTTATGCTTAGCTGCCTGGGAGCGGGTTACCACATTTGCCAAGTTGCGCAAGCGAATGCTTGGTTTCTTGATAAACTCGACGGGAATGACACGGCGAACATCTTCGTCTGTTTTAGATGCGACGACTGCTAGGGCGTCGGCGTCTGTATTCTCTTCTCTAGGAATACGTGTTACCGTGCACTCTTCGAACTGCGCTGCTAGTTCCTTGGCGACTTGGAGATAAGCCTCCATTCGTTCATCTTTGGTGGCGTATTCTCCGTTGAATTGGTTTACGACTAGCTGAGAGTCGCAAAACACTGAAACTTTCGTGATTTCCAGTCCTTTGGCGAGTCTTAGTCCTGCTAGGAGCGCTTCATACTCTGCCTCATTGTTCGAGGCGTCGAATCCCAGGCGGAAAGATTGTTCGAGTACTTCTTTTGTAGGTGAAGTTAATCGTATCCCTACGCCTGAACCGCTTTTTGATGATGCGCCATCTACGTGAAGCAGCCAAGGGAGGCTAGGAACTTCAACTTCTTTGATTTCGTCTGGCAGTTCTATAAGGAAGTCTGCCAGGACTTGTGACTTCGCGCTAGTGCGGCCTCGATAGTCAATGTCGTATTCGCTCAGCTCTATCGCCCACTTTGCCAGTCGTCCTGATTGACTGGGACTGTGCAAAACAGATCGCAGCGGGAAAGTGCTAAGGACAACTATCGGATGTGATTGAAAGTAGGGTCTCAGTTTTCGTGCGGCTGTGAGGACGGATAGTGCCAGCTTCTCCATGACTGGGTATCTAGTCTCGGCGTCTGTCAGTGACTTGCTGATATAGAAGATGGGCTTCTGCTCGGCTCTTTCCTCTCGGACCAGGACTCCGCTGACAGCCGTTTCGGAGACTGCTATGTATAAGAACAAAGGTTCGCCGTGGACTGGCTTCGCTAGCACTGGAGGGCTGGCCAGGCACTTTTTTAACTGTCGGAAGGCATCTTCGCATTTTTCTGTCCACTCAAAATTCTTATTCTTTCGTAGCGTGTCGTAGAACGGAGGGCATTTATCAGTGGACCTTGAGATGAATCTGTTAAGTGCTGCTACTCGCCCAGTGAGTCGTTGGACCTCTCGCTTGGATTTCGGCGAGGACATCTGGATGAGTGCATCGATCTGTTTTGGGTTTGCCTCGATGCCGCGATGGGTGACGAGGTATCCGAGGAACTCACCGGAGGTTACTCCGAATCTGCACTTCGTTGGATTCAACTTCATGTTGTGTTTGTTCAGGCACTTGAAACAGTCTTCTAGGTGGACTACGTGGTCTTCCTCGTCTAATGATTTCACCAGCATATCGTCGATATAAACCTCCATGGTCTTGCCAAGTTGGTCAGCAAACATTTTGTTGACTAGGCGTTGATAAGTGGCTCCAGCATTCTTCAAACCAAAAGGCATGACTTTGTAACAGTATATGCCGCGATCCGTTATGAACGCCGTCTTCTCGCGGTCGGCCGGGTTCATTAGAATCTGGTTGTAGCCAGAAAACGCGTCCATGAATGACAGGAGTTTATTGCCTGCTGTTGCCTCGACGAGCCGGTCGATGTGTGGGAGGGGGAAGCTATCTTTGGGGCAGACCTTGTTTAGATCTGTGAAATCTACACAGGTCCGCCACTTGCCGTTCTTCTTTTTGACCACGACTGGATTTGCCAGCCAATCGGGGTACTTGACTTCCATTATCGATCCCACTTTCAAGAGTCTCTCGACTTCGTCGTTGACAGCCTTAAATCTTTCAGGTCCTAGTTTCCTTCGTTTCTGCTTAATTGGTTTGAATGACGGATCGACATTCAACTCGTGGCAGGCTACGTTGATATCGATACCGGGCATGTCGTCAGCTGCCCAAGCGAAGGTGCCTATGTTCTGCTTCAGAAACGTGACTAGTCTCTTTTTGATTGTAGTGTTCAAATTAGCGCCGATCTCGATGCATCGTTCTGGGTTCTTGTCGTCGATGCAAACTGATACAACCGGTTCGCAGGTAGGTACCGCTCTCAACTCGCGGTCCTCCTCGATCTGTAATTGCTATAACTTCTCGGAAATCTCTTTGACGGGGTCTCTGTTTTTCTTCATCTTTTTTCGTTCGGCTTTCGAGACCGGGTCAGTAACGGGATTCCGAATTTTGTATTCAGTGAGAGTGCATACGCGAGACTCCTTCTGACTTCCGTAGATCGTCTTGATGCCTTGCTTTGTTGGAAACTTGACGCATAGGTGGTAAGTGGATGCTACGGCACGCATCGCGTTAAGCCATGGAGTTCCTAGGATGACATTGTATATTGCTGGGTGATCCGCTACTGAGAATTCGACTACTTTGACGATTCCTCCAGCTTCTACGGGCAACCTGATTACTCCGAGCGTCATCGTGGTCTCTCCTGAGAAACCGGTTAGGGGCTTCGGTTGTTCCTTGATTTCGTCAAAGCTGATATCCATTCGTCTCAGCGTGTCTTTGAAGATTACATCGACGGTGCTTCCCGTGTCAATCAAGACCCGAGACACGTCAATGTTGCTGATAGCGATTTCGATGACAAGTGGATCGTCGTGTGGTTTGTCGATTCCGATCGTTTCTCTTTCTTCAAAGGTGATTGTGTCGTTAGGGAAACTAGACGGGGCAGACCAGTTGACGCTAGCTTCAGCTCGGCGTTGAAATGCTTGAATCGAAGAAATCGTATCTGAGCAATAGTGAGATCCTCCCATTATCATGAGTAATCTCCTTCTTGGACCGCCTTGAGCGGTGTTCTCGTTTTGTCTACCGCGTTTCGGTGGTTCCTCCTCGGTGGGTGCAGGCTCCAGTGCGGGCGCCTGATCTGTTTTGACTTCAAAATCTTCGAGTTTGAGGTCTTCCTTAAGCTTGCCGTCCAGCAGTCTCTGGGCGAGGGCCGAGCCGAGGGATCGGCAGTTTACTGTTGAGTGCCCATGGGTGCGATGAATATCGCAGTATAGCGACCCGTCGTAGGTTGAGTTTCCGGTCCACACATTAGGAAAACCTCTTCCTCGGCCACGACCGCGGCCTCTACCTCGGCCAATGCCAGATGAATCCACTTGGTAATTGTGGGCTCCTTTTGAGCCACTCTCGTGCTGGACATAACCTCTACCATGGGTTTTTTGCGACTGGCTCGGCTGGAGGTCGCTGTCATTCTTCTGTTTTGACTTCCCATACTTCTTTGCAAGTTTCTTTGCTTCTTCTTCGCTTTTGGCGTAGTTCGTTGCTCGATGTAGGGCATCCTGGATGGTTGAGGGCTCGTTGAGAGACATCTCCTTCCAGAAATCAGATTCGTGCCATATGGCCCTTTTCAGAGCTCGGAGTGCATCTGAGTCCTCTATCCCTTTTACTTGTGATAGTACGAGCTTGAAACGTTCGATGAAAGTTTTGAGGGACTCGGTTGGTCCTTGATTCATGGACCATAAATCAGCGCCGGACGTTTGAGTCTCAATGAAGATGGAGTAGTGTTTGATGAAGGCCTCTGTCAACTGCTTGAACGTATCGATGGAATTACTTTCGAGCCCTTTAAACCATTTGAGAGCTGGTCCGTTAAGGTTTTCTACGAAAAGCAGGCACTTCCCGACGTCCATCTCTTCCTCTTTGAAATTCGATCTTGTCATGGCCACACTGAATTCGTTGAGGTGATCAGCTGGGTCTTCGGTCCCGTCGTAGGTTGGTACCCTAATCTTGCCTGGGTCCGATACTCGAGCTTTTGTGATGCGTGCCGAGAAAGGAGTGTGCTGGGCTTGCTGCAATATCAGATCGAGTTCTGGTGCCTTGCTAGTGGCACGATGCATCTGCGAACGAATAGTCTTCAACTCGGCAGTAGTCTTGTTTAACGAAGCTCGAAATTCGGCCATCTGGTCATGCTGGGCTTGAAACGCAGCTTGTTTTGCTTCAGCATCCTCCACTTGTTTTACCCACTCAACGTTTTCCTCTTCTTCCGACACATGTCTGGCATATCCATGACCGATCTCATCGTTGAAAACGGAGGAACGTCGTTGGGTCGTCCTTTGTGGGTCGGCATGCTTTTGCCTCGTAGTGGTTCGCCGCGCCACTTCTTCCTCTGGGAGTTCGGTGTTGCGTGTGACTCTCCTCACAGGGGCATCGTCTCTGACGGTGGAGAATTGTTGTGAAGCTATGTGTTTAGAATCATTGTTCCTTGCTTTGTCCATTCCTTGCCGATCTCTCGCTGTCTCAGTGAAGATTGTTTCGGGGACGACTCTTCTAGCCAGGTCATCGTCGTCGTTGTCGAGGTCTATCGGCTCGTCGCCAACCTTCGCTTTCTCTCGTCGTGCCTGGGCTAAAAGAACGGACCGTTCGTCGTTTGCAGCGGTTGATGGATTCTGTTGCCGAGGTTGGCTCGACGATCCTATCGGTGTGGTGAAGTTGAGTGCCACTGGATCGATTCGTGCCGCTGGTCTTCTGAACAGACTCGGCTCGAGAGGTCATGCGCGGACGTCTGCTCCTATGGATCTGAGCTCGTCGGTTATTGTGTCGTTGGCTCTGTTTTGCCGGTCTGCGCTCTCCAGCAATGCGTCCAGTGTCGCGCTCATCTTCTGCAGCAACTCAGGGAGAAGCGAGCTCGCTCTCGGGGTTTCCTTCGACTTCTCGCCAGGGAGATCGGCGCGAGCTGTTCCTGCTGGTGGCGGATCGTCACGAGCGGCCTGGTCCGCGTTGGTACCTCCTTCAGCCTGGATCTCGCCCTCTTCCAGATCTCTCGGCGCGGCGTCTTTCGGATCAGCGATACGTCGTTCGTCAGTCATCGTGTTCTGGATCTCTTCGCGGTGGTTCTTCGGAGTGAGAAGCTTTCAATGGCCCCTCCTTCTAGCGCCAAACTGTCAGTGGTCTAGGTCTGAAAGCTCTGAGGCGAAAAACACTTAGCGAAGATCTCAAGAGAGTTTGTTATTAAGCTTTTGCAATAGTTTCTGTGTAAAATTGCGGATCCCCTTTTTGGAGGTATCCTAGGTCTATTTATACAAGTCTAAGTCGGCCTAAGTCTACGCCTAAAGAGATAAGCTTGAATCCCTCAATCTTCGGGATTCTCCCCAGCATAGTCGGCGCCGTCTCTAAGTTTTGACCTCGTCCTCGTCATGGGCCCAAATCCGAGAGCTCGCCTTCCAGGCCCAGTCTTGCAGTAGAGGTCGGCGCGGCTTGTTACTCGTGGGCTTCCGACTCGTTTTCTCCAATGTGGGCCCGACGCTCGGCCCATTCCCTGTCTTGAAGTGAAATGGTTGCAACGGTCTCCTGGAGTCTAAATGACTACTACAGACGTCGTCCTGGAAAGGTGCCGAGGTCCTAGCCCTAGTCATTCTGAGAGCCGGTCCCAGAGACAGAGCTGGTCCCGATAACTGCGTGCCTACCTCTGGTACTTAGCCATTTTCTTGACGATCTCTACCGGAGTGAGATCTGACCCCAACAGAGTGTAACATGTATCCGTGGTTACTGTGGCATATTTGGAAAACAAGAAATAAAAGAGTTTTTAAAGGGATAGAGGCGGAAACACAAAATGTTTTCAATATGGCGGCAACCGATTTCCAAGAGTGGACAAATGCGTTGATAAGGGAGAATGCAATAAAGGATAGCATTAGGGGTGTCCCGCAGACAGTGGTTATGGATGCCAATTATTGGCGATGTCAGGTAGATGGATCGTGGAAAGACACAGACTCTACCTCAGGATTGGGATGGGTCTGTCTACAGGGTGATAATATTGTATCTTTAGGTGCCCAAGGTGTTACTAAGCGAAGGACCTCCCTACATGCGGAAATGGAGGCGCTAATATGGGCAATGGTTTGTATACTGGACAGAAATCTGTCGTCTCCGGTATTTGAAATTGATTGTTCTGACCTAATGGAAATTGTACATCATCCAGAGGAGTGGCCGGCGTTTTCGATTCTATCAGTCAAGCTCCGGAGTTTACAAGATCGACTATCCAACTTCTCAATATCTCTCATATCACGAACTATTAATTTGCAGGCGGACTGTCTCGCTCGTTCAGCAAGATCAAGAGCTTTTCAATTTTCTTATGTAAGCAATGTGCCACCGAGTTGGATTTCCGACTCGAATGGTTGTTTCTAATTAATAGTTAGGTTGAAAAAAAAAAAGATAAATGGGAGAGATGGCATGCAAAAGGCTCACGAACTGCATCTTACGGAAGTCCTCACCTAACCCCTAGAAAACAATTTGATCATAGAATTTCACATATCATCCCTACTTAACCCCTAGGTCCAATTAAGGGTGGAGCTTCAAAGTAAGATCTCTATAAGTCTATTGAATAATGGAGAGAGAAAGAGGTAGCCAAGAGTAATGGGATCACTACAAAAAAAAAGGGTTTAAATTACATCATTTAAATAGTAAGTGATATTATTTTTAAATTACTTATTAGTAAGTGATACTAATTATATGTTTTAGCATCAATAATGATAATTGATGTTGTAATGGACTAATTTAGCTTCAATTTAATAAAACTGATATAAATCTATACTAGTTTGCATCACTTTAATAAAATTGAAATAAAAATATAAATTTACATAAGTTAATAATCGACTACTAATTTTGTTTAACATCATTTAGTAAGTGATATAAAACTTGTTATCAATAGAAACGGATGTAACTAATTTTGTTTTTATTTTGTTCCACATCGACAACTTGTAAGAAAGTAAAAGAGAAAATCTTCTATAAATATTACTAGGACTTAAGAGCATCCACACTGGTGAAACTGAGCCCAATTTCTTTGATTTTATGTGATTAAACAAATGAGTTTGGGTATCAATTCAACCCACAAAATATCACTTCTTTGATCCGAAACGAACATTGTCCTTGGACACGTGTTGCTCTGTGAATGGACCATGTGTTTGCTTCGTCTTCCTCCTTTTGAGTCGTCGAGGTCTCTCTCCTCCGTCATCACTTTCGCTGAATCGCCGTACTTTCCTTCACTTTCAATGGCGGATCTCGATATTCCTCATTGTAAGTCAAGAGACCTCGACAAGCTTCTTCTCCGAGCTGAGAATCTCGTCGGCGCCGACTTCGATCCCTCTATCAGACTCTTAGATCTAGGGATTCTTGTTCTTCATCCGAGTTATTCTCCTCCTTCGCCTCTCTTCTTTTCTTCGGGTATGGCTACCGGCACCCGAGAATACTCAAGCTTGTTGTTTCGCAGCCCCTTGGTAGATTCGCCGGCGAATCCGAACTCTCTCGTACCACCGCCGTAAAAAAGTGTGGGATTATAACTTTGGTATCTCTGATTCCATCGATTCAAACTTGGGTAAGATCGAGATTCATAATCAATTTTAATGGGTTAGTATTTTCAATCCTTTGACTTAGACGAGCCTGCGTACGATTTTGTGAAAGGAAAGGCTGTAGAAGCTATTGCTGAGCTACTTGAGAGAAAGACTAATTCTAATGGGTTAGTATTTTCAATTTTTCATCACTGGTTTTAGGACTAACTCTTGAAGTTTAGATTGTGACTAACTAATGCTTTATGTCTGCAGATTACAAAACAGAAGCCGCCATTAAACATTATGAGGTTCTTCTTCGCTTTAAATAAGCTATTCACAAACCAAACAGATAATGAAACTGACGTTTTCTTTTGGTTTGAATCACTAGTAAAGTTGGAGTCTTGAGGAACATAGAGTATGAACAAAGCAAAGTGACGTCTGATGATGTGTTTGTGAAATATAGAGTATGATGAAGATGATACCCCGAAAGGAGAAACAATAAAACCGATGGTAGATAGAGGAACTGAAGGTTTCAAAGGTCATGCTAGAGTTATCATGCCTGGAGTTACACCCTATTTTGAGTGCACGATTTGGCTTTTCCCACCTCAATGAAGTTTCCTCTGTGCACTCTTGCAGAAACCCCTAGGAATGCAACTCATTGCATTGAATATGCTCATCTTATTAAGTGGCCTGAGGTATGTGAATAGATTCTCTCTTTGAAAGAGACTCTTTGGAAGTGCGTATGTATTTGTTTTAGTCACGGTATAGTTGATTCTTTCGGAAGGTTCATGGTGGAAAATCCTTTGATCCTGATGAGCCAGAACATATGAAGTGGGTCTATGATGAGGTAAGTCCTTCACTTACTTATTACGCTATGGGTTTTAATTTTGGCTTATCTCATATTTTGCAATTTGTATTATCTTTGTAGGCTATCAAGAGAGCTGAGCTCTTTGGAATTCCGGGTGTTACATACTCTCTCACACAAGTATGTAACTATTCTTGCTTTTTCTGTCTTTTTACTTTGTAAAATTTTCCAGTAATCAGTAAAATTGTTCATGAGGAACTTCTTGAGAGCTCTTTGGTCTCTCCGAAAATTGGTACTCCTATAAAGCTTCTAGGTCGTGAAGATGGTAGCGTGTAAGTGTACTCTTATCTCTTGTTCATAATCCAAATCTCTAGTGGGAATTCTTGTTTGAAAGTTGTTTTTGTTTGTAAACATAAATTATTGAATATCACCGATAAACAGTTACAAACTACAAGTATCATATTCAGTCTCAACTAACACAATTATTATTAAACTAATCCTAATGATACTGATAACAAATCACCAATAACTGCCAATTCTTAGTGAGATCGAATTTGATTTTTTTTCATAAAAAGATCGTGTTCTTACGACATCATTTTTATTATTATAACAATTTGTGTTTTTTTTAAGTGTACTTGCAGCATTAGGTCATTTACAATTATAACTAAAATAATATTAGTTTTTTTATCTGTAAAACTCATAAAAAAAAAACCCGTTAAATAACGGATTGTTTTTTCAACCAAAATCGCAAAATCATGGAATATATTTTCCCGTCAAAAATAATAATTTTAAAATAATAATTTCAAAAATAACGGATTGTTTTTTCTATAAAATTTTGATATAAGAAGATTATTAGTTTTTTTGATAAAATTATTGAGGCATAATTTTAAAAATGATGATTCGTGTTTTATAAATATAGGTAAGAGTGGACTTATCAAAACTAACAACATTGGAATATGATAAGAATAATAATAAACTTGAAAATAAAAGTTCCATTAAAATTATAAAAATATAAAGCAAGACGAAAGTTGTTTATTTCTCTATTTTGAAATTTTATATGTCTTGAATTCTTATGATGTTGTCTTATTTTGCTTCTACTAAATCAGATCGTCTCAACAATTTCGTTCTTTACTTTTCCTTAATTATGTGGCTTCTTAAGTTTCACTCCCTCTTTTTTAATCCTAACTATTGACAAAATAACAATGCTTCGATTTAAAACACATACAAACTTAATTTACAAACAATGCTTCGATCACAACAAACTAATGAATTATATTAGAACATGATCGTTAACGATCAATTTAGACTCCTTGAACAATTAGTTTACGTTGAGATAAAACATGTATTAGCAAGTATATCATGATCGTACACACTTTGCTTCCTCCACTAAATACTTGGTCCACCAACGCACATGTTCCGTATATTGTTTATCCGAGCCGATCCAAGACATGGTCCTAAACTATACATGCACAGAGAAAACAAATGAACAAAAATTCATAAAGACTTCCTTCTCTGGCTTCCGTGACCGAGTAAATTTATAAAATGATTAAAACAATTATAATTCACTGAATATTCCATAATTTTTAAAAGTTCACCCTGCAACTTCCATTTTGCGAAAAGATCAATTTGTTATCGTAGAACCTTGACACATGTTTAAATTTGATATCTTTACTGGAGAAATTTGGTAGTTGATTAAAATGATGGAAAATTTAAAATAAAACATAAAAGGTTGTAATTGTAATCCATGATCTCACTAATCACAATCAATTGAAGCATGCATGTTCTTACATAATTTTAATATGAACTTCACTAACCTTTTAATTCGTAAGAAATGGTAGAAGATTCGTGGTTGCTACCGACTTGTAGTGAGTTTGAAGCCATGTAGAAAAATAAACAAAATGAAGGGAGTGAGATACAAAGCAATTTCATACAGATTTAAACGAAGACTAAAACTGAAGAGAATGAGATTACCTTTGAGTTGAGAAGGATAGAGCAATTGGCTAACAACTTGGGGAGAAAATAAAAATCACGTTTTATATAATAGAAAAAAGGTATTTAATCGGAATCTCATAGATTTTGTAGTTCCACGATTTTATTGTATTTGAAGTTTTGAACTTAAAAAATATTTTGCTAAAAAATGGGTCAAAAGATCGTGGAGTTCAGGGGTTTATATATTAAACGCTTGATTAATTTGTTGCTCTTTAATTCTGAAATTTAAAATAAGTTTGTTAATTTCCACATGTCAAATTTATATTGGTGAGATGACTTGTGATTTAGTAGATAAGGATATTATCACCGTATCGTATCTTTATCTGAGTCCATTTCATATATGTAATATGTAAACTATAGTATATATATTTTCACTACTACTGATTGTTACATGTTCACTAAAATAAAGACATACCGTAATATAGTTTCTGGCAAACCTAAATTAATCTCAAGATTAAAATTATGAAGATTTAATCCTATGAATTATCATGGTATTAGAGTTGATGATCCAGTAAACATACACATCCGAATATATTTTGCATTATTAAAAAAAAAAATCTTAAATTCTATTTCTAGCGCTTTATGAACATGAAGATTCTAGATTTGTTTAAATTTCTATCTGAAATTATGTTTTTATTATTTTTTTCTTCTTAACACGTATCTATTCAATTCTTTCGCTAATAAAATTATAATAGAGAGGAAACTAAGCAAATAATGTTTGCGATCATATTCATATCAATAATGATAAAATTGGAATCAAGTGGGCATATCGTACCGTCTCGACATGTGAAGGAAATTTCTCGGAAAGCACACTAACTTCCTCTTGAATGTGACTTATGCTCTTATCATTTCTTTTAAGACTTATAATGTGAGTTACTCTCTCTGTTTTTGTCATCGTAATTTACTCATATTTTTCTTAAGACTTATAATTAAGAGTTCACGGTTTAAGTGATCTCTAAGTGAGGCTAGCGTCATTTTCCTAAGTTGGTACACCAATACATAGAATCTTTATAGACTACAAAAAAATTGCGAGCCTTTTGTTCATATTTTCTTCAAATTAAGCAACATAGCACATATGATGTGATCAAACTGGGCCTTAGGCCCATTAAAATCTCATTACGAATCTTTTCCTATCAGTCCAACAGAAAAACCGGTGCATGAATGGAGATGGGCCTATGTCATCATCTCACACTACTAGTAGTACGGCCAAGACTTTGAGCGAATGGAAACTAAAATGATTTGGTTAGGATTTGTTTTTATTGAGATGAAAACAAATTCCCTTTTTTGGCTAATCTAGGAGTTGTAAGTCAAAACTCATACATATCTTTAATGGAATTAAAAATCTCTTCACGAATCTTGAGTTATAATTTTTTTTTCAAATTAGTTAACGACGAGTAAAGTTGCTACCTATATTCAGCAAATTCAAATAATTTTATGTAGGTGTGTGTACTTTCTCTAGTTTTTTGGTTTAGTTTACTTTATTTCAATACTTTGGTATGATAGAAAACTGACTGAACACACAAATCGGTTTCGTTGGCTTTGATTTTGTTTAATTCGTACGGGGATGTGAGAAAAAAAGAAGAAGAAACAATAGTCTATTCGACAAAATAAATTTGAATTATGTGATTCGTCCGTTAACACAATTTGAAATGTCTTATGTTTTCTCATTATATTTATTTGTTTATTTTCAAAAACATCACATCATTCCGTTATGTTATTAATAACATAACGCAATTCTACAGTTTATTGATAAATGATAACATAATGATTTCATCATTTTATTCAAGTTTTCTTATGAAGTAACAATAATTAATACCTAATAGCAAGAATGCCAACCTCTACGTATTTTTGGCTAATCCTCCATGACTATAAATGATGGTTCACAAAAAAAAAGGAGTTTAACTGTAGCTTTTTCCATATCGATAAGTACCGTTTTAAGGACTACTAACTAGAAAGTAGAAAGAATTAGTGGTAGTAAAAGTGATACCATGCACCGTTTATCTCTTACCTCTAACGACTATCGCTTAAGTTTACTTTTTCAAACTTGTATTACCACTCGACGTATAGAATCCAAATAACTGTGCCAACAGTTGTAATCATTAACTATGAATACCCGTTTGAATAGATCGAAAGACATGATCGTGATTGGTGATTGCTATTTGCGAAATGCGAAAGATGATTGTGATTTGTGAAGGTTAATTGTACGTGAAACAAATGTATAACACTTTCATAATTTTTCATATACTAACGGTTACATTGAAAAAGGAACAAATATAGAGGGGTTGTGTTAGTTTGGCTTTTGGGACACAGAAAGGACATGAGAGTGTCCAGCGACAACGATTTGAGGTCTGGATATCAAACCTTATCTATTCCCCAACACATCAATCAAGTTTATATGATGAGTCAAACAATTTCCCCAAGTTTAATTGATTCCTTTTACTTTAAGTAGCCACAATTAAAATTAAAATTGTTGACGTCCTTCCTTCCTATGATATTTTGTTTAGTAGGGTTCTTCACTCCATATAACTTCAATCCGAACCAAAATTTTCTACATCAAATTTACAGTTTATTCGTCGTTGTTATAGAAATAAAGAAAAGCTTTAAGATTGATTATCTTAAGCAAGAGAAGTAATCCTCAAGAACTCATGTTTGTTCTTACTTAAAGTTTACAAAAGACAATAGCTTACAATATATAGGTAAAGCAAGGTAGAGGAAGCCCTAAATCAGCTCACGTGGACAGCTGCACAAGAGGTTCAAATCTGTTAGAGAGAGATGCAGATGAACCCGTACAGCTTGGAGAAGATGAAGATAAGGTCCTCTTGACCGTTGTTGGAGTTGACTGAATCATGGGCTTGCTGGGCTTATCCGTTGTTGGGCCTGTTGAGCTCAAGTTTGTTGAGTTGTTGTTTATATTCCCCCTCAAACTCGAGGTGGGAGGATTCACAACTCCGAGTTTGAATCGTAGATCAGAGAACACAGCTTTGGAGAGAGGCTTTGTGAAGATGCCTGCCAGTTGTTCAGATGAAGAGACATGATGCACAATCATAGCTCCTTTTGCCACTTGTTCTCTAGCGAAGTGATAGTGGGTTTGGAAGTGTTTCGTTCTGCTGTGAAACACAGGGTTTGCCGCGAGCTGAACTGCAGATTTGTTGTCGCAATAGAGCTCAATTGGTTTGTCTTGAGGTAGACCAAAGTCAAGCAGCAGATTGGAGAGCCATATTAACTCAACTGTTGTGTCAGACATAGCCTTGTATTCTGCTTCTGTTGAAGATCTTGCCACTGACTCTTGTCTTTTGGCTGACCAGGAGATGATGTTTGAGCCGAGGAAAGTGCAAAAACCACCAGTAGATCGTCTGGTGTCTCTACATCCTGCCCAGTCACTATCACAATAGGCACTCACAGTAGAGTCTGATTCTTTAGTGATGTATGTCCCCATTTTAACTGTCCCCTTAACATACCTGAGGATTCTTTTGAGAAGAGAGAAGTCCGAATCGGTAGGCTTGTGCATCTTTTGACAAATGAAGTTTACTGCATATTGTAAATCAGGACGAGTGAGAGTAAGATATTGGAGTTTACCCGCTAGACTCCTGAAGTAGGTTGGATCCGAGAAAAGCTTTTCTTGATCATGGGCTTGGTTGCTTGGAATGGGAAGGGGTGTTGGCATAGGAGCACAATCTAACATTCCTGCAGTCTCTAGAAGATCCAAAGCATATTTTTCTTGGTTGAGAAACATACCTGATTCAGAATGTTGAAATTGTATACCAAGGAAGTAGTTGATTCTTCCCATGTCCTTCATTCTGAACTTTTCACTTAAAGTGATCAAAAATTCTGTGATCAGTTTTGGATTGTTCCCTGTCAAAACCATGTCATCAACATACATAAGCAGTATGATAATGCTTTCCTTGTTCTGATAGACGAAAAGAGAAGGATTTCCATTGCAGCAAACAAAACCATATTCCAACAGATAAGAGCTGAACTTGTCAAACCATGCTCTTGGAGCTTGCTTTAAACCATAGATTGCTTTGTGTAGTTTACACACATAATCCGGATGATCTTTGTCTTCAAACCCAGGTGGTTGGAGCATATAAACTGTTTCCTTTAAGTCTCCATGTAGGAAGGCGTTTTTAACGTCAAGTTGCTTGACTTCCCAACCTTCTGTAACAGCCAGATGCAACACTGTCCGGACTGTACCTGTTCTTACCACCGGACTATAGGTTTCCAGAAAGTCTACTCCTTCTTCCTGCTCATAACCTTTTGCAACTATTCTTGCTTTCAACCTGTCCAAGTTCCCATCAGCTTGAAGTTTGGTTCGAAAAACCCATCTACATCCCAACACATTAGAGTCATCAGGATATGGAACAAGACTCCACGTACCTGTTTCATGACATGTTCCTATTTCCTCATCCATGGCTTCATTCCAGCCAGAGTGTTTTAGAGCTTGAGCTAAGGTGTGTGGCTCCTTTGTAGTTCCTTTGACAGCGATAAAAGCATAACGAGGATTAGGCTTAATTATGCCATGTTTACCTCTAGTTGACATAGGATGCCCAGTGGTACTAGACGCAGCATTGGGTGGCTGAGGTTGTTGTACTGGAACACCACTATTGTCAATCTCTGTTTCAGAATCCGACGAAGGAGGCGTCACCGGTGGTGTCACATTGGGCTCTGAAATTGGAGGTGTGTCAACAGCAATGTTTTGATGCCCGGACCGGACCGGCCGGTCGGCCTGGTTAAACCGGGATCCGGACATCACTCCGGTCCGGGTTTAGTGCTAAAATCCGGAAATTATAAACCCAGAAAAACCCGGAAAAAACCGTTATTTACCCACGACCCGGTGAACCGGTTCAACCGGCCGAGTCACGGTTATTAAAATTGACAACATATAAACACGTTTGGGCCAAAAATTAAGTAAAAAACAATGCTTTTCATGCCTATTAAGCTATTAATATCTCGACAAAACTCCAAATCAATAGCTTTTAGCTTTAAAAAAGAGTTTTGAAAAGTGTTTTGATTAGTTTACGATCGACTCTTCTTTATACGATCGATTCGTTTTCTTTCCTTTAAAGTCTTTGATTTTTCTTTTTCTCTTTCTTTGTTTCAGATTCTTCTTATTTGCTGTTGATTTGATTTCTGATTTTAGATATTCATAGATTATTAGTTATAGTCTTCTCCAATTTCTCAAATCTTAAAAGGTTATATTCAATATGTTATGTTATGATTTGATTTCTTTGTTTTTATCAATGTTGGTTTTTATTATGTTATGCATAATAGAATATAGTACTCTTGTATGTTTGTGTCTCTCAAAAGTTAAAAAATTAAAGAATCAATCAATTCTCATATAAATAAGTTGCAGCCACATATACATATGTAATATAGTATATATAAAATGTAACTCACGGTCGAACCATGGTCGACCCGGAGACCCGGCCACCCGGCCATCGCTCCGGTTCTTCAAACGGGTCGGGCATCAAAACATTGGTCAACAGCTTGGACTCGAGCTCGACGAACAGGTTCTTCTGGAGGCAGAGAATCCGGTGAACCCAAAGACTGATCATCAGTAGGTTGTCCTTTGTACCAAGCTGTAAGTAGAGGAGTTCCTGGTTTAGTCTGAAACCTCTTATACTCAAGAGAGTAGGGAAACTTTGCTTCATCAAACAGAACATGTCTGCTTATGTAAACTCTGCTTGTAGGAGGATGAAAGCACCGATAGCCTTTATACTTCTCATTGTATCCAAGAAAGACACACATCATTGATTTTGGATCAAACTTTTTTTGACTGTATGGCCTGAGATACGGGTAACACGCACATCCAAAGACACGTAGAGATGTGTAGACAGGAGGTGTGCCATTCAAAGCTTCAAAAGCACTTGTTTTGTTCTTATGAACGGTTGTAGGAAGAAGATTGCTCAGAAAGTTTGCAGTGGAAAAAGCTTCGATCCAAAGATTTTGTGGTAGAAGGCTTTGAAACAACATTGTCAATCCCAATTCAGTGATATGTCGGTGCTTTCTTTCTGCTAATCCATTCTGCTGTGGAGTATGAGGACATGATATGTAATGTCGTATCCCACACTTAGCAAAATGTTCTCTCATAGCATTGTTGACGAACTCACCTCCTCCATCACTCTGAAATATGCTTATTTTCTGACCAAACTGGTTCTCAACTTGTTGCTGAAACAATCTAAAGACAGCAAAAACTTCTGATTTCTGTTTGAGAGGATATAACCAGCTGAATCGAGAGTAATTGTCAATAAAAACCACATAAAATCTGAATCCTTGAACAGAGAAAACAGGGGCAGGTCCCCAAACATCACAGTGCACTCTTTCTAGAATCCGAGTGGCTTGAAAGTCTGAACTAGAGAAAGAAAGTTTGCAGGACTTTCCTAATTGACAAGGTTCACACATTTGAGATGTGGATTTATTTAAGCTAATAGCTTTGATAGAAGATAAGTGTTGTAGGATTTGTTGATGAGGATGCCCCAATCTTCTATGCCAAATCAGCTCACTCGCCTGTTGCTGTCTTGATGAGTAAAAGGCAAGAAATTGAGGATCATCCAGCTTATACAAACCCTTAAGCTTTGTTCCCTTGCTGAGCAGTTTGTTGGTCTCTTTGTCCTTGATATACACAGAAGTAGAGTCAAAAAAAAATTCACAAGGATAGTCATCAGTGAGTTTAGAGACTGAAAGCAGAGAGTGCGCAATCTCAGGACACAGTAATACATCGTTGAGAGGTAAAGTACCTTGTAAGGAAGGTAGAGCAATTGAACCAACATGTGTAATGGGAAGGAACTCTCCATTTCCAACCATTACTGAGTCATAGCCTGTGTATGACTGAGTTGACTGAAGATTCTGTGGTGAGTTTGTGACATGAGTAGTAGCTCCTGAGTCTGGATACCATTCAGTACCATTGTTGACAGTAGAGTCTGAGAAACGCATAGTGGCTAAAGCCTGAGGACTCTCTTGCAGCTGAGGCCCTTCAGTGACCTGAAACTGTTTGTTGAACCTCTTATAACACTTCCAAGCAGCATGACCATATCGACCACAAATCTGACATGTAGGCCTGTTATCATAAGTGGAGTTACCACTATTCTGACTGAGATGAGGAGTAAAACCACGACCTTGAGTGGAGTAGGAGCTTCTTCCTCTGGAGCCACTATTTGTTGACCCTCGACCACCACCAGAGTTTCCATCTCGGTGTGTATAGTATGCTTGATGTGGTGTGACCTCAGTGGGAACCTCATAAGCTTGAATGTTATCTTCAAAGCTAGTGAGTTTGTGCACAACATCATCAAAGCTTACAGAGTCGATGTTATTCTCAATGATGGTACAAATAGTCTCATACTCTCTGCCTAAACCTTTTAAAGCTCCATAAATTTTTTCTTGTTCACTGATGGAAGCACCTATAGAGTCTAACTGATCACAGAGTGACTTAATCTCAGACAAGTAAGCTACCATGGTCTTATTCCTCTTAGCTATCGTTTGTATCTTTCTTTGTAAATCTAGCTTCCTAGAGGCAAAGATTCTGTTGTATTTTTGAGAGAGAGCATACCATACCTCCTGTGCAGAGTTGAGACCATAGACGCAACGGAGAGCTTCCTCAGACAAAGAGCCAAAAATCCAAGCTTTTACAAGTTGATCGGTGCGGATCCACCTGACAAAATCTGGATTGCTGAGAGTGTTAATAACATCACCATTCTGAACATTGAGAGTTGGAGGGGGTCGCGGTGTTCCACCAGTAACAAAACCAAGAAGCATTTGACTGGAAAGAAAGGACTCAAGCTGAGTTTTCCACAGTAAGTAGTTCGTCTCATTGAGTTTGAGTGTCACACACTGTGAAATCGTAAGATTAGAGTTAGAGAACGGATCTGGAAGATTTTCCATGATGATAATCAAATCCCAACAAACCGATTGGCTTCTGATACCATATAGAAATAAAGAAAAGCTTTAAGATTGATTATCTTAAGCAAGAGAAGTAATCCTCAAGAACTCATGTTTGTTCTTACTTAAAGTTTACAAAAGACAATAGCTTACAATATATAGGTAAAGCAAGGTAGAGGAAGCCCTAAATCAGCTCACGTGGACAGCTGCACAAGAGGTTCAAATCTGTTAGAGAGAGATGCAGATGAACCCGTACAGCTTGGAGAAGATGAAGATAAGGTCCTCTTGACCGTTGTTGGAGTTGACTGAATCATGGGTTTGCTGGGCTTATCCGTTGTTGGGCCTGTTGATCTCAAGTTTGTTGAGTTGTTGTTTATAGTTGTCTCGTATACCAAAAAATAAAGTTGAACATTGTGTGCATTGTTGTATTAGTAGAATCGTCTATTGTGAATTCTTGCGGTGTGTATAAAATTATCCGTTGTAAATAAAACTTTTTGTTATGAATTCTTTAAAATTGTTAGCCAGATTTTCTAGTGCTAGAAATAGTTGGAATCGTTCATCATAAATGAGTATATCATTTGTAATAAGAGAAAGATCAAAATATGTTCTGATTGTGATATAACAAAAAGGCGAACAATAATTTAATGTTGTCTAAAATGAAGATAAGTTTGTTTAAGACTACTATTTTCCTAAACAACGAAAACTTCGAAAGAGTTCAATAACCATAACCTAATTGAAACCCATATTAAACACAAACTTTTGTTACAGAATGTTACACACGACACACACCATCCGATAAATTATTAAACTGACAACCAAGATTTATGCTTGTAGTATAAAATGAATGATCTTCAATTCATATATAAAATAATAGAATGAAGCAGACTCATCATTACTGTGTTTGACAAAAAAAAGCAGACTCATTGCAAATTGTATTATTGTTATGTTTTGATTCGAAATATGATAAGATCTGGAATTGTACGTCAGAAATCTAAAGAAAGAGACATAGGTAAAGATTGTAGGAGAACTATTTTTGGGCTTATCCACCAGAAAAAGATGACAAGTGACAGCCCAACACGTGTCCACATGTTCATTTCTTGGTTCCTTTTATCATGTACATACGATTCCAGTAATTATTATTTTATTTTTGCAAATTGCAAAATTTGTACGACTTTGTTGTTGTTCCAGTATGGTTTTTATTAGAAAATATCTTTAACCGATCTTACCTAAATTAATATTCAAATACGGAAAGTTTCTATATGTGCATTTAATTTAGACGTTGAACTCTATGGGCAGTTATCAGATAAAGTAGTAAATTATTTATAAAGTTAGGTGTTGACTAAAGTTACAATCTACTAATTTAAAAATAGAAACTAAAAGAGTTGAAACAATTTGATGATGAATTCAAGTCACTTGAAAATGTATCAACTAGACACAAAAATGTATAATATTAGAGATATACTTGGATGTAAACATTTTACAATAAACGAATTTTCTATTTCAGTATTATTTTGGCTATATATATAAATGTATAGAAAGCTGCATTGGCTATCTTAAAAAAGTTAGATTTAACCTTTTCTGAATGTTTACATATACTAAACACTTATTACAGATTTTCTTACATAGTACTTAGGTTCATGATTGTGTACTGTAAACTAGCTTTTAATCAACTAATTCCAAATTCAGTTTTCCCAAAATTCTATTATTGTTCCCGGCAATCTTAAGTTTGTAATAAACTTTTCCATTCTTACGGCAATCATAAAAAAAAAAAACATAATCACAAAACCATTATTTTATGGCTCCGAAAAATATGAACTAAAAGGAATCAAAGTAAAAGATACTCGAATATACAATCGAGCGGACTAAATTAGTAAAGAAGATTCATTTCTATACCTTTTGTGGACACACTTTATCATCTAAACAAGTGAACGCACGTAAATGATACATAAATTCGTAACTCTTTGGACCACACCAATTTTTTAATTTGTCTATTTCATGTCAGTCCAGCTAAGAGGTACAGCAAAACTTTGGCCTCATTTGTATACAGTAACGCTCGTATCATCAATCGTTCAAATAAATTCGGATTTATTTTTTCCAATATTTATCTAATATATTTTCTGTTCAATTATTCCGGTAAAAGTGAAACCTTGTAAAACATGGTATGATATTAACTCTAGATTCTCGAATTCTCTCCACATTCTCTCGAATGCTTTTCGTTTCTGAATAAATATCCATTTGACACTTTTTACAAAAAAAAATTATAAATATTTATAGAAAACAGTTTGATTTTTCTGTATATTGTTCTATTATAGAGTTGGAGATAAATTATAAGTAGTTTATGTTACCTTAACATCTTTATCAACAACAACAAAAAACATCTAAAAAGATATTTATTTTGAAAGATAAGCAATTTGAAACATATTGAATAGTGATTATAGTGATTATAGTGTGGCTTCCGTTTATTTTATTATGTCGAACTCGTACAAAGAGAAAAATCTGTAATTGGCTAAGAATAATTAATCATTCAAATGACAAATCCTTTTATTAATACAAAATTGAACTCCACTCATGTAATCAAACGAAACAGAATCAACAAATTATTTACAATGAAGAAAAAACCTCAAAATGAAATTAACCAATGTTCACCACAACGAGGGGGTGTTTCAGCCAATCAGAAATCACAGGGCAAAATCTGCAAAAACCTCAACATTCGTTGAGACTTAAGAGGAGCAAAACAAACAAATAAATACATATATCTTCATTTGCTTTCTCTGTTTCTTTCTTTCTTCATTTCCTCATTTTTTGCTTCAATAAAACAAAACTAGACGACGATCACATGAAGAACAAGAGTACTTGCGTTTAACATTGAAACAAAGTGGTAAGAAACAGAACAACCACTTCGTCTCGACATCGACCGCCGATACTTTTCCACCGCAATACGGACACTTCCCCGGTGCTTGTTGCCTACCAAGCTCTGTTTTCTCCTCATGATACACAATCTCTAAACACATTTTTGCTTCTTTCTCACTCAAACTCTAAAACCCTTTTGCGTTTATATATTGTTTCTGTTTCTTTCTGGTACGTTTGCTAGGAAAAATCTAGAAGTGTGAAGAAGAGGAAAAGCCTTTTGTTTTGTTATTACCAAAAAAGAGGAAAATTGTTGAAAGTTGAAAGTGTGAAGATGTTTTGTTTTGGGTTTGCTTGGTGTTGTAGGGTTTAGAAGTACAACGACAATGGATTTTATAGAGGATGTAAGGAGGGTTACGTGGCAAAATTTCTAACAATATGATATAAATTATTTTTCATTTTTATATTACAAAAATCTTGAGTCTTGGAAATCATTTTTTTCTAAGGTGTAGAAACTAAGAATATATAATGACAGCTTTCAAACTAAACATAAACCATGTATTTATTAAACATAAATACAAATTTTTAAGATGGGAACAAAAGATACGTAAGTCGACAATGAAGAAGAAGATGGGAACAAAAACTAAGTCGGTTTAGTTATAAGCCAATTAGATTGATACAGAGAAGTTTTCATGTCATCTTCAGGTTTTCAAATGAAATGAAACAGCCTAGTAAACCAGATTCAATACTGGCTTCATAAAACATATCATAGTTTAATTTGTACACAATAAACGCATTGTTTACTGACCACATATCAAACCGTTGGTTCAATTGTATATAGGGATCTGGTTAAGTTAGACCAAGAGGTCCGGTTTAGATGTATATATAGATGTAAATATCATCTTTGTAATGTTAACGAGAATAATACATTTTACATTCAATTGAATCTGATCTTATCTTTTAATATGGTATCAGTTGAATTCTGTTAGATTCTGTTGGATCTTGCTTTTCTCGTTCAAAATTTCTCGTTTCTTCTTCGATTTTCGCCATTGTTATACTTCTTTGAGCTCAAATCAGTGTTATCTTCTTCATCGAAATCATCTTCATCTACTTTCCGCTGCGGTGATTTTCTGGTGTTCGAGCTTCAATTTTAGCTTCAATGGTGAAACAAGGGAGGAAACTACGCAATAACAAGTCTCAAACTGATGGAGAAGCATCGATTCTCAGAGATAGAGCTCGATCTTCTTCTCCTTTTGAACCGAACTTTGTTGATACTCCATTTCGTCCTTCTGGTGTAAATCGTGGCGTTTCTGATAACAATCGAGGTGTTTCTACTCATGAATCTGGCCGAATCGAGTCGTTTGATTCTGTTCACAGTCCATTCTTTCTTCATTCAGCAGATCATCCTGGTTTATCCATCGTCACACACCTTTTGGACGGTACGAACTATAACAACTGGTCTATTGCTATGCGGATAAGTCTCGATGCAAAGAATAAATTAGCATTTGTAGATGGAACCTTACCTAGACCTGATTGTTCTGATGGTACGTTTAAGATCTGGAGTAGATGTAATAGTCTTGTGAAAGCTTGGATTATGAATGTGGTTCACAAGGACATATATGATAGTATATTGTACTATGATGATGCGGCTGATATGTGGAAAGATTTGTTTCTACGTTTTCGTGTGAGTAATTTACCACGAAAATATCAATTAGAACAATCTCTTTACACATTGAAGCAAGGATCTCTTGATTTGTCTGGTTACTATACAAAGAAGAAGGTATTATGGGAGCAGTTAGCTAATACTAGATCACATGATGCTAAAATCTGTAATTGTGATCAGGTCAAAGAGTTATTGGAGGATGCAGAAACTAGTAAAGTAATTCAGTTTCTAATGGGACTAAATGAGAGTTTTGCTAATATTCGAGGTCAGATTCTGAACATGAGACCTCGTCCTGGTTTATCAGAAATTTATAATATGTTAGACCAAGATGAGAGTCAAAGGCTTGTTGGGAGTGTTACTCATAATCATCCACCTCCTACGGCTGCTTTTCAAGTTCAAGAATCCTCTTTGAGTTCATCTGAACGTTTGGTCAATATTACTCAAGGTCAATACAAGAAACCTAAATGTTCACATTGTTACAAGATTGGTCACACTGTGGATCGTTGTTACAAAGTTCATGGTTTCCCACCTGGACATCCACGAGCAAAAGGTCCGCAGACTATGGGAGCTGCTAATCTTGCATCAATGGATCTATTTCCCTCTGGTGGAAAAGTTTCTCAGACTGTTGACCCTACTAATATGACTAATGATCAGTTGCAAACAGTGATATCATTCTGCAGTTCCAAACTTCATAATTCTGGTATTGCTTCTGAAATTGGTCTTTCTCTCCATACTCCCAGCATTGCATCTGTTTCGGCTATTCCTAATGCCTCTTCTTCTATCATTGCACCTGTTATCAACTCGATCACAGGTACATTTCTGGATCTTTACAATAACTCCTACTATGATATGTTAGTCTCTTCTATATCTACTGAACCAGTGGTGTCTCTTAGGACTTGGATAGTAGATTCTGGAGCTACTCATCATGTGTGTCATGATAGGAGTCTTTTTAAATCTTTTCAACCCTTAGACAATACCTTTGTGAAACTTCCAAATGCTTATACAGTTAGGATTTGGGGCATAGGATTCATTCAGCTGACTGATTCTCTCTCTCTTCACGATGTTTTGTTTATTCCTGAATTTAAATTCAATCTTGTGAGTGTTAGTGTTTTAACCAAATCTTTGAATTCTGAGGTTAGATTCACTGCAAATGCTTGTTTTGTTCAGGACATTACTCGGGAATTGATGATTGGTCAAGGTAGTCAAGTTGGGAATCTCTATGTTCTGGATTTCCATACTGCAAATAATAGTTTTTCTTTAAAAGGTATTTCTCATACTTGTGCTTCTGTTTTTGTTGATTTAGCTACTTGGCATAAGAGATTGGGACATCCATCTCAGCCTAAAATAGATGTTCTTTCTCATGTATTGAACTTGAAACCTGCTAAAATGAATAAAGATGTTTCAGCATGTCATGTTTGTCATCTATCTAAACAAAAACATTTGCCTTTTCCATCTTTAAATCATATGTGTACTCAATCTTTTGAGTTAGTTCATATTGATACATGGGATCCGTTTTCTGTCCCTACTATAGATGGATATAGATATTTTCTTACCATTGTGGATGAGCATGTCATGTTTGTCATCTATCTAAACAAAAACATTTGCCTTTTCCATCTTTAAATCATATGTGTACTCAATCTTTTGAGTTAGTTCATATTGATACATGGGATCCGTTTTCTATCCCTACTATAGATGGATATAGATATTTTCTTACCATTGTGGATGACTACACTAGAGCTACTTGGATTTTTTTAATGAAACGTAAATCTGATGTTTCAACTTTGTTTCCTGATTTTCTAACAATGGTTGAGACACAGTTTAATACAAAAGTTAAATCTGTTCGTTCTGATGGTGCTCCTGAATTTAGATTTACTGATTTGTTTGCATCTAAAGGCATCATTTCATACCACACTTGTCCTGAAACACCTCAACAAAACTCTGTGGTAGAGAGAAAGCATCAGCATCTGCTGAATGTAGCTAGAGCCCTGTTGTTTCAATCTCAGGTTCCTTTAGAGTTTTGGGGAGATTGTGTCTTAACTGCAGCTTTCATCATCAATAGGTTACCTTCTGTTCTTTTAGAAAATAAGTCTCCTTTTGAAAGGTTAACTAGTAAACTCCCTGATTACCAAACCTTAAAAACTTTTGGTTGTTTATGCTATAGTTCTACACATACTCAGAGTAGAACTAAGTTTGATCCAAGAGCTAAGGCCTGTGTATTTCTAGGATACCCTAGTGGTTACAAATGATACAAGCTGTTAGATATAGAGACACACACTGTTTCAATTTCGAGACATGTCATTTTTCATGAGGATATTTTTCCCTTTGCTTCATCTACTATATCAGATGATTCAAAGAATTTCTTTCCTCTATTACAGTTTCCTGCTTCCATAGATGTACCTATGCCTTCAGTGCAAACATCTTCTGATGCACATCCAAATCTTGATGTGTCATCTTCTGAGACTTTTGTTCCTTCTGAATCTAAGTCTCGCAGACAACTTAAACCTCCTAAACATTTGCAGGACTTTCATTGTTATAATACTACTACTCTTACTAAAGTAACATCACCATTTCCTCTCACAAATTATATTTCTTATTCATCTATCTCTGAGCCTTTCTATACTTTCTTAACTGTGCTTTCTGAAATACCAATTCCTGACAAATATTTTGAGGCTAAGAATAATAAGGAATGGTGTGATGCTATGGGTTTGGAGATGGGAGCTATGGAAAGGACTGATACATGGGATATATGTGAGTTGCCAGAAGGGAAGGTAGCTATTGGATGTCGTTGGGTTTATACATTGAAACATCATGCAGATGGTACTTTGGAGAGGTATAAGGCTCAGATTGTAGCCAAAGGATATACACAACAAGAAGGGATTGATTTTCTAGACACTTTCTCACCAGTAGCCAAGCTAGCCACAGTCAAATTCATGCTTGCTTTAGCTCCTAAACTGAAGTGGTCTTTAACTCAGTTAGACATTTCCAATGCTTTTCTGAATGGAGAGTTGGATGAAGAGATTTATATGAAACTACATATGCAGATATCAAAGGAATCCAAGTTTCTTCCACTGCAGTATGTAAACTAAAGAAGTCTATATATGGTTTAAAACAGGCTAGTAGGCAATGGTACTTGAAGTTATCATCCACATTACGAGTATTGGGTTTTGAAAAGAGCTCTAGTGATCACACGATGTTTGTGAAACAAGAAGAGGATAGAAGTTCAGATGATGAGGATCATACAATGTTTGTGAAACATTGTGCTGGTAAATATTTGGTTATGCTTGTGTATGTTGATGACATTTTGATTGCTAGTACCGACGATGATGCTGTCAAGGTCCTAGTTGATCAATTGAGTGCTCATTTCAAGCTCAGGCATCTTGGTGCACCAAAAAATTTTCTTGGTCTTGAGATTGCTAGGTCTCAGTCTGGAATCAGTGTCAATCAACGGAAGTATACCTTGGATTTGTTAGCTTCAAGTGGTTTCTCTGATTGTAAACCATCCTCTATTCCAATGGAACCTAACTTGAAGCTTTCTAAAGAAGATGGTGTTTTGTTAGAAGAGCCAAAATTGTATCGAAGATTGCTTGGAAAATTGCAATATTTGGTCATTACTCGACATGATATTGCATTTGCTGTTTCTAAACTTGCTCAGTATTCTTGTGCACCGCGTGATCTTCACCTTAAAGCAGTTCACAAGATATTGAGGTACTTGAAGGGTTCTGCTGGACAAGGTTTATTTTATCCTGCAGATAGCAAATTTGATCTTCGTGGTTATTGTGATTCAGATTGGTCTGCTTGTCCAGATTCTAGACGTTCAGTGATAGGTTATGCTATGTTTCTAGGTGATTCCTTGATCACTTGGAAGTCTAAAAAGCAGGATACTGTTTCTTGTAGTACCACAGAGGCAGAGTATAGGGCGATGTGTATGGCCACTAAAGAACTCATTTGGCTGGCACGGGTTTTAGAAGACTTCAAGGTTCCTTTTACTCCTCCAGTTCATTTGTACTGTGACAATACCTCTGCTTTGAACATTGCTAAGAATCAAGTCTTTCATGAACGAACCAAACATATCGAAAACGATTGTCATAAGGTTCGTGAAATGATTGATCGTGGTTTCTTAAAAACAATGTATGTCAAGACTAATCAACAGCTTGCTGATGTGCTTACCAAAGCTCTTCATCCGGCTGCATTCAGAGACAATATTTCCAAGTTGGGTTTGTTCAACATTTTTGCACCGCCAACTTGAGGGGGGATATCAAATCGTTGGTTCAATTGTATATAGGAATCTGGTTAAGTTAGACCAAGAGGTCCGGTTTAGATGTATATATAGATGTAAATATCATCTTTGTAATGTTAACGAGAATAATACATTTTACATTCAATTGAATCTGATCTTATCTTTTAATACCACAACATAGTTATCATGGAAATTGCTTCTCAATAATATTCGAAAATCATGCTAGATTCTACAATACGAGAGCGCAATATTGTGTACCGTTTTTAGTTTCTTCCTCCAAAACATTTGAATTTCACTTATCATCTTCTGTACAAGTACTTGGCTAGAGGAAAGCTGAGACTTTTTCCAACCTATAAACCACATATCAGAGGGGAATCAGGTATCATCTTTGTATAACCTAAGCTTATATGACTTAAGAATTGCAAATGAAGTGTATTACCTTCAGAGCCAGATCTTCGGATACCATTGAACGGTATCTAATAGAACCTTCTAATGGACAGCTTCCGCTTTTGATTAAAAAGTTTGCATCGCAAAGACTTGACACTTGTAGCAGAATATCAGACATCAGGTTGGTATTCTCTCTGTCATAACCCGTAGATTCTTCTTCTTCTTCGTCCTCTACGCCAAATGAAGAATCTCCTACAGAGGCAATACACTGGAAGATTGCCAATAGTCTCTCTAGTGGAAAACTTCCAGGCCCTTTCATGACTGCTTCTTGCTCTGCAATTTCCTTCTTTTCCATTGATTTCTCAGAGGCTCTGAGAAGAAAGCATCATGAAGAAAAATCAGATTCTTTTAATCAAATGCATCACGGCAATAGAAAACCATTACCATTACGTACTTTGACTATGCTTGTTATCAAACTCCGGGAATCAAATCATTTTCTATTAATCAATATGCCAAATAAGAAGCAATGTTAGTGTTTTTGTAACTTACTTCCGCTTTCTTTTACGATTATCCATGCCTCCAGTGGAATCAAACATCGACGCATCTAGCGTTGCTGGGTTTCTTGAAGCGAGAAAAGCCGCAATGAGAAGATACTTTGCTGAAGTAGACATATGGAAGTCCATTATTCCAAGTTCTTCAGGTTTATCAGAACTGCAGCTGGCTTTCTGTCTTCTCTCGCCTCTGGTGTTACCATCTTCAGCGTGACTAGAGACCCTAAATATCTCATTTAAACGGGGAGCGATAAACGGTTTAAGGTGGCTAAACAGCCTTCTCTTCATGTCTTCACTAGGTGAGATCCCTATATCATCAAGCGGTTCACAATACTTTACGAACAATGATGAGAAGTTAGTGGCAAGTTCTTCAAATCTCCTGGTGACCCTAGAGAAAGGTTTCAACACAACACTGTTTGAAACCAAAAACTACATTAGTAAACAATATGAGTAAAGGATAAAGAAAGCAAGTCAGGTAAGCAATATAGCCCTACTCGAGGAACGCAGAGTACAAATTCCGATTAGCTTGATCTCTCAAGAAAATTTGACGAAGATCCTCATCAGAATACTCAGGAAAGTAAAGAGGTATAGGGTCTGTGTATCCCATGTTTGAGTAATACACGTCTGGTGGTAATCTGCTGATAAGTATTATACCAAGTTGAGGCATCTTCAAAACAGAATACAAATTGAAAAGAAACTGCAGAATCATAGAGCCTTTGTCCCACTCTCTGATAAGATCCACATTATCAAGTATTAGGTAAACCATCTTCCCCATAGGTTTTCCATCCGGCTTATTCGATCTTGAAGTTCCGGGAGCAGACTCGAGAGTTTCCATCACATTACCAAGTGCTTGCTTAAACAAATTGACAAAATCAGATGGCTTGTCACATCGTTTCGCACTAGAATACCCATTAGAAGCACACTTCCTATGTAGCAACAATTGATTGAGAATCGACTCAAACAAGATACGGGGACTGTAACACGTACGACAGCTTGAATAAACGAAAGGGCGGTTGAGATGCCTGAACACCTGAAGAACAACACTGGTCTTTCCAGTAGAAGCACTTCCATAGACCATTACTGGAAGAGTGGGGCAATCCAACGGGCCTAAAAGACGAATAAAGTCGAGAATCTGAGCACGTCTTCCAGGAAAATTAGAGAGAAGAGCATCCAAAGTGATTGATGGTTCCCCAAATGTGAGATCATTAACGGTTGGTGTGTGGGATTCATTAGGTTCTGAGGTCTCAACAGTTGAAGAAAGTGTTGACCTAGTGCTTCTTCGAGTGGCTTTCGAACTCTCCTCTACTACCATTGCTTTTAAAATCAGAATGAAACAAGACATTAGTGAATCAAATTCGCAGCAGAATCGATAACCCAATTAATGTGAGAGCTTCTTCAACAAAGAATAAGCAACCTAGAGCAAGGATTCAGCATCATTCATCCAAAGAAAAAAGCTAAACCCTAAAACGCAACTAAGAGTTCCACTAATCGCAATGAGAAAAAGGCAAATCACAAGCAGAATCCGTAACTAGCCTAATCAAGGTAAGCGAATCCAACATGGAAACGAAAATCGAGAAGCCTACCGGAGACGGCGAGGAGAGGTGGTGGTGAGTGGTGGTGATAGTCGCAATCTCCGTCGCGTAGAAAATGAAAACAAGTTGTCAAGTCTTAAACCCCTCAGATTAGTTTCAAAACGACGCCGGTTATGACTAAACATCTTACAGCGGAAAGACCAAAATATCAATGAGAACATAAAAATCAGACTACGGTAAAAACTCCATAAAGTAATACTCGATAAAATAATAAATTAGATAAAGTAATAAATTTTGCCGATTCCGGATCGGAGCAGTCCAAAATTTAACATAAATCGATAGGATAATAATTTTTTCAAAAGTACTATACAAATATATGGTTTCATTTTTTTGGGGTCAAAACGATCATATTAAAACTTAAAGACTCGAAGAGTTCACGATTACAACCGGAGTCATGCTCAACGGTGAGATGATTAGTACAAGCATTGCAGTAAAAAGAAACATAGACGCGTTAAGGGGCGAGACTTGCTCGACATCGTAAAGAAACCCATGGAGAGATTTCACTTGAAACCCTAAAGCGAGGGCTCTTATATGGTCAGATTTTTTTTTGTCATAAAATAATAACTGCTATAGATTTCTTACATTTCATAGTAAGTGATGTCTTAAGAAAAACAAATTGTTTCAAACTATATTATGTTTTTTATTTTTCGTAGAGAATTAATTAATTTTGTATTGTTTTTAACCAATTATTATACTATATAAATTGTTTTATAAATGGTTAAAATGTGTTTTATTATAAACTAGATTAGTACCCGCATAAAATTCGGGTTGTAGATATTAAAATTGATAATTTGTAGTTATACCCGTATAAAATTAAGAAAAGAAAATTAAAGATTTGGAGTGTACGTTAAATTGTGGGAAGTCTATATGGTTTTTGGATTTGCCTTTTCTGAAGTAATAACATTTTTGGAACGTTCAACATATGTTTACTTTTCCTTTTTAAATAAATTATGGTTTAACATTTATAAGGTTGAACGTATGTTTACTTTTCCTTTTAAAATAATTTATAGTTTAACATTTATTTTGTTTTTATATATAAAATTTCATTTTTGTGATGTAACATTTCTTTTGTTTAACATAATGGTATTTATATTTTGGTTTTTTTTTTTAACGATTTACATAATATTTGGTTTGGGTTTTAGAAATATGTTAATGACACAATAAGAAAAATGTTAATGTGTCTTTATTTTATTGGTTTAACATAATGATATTTTTATTTTTTTAGTTACTTGATTTTAAATAAAGTATTTTAACACGTGTCATCATCTCGATCGATAATAGACACATGTCGCGATCCCGTGAGTTACAATTTTGACAAACTCTTTTTTATATAATAAGATTTATCAGTTAAATTTTTTTATTTTTTATTTTAAGCATCTTATTATATAAAAGAGGCTTCCCTCGATGAGAGCTTGACACGTAAACAAAATTGTAATTCACGGGATCGCGACACGTGTCTACTATTGATCGAGATGATGACATGTGTAAAATACTGTAATTAAAATCAAGCAAATTTTCAAAAATAAAAAATGCATATCATTATGTAAACAAAAAAAAACACATTAACTATTCTTACCATTTTTGTAAATTTCCGTAAGTGAACAATCAATATACCATTATGTTAAAACCCATATAAATAAGAAACATTGACATATTTAAAATTTAAAACTAATACAAGTACGACAAATTAACATATGTAAAATTGTTAATCCAAATTCTATGTATGCTGAAACGTAAAATATGTAAAAAAAAGCCACATTAACTATTCTTACCATTTTTGTAACACATATTCTTACCATTTTTGTAAATTTCCGTAAGTAAACCACAAGTATAGCATTATGTTAAAAACCCATATAAATAAGAAACATTTACATTTTAAAACTATAATAATTTGACGGGTTACTAATTAAAATTTAAATATTTTTATGCATAATTTTTAATATGATTATCCGCGTATGAACGCGGGCCTTAATCTAATTATTCATAAAATAATAAACTTTTGTAGTCCTAACATTATTACTTTATAGAGTTTTTACTGTATACATAATCAAATAGTAATCACATACTATTTTAACACCAAGTGAAAAAATAAATTACATGTTTATATATGGAATTCATGTCTGAATAGTGCAAAGACGTGTTAGAAAAACATTATAATATTCATTTTCACAATTCAAATCGGTTAAACATCAAAAAGGTAATTAAAGTGGAATGTAAAATACGTTTGACAAATTGTGAGTGATACGCTCATACAATTACCATCTCAATGTGATGGAATTTAGCATTCAAAACTCAAACAACAAGTCTCTACAGGTGAAGTGATATTGAAAATTAGTTTTCTTTAGCTCCAATACTATAGTTTTCAGAAAGTTAATTGAGAAAACCATTTGTAGGCAAAAACGCTTATGATACTTGCTCTATCTCGATGTTGCGAAACCTCACAATCACTCACTTGCTCTCGTTTGTTGTTTGTGTAAACAGAAACAAGAAAGAGTAAGGAAGAAAGTGACACAGCGAGACTTATAGAGTTCCCCGAAGGTACGTCTCTCTTCAGGATCTTTTGCCTGGAATCCACTAGAGCTTTTGCTGAGTTTACAGAGAGTTCTTTCAAGGTACAACAATGGCGATTTTTTTTCAGATCAAGAGCAGAGAAGAAGATAAGATTTTTTACTGTTAAGGTTGTTAGTCTTATCCACCTCTGCTCAACGCCAAAGTCACTTGAGTTGTTGGATTGGGCCTTCACCTTTGTTTCGAGGCCCAGCTTCTTACTCTCTCTATTTCTCCTTCTGCGTTTGGGCCTGATAGATATAAGCCCAAAACACTCAGCTTTTGGTTTGATCCTTTTGGTTGAACCAAACCGGAATCCTTGAACCATCGATCACAAATCTCCACCTTGGTTCTGATTCCCCTTTTGCTCTTCATCGAAAACACCTCGTGGACTCCGATCCTGGAATCTCTCCGACTTCGCTTCTGTCTGAAGTCAGAGATGTCTGCTTCTCCTCTTGATCACCTCAAAGCAGACTCGCCTGCAGTCTTCATCAAACTGTACATACCCGCTTCTCCAAATTACCTGAGAAAACCACCTCTCATCGTCTGACCAACGACGACACCTCTTCTGGATCCATCTCCTTCTGGCCACCAAAGGAGACTCCAGTCCCTGCGACGATTAGGCGTTGAGTACATTCAGTGACCGCAGACAACCACTGAACTTCTCTCCGGGCAAAACCTTTGTCAACATATCAGCTGGATTCACAGAGGTATGAATCTTCAAAACTTGCACAAAACCTTTAGCAACTAATCTGGCCTTATGCCTTGGTTGCTCTTCCTTAGTCATGCCAGGTTTTAACCTAAAAACCCACTTGTTTCCAATCACTTTCTGGTCCTTGGGCCTATTAGTTAAAATCCAAGTATGATTTCGATATAGTGAGTCAATCTCTTCGTCTGCCCCTAGGCTCCATAACTCACTAGAGCTGCTCCTCATAGCCTCTGCATATGACTTTGGTTCCTGCACATTGATTGAGTCCGCAGTAGCCAAAGCATATGCTGTGTAGTTTGCCTCTTCAAACTTAGATGGAGGCTTAGGCTTGCCTAATGGCACATAGTCAGTATCTTTGAACTTAGCTGGGACCTTAGACTCCCTTTTTGGTCTATCTCTTTCTAGCTCTTGGTTACCTGACCCTGTAGAGCTCGTTCCTGTCTCAGCTTCTGATGAGATAATCTCAATATCCTCTGAATCACTGTAACCTTCTGATTCTGAAGAAACTCCACCTGTACCTATACCTTTTGAACCCTGTTCTGACCTTTCTGAACTCTGTTCTGACCTTTCTGAGACCTGAGTAACTCCACCTGAATCTGAACCCTCTGAACCAAGACTGTTCCAGCTCTGAGTGCTAACTGAGTTATCACTGAAAGTGACTCTCTTTTTATTCTTTTCCTTCTTACCTGGCACAACCTTAACCTTTCCAGACTCCATATCCTTGAAGAGTACATCTTCATAAAAGATTACGTCCTTGCTGACATCTTCAGATCCTCAGGAATCCAGACTTTATATCCCTTAGTGCCTTGTCCATACCCAATGAAAACACCTTTAGTAGATCTTGGACTGATCTTGTCTCTGATTGTATGAACATAAGCAGCACATCCAAAACTTCTTAGATGACTATAATCAGGCTTGCGTCCTGATCAGATTGCTTCTGGAACATCAAACTCTATAGCTGTAGCAGGCGATCTGTTGATGATGTAGACTGCAGTGCTAGCTGCCTCAGCCCAAAACTCACCACTTAAACCTGTTTCATAGAGCATACTCCTGACTTTATCCATTATAGTTCTATTCATTCTCTCAGAAACTCCATTCTGTTGAGGAGTATAATTGCAAGTCTTATGTCTCTTTATCCCTGAATCTCTACACAGCTTATCAAACGCATTATTGCAGAATTCCAATCCATTGTCAGTTCTTAAACACTTAACCTTGAGACCCGTTTGAGTTTCAACTAACACTTTCCAATCCACAAAGTTCTGATAAGCTTCATCTTTAGTCCTTTGGAAATATATCCAAACCTTTCTTGAGTAGTCATCAATAAATGTGAGAAAGTATAAACACCCTGACAGGCTTGGTGTCACACTAGGAGAGCCCCACAAATCTGAGTGAATGTATTCCAGGATACCTTTAGTTGTGTGTTTAGCCTTAGGGAAACTTAGCTTGTGAGATTTCCCCATTACACAACCTTCACAGAATTCAAGCTTGCTGACTTCTTCTTTTTTCAGATACTCTTTCCTTACCAAAGCATCCATCGCATACTGGCTCATATGAGCGAGTCTGGAGTGCCATCTTCTGGTCATATCAGCTTTCTCTTTTACAGAGTTTGCTTGAGGCTCTCTCACAGCTCCTTGTAAGTAGTACAACCCTTCCTTGTACTTCCCTGTTAGCACCTTTCTGTTGTTTCTTATAAACGTAACTACAAAGTCCTTTCCTGTATAGGTGCAACCTGATTGTTCTAGCTGACCAAAGGACAAGAGATTCCTTCCAATGCCTGGCATGTATCTTACCTTACTGATTGTTACCAAGGTACCATCTTCATTCTCTATTGTTATATTTCCCATGCCTTTAACCATACAGTAAGTATCATTTGCCATGAGCACCTTAGTGCCTTCAAACCCCTCAAAGTCAGACAGTAGATCCCTTCTAGGTGTCATATGAAAGGTACACCCAGAATCCATAACCCACTCATTATTATCCTGATGAGTGCTAGCAGTGAGAGCCACTGCATCAGGAAGCTTGACTGCAACATTCGCAGAACTTGAAGACTTATAACCCTGGTCTTGTTTCCTTTTCTCTGGGCAGTCCCTCTTCCAGTGGTTTTCGCTGCCACAAACCCAACATCCCTTCCCTGTTGTTTTAGGTCTTGACTTAGACCTTTGTCTCCCATTGAACCTTCCTTTACCCTGTCTACCACCTCCATTTCCTGACCTCTTCTCAGACCTGCCCCTAGCTTCAACGTACAGTCCCTCAGACTGATTTCTGTGCTTGTTTAGAAGCCCTTTATTTCTGAGCTCAGTTTCCTTTGCGTAGGCTGAAGTGGTAACCTCTTGTACAGTAAGTGTGTCCTTACCTGTGCCATACTTCAAGGTATGGACCAGCGGTTCATAGAGAGATGGCAGGCTGGTCAGTAGTTGTATAGCCTGATCCTCATCGCTTATCTCAATCTTTAAGCTTTCTAGATCTGCAATAAGCTTCAAGAACACATCAAGATTCTCTTCAATTGACTTGTGCTCTTCCATCTTGTAGCTAGCAAACTGTTGCTTCAAGTAGATTCTGTTAGGCAGGGACTTAGTCTGATAGTCCCTTTCTAAAGCCTTCCACATACCCAAAGCAGTCGTTTCATGCATTACTTTCCTTAAGATTTGATCACTGAGGCAAGTAGCTAAAAGATTTCTTGTTCTTAAATCTTTTTCAGCAAACTGTGGATCAATCCTGACCTGAGCAGCTTGTCTTGCTGCTTGCTCCTTTGCCTGTGCATCTAAAGCCACTTGTGCAAGACCCTCTAGCTTAACACCTGAAGACTCTGGGTTTGTCTTCACTTCTGGCAACGTAACTGGAGTAACAGGTACTACCTCAGGCTCCTTAAGAACTGATATTAACCCTTGTATCTCAAGCTGACCTAACAGCTTAAACTTCCACAACCCAAAATCTCCTTTACCATCAAATTTCTCCATCTCGAATCTTCCATGAGTAGGATCCATAACTGTTCACTGATTTCAATCTGTTTTCTGCAGGTAAACACAAAGAAATCAACAAACAATATTCAAAGATACCACAACAACTCGATTCAACACAGTACTATGAGAAATTATCAGCAAGATTCGTGTAACAAGATCAACACAATAAGAGGATAGGAAACTCCCTTCGATCTGAAACAGATCTTGAGATTTCTGACTCTGAGTGAATCGATCTTCCTGGAAGTGACTTGATCTTCTTCTCCTGAAGCTCCGATAAACTTCACTGCACCTTTCTTCTCCTCTGGACTCAGGTATCAACCCCGTATGCTTGTGAGCTACAAACCTTGCTCTGATACCACTTGTAGGCAAAAACGCTTATGATACTTGCTCTATCTCGATGTTGCGAAACCTCACAATCACTCACTTGCTCTCGTTTGTTGTTTGTGTAAACAGAAACAAGAAAGAGTAAGGAAGAAAGTGACACAGCGAGACTTATAGAGTTCCCCGAAGGTACGTCTCTCTTCAGGATCTTTTGCCTGGAATCCACTAGAGCTTTTGCTGAGTTTACAGAGAGTTCTTTCAAGGTACAACAATGGCGATTTTTTTTCAGATCAAGAGCAGAGAAGAAGATAAGATTTTTTACTGTTAAGGTTGTTAGTCTTATCCACCTCTGCTCAACGCCAAAGTCACTTGAGTTGTTGGACTGGGCCTTCACCTTTGTTTCGAGGCCCAGCTTCTTACTCTCTCTATTTCTCCTTCTGCGTTTGGGCCTGATAGATATAAGCCCAAAACACTCAGCTTTTGGTTTGATCCTTTTGGTTGAACCAAACCGGAATCCTTGAACCATCGATCACACCATTTACCTATATCTAAAGCCGGCCCTGAATGTATTGGGCTCCCAAGCACACCATATATTTTTGGCCCACTAATAGTTGATTTGTAAAAGTTTAGTCAAAGATATACCCAAAGAATCAAACTCGTGACCTGCAACATACACAAACTCCTCATTACCAGTAGAGCTACTAGCCCTTTTATCAACATGTTGGCCCACATAACTTTGTTCATTGCTTACAGAATTTGGCCTCCCACCAAAATCCACTCAGGTGTTTAATTGTGACAACGTCAGTGTTAAATATCTATGTACCAATCCGGTTTTTCATTCTTGAATGAAGCATTTAGCTCTGAACTATCACTTCATCCAGAATCAGATCAGCTCAGGCATTCTCTGGGCCACTCACGTCTCATCAATTGAGGGGGCATGTAAATGAACAATATCATTCTATTTATGTAAGAGCATCCTTAATGGTGAACAAGTAAAGTGTCTTAACTCACCTTTTAATATTAATTTTAATATTAAAAACTGTTTGACACTCCATTAGTTTTCATCTAATATTTTTGTGTCCAATGGTGACACTTCATGATTCTAAAGAATGTAAAAATAATTTACTTTTTATAAAACTAAAATGAAAAAAATCAAATTACTATATATAAACATATACAAAATTATATAAAAAACACTAATATATTATGTTTTGTAAACTCAAAACATATACAAAATTATATAAAAAACACTAATATATTATGTTTTGTAAAATCAAACTGAAACATACATAGAGTTGCCATAATTTTTAATAACTCTTCTTGGATGGTGATGAGCAAAGAAGCCTCCAAGAGATGTACCCGTTGACAATGGTCAAGTACAATCAGTTGCAATGCACATATCTTTCCGAGCCAAGAAACCTAATAAGAGACATAGATGGTGATTTGTAACTTAAAGAGATCTTACATGATGCACATCAATGGTGTCCAAGAATTTCTCAAATGCTTGAATCCACTCATGATAATTCCAAACCCGTTGAATGTCAACTAAAATTACCCAATAACCCTGGAATCGCAGATTTAACAACATTCAAGAAAACAAGTTTAATATTCAGAGATTACCATAACAATCGGTTCCAAGGAGAGCAACACCATTGACATCTTAGTTACCATATTCTAACAAGTGTTTATAGCAACATGTAATAGGAGACTCTTTTGCAGATAAACTTTCAAAGACTATGCAATGAAATACCTTCATAGAAAGTGACATAATCTGTTTGTAATCCATGACTACATATGAGCGGAGGAACAGTCTTTGGACCGAAGTCATAGTATTGCCATTGCTTTGTCCCAATCTGCGGTTAAGATGCACAAAAGGCTAGATATCAGATTGTTGTTTATTCTCTGAGCAAATGACACTCCAAATAACCAAATAGATAGATTTATCATTATAATTCTTGCCATAAGAGGAATAGATGTAACCAGTGTAACAAATCATGACTTTCCCAACTAAAAACCAACAAAATTCGATACAATGACACATTTCTAGAGCCACTCAATACCTGATTGGTATATATATAACCTTCACTTATCAAATAGAACAAAAATCTCAAAACCTTCCCTTACTTTAACCCAATGAGAATGATTAGTAGATCTAAAAACTAAAATGCAAGCATAATCAAAGAAAACTACACAATACAATACACTAAGATCAAATCAAAAGCAACCCCAGAGGAATCTGCAGAAGTTAACAAGATCAAAACTAGAGTAAACCCAGAACAAAAAACCAAATGCATTCATAAACCTAACAAAAGGGTTCAATCAAAACTCTAAAAGCCTCAATTTTTAAAACTCAAATCATGTAAGAACTTCAGTTGCATAAACCCCTTTATGGTAAAGAAGAAACGATTAAACTACTCACATAAAACTTTTTCCTAAATTAGCGTTAAACGATTAAAGCCCATATGAGATTAATCGATAAATCAACTCTTTTTCTTGTTTCGAAACCTCTAGAGCTCGATACTAACCTTATTGAATCGAAATTTCATAGAAAGTCGAAGAGACAAGAAGAGGAAGAAGAAGCTTACGGGAATCTTGTGAAGAGGAACATGAGAGATCACGATGCCATCGGAAGAGAGGGGATTTCTAAGACAAAGAAAGACGGTGAGAGAGAGAGATTGGCCTCCGATTTCGCCATCGGAATCGCCTTCGAGAGAGAGAACGATGAGAACATGTTTTCCGTCAATTGAGATATGTTTTTCAGTTTGGATCAAACCCAAAAACATACGGTTTTATCAGAGTGTGACACGTGTCCCGGAGGAACCGATTCTTTAAACTCCTCCCGTAGAACTTTTCATCAATAATTCACAGAATTAAATAATTTTTTAATCAGATTTGGTGTAAGACACTCCTAAAGTGTTACCATTAATGTTGCTCTAAAGGTCGTAAGTGTCATTGTATATTTTACCCTAGTCCTAGAGGTCTTTATCGTGTATATATAAGTTTCACAACAGTAATACAAATTACAAAACATACAATTCTACATACATTCTCTATATTCGGAACCAAAATCATATTTTTGATTTTTGATTTTTTTTTTATAACAAATTCATATTCCTGATGTTGTTATTGGATTTGATCTATCTTTGGGGATGGAAATTACTCTTTAAACTATCATAGGACTGAGCCAAAATATTTGTGGCTCAAAACTTATATAGATTTATTTATCGACTTTTTTTGAACAAACTTAGGTTTATTTGGATTTTATAGTTACAGTGTTCATGTCTGGCATTAGTGACCTTACTTTGCTCGCAAAAATCAATCATTCACGGAGAGACCCATTTAATATTTTTGGTAAACATGTGAAGAAAGACCCATTAAATTGGTTAGATGATGAAATGGCAAGAGGTTTTAAACAAAACAAAAAGTCCAGACTGTTTCAAAAACTATGCAGATATGTTTCTTTGGACTCATATTTTTGGACGGTGGTAGCTACGGGGAATGTAAACAACGGAAATTATAACAATTGTGATTATCTCTCCATTTGTAGATTTGGTTCGAGTTAAGTTTTGTTCATTAGGTTTGATCACTAGCTAGTTTGTGTAGAGATGTTGTATTCTCCCATAAGATTCTATCTTTTTTGGCTTATATATTCATGATTTCAACAGATAAAAAAATTATGTATTAAGTTTTTGTTGAGCATAGATTTGGAGGCCCAAATCTACTTCTTATGTCAAAGCCCATCAGAAGCTGAAGGCCCAATATTTATTAAACTAAACCATAGTGCTTTTCTCATTTAATTACTACTTTATGTAACTATAGTTGCATTAAACCTTAGATCATTGTAACTATAAATAGTTGTCACATTACTTGATGTGACAACTCATGACATAATACTCAGAGCAGAGAAATACGACCGCATTGCGTCCTCTATACGACCGTTATCTTTTCATACGACCATCTTCTCTGTTATACGATCGCATCTTTTAATACGATCGTCTCGCTCAATACGAACACCTTATATTTCTACGATCGCGTTTACTTTCATTTAACAGATATCTCGGCCTCCCATAACATACGAACATATATTCCCGATCCCGAGATCAACAATTGGCGCGCCAGGTAGGGGGCTTCAGAGATAGTCTTAGACACCGAAAATGGACCCGATCGTCGAACCCGACCTCCCGTCGCAAGAGGTCGTAACACCGACCGAAGAAGATACAAATTTGACAACCGTCCAACAGGCTCTCGTCAATGAACAAACGACCGTCGTCGAATCCTCCAACCTCCAGCGGGGAACAATCAGAGTCACTGACGAGCAGGCCGACCTGTCCAGAGTAATGAACGCCATCATGAGACGCTTAGACGACCAAGAGCAATTGACACGGCAGACCAATTCTCGGCTCGAGGACTTACGGCTCTCCCGAGCAACGACCCGTGATCGAACTGAGGCCGGCAATAGCCGACCCAACAACGACTCCCCACAACTTGGAGCCAGCTCGTCTCAGACCATCTTCGACAGGCTGGGGCGACAGACGGATATATTCGATAGACTCGGCCGGTCGACCGACGTGTTCGAAAGGATAGGGCAACCATCGGACCAGAACCGAGCGGTCGTTCATTCGGACGTATTCGGAATGTTGGGTCACCCAGCTGATCAAAACCGACCAGCCGCTTCTTCAGACGTTCACGAAAGATTGGGTCGACCATCCGAACAGAACCGTCCGATCATCTCTTCGGATGTTTTCGAGAGGCTAGGACGACCGGTAGTACAAAATCGGCCAACCGGCCCCGCTCTAGCCAACCCATTAAGCTCGCAACGCTCAAAGCCAACCAGAACCCGGTCGTAAGAACCAAGGACCGACCGGGATTTCGAAATGGAAGACCTCCGAGCAAAGCTTACTGAAATAACCTCGAAGGTGCACCATGCAATTAGCTCTGCTCCAGAAATCGAGCGTGTACTGGCGGAAACGCAGCAGACTCCCTTCACCGACCGTATCATGTCGACCCCGGTCAGAGATTCCAGTAAACTCCGCATTTCGCACTACACGGGAGACACCGACCCGATGCAACACTTGAGAAAGTTCAACCTAGCAATGGGACGTACCCATTATCCCCCAGAGGAAAAAGACGGTGGTTGCTGCCAACACTTCGTCGAGCATCTCTCGGGACCTGCCCTAGAATGGTTCGCCCGTCTCCATCCACGATCGATCGACAGCTTCCCACAACTGTCCCAAGCCTTTCTCAAGCATTACTCCATGTACCTCGAAGAGGGCATCTCCGACGCCAACCTCTGGTCCCTAGTCCAGAAGGAGGACGAAACACTGCGAGGATACATGGACAGGTTCAAAGCGGTACTCTCGAGGGTCATGGTCAGCGACAACTCCGCGATCTCAGCGCTGAAGCAAGGATTGTGGTATGAATCAAAGTTTAGGGAGAATATCGTTCTCACCCCACCGACCAGCTTGGAAGACGCAATGCATCGGTCTACACGATACATCCGTCTCGAGGAAGATAAGACCATTAACACGCAGAAACACTCTCCCGCAAAGCCTCCAGTACAAAAGGCAAAACCGAAAGGCGACGGCGAATACCAAGAGCCCCGACAACACTACGACCAGGAATACAAGAGCAAAAAACTCTTAGTGCACCAGGTTGGAACGGACCAGCCACCCCAGAGACAGTCGAACAAGTGGATACGGGGGCAAGACTCGAAGGACACTAAACTCTACTGCGACTATCATCAAGTGTTCGGTCACTCTACTATACAATGTCGTGGTCTCAAGGATGCCCTGCTCACCGGCTATCAGCGCGGAGAGATAAAAATGGACAGCCCGCCTGATCGCGGGGAAAAACGAAAAGGAGGGGAAAGTTCCGGGCAAGGCGAACGGAAGAACAACCCCGCCCAACCGTTACCACCGAAAGAAGGTCCGCGAGACGGACCACCGACCTCGAAAAGAAGGGTACTCGTCATTATGGGCGGCCTCCAGCTAGTTCACGCCTCTGTACAATCTCTCAAGAAGTACGAGAAGATGAACCAGGCCGACCAAGATTGTTACGGTCGGGCAGAAGTTGACATGCCGATCATTTTTTCTGAAGCTGATACTAAGGATCTTGCGATGCCTCACAACGACCCCTTAGTCATTGAGCTTAAAGTCGAAGACTGCGATGTCACACGTGTCTTGATCGACACCGGGAGCGCGGTGGATGTCATTTTTAAGGACACACTCAAACGAATGGACATACCGGACGGCAAGATTAAACCAAGCGTTAGGCCCTTGGTCGGTTTCGAAGGAATCACCACGATGACCGTAGGAACGATCAAGCTAAGGGTATACGCTGGAGGCTTGATCAGGGATGTCAAGTTCCTGGTCGTAGATAAACCGGCGGTGTACAATATTATCATGGGAACCCCTTGGTTATTCTCTCTCAGAGCAATCGCCTCCACCTACCATCAATGTGTCAAATTCCCGACCCCGACCGGGGTTCACACTATAAGAGGAGATCAGAAGGCAGCTAGAACCTGTTTCATCACCGGGCAAAAACTGCAGAAGTTTAACCTACACATAAGTAATCCGGAAGAGCCGAACGCAACCGAGCCGAGGCAAGAACTTGCAACCCCGGTGAACATCGATCCGCAGCACCCCGAGCGACGCGTTAATATCGGCACCGAGCTTTCTGAATCAATCAAGACAGACTTGACCGAATTTCTGAACGAGAATGTCGCAACGTTCGCGTGGTCGATAGAAGATATGAAGGGCATCAACCCGGCCATCACGAGCCACGAGCTTCACGTTGATCCCACCTACAAACCTATAAAACAGAAACGGAGAAAGCTCGGTTACGAGAGAGCCCGCGCTGTCAATGAGGAAGTCACCAAGCTGCTCGAAGCCGGATCGATTACAGAAGTTCAATACCCCGAATGGCTGGCCAATCCGGTCGTAGTTAAAAAGAAGAACGGCAAATGGCGCGTCTGCATCGATTTTACAGATCTGAACAAAGCGTGTCCAAAAGACAGCTTTCCCTTGCCCCACATCGATCGCGTGGTAGAAGCTACGACCGGGAATGAGTTATTATCATTCATGGATGCTTTTTCCGGATACAACCAGATCGCAATGCACCCCGACGATCGCGAGAAAACGTCTTTCTTAACCGACCAAGGAACATTCTGCTATCGAGTCATGCCTTTCGGATTGAAAAACGCCGGAGCAACCTACCAGAGACTGGTGAGCAGGATGTTTGCCGACCAACTGGGAGATACGATGGAAGTATACATAGACGATATGCTGGTAAAGTCTCGAAACGCCACCGACCATGTCGGACACCTTCGAGACTGCTTCAGAATTCTCAACGAGTACGGGATGAAGCTTAACCCGACCAAGTGCACGTTCGGGGTAACCTCAGGCGAGTTCCTTGGTTACATTGTTACACAAAGGGGAATAGAAGCAAACCCAAAGCAGATCACCGCAATCGTCGATCTACCGTCTCCGAAAAACAAAAGAGAGGTACAGCGGCTGACCGGCAAAATAGCGGCGCTTAACCGCTTCATATCTCGATCCACCGATCGTAGCCTCCCTTTCTACCAGCTCCTCCGCGGGAACAAAGCATTCGTTTGGGATGACAAGTGCGAAGCAGCTTTCAACGAGTTGAAGGCGTATCTAACAACGCCTCCAGTTCTGTCGAAACCCGAGCACGGCGAAACACTATATCTCTACGTCTCCGTCACGAACGCGGCAGTAAGCGGCGTCTTAGTTCGAGAGGATCGGGGAGACCAGAAACCTATCTTCTACGTCAGCAAGTCGCTCGACGGAGCAGAAAGTCGGTATCCGACCCTAGAAAAATTGGCCTTAGCCATCGTTGTTGCTGCTCGAAAACTCCGCCCTTACTTCCAGTCACATACGATCGCTGTAATGTCCGCCCAGCCTCTACGAACAATCCTCCACAGTCCTAGTCAGTCAGGCCGCATGGCAAAATGGGCGGTCGAGCTCAGCGAATACGACATCGAATATCGTAACCGCACGAGCACCAAGTCGCAAGCCTTGGCTGATTTCTTGATCGAGCTACCCCCGGAAGCCATGTTGACCACACCGACCAGCCAAGACTGGAGCCTTTACACCGATGGGTCGGCATCCCGACACGGTTGTGGAGCAGGGATACGGTTGATTTCCCCGACCAATGAAATACTCGAACAGTGCTTCCGATTCGAGTTCAAAGCCACCAACAACGAAGCAGAGTGGGAAGCCCTCATCGCCGGGCTCCGCCTGGCCAAAGAGGTCGGGGTTAAACGAGTACACGCGTACAGCGACTCCCAGCTCGTCACTAATCAATTGAATCACGATTACGACGCGCGAGACGAGCGCATGAACGCTTACTTGAAACTCACCGAAGCTTTAATCCTCTCCAATTTCGACAGCTTCGTTACCACCAACATCCCTCGATCTGAAAACTTCGCCGCTGACGCCCTGGCCTCATTAGCAACAAGTTCGGACTCCGATCTAAAGCGAATCATACCAGTCGAAACTATCCCCGACCCGAGTATCGATTTACCGTGCGGCACCAGCCGGATGAGCGTCATCATGAACAATAGCGAGGTTGACGGCATAGAGGACGATCCCGATCGAATTGACCCGGTCGACCAGGCCGTCCCTACTGACAGCACCGACCACCTCGATCATGCCGACCAAATAGATTGGCGGGATGAAATCTCTAACTATATCAAGAATGGAGAAGTCCCGGAGGACAAGTGGGCAACACGTCGGCTTAAATCAAAGAGTGCGCATTACGTAGTAATGGGAGGAAAGCTATACAAGTGGAGTGCAGCGGGAGTTCTACTTCAGTGTGTCAGCGGCGATACGATCAGCGCCATTATGACCGAAACGCATGAAGGCGAAGGTGGCAATCACTCTGGTGGACGAACTCTCGCAATGAAAATCAAGAAGCTCGGTTTCTATTGGCCGACCATGCTCACCGACTGTGCAGACTACGCCCGTCGTTGCGAAAAGTGCCAGCGTCATGGTCCAATGATCAACTCCCCAACCGAGCCTCTGACGACCGCAACATCTGCCTACCCGTTCATGAGATGGGCGATGGACATCTTCGGTCCACTCCCGAGGTCCAAACAAAAGCGGTACGTGATCGTAGTCACCGACTACTTCACGAAGTGGGTCGAAGCGGAATCCTTCGCAAAGATTAAGGCCGACATTGTCCAAGATTTCGTCTGGAAATTCGTCATCTGTCGCCATGGATTGCCCTACGAAATTATTGCTGACAACGGGTCGCAATTTATTTCCAAAACCTTCGAAGACTTCTGCGCAAAGTGGAAAATCCGTCTTAACAAGTCGACACCGCGTTTCCCTCAAGGAAACGGACAGGCAGAGGCGACGAACAAGGCTATCATCTCCGAACTGAAGAAACGTCTCGATGAAAAGAAAGGGACTTGGGCTGACGAACTAGATGGCGTACTATGGTCGCTCCGAACGACACCGCCCCAATCAACCAAGCGCACCCCTTTCTCCTTGGCCTACGGAATCGAAGCGATGGCCCCAGCCGAAGTCAGCGTCAACAGTTTACGACGAGAGGTTATGACAACGGACCCCGACCTCAACGACCGAATGCTCGTAGACAATTTGGACCACATCGAAGAAGAGCGCGGACAGGCGCTCATCCGCATACAAAATTACCAGCAGATAGCCGCACGTTACTACAACAAGCACGTTCGAAGCAGAAGTTTCACCGTCGGCGACCTCGTCCTCAGGAAGGTATACGAAAACACAGCTGAGTACAAGGCAGGGAAATTAGGCGCCCACTGGGAAGGACCATACCAGATTTCTAAAGTTGTTCGCCCCGGTGTGTACGAACTCATGACCATGGACGGAACAATGATTCCGCGGTCTTGGAACGCGATGTCCTTAAAACGATACTATTACAATCCACTTCCAATCAACGAAGCACAACCCCGACCACGAGTCTGCTAGGCCGAAGTTTCCTCCACATACGATCGTAGTCTTACTTGGTTAGCAGAAAAAAAAAAAAAAAAAAAAAAAAAAAAAAAAAACCGTACTCCTTGTACTTGAACTACGGTTGGCTTGATCCCGACTTCGGGTACGTAGGCAACCTCTCCGGAGGCTCAGCTACTTTCAAAAAAAAAAAAAAAAAAAAAAAAAAAACCTATGATCGTAGTCTTACTCAAAACTACGACCATCGTTATTACATGGTCCGCGACCATCAAACCTTGGTCTTTGTTTTTAACAATCATCATAAGCCCAGGCACGCGACTCAAAAACAAACACGCGTTCGCTTCAACGCAGTAGGAAAACCTACGACCGTAGTCTGGGGACCTTGAACCCCTGACCGGTGAAAACTTGTTAGACAGGCCCCGACCTGCAATGAATCTAAAGAACGTCTAAGTGCAGTAAGCCGACCACGACTCGCACACTTAGCCACGAGACAGATTCCGTCTTAAGCCTGGTCCCGACCAGCAGACAAATTAGCCTGGTCGTCCATCGCGCGAACCGACCAGGGCTCCGCAAAGCGAAAACTGGATGAAAATTCAGAACACTCAGCGAGAAAATACTATTTCATAAATTAAGAAAAACCCAACCATCAGGGATCGGGGAACAGTACATACACGCTCATCATGAGCAACCACAAAAAAGAAGAAGAGAGGAGTACATAAACTTTCGGCTACCAGAAACAGTTGCACAAATTAGAAGTTGACGACATCAACATCATCAATTTCAGGAACCTCAGAAGTCACGACCGGCCCTCCAGCAGGATCAGCAGCCATAGAAGGACCCTCAACAGCCTTGGTCGCAGCTCCAGCAACCTCCGGGGGATGCTCGACGTTTTTCGCATGATCATCGACTCCCAAGGAACCTTCGTCCTCGTCGGTCTCAGACACATGGGAAGATCCGGAACCATTCCTCCCTCCACGACCGCGCGAAGATTCGGGCGGGTCGGAGCCACCGACTCTAATTATGACTCGAGAAGACCGCGGATCGACTTCACCACCACCTCGAACCTCTTCTTCACCCGAAGAATCCCACTCTTCACCAAGACCGTACTGACCAATCCTGTTCGGGGTGTCAATAGGGAAAACGAGCTCTTCGTCTGGAATCCAGCTGGCTCGGTCGGGAAAAGTAAGATCCTCTTCGGATATTTTCTCAACATCGTGAGCAGCAGCCATCTTCAGCAATATGACGACGTATCTTCTCAAATTTAGCTTCGATCTTCTCCCGAAGCCCGGTACCGACCTTCTCGATCGCATACTCCCCGAAGTTTGTGGCTGTGTCGCTACGCGAGACTCTCAGGCGTTTCATCTGCGACTTGGCTAGTTGGTAGATGGATTGTTTTTCCCCCATCATGCTCTGGACCTCGTCCTCCCACTTTGCCGCCTCCACCTTGAGCCCTTCATTCTCTTGCTCCAACGCCAAAATACGACCAACCTTCTTTTCGGCAGCAATGGTCATATTTTTCATCCTTGACTTAAGGACCTTGTTCTCCACGATGAGCTCATGATTCTTCTGCAACATCCCCTCATATCTGGTCCTCATGAAATTGACGTTGCTTACCACCTAAACTCCAACATACGACCGTTAATACTTAAGCCACAAAAAAAAAAAAAAAAAAAATCGTCAAAAATCGATCTAAAACACAACACTTACCCTGGTGAGGTCGACGGAAAAGGCCAAAAACTCATCGCGCTCGACCAATTCATTGGGCTCAGGAACAGGCCCCCTGGGATGACCCTGAATACAGCGCACGTATTCCCCACATGCTACAGGGTCCTCAAGGATATGGCGGCCCCGACCAGCGAACCGGAGGTTGAAGTCGTAATCATCCCCAAACGATAGGGTCGCACCGACCGCCGTTTGGTCACCGACCAACTCCTCAGCATCTCGCTCCTCGAGAATAGGACGCTCGACGTTCGCAGTTTCAGAAACGACCAAGCCTTTATCCTTACCCTTCTCTTTTCTGCTCTTTTTCGGAGCAGACTCGGAGCGCCTCCGATCGTCCTCGCGATCTCTCCTTTTTTCCGACCGCCTCGCTTCCGAACCACCGATCGCTTTCAAACCCTCAACGGGCCTCATCTGGGCGGCAGCACCAACCTTCTTCGAAGAATCGTCGATCACGACCCCTTTGTCTTTCCTCCTAGCATCCGAGGACGCAACAGCTTTGGCCGACCCCGACCCAACATTGTAAACAACGACGTCCAAGTCTTCAAGCCCCATGCTTCCTGCTTCCGATCGTTGCTTTTCAGACGATCGTTTCTTCCTATCCTTCAGAGGCCGGTGCGTATACGGCCCGACCTTTGCAAGAGGAATGGTAAAATCCCCTAAAAAGAATATACTGATTGATTAGGAAAAAAAAAAAAAAACCCGACCTGTTGTAACGCGGCGCCGACAACGTCTGATCCTTTGTTCGATAAAATCCCCCCACTTCTGTTGACCCAACTTCTTCAGCTCATCAATCAGGGAGAGCGCGCCTTTGGGAACTGGTTCGAGCACTTGGAGTTTCCTACCTACAAAACAAAAGATAGATTAACTATCAGCTAACACTGGAGGTCAGATATAAAGAAGTAAAGCATACCAATCCTAGAACTCCATCCGACATGAATTACACCAGTGAAATCTCCGATCGCGTATTTATTGATCCTCACGAAGAAATAGTTGTTCTTCCAACGCTCGATTCTACTGCTAACCCCGGTCAAAATCATACATCCCGACCTCATTGAGGCGTAAAAACGACCGCAATCCCCGGATTTCGCGATCCCTACCATCTCTTCAAGCTGAGCTAGATTCACCGACCGTCCCAATTCAGCGGCCATAGTCAGGATCGCGCAGATATTGCGATATGAAGCGCAAGTGAGTTGAGAAGGTGCAACGCGTCGAGCCTCACAATATTCGAGCGCAAGCTTAGGTATCGGAAACCACATCCCTCCGTGCTTGAAGTAGCACTCGTACAGGCACAGGAAACCTTCAGGAGGAGACCAGGGACGCTCATGAGGGCGAGGGATTCTGATATCAACACCCGACCAGTCATCATCTCCCCGAATCCTCTCGATGGTTTCGTACGAACTAGAGGACGCGATGTCATCACTACTTCCGGGGAAGAGATCGCGAGACAGTCCCGGGGCTCGAGGTATACGTGCCGGTAACACATGATCGATGGCTTCTACTCCACCAGCTACCTCTTCGACAAATTCAGGCAAAGCTTGCTCTTCAAGCTCCTGATCTTCGCTCTCATCGATCGATAGGTTGCGAATGATGTTCCAGCGTTCGGCGTCCAGACCATCAGCACTCTCAATGGCCGCACACCGATCGTCCTTTACTTGGTCCGCATGAACCGGTCTAGAAGACGATGCGCCCCCTTTATCTGACAACCGCATCTGGTGAGATTGATCGATCGCGAGTGAGACTTCCAAATCTTCAGAGCTAGAACCGGAGTTTGAATTCGAAGAAACTATGACCGGAGACTTCATTTTGTGGTGATCGGGGATTAGGCGAAGAAAATATACGATCGTATAAACGAACGAAAATACGATCGACTAAAAAGTACGGAACGAACAAAGAAAATACGATCGACTAAAAGCACGGTTAAAGCTAAGAGAAATACGAGCGGGGTTGAGAGAGAGTACCTTCAGAAGAAGCTTCAGAGAGAAAAATGGGAAAAATGGAGGAGGAGATCTTGTTTTTATAAGAGTAGGAAGTCGAAAAAGCGCTCGGCTCAAAACCCTAGGCACCTCAGCAAGCGACCACTCAAAGGTCGACATCCAAGATAGGCTTCTTAAACGTCATAGGCCAAGCTCAGCCCGACCTGCAAAATTCGGCCCACTTAATTTTCAGGCTTTGGGAGGGGGCCTACTGTTGAGCATAGATTTGGAGGCCCAAATCTACTTCTTATGTCAAAGCCCATCAGAAGCTGAAGGCCCAATATTTAGTTACTACTTTATGTAACTATAGTTGCATTAAACCTTAGATCATTGTAACTATAAATAGTTGTCACATTACTTGATGTGACAACTCATGACATAATACTCAGAGCAGAGAAATACGACCGCATTGCGTCCTCTATACGACCGTTATCTTTTCATACGACCATCTTCTCTGTTATACGATCGCATCTTTTAATACGATCGTCTCGCTCAATACGAACACCTTATATTTCTACGATCGCGTTTACTTTCATTTAACAGATATCTCGGCCTCCCATAACATACGAACATATATTCCCGATCCCGAGATCAACAGTTTTTCTATTTACTGCCATGACTACTAAATGGAGCGATATAATATACAAAATTGATTTGTATAAATTTTAACAATGGGGCTTTTGATTTATAGGTTTGGTAATACTAAATGGAAAGTGGGATTCGGTTTAGAAATAGGACAAAGCAGTTTAACAGTTTGTATATAATATAACTAGTAGTAGGACAATAGATGGCTTTTCTTTCTAAATTATAATATCCTTAACTTTCTTCTATTGAATAAATGATAAAAAGGTCCACTAATGAGAGAAAAATATTTTGTTATATCAAATAATGTTTTAAAACGGGGAAAAAGTTGCCATTATCGCCGCCTAATACAAATACTGTGACTTGAGTATAATTACACCTTTTGGTCATAATAATTTAGGTTAAACTTTATTTTTTGTTTCTTCCATTAACAATAATATAAAATACACAAAATATTCGGGTTGGTTTGTAGTGGAGATCGAGAATGTGCCTCCACGTTTAATAGTAGATATTGAAACCTATATTTTATAAATTAGAAAAATGATTCTTTATCTTCTTTTTTTAATGATCTTTCGTCTCGACCATATGATATTTAATAGTGTACATATGGTTTTGTAAGGAAACACATGTTTCAATTTCTAAAGATAATATTGCAGACAAATAAATCTAGTGAAAATGGATGGTCGATCAATGGATTACAGAATTTTGAACATTCATATAAGGGGTTTACGTTCAATGATATTAAAAATAGTACAATTATAAGTTCAAAATTTTGGATGGTTTTTTTGGTTGAATTGTCCATTGTAATTCCAAATGTTGTGGAGTTATAACATCAATGTAGCAAAATTAAATATGTTTGTTGTAAAAAAAGATAAAATCTTGTTGGTAAAGATGTTGCATCTATCATGGTGATTATATAACCCACAACATCAGTATTACAAAACAATCTAAGTCGTAAGTTTATTATGTAACAAGATTTTAAAAATTTGGATCATTAAATTAATATATATAAGCTTTTTGCTACTTCGATTATTGAGAAACTTTATAATAATCTTGTATGCATATAGTCTTATGAATTGGAATACAAACTAACTTTCCAACTAAATTGTCCATGTATATAGTGTAGTCGAACAAAATAGTTTCTCCGTTTGTATAAACCACCAAATTAATAGTCATCTGATTTAATTATATTAATGCTTTTCTCAAATAAAAGGTGTATATTTAACACTTTTGAATTCATAATTTAGTTAGAACACCTTCATAAATATATAATTTATCCATCTATCACTGAAATCACTAAAAAGTTCAAATTCTTAACATGCTGATACTACAGCACTAGTCTCTTTTGTCGACACTAGCTAGTCTTATTAGTTAGTATCATATAGATATAAAGGGAGTACTAATATCCGAAGTTGTTATATAGTGCAACGCATGAAAGGTCTATACGACTATACCTATAAGGTCTATAAACTGAAACAAAGTCTTCACTAAACTGAAAGGATAATCATTACCATGAAAAATGGTTTGCCTAACATAATTACTGATAATGGTTTCGTAGGCATGTATTGTCCATTATTATTAAATAATAATTAATTCTTGATTAGTAATGGATGATTCATGATTTCATGGGCATGCAATGCAAAGGTGTCTTAGTGTCATAGACTCATAATTAGTTTGAGCAACTTCAAAAGTTTATATATATATATAATACACACATATTACGCATTAAGCCAAACACTGTCTTGAGCCACTCTTTGGCATAATGACCTTTCCACTACAATATGACAAATGATATATTTAGTTCACATGAAATCTTATCTCAACTATGGATTAATCCGTTCAAATAACATTAAATGTACATTGTAACTTTTTTTTTTTGCTAAACTTTTTCAATTAGTGTACATTGTAACTTGAAATAACATTGTAATCAAAATAATTATTTGACGTGCCAATTAAAATTATAACTAAATTGCATAGGACGAGTACATTTGGCTTTTGGGGAGATAGCTATTTATATTCTCCTTTTTTGTTTCAAAGTTTTAATAGAAGAAGACAATCTCAAAGAAGAAAAGAATATAAGTGCTAAAATCTAGTACCTCAAACGATGTAAAATACATTCAAGGTTTATACGACTTTATATAAAAAGAAAATAACTTACAACAATGAGAAATTGATTTAACTTATACAAAAGATAATGGACTGAAAAAGAGAGAGAACACTATTTAAAAAAAGCTATAAAAAAGCACATTCGATGATGAAGTGAGGCAACTTATGTTTACACAAAGAACAATGCGGTCAAGTTCCACTTTTCTTGGGTCATAATTAACTTCTACCTTTTTCTTCTTATAAAGTTATATAAATTAACAAAGAACAACAGAATAAGTTATATATATAATTCTAATAAAATATTTAAAAACAACAATTAAAGAGACAAAGCTAAGCAACAAAGGAAACTTGGATTCTGTTGGGTAGACAAGTACCCATGAATCCTTCCTCCTCGTATACCTCCCCTTGGTCAATCATATCTATACCCCCCAAACATAGGTTAATTACACTTATGCCCTCTTTCCCGCCGTTTTTGACCGTTACTAAACCCGTTTGAAAGACCTCTTTCACCCACTCTTCGAACAAACTGTTAGCAAAAAACCCACACCCTTTGTAAAACTTGTCTATCAATTCCGCATCCACGGTAAACCCGAATCGTTCTTCCCGTTCCCCGAGGATCTCCTCGCACGAATCTTTGATCTTCGCCACGAAAAACTTGGTTATATCTTCATTCGACAAAACTGTGAAATCAAACCGGTTCTTGATCGAATCAAGAAAACGTTCTTCAATTCCGCTTGAGGGTTCAGCGGCCGGTTTAGCGTCTTCTTCGTCATCGGCATCAACTATTAGGTTGAGGTCAAGAACATTTGATCCAAAACTCAGTTGTCTTGAGAACTCTTTCTTAATGTTGCTTATATCACTAGCAACATTGCCTTCGTCCTCCTCTTCTTCGATTCTCGGATTCTTCATCTTATTCATCGTAGGTGCAACATCAAATTCCGGTTTCCTCTTGTTATTGACCAAACCAGAACTTGATTTGTTACACCTCAACATCATTGGTATGATAGAATGTTCATTCTCTACGCATTCATCATCATCTCTTGTCAAAAGGAAAATGATTTGGCTCTTCTTTCCTTGACAACCATCCAAATCTCCCGACTTTCCTGTATTAAATCGCTCTACGAGGAGTTTCATGAACCGGGGATCGGCTAAATCAACCCGCTCTATCAAAACAACTACTTCTTCCTCACCCCTCAACGCGTTCTCTAGCTCCTCGTAAGCTTCACTTGCCTTGGATGTTCTTAGATTGATCTTCAACATACTATCGACCGACCCAAAAAGAGAAGATGTGATTGTGAGAGCCATTCTTCTTTTCGCAGTCACATCGTTCCCCGAAACCAGCATCCAAGTATCTCTCCTCTTACTCCTCTTTTCCATGGCTTCAACGATTGAAGGAAGAACTTCCCTTTGCCATGGAATGTTCTCGTGAAGCTTTTCCGATAATTCGCTCATTGTAGTCGCTCTCTCTGGTTCATCGTCCTCCGACTTGTCTGAATCAGATGGAAATGGAGAATGACCAAGTGCAAGAGTGATCTTGGTTTCCACACCTTCATCATTGTTAATCTTGAATCCATCCAAACTCAACTCATCGGTTAGATTCTTCTTTAGACCTTCATGATGATTACTTCCGAAGCTAAACTCGATAGTACACGAGTTTTGTCTTCTGAACTTAGCCACCGAGCTAGATGCACGTGAGTTTTGCTTCATTCCCGAGTCTACAAAAAACATTGTAGCTGCAGTATCCGGTAAAACAGAGCTGCTCTGTTCCGTGCCCCAACCGTAGCTTTGAGCTGCCATACCGAGTTTCCTATGGTGAAGAGCTTGACAAAACCTGTTCCATTTCTTCCTTAGTCCACTCAGTTCGTCCTGAAACTTAAACCCACAAAAGAAAAAAGGTTCAAGTAACCGCAGAAACGTCGATAACCAAACAAAGATTATTCTTTTATAAACAAATGTTACACCTTTTGGTTAATGTTGTTGCTGTCTCCATGAGGTTGCAGCCAAGGAGGTAAGATTTTGTGTTGAGCTGATATAAAAGCTTTTGCTTCTTTCTCATAGTTAAATGCACATTCTCCACAGAAATTGAGTTTATCTTCTTCTTCTTCTTCTTCTCTTGCTCCTTCTTCATCTTCTTCCTTAACTCTAAATGGCTTCATCTCCATCACTTGAGAAGCCATCTCAGAACTGTGACCACTGAAACATAAAGTGATTTAGTATCTTAAGCTAGTGATCAAAGATCTCTAAGAAGAAGAAACAAACCTGGAAGCATGGAGGGTTAGTGAAAGTCCTCCTGAAGGTATTGAAACAGCTTGGAGAGCCCATTGAACATCAAGTGGAGGTTGCTTCATTTGACATCTCATGTATGTTTGGTAAGAAGCTGTCCCCAATAGCCAAACTTTAGCTCCTGAGCTGCTATAATCATACACCAATCTCCCTATCTCCTCCACTAGATGATCCGCTGCGCTGTAAGTCGATGAAGATGCGCTGTTACCCCCTCCCCAGACTGCCCAATTTAGATCTCCAAGACAAACTATCACACCTTTAGCACCCCAAGTTGTGAATGAATCAATCTTTCTCTTCAATTCTCTAACTTGTCCCTCTATATCCTCCTTCTTCATGAAATTCAACCCAACTTGTGAAAACTGAAACTTGATGAAATGAGTTTGCTTTAAATCATCAGGAACTTCTCCCCTCTCAATTCTACCCATGAGTTTTGCAACCACTCCTTCTGTTAGAGACACAGAGTCTCCTACTATGACAGTGTTCCGCTTCTTGTTGTTCTTCTTCCCTAGAAGCACTTCGATGACCGGGTTCGCGTCTTCTCTCATAGGAAAAGTTTGATCTGGAGTTAGGATCTTTCCTTTAGGGAAATGGAAGAAAGGGTTTTGCTCAAAAGAGTGATGATTGGTCAAATGAGAGTGCCAGATCTTACTAGGGTTAGGGCTTAGAGTCCCTCCTCCTTGATTGTTTTCACTAGAAGAAGGAGAACAAGGAGAAGAGAAGACACCAACAGAAGAAGAAGAGCCATAGAAAACAGGGGAAACAACAGAGGAATCATCTTCTATGTTACTCTTCACAGAAACACTAGAGAGTCCAGCTTCTCTCATAACTCTACTCACACTAGGATCATCAAGAATCGAAACAACGAGCTGCTCGAGCTCGACTTTAACCGCTAAGAACGACTGGTTCTGTTGGCTCTGCTGCTGCTCCACACACCCTCTCCTCTGATGCGCCTGTGCTCTCTTCAAAGCCGCGACCAAAGCGTTGGAGAGCGAAGGCTGAGTCTGAAACAAAGGGTTTGGATTCGTAGGAAGTCTGTTGAGAGCAACATTGAAACAGAGCTCGAGAGCTCGACAATGGAGAGAAGGGTGAGCCATTTGACGACCAAGGGCTGTAAAAGGATGAGATTTGAGACATGCCCTTCGAAAAAGATTGGATCTTGTTGAAGTTAGAAGCGTCGAAGCGACGTGAAGAGGAGTAACCTGAGAATGGCCTCTCCTTCTTGCTAAAGTTAGAGATTGCTTCAAAACTGAAGCAGCCTCTGGTGTTAGTGTCTGGTGCACGGTATAAGCCCCTGTACGCATCACAAAACCACCCACCTTAAACCCTAAATCCCTCCTACACAAGATTTTATCAGTCTCTCTTTGATATGAAACCGATCTTAATGTTCTCAAAAACAAAAAGGTTTAGACTTAGAAGTTTTTTCTTAAAAGCTTTAAGGAAGAAATAGTAAAGGAGGAAGTAAACTTAGTGTTATAAAGAGATATGTTTAGTGATCTGTGAGAAGTATCGAAGAGTTAATGACAGAGCAAGTTATGGTTTTATAATGTTGAGTTGGTTTCATACTTTCGATGTTGTTTTTTTTTAATAATGAATTAAATATATTTATAATGGTTTTTGTTTTTGAATAAATTATGTTCTCCTTTTGCTTTCGTCTTTTGAATAGCAAGACAGCTTTCTGAAGCTTTTTTGAATTTCCCACTTCCTTCAAGCTTCGTTTCCCTCCACAGGTTCAAGTTAAAATGAGTTGAGCTATATTATATATCATCTTTGTAATGAAATATTGAGGGCCGGCTTAATAATAGCGGAGGGCCAGTGAGTTTTTTTAAAGTTTGGTTATACTCATTGTTTATACTCTATACAAAAGACCATAGAGATTATATAATATAATAGAATTTAGGGCACTCTAAAGTTTTTTGTTTCCATTTTCTGAAATATATTTTTTTTTTTTTTGAGAAATTACTTTTAGTAGATTTGTTTCTTCACCATTCATAACTATTCCACTTGATTGTTTTCTTTGTAATTGTTTTCCCACAACTTAAGCAAGAAAACCAGTTTAACAGCAAAGTAAATACAGAAGAAATAAACCTTTTTTTTTTATAAAAAAACAGAATAATTCCACGTACACATCTACGTACAGTAGAACCTCTATAATTTAATACTCTATAAATTAATAATCACCTTAAATTAATAAAATCTTCCGATTCCGAGTCGGACCAATGTAAAAATTGGCAAAATTTGATAAAATGATAAGATTTTTTTTTTTTTAAACTCTTATGTATAAAATGGTCCCAATAATAGTATAAATTAATAATCATATATAACTATGCATATACATATATATATAATTATGATAATGTAATAAAATATAGTTTTAATGATTTTTGTTTTGACTTAAAATATCTCATTAGACTTTATTTTTAACTTTACTTATTGCATCAAAAAAATTTAGGATTATTTTCTCGGTTTGTATCTATGTTGCATGGAATCGGAAACGGGTACGTGGAAGCGAAACGTTCGGAAACGCAGAAGCGATTTTTTTGAAAAAATTAGGAAGCGGGTACGTTTTGGAAGCGTAAAACTAAACCAAATATTTATATATAATATAAATATATAAATACTTTTTAACATTCAAAACTAAACTAAATTGAAAAAATTCGTTTACATATTGGATCATAAACCCAATACATAAAAGTATTAAGTAACTTAACTATAATAAACAACCCATAATACTAAAATCAAGGATTTAGACTATCATATTCATGTTGGTTTTCATTTGCTCCATCAAATAAAATTGCCTCCAATTATGGTTTGTCGACGAAAAGATCTTCAAACACATATCTTTCAAGAATAGTTTCATTACATATAATATGAAATATGTCATGTTCTTCTACGAGATTGCCGAGAGATACATTGGAAGCTTAAAGAGTCTTTCTACAGAGATTGTGAGCGAAATTATAATCGTTTTTAGTTATTCGTGACTAGGGATGTGATGATTCATATCTTTTAGGGGTTTTTATCTCTAAGTTATAAAAATATCAAAACAATTTTTAAGTTTTATAATATTTAATTTTTATCATCCAAAATGAAAAGAAGTTTCCATCGCGATTCCAAAATGGAATCAGACGCTTCCAAGGCGCTTCCAAGGCGCTTCCAAAGCGCTTCCAAAATGGTAATTTTTGGAATCGCGATTCCACGACGATTCCAAGAGATTCCGATTCTGAATCGTGAAACGTCATAAAATGGAGTTTCCATGCAACCTAGGTTTGTATCATAAACTTATGAAAAATACTAAACAAAATAATTGATTATTTATACATAACTCTTTCTGAATGTATCCGTCAACATTAGGGATAATAACCATGATTTCTTCTAAATTTTATACATAATATATCATTTTAATTTGATAGTCTATTATGATAAAAACATCCATCCTATTGCAATAATCAAAAAATTTAATCAAAATTTGATGTCAATTTTGTAAATGAATTCACTAAATTCCATGATATAACATCATTCGAAAAATAAATTAAGAAAATTATTACCAAAAAAAGATTTCTCTCTATAAATTAATAAATATTAATTTATCGATAAAAGAATGTCTCTAAATTAATAAATTTTTAAAGTCCTAAAATTATTAATTTATAGAGGTTTTACTGTAGTTGCTTTCTTGAGGAAGTCGGCGACTTGTTTCTTCTCAAAAAATTTCCATCAAATATCTGATCTTTGAATTGATCATAAGATGTATTATGTATATGAAGATTTGAAACGAGTGTACAAAGTTTGGTCCTGTAAAATGAAAAAGGATTTAAAATATATCTTGAAGATCCATGAATATATTTGTGAATAAATAGTGGTAGCATTTCTCCCAAATTCCCAATATATATATGTAACTAGCTTATACATTTGATCTGATGAAAGTAAATAAAATTATACTCATCTTCTATCATGGTATCATTGTGCGAATGATGTAACGATCAATCAACTATGTTTCAACTTTTTCATAAAAAAGATGTATGCCTAATGCTTCTACAATTTAAGTATGATATGCACCTCTATATTTAAGCTTCTCAGAACAAAAAAAGAAAGAAAGTACGATATATAAGTTTCAAGTGTATCATAGACCTCTGAATCTAAACCAAATGTTTCTACTATATTTAAGTCGAACTGTATCTGAATCTATTAGACATCAAGCTTTTTAGGTCATTTTCAATGTCAATCATGCTTCCTCAATTTTATGTGAGTTTTTTTTTCTTTACTAACCAATAATTGCTTCCTGAGGCAATATAGTTTCTCGTTTCCAAGGCTTACTTCATCCTCAAATTTTTTAATTTCAACCAAAAAAGTTAAGTCACTTCGTTTTCATTTTCTTTGAAAAAAAAGGAGAAAAAAAAAGAATACAGAGCCGCATGCATCAAATTTTCCCTCCGACCACTCCATCGTATCTTCACCACCTCATTGGTATGCATTTCCACCGTGCTTCATCGACTTTCTGTACCGCTTGTCTTTCATATAGGCCCGGTTCTAAGGTGGAGCATGGTGTGCATTTGCACTACCTCCAACTAAATTTTGCAAATTTTTAATGGGTTTTACATCCATTTTAAAAAATAAGATATTTTTGAAATTTTTAGTAGATTTTAGGGAGAGTTTTGCAATTTTTGCACCATGTCTATAATTTTATTGGACCGGGCCTGCTTTCATATAGTAGTATTTTCTGTCAATTTCACATTTTTCTATCACCGTACTAGAGATTAAGATGTTGATATTGAAAGGGGAAAGAGGGTTAATATAATATAATCAGGTTTGTATATGTATAGATTAATAAACTTAAGGTTAATGGTGTATATGTATAGATTAATAAACTAAGGTTCATGGTGTTAGAAGTCCCAATATATGTGTAACTAATATTATGAGAGCAGTAAATGATAGTATTCCCATTTTAACTCTCATCACATTTCTATCATAAAAATCATTTGAATATATGTTTTTCTCCAACAACATACATTATGCATACATTCTGTTTGAATTTGGTTGGTTATGCAGCAAGGATATCCTAACACAAGCCATTGGAGACTTTGGAGTTATATCTATGTGACAACATTTATTATGTATGTTCCATTATTTTTTTTTTTTTGAAAAAATGTAAGTATGTTCCATTATTCTATGTTAGTAGTGGGGGATTTACAATTAGTTTATCTGTTTATGTATTGAGTGATCTATGTGACCACGTTGAAACTTTAAGACCGAAAATAGTGTTTTTTGTAATGACAAAGGTTCATCTCTCGAATCTTTGGTCCATATTCGTTTTTTAAAATACATATTTTAATTGATTTTTTTGATAGTTTATTTGAAGAGTCATGGTAAAACTAAATCTGAGAAAAAGAGCTATCAGGTTTTATAAGAAATACCAATGCTCAACCAAACGAGCTATCCAACAAGATTAAATCAAAAGAGTATATATACTCTTTGAAGATTGATTAATACAGTATACGTTATAATTTTCCTCTTATGTACGGAATAGTTGCATCTTTAATCTCTTTAGTTTTCTTGGTTTCTCGCAAGTCTCGATCTTCCTAGAACTAGAGAACTCAAAGAGCGTAACCACAAAGAAAGCGAAAGTTGATGATAAAGAGACGCGAAAGTAATTTTGCAAAATATTAAATGTATATAATAGAAAATGAGGTGGTGTCACTGTCTTTGAGGCTGATCTTTGAAGAGAGACAGAATTTCATTCTTCAAGTCTCCCAAAAAAGCAATAATCTGTCTCCTATCTTTCAATTTGCAAAGCACTATCTTCTCTCTGCCTCTCTCTTTCTCTCTCTAAGCACATAAAATACATATGTGGGTATGAGTGTTTTTTATAACCTCACATAATATTATTTGAACAAAAATGATCATCAGTTATAAATTTTGAGGAAACTATAGAATTAATACGTTTAACAAACTATTTAGAATTATGAAAAATTTATATATTTAGAAGGCGGCGACACTTTTTTTCCTAAACAAAATACTGGTAATAAACCATTGCATATCAGTAGTTTTGTCTTTTTCCGTTTTCTATTATTAGCTAGGTTTGATGGATTTTATATTTCCACTAATTGTATCAGAAGAAATTTTTAGAAATTAAATGCCATTTTTGAAATGTTAATCTTTGGTTTTATAGCCTATGCAAAAAAAAATTGTCCATCTGTTAATCTTTTTTAATAAAATAAAATATTTGTTCTTTTTATGAACAAAAAACACGCTAATGTTTTTTTTAAATGAATCATAAGTTTAAAATGAAAACTGAAACAATTAATTAAGTTCACGATCGGAAAGAACAATTTTGGAAAGCATATAGTAATGATACCAAGTCTAAACAAGCTAGCTTAATAAACCAACCTTTGATTGGTATTACAGGGTGGTGAAATCATGGATTCTTCTAAGAAAAATCTTTAAAATAGGTTGCTAAACTCATTATGCGAAAATAAAAACGTTAATAAAAACATAGAGAATAACAAAATTACTTCTATAATATAATGACATCGCAAAATGACCGTAGGTATATCGCAATTCTGCATTATGTGTGATTGATTAGTACCTAAAAAAATAATTATTGCGTCATATCGTGAGTTACCAATAGTACACCAAATTTGGAACCCTAAATAGTATTCGGGTCCATGCATATATCATATGCAGAGCCGTGACAACAGTGTCGGATGCCCTAAGCGAATAAAAATAAAAACTTTATTTTATATTAAAAAATCGTTTACAATACGCTCTATCACCGTATAGCAAAAACAAATAACGAACTAAACTAGTATTTTCTTATTTAAAAAAACGAATTATTAACTAAGCTTTCAAAATTAACATTTTTAACCAATTTTTTCAAGAGATAATAAGATATCCAAGTCAGATTTTAAATAAAAAAAAGAGTAACTCGCATCATCGACGATGATTCATCGGTTTTATCAGTTTTTTTATCTAATATGATATATGATTAAACAAACCTCTATGATAGGTACATTTTGTTTACCACAAAACTATCAACATCTAATTAGTGTTGTAACTAAATAAAATTAAAAAGAAAAAATGCCCTTAAACTTAAAAAAAAAAACAAAAAATGATGCCCTTAAACTTTTTAATTTTTTTTTTGATGCCCTAGGCAAATGTTTCAAATCTTTGGACTATGTCACGGATTCATGTGTGTGAAGTTTTCCATTTCATTGATTTGTACTTAAGCTATTCGGCCTAATGATTCATCTAAATGTGGATTTCCGAGAAAAATTTCACAAAATAATCTGCTGTTTCTCGTAAATAAGTGATACATAAGCCATTATCATCTAAATGCTAATAGAAAAGATTGGTGGTCCTCACTGGCGCGCGATTGGTGTCAGATGAAAAAACATTGCATGTTATGAAGAATTTTAAGCTTTACTGTGCGATGCAGTTAAGTTACCTCAGACTTTTGATCATCCATAGTACTCGAATAATTGCCACCTCTTTTTGTCACTATTTAATTAATTTTATACAACATGTATACGTATTCCATAATCATTATGTCTTCTCCCATGCAAAAGCTGTACCTCACGTACCAAATGATCTAATCATGTTTAAAATTTGAATTTCAATAAATACATGTACATCTATACGAACACATGTTCGCTTCTTCTTCTTCTTTGACATATAATTGCAGATTCGATCGCAATTCAAATACATACTATGCATGTTCCTCACAAACATTTACTATGATCGCTCATAGCAAAACAGAACTTAATACCTTAAAAATGTATACACTCGATTATATTTAAACTTTGGTTGCTGATTTAGTTTCAAAAGTTGGTGCCCTACTCAGAAAATTATAACCCAGAGATCTAAATTTTTATGATTGAACACAAATAGTTTGATCCATCCATATACGTCTTGACTATTTATTTAGTGTAGAATCATCTATGTAATCAGATGGTTAACCAAATGATTAAAATTTTACGTCAGGTTGATTCTAAAATTTGCAATATTTTTGCAGATTATAGCTAGAAGCAACATATTTTTAGAGATCTTTTTTTACAAAACATATATTTGGAGATTTTAAGATATTCCACATTAAAATTTTATCGTGGTCTAGTGTTTTACACGTTAATCATTCATTTGCAAATATTCATTTACACGGTTCGATAACCTATTTTGCATTTGTGTCAAGTATGTAATAACCATTTTTTTTTGTAAACTAACTATATTGTAATAACCAAATTTAAACTACATGAATTTTAACTACATTTCGTATATGTATATCAAGTTATTGCAGGAAATGATGTTAAAGAGACAAGTCGGGGACAAAAGAAAGGACCAAAAGGGAAATAAAAAAAACTAAAGCAAATAAAGAAGGAAGGTGTGAAGAGCTTTTGCTACTGAAATCTAAGAGAATGTGATTAAAGTTACAGCTCAAGGAAAAAAAAGACACCAATAAAAGCAAAAAAGAAAAGGTTATAAGAAAATTAAAAGAAAAGACATACATAAATACATAATGTATGTAATAAGTTAGTAAGTACTTTTACTTTCTCGTTTTGCTTCATATTGTAAGGCTATATTCTGCATGCATAAAACGGTGACGTATTAACTGATCATTGCTGCCACATTCTTTCTCCGATCTCTCAGTTTCTCTGATCCCAACGAGAATATTTCTCTTTATTGTTTTTCTTTTTTCTCCTTTAATAAATCTTCTTTTTATGTGAATTTAAAGATTTCGTTTTTCAAAAGAAAGTAAATCTTCCAATGGTATAAAGGGTCCAGTTAGGGTTACTTTTATCAGATCGATTATCTTTATTTTTCATAAATCATAACCTCCAGGTTAGATTAAAGAAATCAGATTTAAAGTCGAATAAAGAAAAGTTAAAACAAGAAATTAATGCCATCATTATATTTTCATAACTTTAGGGCTACTGTACTCGGATAAATAAAAGGAATTAGCAATAGCCAATAGCTACATTTGATAACTATAAATATATGAAAAACTTGGTAATGTTTAATTAACTCTTTTTAATAAATAAAATGTATCGTTTCATATTAGTTGTCATTCTATAATTAATTTTTATTTCATTATTTTTATTGTTTTATAATTTTTAATACAGATTTATAATTAGTTTTCATTTTATCCATAATTTTAAGCGTATGAATTACTCATATCAAATAAAGTGACGCAATAATTAGGGATAAAACATAAATTTTAAATGTTTTTTTTATTTGTGTGAAAAAACTTTAAACGACAACTAATTTGAAACGGACCGAGAATTTTTTTAGAAAATTATGTATTTACTTAACTGTCATTTCCCATAGAAAAGTACTACTCCCTCGTTCTTTTTTGTTAGATGTTTTAGTTTTTTACACATATTAAGAAAACCAATTAATACTCAATTATAAATGTATTGTTTTTTGCACTAAGCAATTTTCAATAATATTTGACTTATAACAATTCACTAATGTTATTTAATATGCTTTGGAATTAACAATTCACCATAATTTATTCACTACAAAAAATTCGGAGAGAGTATACGTTTTTTCAAGAAAAAAATATGTTAAAAATATACGTGAATAATAAAATTATGATTTTTATAAATATTTCCAAACATAGAAATGTGAAGAGACTTCAAAACTCGATCTCTGTCGATTGTTTGTTGGAATTATACTCGTATATGAACTATGTTTCATGGAGTGGTCAATCAAACCTATTCAGCCGGTTTAATTACACATTGTGGTGTAAATGGTCCGGTTTGTTATGCAATTTCACTAGATACTAGCTTGATTGGCCATAGAAGATACGATAAAACTTTAACCCTGGGACTTGGGAGTATGGTATTTTATTAATTTATAGAGGTACTAATTAGTTAATAAAATTAATTTGAAATCAATTTTTTTTATTTTTTCTCAAAAAAAGAAATCACTAAATACTTGGGCTAATTATCAAGGGGTTACTCAAAGCCCACACATACAGGCAAGTCAGCAAAATTAAATCAACACCAAATTGTTGTGTGAAGGAATCAATATCTCGACATAAGTCTTCTTTAGATTATTCTAATTATGATTATTACGCTTTATTACCCCAGTGATCTGTTAAATTTAGTTTTTTTGAAGACAGTTATGTATTTATATTCATTGTATAACTTTTTTAACACTAAATGACTCGAGCTAATAATATCTTCAAGTAATAGACTTATAGCATGTTATTATCAATATCATTTTAAATTTTTTGAAAAAAGGGAATATAAAAGTGGCTATAGATTTTTTCAAGAAAAAAAAAACAAGTGGCTATAGGATATTACGATATGTAGTACAATATTCCACTATAGCAGTCAAAAAAGCATTTTTAACCTTTTACATCTTTTATGGATAGTTTTCAGTATTTTTATAACTTAAAAAGATGAAATTTTAGTTTCATATAATTCTTTTGATCATCTAGCGTCGTATCCAAAAATAAAAGCACATACGTATCTTTACTTTTGTTGTTTTTTCGGGGAATATTAATTTTAATTTCTATATGTATGTATTAGTGATAACCTTGGTTATGTGCATGTTTATATATGTCCAGCTTACTAGTTAGGATTAGAAACTTAAGATAAATGACATTCAATGAAAAGTAATTACATAGAAACTTGAGATAAATTAATGGTTTTTGCGAATCGGAGGATATGCTTACAGTAAAAAATTAATCCAATTTTTAAGAGGTTTAACATTTTTGTAAACGTAAATTCTGGGTTCTAGTCGAATTTTATTTGAACAATTGTTAAAGTATAGCAATGCCACAATTATTATTTATTTTAATAAAAAAAAAGTTTGTACTAGAATACTGCTTAATTTGATTTCAAAATTAAAAATAAAATTAGAAGGGAAACACGAAAAACGGAACAAATCATTGGAGATGATCGGTCAAAGAGGAATAATTAAGCTCTTTCTTTTTAACAAATTTTAGTGTCACTCACTTTTATATTTGTCTTTTGTTGGGGTACAGTTGAACGAATGTTTCTTTACTTCCACCACAAGACAAATAAATAATTCAATACCTAAGTGTTTTTCTAATGGTTATATTTTTTTAATGTCGACTACAAAAAAGGATGAATTTATCTTATATTATCAATTAAATAAAAAACAGTAAGAATATTAAGAAGGAAAATATCATACTTAATTTACTCAAAAAAACTATTGATTAATTTACTCACAAAAAAACTATTGATATAAGAATTATGAGTAGGCTTGATTGGCCATAGAAAATACGATAAAACTTTAACGATGGGACTTGGGAGTATGATATTTTATTAATTTATAAAGATATTAATTAGTTAATTAAATTAATTTGAAATCAAGTTTTTTTATTGATTTACTGAGATATTAATTTATTGAGTATTAATATACAGAGAATTTTACTATGCATGTTATTTTGTGAAATACTAGCTTTTTTTTATATGCCTATACGCAAAAGAACTTGCTTTATATACAAAATAAAAACTTTTTTTTTTGCTAAACTTTTTTCAATTTAAAATGCAGAAGAAAGAAATAATTTACATGCCAGCCCATGACCATAGTAATTTGAGACAAGCCCAACGGTTTTGTTTTTAAAGAAATAGAAAAAACCAAATAGAACTAAAAGTAAAGGAACCCAAATAAACCAATATGTGTTCGATGATGGTGGGTGATTATAGTCGGTTTGTACAGAAGCGAGAACAGACTCCGTCTCTGCAAGGGTCGAAGCGAATCATCAATTGGCCGAAGTAAACCAGAATTGAAGCATCCTGGAGGCGAGTTGGGGGTTCGATTGCCTGATGCTTGTAGCGCGATTGCGAACAATACCATCAACTAAATTGATGATTGAGTCGACAGCTCTGAAGTTTTAGCGATGGAGTCGATTGTTCCTCTCACACCAGATGGAGTAGTTGGTGCACTGCCATGCTATCCTGGTTAGAATTATCTTCTCTTTGGGACCTGATAGTTGTTGCAAAGCGATGAGATTGTTACTCCAGTCACGAATAAGGGGAATTTGACATCTCCTACTAATTGTGCTCAAAATCCTCCAGGAAAAACCGCATTCATGGAAAAGGTGATCTCTACTCTCTGTAGACGAGTTACACATGAGACAATTTGGGCTAGTAGCCAAGCCTCAGCGAATGATCCGGTCTCTTGTAGGGCAACGGTCAAGAACCACCAACCAAGTGAGAAAGCTATGCTTAGGGATTCCATGTGAGTTTCAGACAGCCTTATGCCAAGGTACTAGAGGTACATGTTCTCTAATTGTATTATACATATGGCCCGTAGAGAACTTAGACATTACCACATCATCTACAACCCATTCATAGTAATCATCTTCATTGCCAAGTGAGATAGTGGACAAGTGAGCTTGTAGTAATACCTGGTTTTCAGATCTTGCAGGTGGCAAGCGCCATCCATGAGCCGACCTTAACTCGTGCAAAGTGATATTGGAATGGAGACCAAGTCTGAAAGAAGAATGGCCCTGCAAGAAGACAAGAAGGCTTCCAAAAGGTGACCAGTTATCCGTCCAGAACCTACAATTTTTGCCATTCCCCACTCTTAACTTAATCCATTTGAAGGCCCTATCTCTCATCTTGATTAATTTATTTACTAACCAAGAGTTAGATTGGCTTGTTTTCAGGGACCAAGTATTGCTTAAGCAGCCAAGAAGAACATTCTATGTGTACCAAGCTACCCAGACAGAACCTGCCCTGAAAAACAAGAGCCAAATGAGTCGTAGAGAGCATGCTCTATTCCAAACCAGGAGGTCCTTTATACCCAACCCCCCTTCCTCCTTTGACTGAGTAACCGACGCCCAAGCAACTCTAGCAGAGTAATGTCCTTCCAAAGAGCCTTTCCATGTTGGGGTCAGATCTCACTCCGCTAGAGATCGTCAAGAAAATGACTAAGTACCAGAGGTAGGCGCACAGTTATCTGGACCAGCCCTGTCTCAGGGACCAGCTTTGTCTCTGGGACCGGCTCTCTAGAATAACTGGGACTAGGACCGGCACCTTTCCAGGACGACGTCTATAGCGGTCATTTAGACTCCGAGAGACCGTTGCGACCAGTTCACTCCAAAACAAGGAATGGGCCGAGCTCAGAAGGCCCACATTGGAAAGAACGAGTCGGTAGCCCACGAGTAACAAGTCAGGCCGATCTCTACTACAAGACTGGGCCTAGAAGACGAGCTCTCAGATTTGGACCCATGACGAGGACAAGGTCAAGACCTAAAGATGGCCGCCGACTACGCTGGGAGAGAATCCCGAAGATTGAGGGATTTGAGCTTATCTCTTTAGGCGTAGACTTATGCCGACTTAGACTTGTATAAATAGACCTAGGATACCTCCAAAAAAAGGGATCCGCAATTTTACACAGAAATTACTTGTAATACTTGCAAAAGCTTAATAACAAACTCTCTTGAGATATTCGCTAGGTGTTTCTCATCTCAGAGCTTTCAGACCTAGACCATTGACTATTTCAACTGTGCAGGTTTCTACCACCACAGTTTGGCGCTAGAAAGAGGGGGAGTCAAAACAGAAAAATGACAGCGACCACCAGCCGAGTCAGTCGCAAAAAACCCATGGTAGAGGTTATATTCAGCACGAGGGCGGTTCAAAAGGAGCCCACAATTATCAAGTGGACTCACCCGGCTTTGGCCGAGGAAGAGGCCACGGTCGCGGCCGAGGAAGAGGTTTTCCCAACGTATGGACCAGAAACTCAACCTACGACGGGTCACTATATTATGACATTCATCGCATCCACGGGCATTCGAGAGTAAACTGCCGATCCCTCGGCTCGGCCCTCGCCCAGAGACTGCTGGACGGCAAACTTAAGGAGGAGCTCAAAATCGAAGATTTTGAAGTCAAAGCAGACCAGGCGTCTGCGCCTGAGCCTGCACCTACCGATGAGGAACCACCTAAACGCGGTAGACAAAACGAGAACACTACTCAAGGCGGCCCAAGAAGGAAATTACTCATGATAATGGGAGGATCCCACTACTGCTCAGATACGATTTCCTCAATTAAAGCGATTCAACGTCGAGCTGAAGCTAGCGTCAACTGGTCTACCCCGTCTAGTTTCCCTAACGATACAATCACGTTCGAAGAAAGAGAAACGATCGGAATCGACAAACCGCATAACGATCCACTTGTCATCAAAATCGCTATCAGTAACATTGACGTATCCCGGGTCTTGATCGACACGGGAAGCACCGTCGATGTAATTTTCAAAGATACGCTGAAGCGGATGGATATCAGCTTTGACGAAATCAAAGAACAGCCAAAACCCTTAACCAGTGTCTCAGGAGAGACCACGATGACGCTTGGAGTAATCAGGTTGCCCGTCGAAGCTGGAGGAATCGTCAAAGTAGTCGAATTTTCAGTAGCAGATCACCCAGCGATATACAATGTCATCCTGGGAACCCCGTGGCTTAACGCGATGCGCGCCGTGGCATCCACTTACCACCTATGCGTAAAGTTTCCAACGAAACAAGGGATCAAGGCGATCTACGGAAGTCAGAAGGAATCTCGCGTATGCACTTTTACTGAACACAAAATTCGAAATCCCGTTACTGACCCGGTCTCGAAAGCTGAACGAAAGAAGATGAAGAAAAACAGAGACCCGGTCAAAAAGATTTCCGAGAAGTTGTAGCAATTACAAATTGAGGAGGACCGCGAGTTGAGAGCGGTGCCTACCTGTGAACCAGTTGTATCGGTTGGCATCGACGACGATAATCCCGAACGGTGCGTCGAGATCGGCGCTAATTTGAACAATACAATCAAGAAGAGACTAGTCACGTTTCTAAAGCAAAACATAGGCACCTTCGCTTGGGCAGCGGACGACATGCCACAAATTGAACGTCGACCCATCATTCAAACCAATTAAGCAGAAGCGAAGGAAATTGGGACCTGAAAGAGCAAAGGCAGTTAACGATGAAGTCGAGAGACTCTTGAAAGTGGGATCGATAATGGAAGTCAAGTACCCCGATTGGCTGACAAATCCAGTCGTGGTCAAGAAGAAAAATGGCAAGTGGCGGACTTGCGTAGATTTCATAGATCTAAACAAGGCCTGCCCCAAAGATAGCTTCCCCCTCCCACACATCGACCGACTCGTCGAGGCAACAACATGCAATAAACTCTTGTCTTTCATAGATGTTTTTTCTGGCTACAACCAGATTCTAATGAACCCCGCTGACCGCGAGAAGACGGCGTTCATAACGGATCGCGGCATATACTGTTACAAAGTCATGCCTTTTGGCTTGAAGAATGTTGGAGCCACTTATCAACGCCTAGTCAACAAGATGTTTGCCGACAAGCTCGGCAAAACCATGGAGGTTTATATCGACGATATGCTGGTCAAGTCATTAGACGAAGAAGACCACGTAGTCCACCTGGAAGACTGTTTTAAATGTCTGAACAAACACAATATGAAGTTGAATCCAACCAAGTGTAGGTTCGGAGTAACCTCCGGCGAGTTCCTCGGATACCTAGTCACCCATCGCGGCATCGAGGCAAATCCGAAACAGATCAACGCACTCATACAGATGTCCTCGCCAAAATCAAAGCGAGAGGTCCAACGACTCACTGGGCGAGTAGCCGCACTTAACAGATTCATCTCACGGTCCACTGATAAATGCCTTCCGTTCTACGACACGCTACGAAAGAATAAGAATTTTGAATGTACAGAAAAATGTGAAGATGCCTTCCGACAGTTAAAAAAGTACTTGGCCAGCCCCCCAGTGCTAGCAAAGCCAATCCATGGCGAGCCTTTGTTCTTATATATAGTAGTCTCCGAAACGGCTATCAGCGGAGTCCTGGTCCGAGAGGAAAGAGGTGAGTAGAAGCCCATCTTCTATATCAACAAATCACTGACAGACGCCGAGACTAGATACCCAGTCATGGAGAAGCTGGCACTATCCGTCCTCACAGCCGCAAGAAAGCTGAGACCCTACTTTCAATCACATCCGATAGTAGTCCTTAGCACTTTCCCGCTGCGGTCAGTATTGCACAGTCCAAGTCAATCAGGACGACTAGCAAAGTTGGCGATAGAGTTGAGCGAATATGACATCGATTATCGAGGCCGCACCAGCGCAAAATCACAAGTCCTGACAGATTTCCTTATAGAGCTGCCAGACGAAATCAAAGAAGTCGAGGTCCCTAGCCTCCCTTGGTTGCTTCACGTGGATAGAGCATCCTCAAAAAGCGGTTCAGGCGTAGGGATACGTTTAACTTCGCCAACAAAAGAAGTACTCGAACAATCCTTCCGCCTAGTATTCGACACCTCGAACAATGAGGCAGAGTATGAAGCGCTCCTAGCAGGACTAAGACTCGCTGAAGGATTGGAAATCAAGAAGGTTTCAGTGTTTTGCGACTCTCAACTAATCGTAAACCAATTCAATGGAGAATACGCCACTAAAGACGAACGAATGGAGGCTTATCTTCAAGTCGCCAAGGACTTAGCAGCGCAGTTCGAGGAGTGCATAGTAACACGTATTCCTAGAGAAGAGAATACAGACGCCGACGCCCTAGCAGTCGTCACATCTAAAACAGACGACGATGTTCGCAGAGTCATCCCCGTTGAGTTTATCAAGAAACCAAGCATTCGCTTGCGCACCTCGGTAAACGTGGTAACCCGCTCCCTGGCAGCTAAGCATAAAGCACAAGAAGAGGTGACAGAACCTCTTCACCTCGAACCTGCTAAGGCAGCCCGTCCAAAAAAGAAGGCTCGTAGCACTAGAGCAGAGGCGAGTGACCCCGAACTAGCCGCTCTAGCTTGCTCTCCTCCGATCGTGATGACTCCACCTGAGGCAGTTCACCCCGGAAATCCCTCGCCAGAGTCAGCTCGGCCCGAACTCAATAAGACGACTAGCACTGAAACTGATATACCATCTCTTCCCGGAGCTTTGGAGTCAAACGACCAAGACCAGAACACAGCGTCTACTCTCGAATCGACATCACCAGCAGACGTAACTTTACATAGGGAGATTGAACAAACCCACTCTGAAATGGCTGCAACAGCCTCTTTAGAGTCAGATGGCCCACTACCTATAGAGACGAGTACATCAGGTCCTGCCCTATCAGAGACGGCCCGTTCTGAGGTTCAAGAAGCAGCACGTATTCCACCTTTACCAGCATGCCCCTCTACGCCTGCTAAAACGACCAGTACTGAACCAACAAAAGCGGACGGCCAGCCCGCTCACAGCGACAAAGAAATTTCAACCGAGGGAGAGGCAGATGATAAGGAATACGGTTGCGACACACCGTGGACGGACCAAATCCGAGGATACATAGCCGATTGCGAGTTACAAAATGATAAGTTGGCAGCTCGTAAACTGCGAGCGCAAGTAGCTCGTTACGTTTTACTTGACGGCAATGTCTACAAATGGTGATTTTCTGGGCCTTTGCTCGCTTGCGTTGAAGAGAAAAAAGCTAGGCAAGTAATGGAGGAAATTCACGGCGGATCTTGCGGCAACCACTCTGGAGGCCGAGCACTAGCAATAAGAATCAAACGCCATTGTTACTTCTGGCCCACTATGATCCAGGATTGCGAGAAGTTCTCCTCACACTACGAAAAGTGCCAACGACACGCCCCAATGATTCATCAGCCCACAGAACTACTCTCGTCCATTACTTCGCCTTACCCCTTCATGCGCTGGGCCATGGACATCGTCGGACCTCTCCACCCTTCGCGACAGAAGCGTTATCTCTTGGTGCTTACAGAGTACTTCTCCAAGTGGGTCGAGGCAGAGTCGTACTCTAGCATCAAAGATAGACAAGTGGAGAAGTTCATATGGAAGAACATCATTTGCCGGCACAGCGTGCCTTATGAAATCGTCTCTGACAATGGCTCGCAGGTCATCTCCGCCAAGTTCGACCTTTTCTGCGATAAGTGGAAGATCCGCCTGAGCAAATCTACGCCACGATGCCCTCAGGGAAACGGACAAGTCGAATCCACTAATAAGACACTTATTGCAGGACTCAAAAAGCGTTTGGACGAAAAGAAAGGACGCTGGGCAGACAAACTCGAAGGCGTCCTCTGGTCCTATCGAACGACTCCAAGGCGAGCTACAGGCGAAAACCCGTTCGCCCTCGTCTACGGAACATAATGCGTCATCCCACCAGAGGTACACATTCCGGGAGTCCGCCGCAGGCTTCTCCCCGAACAAGAAGGGCTCAACCACCTGCTGGTCCTGGATGAGCTGGACCTAGTCAACGAACGGCGTGACCGAGCACTACTTAACATCACTCGCTACCAGTTGGCTGCGTCCAAGTATTACAATTATAAGGTCTGCACCCGGCGATTCTACAAAGGAGACTTTGTCTTACGAGAAGTCTTCCAAAACACAGCAGAGCGGAACGTCGAAAAACGTGGAGCACATTGGGAAGGACCATACGTCGTCACTAAGGTTGTCCGCCCGGGCGTATATGAACTCGCAAACATGGAAGGACAAACTATCCCACGATCGTGGAATGCACGACACCTCAAGAAGTACTACCACTAAGCTCCGTCCCGCTACCTACCCTGCAAAGGGTACGTAGGCAGCTCATTTTTGGATGGGTTCAGTTGCCCCCCTCCCAAAAAGGGGGGGGGGGAGTAGGGTACGTATACTCGTATACTCCCACCTCTCTTTGTAGCAAACCTTTATGAGAATAAACATCTGCTACAAAGACTTATCAAAACAACTATCTCTATCAAATCCTTTACGGATAACTCAAGGTCTAACTTAAGCGACCATCTCAAACCGCCGCTGCTGGTCACAGCGACGACTTCTCACAAAGATTCTGCAGAATAAATACAACAACATCCACCATTGGATTAAGCGCGCTATAGAAATAAAAGTGGTTAATTATAGGAGCAGGTGCGTTTAGAGAGAAGTGCACATGTAACCGAAGTGACCAGTCCAAAACCCAACAACATCGTTGGTCAAAAGCGACGATCGTTACAGGAGCGGTCATGATCGAAAGAGCGAACATGATCGTAAACCAAGTCATTCGTTCAGGAAACCTAGTTATACTTACACTAGTAACAACCACGTTAAAAGGAATCCATGTTCGGGTGGTCAAACATCTACAACAAAGTACGGTTCGTCGTGACTAAGATTCTCTTTCAAATACTAAGCAAAAAATGTTGGAAAGAAAATCATCGATAAACTAAAACCGCATTCATTATCATCTTGCAAAAATACAAGGTAAAATAATCCATGGATAAAACCCGTCCAGACGGTAAAACATAAAATCCAAAAAACCTAAAGCCGAAAAACATAAGGCTGCCTTCTAGGCGCAAAATCAAAGTCAATGTCTAAAAATTAAGAAGTAAAAGCGCTAACAGGCGCGCAAAACGCAACTAAAGAACGATCTCCTCGTCAAATCCTCGGTAAGCGTGTTGATCCTCGGTCCCTGGGAGTCCTCATCCGTCCTCATCTCCTCGGGAGCCCCTACAGTCCCAGCGTCCCCGGCAACATCTCTGATCCTGCTCTTGGTCACCTCGGCCCCAACTCCGCCAATTAGGGAGAACTTCCCATCTACGCCCACTACCGCGGCCTTGCAAGAGCCGGCGCCGCTAAGTAGCGACCCCGAAGGATCAACCACACCAACACTCGCCGCGTACGTCTCGAGTGTCCGGTCATGGGCGACCACGGCGGGCGCCTTAACCTATAAACAAAAGGGGGAAGAGAATCCGACCGTGAACAAGAAAGATAATTACCAACTCCGGGGAACTAAAGAGAGAGAACACCACTAACCTTCGGGTCAAGAACATGCAAAAGTCCGTGGAGACGCGTTATCAGCTGCTCGAAGCGCTCCTCATCCCCGGCATGTTCTGCGACGTCGGCGGTGAGGTAGACGAGCTCGTCCTCAAGCTTGGGGAGCTCCTGACTGTCGAGTAGGCCCAGCAAAAATCTGACGAAGTCAAGGTTGGCTACCCTCTGCACTTGGTAGACCATGTTGCTTCGCGGATCGCCGTGGAGCTCATGGGGCTCCTGACCGTCGAGTAGGCCCAGCAACAATCTAACGAAGTCAAGGTTGGCTACCCTCTGCACTTGGTAGACCATGTTGCTTCGCGGATCGCCGTGGAGCTCATCAAACTTATTCTTGGCACGAGTAAACTTCCTCTCGAAACTCTGGATATGCCCGTCCGCTTTCCTCAGCTTCTCCACAACCGTAGCAAGCTCACCATCACGCTTTGTCACGATGGCGGCCGAACACTGCTCCCTCTCCTCTGTGGCCGCAAGAGCTATCGCGGATCTCTCCGCCTCGGTAAGAAGGGCCTCCGCAGACTTCCGCGCCTCGGCCTTGAGCAAGATTATCGCCCTGGCTTGGTCTGTGAGCTCTTTGTTCTTCTTATCTATCGACGCCCAGGCCGCGTTGCGCTCAACTCGAAGACCCTCGGCCGCGGTGCGCGCGTTCTCCTTCAAGATTGACCTTGGCCTCAAGCTCGTGTCCCACCTTGTTCACGAGGACGAGAAACTGCCGAAACAAAAAGAGACGGGAAGAATATGAAAAATAAGGAAAAAAAAAAACGCTAAGTGTTAAAGAGAAATGAGTAAAAAGAAAGGGAAATATACCTTCAGCCCCTAACGCATCATGTCTCTCGAAGACTCCGTGTTAATCAGAGCCGCGACGTTGTCATGGAAAACCAGAGTAGAGAAGAGGCTGCTAGCGGAAGCCTTGTCCTGAAAGACACTCCTGGACACACGGCGAGGAGGTGAAGCGGATCTCGCCCGGGCCTTCTTCGACGCTCGGTCCACGTCGATCACGTCGTCCCTATAAGATGATCTCTTACGATCGTCGCCCTCGTGACCCTTTCCTTTGGCCGCCCTCTTTGCATCGTAGTCGGAAGGAAGAAGAGCATGCAGAGTAGGCAAAACGGCCACAACCTCAGTCCTAGCCACGAAAGGAAGACGGGACCCCTTAGCAGTAGTGGTGGTCTTCTTGGCGAAGAAGTGTCACGTGGCTCAGAAGGAGGCACAGTTGTCGGTCTGGCAGAAGCAGGCACGGTAGTCGGCTTGGCAGAAGCTGGCGCAGTAGTCGGCCTGGCTGGAGCTGACGCTGTAGTCGGCGTAGCCGAAGCTGGTGCAGTAGTGGGCTCGGCCGGAGCAGGTACGGCAGTCGACGCCGCAGAAGTTGTCGCAGTAGTCGGCGTCGGCGGCTTGCCACTCCCCGTAGTCCTAGGCACCAAACTCCTGAAAGATCGTGGACGCTCCATCTCTGACTGAATGTCTCCTGAACAAACTGAAAAGCGAAAACTCGAGACCGAAGAACCCCCAAGGAAAGCTATCGCTTTCTCGACACGTCGCAGTGAGAAGTCCTTCTTCCAATTGCACCCTCAAACTCTGAGCATGTCCCAAACTGTCTTCCAATTGCTCGGAACCTTCGGTGCAGGGCCTGTCACTACAAAATAGACATAAGCATAACAAGGGGTTAGGATCGATACAAGAAAAAAAACACATAACGAACAATACAAGTAAAGCTAGCCGACTCCCAAAGATAGATAACGGGGCCGGCTACCCTTTGCAAACCATTTCGATTGGATTAGGCCTAGTCCATCTCCCAAAGTTTTTTCGTATATCGGCACAAAAAAGAAAAAAATCTATCCATTGCCGGTCTTTGCTGCCAAACCCGTGGATAAGTCTAAGATTCCTCCAGTTTACAACGAAGTATACTAGCTTGGAGAAGGGAGAGGACCGCCGAATATCCATGAAACGCATCAAATGATGAACACTTAAAATTTCTCCGCACTTATAACTCCGAATGAGGGTTCCTACTAAGTGACGAATTCCTCGAAGGGTGATTTGCGAAATTGAAAGCCTATACTTTGCTAGAACCTCGAGAATCACGTACAGAATGGAAAACCACAGGAAGCACGTCTCGAGAAAGCTCTCGTACAAAGTGAAATACCCTTCCGGAGGATCGTCGTAGCCACGAAAGGAAGACGTGACCCCTTAGCAGTAGTGGTGGTCTTCTTGGCTGAAGAAGTGTCACGTGGCTCAGAAGGAGGCACAGTAGTCGGTCTGGCAGAAGCAGGCACGGTAGTCGGCTTGGCAGAAGCTGGCGCAGTAGTCGGCCTGGCTGGAGCTGACGCTGTAGTCGGCGTAGCCGAACCTGGTGCAGTAGTGGGCTCGGCCGGAGAAGGTACGGCAGTCGGTGTCGCAGAAGTTGTCGCAGTAGTCGGCGTCGGCGGCTTGCCACTCCCCGTAGTCCTAGGCACCAAACTCCTGAAAGAACGTGGACGCTCCATCTCTGACTGAATGTCTCCTGAACAATCTGAAAAGCGAAAACTCGAGACCGAAGAACCCCCAAGGAAAGCTCTTGCTTTCTCGACACGTCGCAGTGAGAAGTCCTTCTTCCAATTGCACCCTCGAACTCTGAGCAAGTCCCAAACTGTCTTCCAATTGCTCGGAACCTTCGGTGCATGGCCTGTCACTGCAAAAAAGACATAAGCATAACAAGGGGTTATGATCGATACAAAAAAAAAAAACACATCACGAACAATACAAGTAAGGCTAGCCGACTCCCAAAGATAGATAACGGGGCCGACTACCCTTTGTAAGCCATTTCGATTGGATTAGGCCTAGTCCATCTCCCAAAGTTTTTTCGTATATCGGCACGAAAAAGAAAAAAATCCATCCATTGCCGGTCTTTGCTGCCAAACCCGTGGATAAGTCTAAGATTTCTCCGGTTTACCGCGAAGTATAGAAGCTTGGAGAAGGGAGAGGACCGCCGAATATCCATGAAACGCATCAAATGATGAACACTTAAAATTTCTCCGCACTCATAACTCCGAATGAGGGTTCCTACTAAGTGACGAATTCCTCGAAGGGTGATTTGCGAAATTGAAAGCCTATACTTTGCTAGAAGCTCGAGAATCACGTACGGAATTGAAAACCACAAGAAGCACGTCTCGAGAAAGCTCTCGTACAAAGTGAAATACCCTTCCGGAGGATCGTCGGCTCGTTCGTGAGGTTCCGGAACCGCTAGCTCTATCTCATCAGAGATGTTAAGTTTCTTTCTCAAAAGAGAAAGTGACATTTCCGTCAATAAAGTGGAACCCGGTAGATCCGGAGGTCTAAATTTTCTAGCACGACGCTTTCCATGAGTCGAAGATTTTTGCTTTCGAAGAAACAAAGCTAAGTCGAATCTCTCGTTTATCTCGTCCTCGTTCTGTTCTGTCTTTACGTCTGGAGAATTACGAGTGTCGACGACTTGCTCATCAATGAGAGATGGACTCTGTGCATTCGCTGCATCACTCACGTCTGAGACCAGGACTCGAGTCACTTTTCTATCCTTACAAGGACGAAGCCAGGAGTTCGACTCCGCGTCAGAACATTTTATTTTGAAGCTCGGTCCTAGGTTTTCCAAGCTGGTGGTCCTCAGCTCCAAAATGGATTTTAAGAATTCATCAAAGGACGACATGGGACTTAACATCGAAGTAATGATCGGGAATGCTTAAGTGTCAAAGCGGCGTTTTAAAACATTAGAATCCGTGCCACGATTCAAAACGCACAACGAGTTTTCAAGTCATCAAGATGACAATAAATCTTTGGCATTGGTGTCCCCAACAAAGACAAGCTAATCGTCAAATTAAGATTCTCACGACGCGATTAAACTCGAAATTGAACATAAAACATCTTTCTTCCGCCAATGGTTGACTTCACGAGCCGAACCATCAAAAGAAACAAAGTTCTGTTTTGTCCCTTCTCCGGATCAAGTTTGGCACGGGTTAGCAAGCTCGGCGTCGACCACTTCACTTCTCACGAGGATGGGCTTCGTCTCATCGTCGACAACAAGGAACCTCGACGCCTTCCTCCTCTCCGAAATCAACCCCCACTAACAAACCTCAACAAGCAAAATTCGTTTTGACGGTTCCGGAACAGAGCCAAGTTCACCGGAAAAAATGGGGAGTTTGCAATTGGTGACGAAAAAGAACGAAACTATCGAGGTCAAGCTCAGTCCAAATGCAAATACCCGCTTAATGGAGACAAAGCTCTCTGGAACCACTCGTATCGACGACGACGATGCCTCTAGCTTCACAGGATCTCGGCGTCGAATCAGCACCGCACAACAGTCGGATCTCGGCGCCAGAGCTGCAAGGACGACGACGGGTTTGAAAGCCCCACCTCTTACAAAAATGACGACCAGCTGTAACGGAGGCGAGAAGTTGTCGAAGTCGGCGGTAGAAGCAGGAGCTGGCCGGAAAACGCAGACAAATCGACGGCGAAATCTCCGGTGAGTCGACGAACACATTAACGAAGACCCCAATCCCGGTCTCGGCCTTGTGTTATAAACCGTGACCGGAACTCGAAGCCTTCTCCTCCGGTGAATCGTCCTCAGAACGATGACCAAAAGAAAACAGGGCCTCGTCGGCAATTGCAGATCCGGCGACGACGAGTGGAGACAGAGAACGAGGGCTCACCAGGGAAGAAGCAGATGAACCGTCGCCGGAGGTGGAGACGGGTACGTTTGTCGACGGCGTGTGATTTTTTTAAAAAAAGTAAAAAAAATATCCAAAACCCTAGATCTAACACAGAAAATAGAGAGAGAAGAGAGGCTACCTTTCTTTTGGTGGAGTGAAGTTGTGGAAAAAAGAAAAGGGAAATGAGTATTTATAGCCCCACTGTCAAAACTCTTGAATGACACGATTCAGTAGTCAGTGGGAATAATTCTGATTTCTGAAATGAATCAAGTGTTTAGTTTCCAGCGGGAATTAACAGTTTTAATTTCTAAAAGAAATTTAAATTTCCAAATTTCCGCGGGAATTAAATTTCCAGCTTCCGGAAAAAGCAGTATCTTTACCGAGTCCGGAAAGCAACTAAACAGAAACATGACGCCCAACTCAACATTAACATGAACATGTGAGAGTTGGGCAGGACAAACAAGTTTTACGAGTTTTAACGCGAACAAGCTCTACAAACTTTACAGGACCAGTTCCTCCAAACTTTATAACACAAATTCAGAAACACGAGTCTATTGAAAATCCTTACTGGGCTATGCGTTAAACGTGAACACGAAAGCTCAGTAACATCGGCAGGTCCTTAGAACAAGGTTTCACAATCTCGTCCCGTCAGGCGCAGGCCAAACAGTACATTTTCTTGAAAACCTCACTACGACTCTTTTACCTCGGCATCATCAGAACTGATACTACCGAGCTGGGGGGCTAACTGTTGGGGTCAGATCTCACTCCGGTAGAGATCGTCAAGAAAATGACTAAGTACCAGAGGTAGGCGCGCAGTTATCTGGACCAGCCATGTCTCAGGGACCAGCCATGTCTCAGGGACCAGCTTTGTCTCTGGGACCGGCTCTCTAGAATAACTGGGACTAGGACCGACACCTTTCCAGGATGACGTCTATAGCGGTCATTTAGACTCCGAGAGACCGTTGCGACTAGTTCACTCCAAAACAGGGAATGGGCCGAGCTCAGAAGGCCCACATTGGAAAGAACGAGTCGGGAGCCCACGAGTAACAAGTCAAGCCGACCTCTACTACAAGACTGGGCCTAGAAAACGAGCTCTCAGATTTGGGCCCATGACGAGGACAAGGTCAAGACCTAAAGGCGGCCGCCGACTACGCCGGGAGAGAATCACGAAGATTGAGGGATTTGAGCTTATCTCTTTAGGCGTAGACTTAGGCCGACTTACACTTGTATAAATAGACCTAGGATTCCTCCAAAAAGGGGATCCACAATTTTACACAGAAACTACTTGTAATACTTGCAAAAGCTTAATAACAAACTCTCTTGAGATCTTCGCTAGTTGTTTCTCATCTCAGAGCTTTCAGACCTAGACCATTGAGTATTTCAACTGTGCAGGTTTCCACCACCACATTCCATAGGTAGGCATTACACATAGAATTGATCTTTTCAATGCATTTTTTAGGAAGCATAAACGTGGAACACCAGAAGTTTGTTATACCTGCCACGACCGTGTTGAGCAAGACTAGTCTACCCGCAAAAGAAAGAGATCTTGCACTCCAACTAGAGATCTTTCCGGTTGAGAATGATCCCCTAATCATTCCGGTTGAGAAGTTGATCATCAAGTTTTCTTTTTCAGTTAGGCCAGAGGAGAATAAGCATGACTTTTGTAGAATCACTGCAAGCCCAGATAACAACTCAAACTCCCGCAAGATTTGAAGAACTGCCTGAACTGATTCGAGAGAACCATCTATGAAGATCAAAAGGTCATCTGCGAAACAGAGGTGAGTTAACTTTGTCTTGTCGCACTTGTAGTGGTAGGTGAATTTGTTCTCCCCCGCAGCCTTATCTAGCATAAAAGATATGCAATTAAGAGCTAAGACAAAAAGATAGGGAGATAGTGGATCTCCTTGTCGCAAACCCCTAGTTCCCTTGAAATGACCATGCACCATGCCATTATAGCCAATGGTGAAGCTTGTAGTACACACACATGCTTGAATACATCTGATGTACTGATTTGGTAGACCTAAACCGTAGAGACAGTTTATAAGAAAGTCCCATCTCAAAGTGTCAAAAGCTTTTGCAACATCAACCTTTATGACAATACGCTTAAGGTCTTTGTCACAATGGTAATTATTAACTATCTCAGAAGCAAGAACCGTGTTTTCAAGCAGTACTCTACCTTTAATGAAAGCTGTTTGGTTTGGAAGAATGATAGCCTGTAGTATAAGTTTGAGTCTGGTTACTAAGAGCTTTGAAATTGTCTTGTAAATTGTTGTGCAGCAGGAAATAGGCCTAAATTCACCAATGGCAGAGGCTCCAAAAAACTTGGGGACTAGGGAGAGGATAATGGTATTCGCAGTAGAGGGCAAGAAGGATGAGGTGAAAAATTGAGCAATAGCAGTTGTGACCTCCAACCCTACAATTGACCAAGCAGCTTTGAAGAACCCAGAGGTGAAGCCATCAGGACCAGACGCCTTGTTAGGGTTGAGATTGAGGATAGTTGAAGTGATTTCTGCAGTAGACGGCATGACAATCATTTCATTTTTCTGAGTAGTAGAGCAGGTGAACTCGGATAGTTCGTAAATCTAGTTAGAAGGCATAAGCAAGATTGGTAGATGATCTGGTGCCATGATGGATTTGAAATGGTTGATAGCATGGGAAGACATCTCCACTGGGTTTGTGATCAGCAAGCCTGTGGGCAGCAGGAACGATCTAATGGAGTTCCAGTTACATCTAACCTGAGCCACACGCTGGAAGAAAGTTGTATTCAGGTCATCCTCTTTTAGCCAATTAATCATTGATTTTTGTCTGAAGAAAGCCTCTTCAATGCTTCTCAGGAAGTTCCATTTGATATGCATGTCCCTTTCTTCTAGGAATAAAGCTGGAGAAGGGCTTTGGAGGGCAAGTACCTACACACTTTGCAACAAACGGTCAGCCTCACTCACTCTTTTCTGAATGTCAGAGAAATTGTTTTTATTTAAAGTTTTGAGAGCTCCCTTTATGGCCTTTAACTTTCAACAGAGCTCACTCAGATTGGAAGCACAACTTCCGGCTTGAATCCATTCATCCTCAACAATTTGCAAAAAGTCAGAGTATTTTGTGAGGAAGTTAAAGAACTTGAAAGGCTTAGTACCCGAAATGGGTAGAATGGTGGAAAAGTCAAGGAGACAAGAAGAATGGTCTAAAAAAGAGGGAGCTAAAAAAGAGGTTGAGCTATTAGGAAAAGTAGAGATCCACTGGGAGTTGACAAGGAACCTATCAAGCTTCTTTGCAGTAGGAGCGATTGGGTTCTTGTTGGACCACGTGAAGAGAGGTCCTTAGAAATTGAGGTCAAACATTCCAAGTTGAAGAAGACAATTTCTGAAGTTGGTCATTGGGAGGTCTAGCGAGTTCACCGTAGCTCCAAATGTTCAGCATAGTGTAGGATTTGGTTGAAATCACCACCCAAAGCCCAGGGGTAAGTAGAGAGATTGTGTTGATGTTGAAGATTCAGAAGCTCAACCCAAAGATCAATACGTTCAGCATGAAGACTGGAAGCATAAACTGCGGTGTAGTAGAAAGGTTGACTATTACCAATACTGACAAGACAAGTTAGGGACTAACGGGATTGGTGGATCAGAGTAACAGTTGCAGGGTGCTTCCAAATCAGAATGACCCTTCCATCATCATCCATAGCGTGATTGGAGATAAAGTTCCAGCCAGGACACGCTCTCAACATTGCATTGTTTAGGTTAGGTTCCTTTATATGGGTTCCAAGAATAGAACCAAAAATAGGCTGATTAAGATAAAGCCAATTACTAAAGGTCTGGTGTTTATCCAGTTCATTTAGACCCCGAACATTCCAAAAAATTGTTTTTGTACACATTAAAGTTTAGGAGAAGTAACTCCTTTAGAGAGGGAGTTACCCACAAGATCTGGATCAAGGGAAGAAAACTGATTGGAAATGGTTATTTGGCTAGTGGTTATAGGTTTTGGGGTAGTGTTTGGGATATGACGGTCAACAAGAGAGTCAAAAGGTAAACTAGGGCCAGTGGCGATAAGAATTTATTTGTTTATAGGGGGCTTTTTGTGAGTGGTGCTTATTTGTAATGATGGTATGATGTGTTTGGTGGCAGGTTGTTTCGAGGCAGAGGAGACAAAAGATTTGGTTGGAGGTCTATGTGAGAGAGGCATAGGTAGACCTAGAATGTAAGGGATTTGAGAGCCAGGCGGGGACTCGGGAGAAAGGGAGATGGGACTTGAAACCAATAGCGGGACAACAGCTTGAAGCTCCACAAGAACGGATGAAGCTCCACCCAAAGCAGCAGTAGGAGAGGCCATAACAACATCTTAGGCATCAAATAAAATAGGGATAACAACAACAGGGGAGGTTGGGTCAGTAGTATCCAGTTGAGAGCAGTTGGCTCCATTTACAAGTGGAGGAATAAGGTTGGACGTAGTTGTTTGGATAGTAACCACCTGATCACTACTAACAGAAGTTTGAGTCGGAGTAGCACTGTCAAGAGGCTTTTTAGTATGCGTAGTGGTAGTAGCTTGAGCTTTAGGAACCCAAGTTTGGGTTAGGTTGTGGCAATTCTTTTGGATATGTCCAATTTCCTGGCAGTGTGCACATGTTGGACGGATCCACGGGTATTCAACCTCATCAAGATCAACTTGTCCATTGTCTCTTTAAAGCTCTAAGACAGAAGGCAACGGTTTTGACACATCAATCACAACCTTAATATGGGCTTCATTTACTCTGGTAAGGTTTTTTGTAAAATCATCCATTTCTTTAGGATAACCAATGCCTTCAGTAACACAACTAAGTCCCTCATCATGGATCAGGTCAAAAGGGATACCTTTCAAGTGAGCCCAAAGAGGTATTTTTGTGAACCTTGGCTGGGAAGAACCAGAAGTGGACGAAGACTTGAGGGGTTCCTGAGCTCCCTATTGAGCTACATGGAACATAGTATCTCCAACGTACCAAATCTGTTTCTCGAGGAGTTTCAATCTAATGAATTCATTTGGGATATGCACAAGCATTGAATGAGTAGTAGGGTTGATATGTATCTCAAGCCTCTGACCCTTTCCCCAAATGTGATTCAACACACTCCGGATGAAGCCAAACGCAGGGGCTCTACCACATAAATACCCCACAATGAACTCTTTGTGGAGATCAGCTCCTTTCTTAAACACCGAGTCATGTATCTTGATTCTAGGCCTACCCAATGTAGATTCCGAAATAGTAACATTACTGACCTTATGCAATATCTTGTCCTCAGTTCTTATCCTTTCAGCCAAAGATAGAGTTTCATTTTTATTCAAACTAGTAACAGGGGCAGATCCAGATGGACGAAGTGAAGGTTCCTTAACCGCAGTGGGTTGAGGAGTGGTGGAGGCTTGAGCAATGGGATCAACATGCATCTAAGCACTATTAGCTGTGGGTCCTGATGGTAGTTGAGGGGCATTGGAGGAAGCATGATTTGTGATTAGAGGGGAGGAGACTTTTGGTAAAACCACAGTGAATTGTTTTTCAACAGTAAATTCAGATATAGGGATTTGAACAGTAGCGATTGGAACTGCAGTGCTTCCAACATCAGCCTGTGTCATAGGGACATCATGAGTAGAAGTAGGAACAACCTGAGTCATGATAACATCATGAATAGAGTGAGTCAACGGAGAAGCCGTTGAAACAGAGTTAAAAACAAGAAAAAAAATAGAGGGAATGGAAGGAGAAAGTGGAGGGAATGGCTGAACATAAAGGTTGTAAGAGATATCAGGCGGGTCAGGGGGATGAGGAGGAGGAAGGGAGCCAACTGAGGGGGTTGAACTTGCATTCAAGGCGGAAGGATGGCCTTCAGGGAACCAGTGGTTGTGCATCGAGAACCGTGACAGAGAGAGATTGGCACTGTTCCGTTTTTAAAAGTATTAGTTTTTAAAAACTTTATTTCTTAGCTCTTAAGTGCAAACTAATGTAGAGATTAGAGTAGACACTGTACATATAACTTTGAACTAAGTTGAGTGAAAAATTTAAAAAATTAAACTGTAGCAAAGTTTGACATTCGTGTTCTTAATTTTTCACTATTCTCCGGATATTGCTAAGAAGAAAGTTAATTCATCAATGAAAAACTAATACTACTAGAAGCAAACTTTGACCCCCAAAAACGAAAAGTAAACTATAAAACTGGCATTAGCAAAACAGTATATGATAATATTTTGTTTTTTAATAAAAATAATAGTAGATTATAATGTCATGGATTTAAATGATTAAATCTAAAGAGTAATTGACTGATAAGAAATGGAAAGTACTTTTATCGAAAATGCAGTTAGTTCTACTTCTTCTTTTTTGGTAGTTAGTTCTGTTTTTTAGATGTTCTTTTATCGCAACACATCAATAATTTGATTTGTTCATAATCCGAACTGATCTATGCATTTTGGATATTCATAGAATATGATGCCTAACGCCTTTGCTTCTTGGGCTTCTAACAATGTCAAAAAGTCATTAGTGGTTTAGGTTATTAAAATTGGGTCTTGTTGTGTACATATCACTAACAATTCTGATGTACTCTTACAGCTTGGTCATCCGAAGGTTATCAGAAATCGTTTCAAAGATGGGAAAAGGAAAAACTGAGTTTTATGTTTATGGCAAATCTTTCAGCTGATTATTTTTTTGTTGGACGTTTGATGAACAAAACAAAAGTTAGGTCTCAATTGTTTGTTTGTATTTATGTTGTGTTTACGTTTTCTTTTAAATTTACAACCCTAAAACATTTTACAATAAATTGTACACATAAACATCAATTGCAAATATTTTTTTGATACTTAAAAAGTTAAAATAGATTACTGAAAATGTTATCATCCATAGTTTACACACCATTATAAAACAAAAATAGGAATATAATATTTAAAAACAATAATAATATTTCATTTACACCAGTTTCACACTCAACCAATAGTAAACACTAAATTATGGAATATTCAAACGGGCTAAACCAATAATGCTTTTGTTTCTGGGCCTAACTCATAACATATATGGCTGCTCAATACATGCTAAATTAAGCCCAATATGTTTCTTGCAAACTTTAAAACAAAGGGATAGGAATAGCAGTTGTTTAGGGTGTCACTCCTATGCGGCTTTGTTTTAAAGAACATGTTCGTCTTTTCAGGGCTCCAGATTCATGTTACGGTTTTTAGGGATCTCGTGACTTAACATGTCTCTAGACTTAGGTTATATATGGTCTTTCGTTCTTCGTGCCTCCAAATTTGGGTTCTGGTATAAAGTTAACTATTTTTTTACCTATTTTAGTTGAATCAACATAAATTTGTGTATTTTATGGTTCATTATGAAGTTAGTATTTTTTTGCTTAAAACGGAGAATTTGGTATTATAATGATTTTATAGATTTTAAAAAAAAAAACTTAACAGATATACTAAACGATGGTTAACGCTTTTTTAACGGCTATTAAAATTGACTAATTCTACATTTAATTTGGCTGAATCAACAAAAAATTAATATTTTTTTTTACTTATTAAAAAATTAGTATTTATTTTTGCTCAAAACACGTTTTTTTTTGTATACTTCACATTTTGTATAGATATGTTTTCTGATTTTTCTTTTAATTTTATTTAATTGCTGAATTTATGTTTTATTCCTATTTTGTATAGATATACTTCACATCCCTTCTGAATTTTATTTAACAGAAGATTACGGAGTAGAAATCTCAACATAAGATTAAACCAAAGTTAAATTACTTGTTCAATTCTTCGTACCCTACTTATTAATCCTTTCCGTCCTAACATGAATTTTTGTCTACACTCCACGTGTAATAATACAGTACAAGATCAGATTTGATATCGCATAAACAACATATAATCAAAATTGAGATTATTAAAAATATAAAACTAATGGCTAATTTAAACACACGTCGATGATTTCTAGAAACGGAGTTCGAACTTAGAACTGTTCACTTAATAAAACAAAAAGCTCATTAAAATCCGACAGTACTGGGAATGTTTAGTTGTCATTTAGACCTAATATCATTAAATTTCATATATTTGCAAGATGAGTCATCCAGATTTATGAATGTTCAACAGATAATAGCTAAATTGGCTTCAGCCTAGTATTTCAACAATGTATTCCAAAAATGTATTCCAAAAATGTATTCCACCCATGCTTATGGGAAGTTTAATGAATGAAACAGATGACAAAAAAAAAGAAGACGTTTGAATGAGTTCTTAACCAAAACCATTATCAATTCATGTATACAATCTTCCATACACGTGGTACCATACTTAAGTGTGTCAATATTATCTTTTAGCTAAGGTCATTTATTATAATTATCTTTGATCACCCAACTCTTGTTGGGCCACCCAAGCCACGACTTTGATTATGTGAAAAATAAAATCCTAAGGTACTAAACAATGTTCTATTTCATACATTTTTTTTTTGAAACTTCTACTTTTTCCCTTGTTTTAAATTTTTAATGACAAAAAAGTCCTTGCATTTGACAGAGTTTATTTCATACATTTCTTTCCTCCGTATTTCTCATGATCATTCTAATTGTAACTCAGGGACAAATGATTTGAGATTGAAAAATCGATTGAATTATCTTGGTTTCATTTGTTTCTTTTCAAGATTTAAAGTTTGGAATGAGCAGAACTAATAAAACGTACTGAGAATAATAACATACTTTTTTTTGTTAAAGATAATAACAACATACTTTTACACTATATTTTTAGTTTCTTCGGAACGCTACGTAAATCCGGTCCTGAAACACCCTACAATATGCTGGACCGGAAGCAAAAAAATGTTTGTATTTGCAAAATGTGTACATTGTGAACATAATTACATATTTTGATAAAAAAATCTCTAGTATTTGCAAAATGTGTACATTGTGAACATAATTACATATTTTGAAAAGGGCTAAAAACAGTGCTCTAAAATACGGTTTATACGGCCGTATATACGCTGTATATACGTTATACAGTGAGGGATTATACCGTTTTTTTGCTATACGGTTAAAAATATGGATTCAACTATACGGCTGTTTATACAGAGATAATACGGCCATATATACGGCTATACGGCCGTATATACGCCGTATAAACATTATGTATTTTTTTGAATAAATATTTTGACAAAACTGATATTTTAAATTTCTTTTTTTGTTTAATTTCAATTAACTGAGATGATCAATAGTTATAATTTTCTTATATATTTTTTTAATTATATATCTAATATATTTTCATAATTATAACTTTTAAAAATAAATTATAAAAGTGAGTTTTGTTTAATAAATTAATAATAAGTTATATTTTACCATATAAATTGTATATTTATTATATTTATATTATTATACATATATTTATTTTCAAAAAATATTCACCGTATATACTCCGTATAAACGCCTATATATACGTTTATACGCTATACGGTGGTCGACCGTACGTCTAGCGTATAGCGTATTTTAGAACATTGGCTAAAAAGCCAAACTTCCCTTGTTTGGGCTTAGGACTCTTTTTTTCAGAAAGAGTATCTCATCCTCTTATCTTTAACTAAAAAAATAGTGTTATCTCTTGTGGTTGGTAAAAAATCATCGAAAGCTATGGTGTTTATTGTGTTCTAGATTTTTCTTTCCTGTTAAGGTAGGTATGAGAATTGAGTGGGATTTGGAAGTTTGAGGTTTTCTCTTTGAGCTGAAGGAGTGTATTAAGACTAGAATTCAACGAGGAAAGTGTTTTCAGTGTGAAATCGAAGAAGAGGGTAAACAGTATGTCGGCAGCAGTGTTCTAAAATACGCTAACCGTACGGTCGACCACCGTATAGCGTATAGATGTATATACGGGTGTTTATACGGAGTATATATGGTGAATATTTTTTGAAAATAAATATATGTATAATAGTATAAATATAATAAATATACAACTTATATTGGAATATATAACTCAATATTAATATATTAAACAAAACTCACATTTATAATTAATATAATATATTTTTAAAAGTTATAATCATGAAAAATATATTAAATATATAATTAAAAAAAGATATATATAAGGAAATTATAACCATTGATCATCTCAAGTAGTTGAAATTAAACAAAAAAAAAGAAATTCAAAAAATCAATTTTGTCAAAATATTTATTAAAAAATACATAACGTTTATACGGCGTATATACGACCGTATAGCCGTATAAACGGCCGTATTATCGCTGTATAAACGGTTGTATAGTTGAATCCGTAATTTTAACTGTATAGCAAAAAAACGGTACAGTCCTTCACTGTATAGCGTATATATAGTGTATATACGGCCGTATAAACCGTATTTTAGAACATTGGTCGGCAACTATGGATATGGAGATGCTTAAGTTGAAGATTGGAGTTGACGAGGAGGATGAACGGTTCAATATGCCGGATCTACCGCAAATTTGCTCTAATGAAGAAAATAAGCTCAGTTTAATAGGTCGTGTTCTGTACCCGGCTAAACAAAAGGTGGCAAACTTGTTACTTAATTTGCCGAGGAAATGGCAAAAGAAGGGTAGAGTGAGAGGTATAGCGTTGTCAAAGGAATGCTTCCAGTTCATTTTCAAATTTGAGCATGACCTAGAAGAGATTTTAGAGAAAGGGCTACATACTTATAATGAGTGGGCGATTGTAATGGAGAGATGGGTGGAGAATCCGCTGGAAGACTATCTTCAGTTCGTGCCCATCTAGGTACGGATAAGCCAATTTCCGGTTAATCATAATGGCGCTAGGAGAGTTAGTGGGAAGAGATGATGAACTTCCTTACGATGCTATTAAGCTGCAGGCGCGAAAATTCGTGAGACTGAAAGTTTACTTCAATGTTGCAAACGCCTTGAGGAAAAAAAAGGAGGTGAATTTACCAAGAGGAGGTGGGAAAGCAACCATACTCTATGAGTATGTGAGGGTTCAGAAGAGATGTTATCACTGCTACAGGCTCACACATGATAAGGAAATCTGTCCCTTGCTTGGTAGTAAGGATAATACTCAAGAAGGAACTAGAGCAAGTGGCTCTGTGCTGCGACCATTGGTGAATCTATTTATTGGCACCGACGACCCTCTACATGGAGTCCTATCACAGAGTCAAGTGGAAAGAGACCCTACTACAGGTAGGCCTAAGATCGCTGAAGCGGTTCTGTAGGAGTTGAGACAATATTTACTAGTTCCTAATGGAGAAGATCGTATGGTTAAAGAATCAAGAGTGAAAAAGTCAGTGGTTGAGGTGGAAAATGATCTGATATCTCGAAAGACAGTGTTGAGACTTGAATCTGCTCCTGTTAGTCTTCATGTTTGGATAAAGTTAAATGGTTAGTTTTGTGTATGATTCATCAAACTCTAGTAACAAGCAGACTTTGGATGGACCACTCGCTCTGGAGGCAGCTTCAAATGCTTTGAACAGAGGAAAGAAAGTTGGAGTTTGATAGGGGACTTCAATGACTTGTTGCATAATGGAGAAAAGACTGGTGGTCGGTGTAGAGAGGATTTTTCTTTTGAACCTTTTAGGAATATGATTAAAGACTGTCAGATGGAGGAGTTACCTAGTCATGGCAATGGCTTTACTTGGGGAGGTATGAGGAGCAACAAAAAGTAATTTCAATGCAGATTGGATCGTATTTTTGGAAACAAAGAATGGCTCAAGATGTTCCCGGTTTCAAATCAAGCGTTTTTGGAAAAAAGGGGATCTGATCATAGACCAGTTTTGGCGAAGTTGATGTCATCCCAAGATACTTATCGTGGTCAGTTCAAATTTGATAGAAGAATGTTGCATAAACCTAGAGTGAAAGAGTGCATTATATCAGCCTGGCAAGCTATGTCAAATGGGAATGGAAATTCTGTGTCAGGGAGGATCAGAAGATGTAGAAAGGCATTGAGTGGATGGAAAAGAAATAATAACACTAATGCCAGAGATAACATTATAAGGATTCATGATCAGTTGGAGAGAGAACAGTCAGTTGATCATCCTTGTTTCCAGACTCAATACAGATTAAAAAGAGACCTTGCAAGAGTTTATAAGGAAGAAGAAACTTATTGGAGTCAGAAATGTAGAAAACAGTGGGCTAAAGAGGGTGATGGGAATACAAAGTTTTTCCATGCAACTGTCAAGGCTAGTAGAGCGAAAAAGACCATTGATCAGTTGCAGGATGCCAATGGAAATATGCAAAAAGAAGAGGCGTCAATAGCAGGAGTTGCGGTTGATTACTTTGATAAGTTATTTGGATCATCTAATCCAGATACCTTCCAAGCATTTTTCCAAGGGTTTCAGGCGAAAGTAACAAAAGAGATGAATCAGAGGTTGATAAGAGAAGTGACAAGTGATGAAATTAGGGAAGCACTATTCTCAGTAAAGGCTACAAAGGCCCCAGGGCCTGATGGAATGACAGGCTGTTTCTATCAAAAGTATTGGGATGTTATTGGGGACCAGATTATAGAGGAGGTTAAGAAGTTTTTTGTGGAAGGAGTGTTTCCGTCTGAGTGGAATTATACACATTTGTGTTTGATCCCAAAGAAGGCAAACACTTCAAAGATGGGAGATTTGAGACCTATAAGCCTTTGCTCAGTGATCTATAAGACCATTTCGAAGATTATGGTGAAGAGACTCCAACCTTTATTACCAGATTTAGTGTCCCAATTCCATTCAGCTTTTCTTCCTGAGAGGTTGATTTCTGATAACATTATGATAGCGCATGAAGTGGTGCATAGCTTGATGACGGTTCCTCAGATGAAGAGAGACTTTATGGCAATCAAATCTGATATGTCTAAAGCTTATGATAGGGTGGAGTAGACGTATTTGAAGGCTCTTTTGGAAGCTCTGGGTGAAACGACTTGACCTGTTTTTTTTTATTTTTTTTTTATTTTTGCGCATACAAACCTTGGTCTCGGACTAGCAATTCTCGTAAATGCTATCCTCAACAACCAAACAAAACACAGAAAACCATACAACAGCGGATAACCAAAAAATTTAAACCAAATAAACCAATTCCATTAACTACTAAACCGGTTCAACAACAAATCCAAATAAGTTCCACAATCTAGCAACCTAAACAGCCGTTCTAAAATGATAAATGAAAACGACACAAAAACGAGACCCCATATCATCTCTCTCTTCGTAGCCGTGATTCCACGATCACAATTTGCCTTTACCTGCATCACATGAGAAAAATAGATGCGTGAGTATTATCATAAATACTCAGTGAGACGGTCATCCCATCTACGACTGCGCACTCAGGCACGATGGACCGCTCAGGCAAACATACAACAAACAACACACAAACACAAAGGCTCAACCACAGCCAAACAGGTAGGCTGTCGATCGACACTACCACTAGGTGTCGATAGACACCCCCTGTACATGCCTGTCGATCGACACAACCACTAGGTGTCGAACGACAGCCAGTTGACAAGCTGTTGATCGACACACCTTAAGTGTATCTGGTCTATCGATCGACACACCTCGTGGGTGTCGTTCGACAGGCCTGCGCAGAATCCTGGGAAATCGATCATAATCCTCTCGGATCGATTCCTCCTCTGCGTAAACACGAAAACCTGCACAAAACAACGTTCACACACAACAAACAACAATCCACAGCCACAACAATTAACACAAGATCAATTCACACGTTCCAAACCTGTCACCAATCAACCCTAACGAATCCACCGGCCCAGAAGCCATGGTCACGCACTCACCTTGAATTTTTGGTAGAAATTGATGGGAATTGAGACTAGAAACGAACTCAGCTACAATCAGCATGAAAATCCACTCCAAAACGATCAAGAACGAAACCCCAACTCACAAACCTATCAGAAACGAGAGGACTCCTCACAAACTCTTTTTCTGCTGATTTTGAGACTTGGTTTCGCTCAGAATGCTGCCAAAAACATTATATACGAACCCTAGTTTTTTCCCCAAACCGGCCCGGCCCAACCGCACGATTGAAAATCGAACCAGAAAACCGACCAATTAAGGACCTGTCGATCGACACACACCATGGGTGTCGAACGACAGCCCCTTAAGGCCCATGTCGATCGACATACACCACGTGTGTCGATCGACAGCCCCCTCCATTTCCTCAAAAATGGTTCACGGGCGTCACAATTCTCCCCCACTAAAACTGGATTCGTCCTCGAATCTTCTAACACAGCCCACAAGGCTAACCACCTGACCAACCCGCCAGTACACTGAAGACTACATCTCCCAGACCCTCTCGAGGCTCACATCCGTCCTATGCATATAGACTTGTCTCGGACAATGATTGCTCATAGCTCATAACCACCATCTAGCTCTCGGGATCGTCACCCCTCAGTTCTCGGTGCCTAGTATCAACCCACCTCAGTCCGCGTAGTCTTGACGGTGTTTGATACCAACCATCTCCACCCCTCAACCCATCAAGACACACAGTCCGTCAAGCTCTCGGTGTGCAGGGAACTCACTATCCCCTAGAGAGACGCATCTCTCAAAGATCTGCCAGAGGTCACAACTTCCCAAAACTATCTCCATACCCTCACGCTCTCAGTCCTCGCAGTCCTGACGAACGATCGGTATGCAGGGAACCCACTATTCCCCGGAGAAACGCATCTCTCAAGATCTGCCGGAGACTCATCTCCAAGAAAGAACAAATGTCTATCTCTTAGCTACGCAATCAATTCCTAACGTCAATAATGCACCTCTGACCAAAACTACCTCCCAAGGTCTCAACATGATACTTCCAACCCGGAATACCATCACAACATGATCATCACCGATCATCTGGACCATCCATCACAACGGATGTCCCCGTAGAGTCTCTCCGGAACTAGACAGTTCTAACCACCGTAAAACTTCTATTCCGAGACTCTCTCACACATACACACACAAACCCGTTAGAGTCCCTACCGAAACTAGCAAGTTCTATTCACAATAAAACTTATATTTCGAGATTCTCTAACCACAAACACATGACTATCAAGTCATAAACATAAGAATGCTCATCTTATTAAGCGGGAAAAATGTCATAATCATTACAATTTAATGAAAATAGATCATCGAAAACCAAAAACCTCACCACACACGGTGACCAGAACTCAAAACTGAAACTGGAAACCACAAAGAAAAACGAAATCACTCCTCGGCTTGCTTCTCGAACCACTTCATGAACTTCGTTTTCATCCTTGCCTCTGGTTCCCAAGTCTCCTCCTGAACACCGTCACAGTCCCACAAGACTCTCAACAACGGCACTCTCTTCCGGCGCAGAACCTTAATACTTCTCTCAAGAATCCTAACCGGCCTCATCCCAACAGTCAGATTAGGCTGAAGATCTGCAGGAATCGTCACGACTACCTCCTCAGATGCATGCAACCATCTCCTGAGCTAAACATGAAACACTTCGTGGAATTTCTCCATGATCGGAGGCAGCTCCAACCGATAAGCAACTGGTCCCACACGTTTCATAACCCGGAACAGACCCATGTACCTCGTACTCAGCTTATCCTCGGATATGGACCTGTTCAGACCCCGCATCATAGCCATCTTGAGATATACTCGATCTCTGACTGCAAACTCCAACTCTTTCCTTCTCTTATCGGCATAACTCTTCTGCCGATCCTGAGCCTCTTTCATGTTCAGCTTCACAACACGGATCTTCTCCGTCGTCTCCTGAACAAAATCAGCACCATATATACTCCGCTTCCCCGTTTGGGTAAAACATAGCGGTGTACGACATGGCCTCCCATACAACGCCTCAAAAGGAGTCATACCTATAATCGCCTGAAAACTGTTGTTATAAGCGAACTCCACCAAACTCAAGTGATCCGCCCAATGACCACTCCAATCCAGCACACACATCTTCAGCAGATCGTTAAGTGTCTGAATTGTCCTTTCACACTGCCAATCCGTCTGAGGATGATTAGTTGTACTCATGTGCACCTTAGTGCCCATCTCAGCCTGAAAAGCTCTCCAGAACACCGAAGCAAACCTCGGATCTCTGTCCGACACAATGCTCGCTGGCACACCATGCAACCTCACAATTTCCTTCACATACTTCTTAGCCAAGACCTTAGCTCCATCTGTCTTTTAATGGCCATAAAATGTGCTGACTTAGTCAGTCGATCCACAATCACCCAAATCGCGTCATAGGTCCGAGAAACCGGCAACCCTACTACGAAATCCATGGTAATCATGTCCCACTTCCACTCAGGAATGGGTAAACTCTGCAATAAGCCACTAGGAACCTGATGCTCAGCCTTCACTAGCTGACAAACATTGCACTCCGCAACCCAATCTGCCACATCTCTCTTCATCCCGACCCAATGATAGTACCGTTTCAGGTCCCGATACATCTTAGTCGCTCCCGGATGAATCGAAAACTTGCTCGCATGAGCTTCTCTCAGAATTTCCTGCCTCAGCTCCTCATCTTTAGGAACACAGACTCGTCCATGCACTAAGATAGTCCCGGTAGCAGAAACCTAATACTCAGAACCAGCAGCCTTAGAGAGATCAATTAACACCTGATTCTTCTCCTGAGCTATTCGGATCCTGCTCAAAAGATCCGCATGATCAGCTGCCGATAACCCCAATGGTTCTTCTGAAGTAACACACAACCTCAAAGTGCTAAGCATGCTCACAAGAGTCTCCACATCCCGTTCCTGAGATGAATCATACCTCCTCCGACTAAGAGCATCTGCCACAGTGTTAGCCTTTCCCGGATGGTAAACAATGTCCAAGTCATAATCAGCCAACAACTCTGACCATCGCCTCTGTCGTACATTCAAATTCTGCTGAGTAAAAATGTACTTCAGATTATGATGATCAGTGAACACCTAAACTCTGCCACCATACAGATAAGACCTCCAGATTTTTAACGCGAAGATCACTGCAACCAACTCCAAGTCATGAACAGGATAATTGCCCTCGTGCTTCCTCAACTGCCTCGAAGCATACGCAATCACCTTACCCTGCTGCATCAACATACAACCCAAACCAACTCCCGAAGCATCTGTATACACCGCATAAGGCTCACCCCGCTCAGGCAACGCCAATACTGGTGTACTAGTCAACATCGTCTTTAGCTTTGCGAAACTCAGCTCACAATCAGCAGACCACACGAAAGGAACATCCTTCCCTGTCAGCTTCGTCATAGACTGAGCCATACTCTCAAAACCTTTGACGAATCTCCGATAATAACCTGCCAACCCAAGAAAACTCTTAATCTCAGTAGCATTTCTCGGTCTAGGCCAATTTCGGATAGACTGAATCTTCGCCGGATCCACAGAAACTCCTTCTGCAGAAACGATGCGACCCAGAAATCCCATATCTCTCTGCCAGAAACTACACTTGCTCAACTTTGCGAACAGCTTCTGTTCCCGCAACCTCTCCAGAACCTTCCTCAGATGAACCTCATGTTTCTCAAAACTCTTCGAATACACCAGAATGTCATCGATGAGGATAATCACGAACTCATCCAGATACTCCAGGAAAACTCCATTCATCAACCTCATAAATGCCGCTGGTGCATTCGTCAACCCGAATGGCATAACAACAAATTCAAAATGCCCATACCGAGTCCTCAAAGCCGTCTTCCGAACATCCGCCTCATCGATAGGAATCTGGTGGTAACCGGATGCCAAGTCAATCTTGGAGAACCAAGTAGTCCCTCTCAACTGATCTAACAACTCATCCATTCTCGGAAGAGGGTACTTGTTATTCACAGTGACTCGGTTAAGCCCTTGATAATCGATGCACAACCGGAAACTACCATCTTTCTTCTTCACAAACAACACCGGTGCTCCCCACGGTGAAGTACTTGGTCGAATAAAACCCTTCTCCAACAAATCCTCCAACTGCTTCTTCAGTTTTGCCAACTCTGCTGGAGCCATTCGATAAGGCGCCTTAGACAACGGCGTCGTTCCGGGCTCTAACTCAATAGTGAAAGGATCAGACCGAGACGGCGGTAATCCCTGCAACGACTGAAAGACATCCTCAAAATCCCGAACAACCTGAATATCTTTCACAGCAACCCCACCGACAGCCTCCGACATTACAATCGTGGCCAAGTAAGCCTCTCAACCCCTCTCAATCATCGCCTCAGCCTGGACAAGTGAGATCACAAGACTACCTGAAGTCGGTCTCACTCCTTGATAAACAAACCTACCACCATCACGTTCAAATACCACTCGACCCCGGTGACAATCCAGATGAACTCTGTACCAATTCAACCAATCCATACCCAGGATAACATCGTACAACTCCATCGGACTGATCACCAAGTCTGCTGGCATCAACTAGCCCGCTCCCAAAACATCCACATCTTTTGCCCGGCCATGAGTCGCTGGAAACTCTCCTCCAGCAACCATAACTGGTCCAGTCCGCTCACCAGCGTCACCCCGAATACCACTTCTCTCAGCATGATCCGGAGTAATGAAGCAATTCAATGCTCCAGAATAAAATAACACGTGGGACTCACACCCGCCCACAAACAAGGTCCCTACACAAATCTCATGTGCTAAACAACCTAACGTTCTATCACAAGGCAAACAATCCAAACAAACACCAAGAATTCTACACTATTGAATCTTACTAAGTCTGAATTAGAGAGTTTACTTGTGATCGGCCTCGAGCACGGCTCACCCGGCGCTGCAATAGCCGGCGGACGTTGTATCACCGCGATCTGATCCAAAGGTTGCACCGCCCCATACTGAGCTACTGGCTGGACCACTGCCACTGCTAACGGTTGCAACTTAAGGCAGTTCGGCCTGATGTGCCCCGGCTCTCCACACTGATAACACGTCCGAACCCCTCGAACTTCGCTCTGCTTCGGGCAACTCGCCCTCTTGTGCTCTAAACTACCACAAACATAACATCCTCGGCCACTTTGACCCGATCTCGAAGTGTCATCCCACTTCCTCTTCTGTCCCTGCACAGGCTTGTCGCCCTTGCTAGGACCCGCCTGTTGCACCTGCTGCTGAGGCCTCCTAGGCTGAACAGCTGGAACAACTACCGCAGCTTGCTCCCTAAGATCCTCCTTGATCTGTGCAACCATCTCAACCAACTCCACTTTGAACTCGAACCTGATGCCTCTGGACCGAGTCCTCCAGTCCGGTCGAAGTCCCCGCAAGAACCTCCGAATCTGAGTCTGCTCATCCTCCAAACTCCTACCAGCATAACCCAAGAGTCGGTTAAACTCCACGTCATACTCACGAACAGACATCGCTCCCTGAGTCAAATCCAAGAACCTCGCCTCCAAACGATCCGACGCCTCATGAGGAAAGAACTTGGAGTTAAACTCCGTCACAAAATCTGCCCACGACATCACTGTCCCAGCCCATCTAGCTGCAACACTCCTCCACCAGAGGTGTGCATCACCGTCCAAATAATGGACTGCCAAGTCAACCATGTATCCCTCTGGACACCTAATCGAGCGAAAGTTACGCTCCATCCTCATCCTCCACTCGTCAGCCTCATCAGGCTTAACACCTCCTGCAAAAGACCTCGTACTGATCCTTTGCATCTGCTCCATCATACAAATATACGACGGAACCTCATCAGCAACCGCAGCCCTCGGCTGCACCTCTGCCACTCGTGGTAACACTAGAGCCTGTACTGGCACCGCATCCAGTAACCGCTCCAACAACTGCCTCAACAGATCAGCCAGACGATCATCACCAGCCTGGGCTACACCTACGGCCGCGACCGCACCCTAAGCTGCGCCAACACCACCAGCACCACCAGCCTAAACAGGACCCAAACCAGCCCCTACAGGACCCAAACCAGCCCCAACAGGACCCAAACCGGCCCTCACACTGGCAGTCACACTAGCGGTCTGACCATCATGCAACGTCTGCTGAATTGACACAGGCCCACATGCGGAACTCTGAGCCTAACTCAAGACTGGCTCATCCACAATTCCACAACCTCTACCTCGGCCTCTTCGGCCTCCACGACCACGTCCTCTAGCAGTCCTAGCCATCTCACTGCACTCATAAGCAGACTAGCTAAGCACTAGAAAGACCAGTAACACAACACAAAACACACTTACCGTGGAATCTCTTTGAAAGCTCGAAGAAATATGATCTAGAACCCCCAAACCCACAGAATTGTCAATTTAACCAAATTACAATCCTAGCAGTTCTAGCCCGTCCTAAAACCATAAGGGCTCTGATACCAAACTGAAACGACCCGACCCGTTTTTTTTTTTTTTTTTTTTTTTGCGCATTCAAACCTTGGTCTCGGACTAGCAATTTCCATAAATGCTATCCTCAACAACCAAGCAAAACACAGAAAACCATACAACAGCGGATAACCAAACAATTTAAACCAAATAAACCGAATAAACCAATTCCATTAACTACTAAACCGGTTCAACAACAAATCCAAATAAGTTCCACAATCCAACAACCTAAACAGCCGTTCTAAAACGATAAATGAAAACGACACAAAAACGAGACCCCAGATCATCTCCCTCTTCGTAGCCGTGATTCCACGATCATAATTTGCCTTTACCTGCATCACATGGGAAAAAGAGATGCGTGAGTATTATCATAAATACTCAGTGAGACGGTCATCCCATCTACGACTGTGCACTCAGGCACGATGGACCGCTCAGGCAAACATACAATAAAACAACACACAAACACAAAGGCTCAACCACAGCCAAACAGGTAGGCTATCGATCGACACTACCACTAGGTGTAGATCGACACCCCCTGTACATGCCTGTCGATCGACACAACCACTAGGTGTCGATCGAAAACTTGTCAACTGGCTGTCGTTCGACACACCTTAAGTGTGTCGTTCGACACCTCCCGTGCTGGTCTGTCGATCGACACACCTCGTGGGTGTCGTTCGACAGGCCTGCGCAGAATCCTGGGAAATCGATCATAATCCTCTCGGATCGATTCCTCCTCTGTGTAAACACGAAAACCTGCACAAAACAACGTTCACACACAACAAACAACAATCCACAGCCACAACAATCAACACAAGATCAATTCACACGTTCTAAACCTATCACCAATCAACCCTAACGAATCCACCGGCCCAGAAGCCATGGTCACGCACTCACCTTGAATTTTTGGTAGAAATTGATGGGAATTGAGACTAGAAACGAACTAAGCTACAATCACCACGAAAATCCACTCCAAAACGATCAAGAACGAAACCCTAACTCATAAACCTATCAGAAACGAGAGGACTACTCACAAACTCTTTTTCTGCTGATTTTGAGACTTGGTTTCGCTTAGAATGTGGCCAAAAACATTATATACGAACAGTAGTTTTTCCCCAAACTGGCCCGGCCCAACCGTACGATTAAAAATCGAACCAGAAAACCGACCAATTAAGGACCTGTCGATCGACACACACCATGGGTGTCGAACGACAGCCCCTTAAGGCCCATGTCGATCGACATACACCACGTGTGTCGATCGAAAGCCCCCTTCATTTCCTCAAAAATGGTTCACGGGCGTCACACTTGGGTTCCATCAGAAATGGATCAGCTGGATCATGTTTTCAGTTACATCTGTTACCTACTCGGTTCTGATTAATGATCAACCTCATAGGCTAATAGTTCCTAAACGTGGTCTAAGACAGGGAGACCCCCTATCACCTTCCTTGTTTATCTTATGTGCTGAAGGTCTATCACATTTACTGAACAAAGCAGAAGAAGAGGGAAGGATATCTGGCATGAAGTTTACAGAAAAGGGGCCAAGTATTCACTATTTACTATTTGCAGATGATAGTTTGTTCATTTGTCAAGCTGAAGAGAGTCAATGTAATGAGCTCAAACAGATTCTGAAGAGGTATGAGGAGGCTACAGGGCAATGTGTTAATCCAGAGAAGTCATCCATTTCTTTTGGGATTGAGGTTGATGAGGAGGTAAAGGTTGGTATTCAGTCCTCTTTGGGGATTTCTGCAGAATGAGGTGATGGCTCTTATTTAGGACTCCCCGAGTGTTTTAGCGGTTTAAAGATAGATATGTTAGCATACATCAATGATAGCCTTAAATCTAAGATGTCGGGTTGGTTTTCTAAGACCTTGTCTATGGGAGGTAAAGAAATTATGCTGAAGGCAATGGCCCTAGCTATGCATGTGTATGTTATGTATGTCTTTAAGCTGCCCAAGATGACTTGTGCTTCATTGTCTAGTGCTATGGCAGACTTCTGGTGGCATTCAGTTGAGGAAAAGAGGAAAGTACATTGGATTAGTTGGGAAAAAATGTGCCTCTCTAAGGAGAATGGGGGATTGGGATTTCGTAACATAGAGTGTTTTAACCAAGCTCTCTTGGCTAAACAAGCTTGGCGTTTGCTACAAGAACCTACGAGTTTATGTGCTCGTTTCATTAAGAGCAGATATTTTGATGGTGATCAATTTTTGTAGGCGTCTATAGAAACCAGACCATCATTTGCTTGGAGGAGCGTCCTTTGGGGAAGAGAGCTACTGGTTAAAGGAATTTCCAAGATGATTGGTGATGGGAGATCGATAAGAGTGTGGTGTGATCCCTGGTTATTTGATGGAAGACTTAGAATCCCTCTTATGAAGAACATCTAGTGGATCTAGAGTTAAAGGTCAGTGATTTCATTGATCAGCAAAATGGCAAATGGCTAAGAGAAGAGTTAGAGGAGCATTTCTTTCAGATTGATATTGATTTGATCCTTAAAAAGAAACCAGTGGTGAATCAAAAGGATTTCTGGATTTGGAACCATACTCGAAGTGGAGACTATATGGTTAAGAGTGGATATTGGCTTGCAAATTCAGAGAAGAATCATGAGGCAATTCATTTGGCAGCGGCTTTACCGTCCATCAATGGGCTTATTGATCAAATTTGGGATCTTAAAGCTCCCTTAAAGATTAGGAATTTCCTTTGGAGGTCCATTAGTTGTGCTATTCCAGTGGTTGATTTGATTGCAAGAAGAGGTATAAGCCTGGATAGTAGATGCCAACCATGTGGTCTTGAAGGTGAAGATCCTAATCATGTCCTCTTCATGTGCACATCGGCTAGACAGATTTGGGCACTTTCAAATGTACCGTCTCCAACGTCAGGTTTTCATTCCCATTCGGTGTATGTTAATTTCTCTTATATCTTGGCAATGAGAAGGTGTAAAAACATTCATGTGAATATCAAAAGAACCATCCCTTGGATTCTTTGGATGATTTGGAAGAATCGTAATTCCTTGTTTATCGAAGGGAAACACTTTGATGTCCTGGAAACGGTCAATAAGATTAAGGTGGATGTTGAGGAATGGTTCATAAGTCAAGACGTTCAGGTGGAGGATGAAATGAGGGATTCAAATGGGTATGATAGAAGCAGTTGCAAATGGAGGAAGCCACCAGAGGGGTGGTTAAAATGCAATGTGGGACAGGTTTGGAACAAAAGAGAAAGATAGGCGGTGGTGCTTGGGTGGTAAGAGATTTGCAGGGAGAGGTACTCTTTCATAGTAGGAGATCTTTTGGAGGCTGTGTGGATGAGAATGACTTTAAGCTTGAGGTGTTGCTTTGGGGAATTCATTGTATGTTTACTCATAGGCTGGAAAAGGTTATATTCTCCTTTCAACAATCAGAGATCATTGGAGCTATCCTAAGGCCAAAAGCATGGCCAAACTTCAAGTATCAATCATCTGTCATCTTGCAAGCTTTGAGTATGATGGAGGAATGAAGAGTAGAGCAGGCTGGTGGTGGAACTAATAGAGTGGTGGAACTAATAGAGGTGCAAACTTGATAGCACAAAGTGTAACCAGAGAAGGTAGGATTCATTCCTATATATTTTTCAACTGGTTACCCCATGTGGTTACAAGAGCTGTTCACAAGAGAAGTTTTTTTAGGTTAGTTTTTGGGGTTTGGAAGCTCATTAACACGTCTTAGAATATGTTTTGTAGCTCTCAGGTACTGGTCGATTTTTTGGATACCTTAAGGGGTGGGCCTGTGTTTTTGGTCCACACTTAACGGGTTAAAGATGTAAATAACTCTTTTGGACCATAACCCTTAATATATTCTCGTAGACGGAAAAAAGGTTAAAAGCACATAGTTTGTAGCTTGTACTCAAGGTCGACTCTGCTACGTTCTATAAAATATGAACATTCCGAAATCTAAATATGTCTATTTGTGTTCACCTAGATATGATATATGTAGAGTTATGTTCACACTAATATAAAAGCTTATCATATCGTATAAGTAATTCCAATCGGGGATCCATTTAACCGACCGGACCGGGTCAATTCAAATAATATAAGCGAGTTAAACATTTTCCTCGTGGGCTGAGTGTGGACATGTACGTGTTTGTGTTCGTCTACTGCTTAGACTTCTTCGGATAAAAATCAATCTTTGTCCGAAACAATCTTATAACTTAAAAAAAAGACAGCATTTTGGTTTCATTAAACTTATTCATAAATTTCCTTTTCCTTTTACTAGATTACTAGAACTAATTTTCAATGCGAATAAATAGAATTAGGGGAGGTAATTTGTAGCATGAATTAAATAGATAATTTGTAGCATGAATCAAATAGAGTTTAGAGATTTTAAAAGTTTAGAGATTTATTAGATTTGTAAAGAGATTTGTTAAATTTAAAAAGAATTTGTGTTCAATAAAAGGTAAATCCCAAATATACCACCCAAACAAGTTTTTTTTCCTCATCTACCAGTCAATTTGAAATGTTCTATTCATACCACTTTTTAAAGAAGAAAATGACTAAAATACCCCTGTTTTTAAAAGGTAATAAACTAATTAAAAAAAATCAGAAACTGAAACATAAAAAAAAAAACTGAGATCTACGATCCACTCATTTTTCTCTCTCGGATTCGCCGCCGTAGTATTCGCCGGAGTGATTTCGTTCCGGGAAGTTTACTCATCGCTCCTCTTGTTGTGATTTCGTTATCAATGTATAAGCAGTCTCACTGATTCTCTTCTCTCTCTCTCGATTCGGAGAAGTCGCCATCTTCGCCGGAGAAGAAAGAGATTTGGTTCCGGTATGTTTACTCATCTCTCCTCTTGTTTTAGTTTGGAAATTCAACCCAATTTGATTTCTAGGGTTTAGTTCAATTAGTTCGATTTGCTCATAAAACTTGGATTTAAACATGATTCATGGAGTTCTTATGGATTGTATATTCTCTCCCAGTTTTCTTTGAATGCTCTCTTCCAATTTTCTAGGTTTTGATTTTCGGATTTTGTTCCAAATTGTTGTTGAAATTGTATTTTTTTTGTTGATTTTCTGTTGTTGTTGTTGGAATTAGATTTGAGTGTGAAGTGTTTGATTATACTAATCAAAGTTTCTATAGTTTCTTAATTTTTAAGGTTACGTGTCTTTTGGGTTTACAAAATTTTCTGATTTTGTTTGTTTTGTGACTGTATTTGGTATTTTCTCTCAAAGATTCTATTCATAATAGAATAGTAGTGACGATTCATGAAGTTGTGCTTGAGAATTACAATGAAAGTTTCAATTTTGCTTTACTTTTTTGTTGTTGTGGTTTTGCTATCGCTTGTATACTGATTTTGCTATCTAGGTTTTATAAACTATACTCTTCAGTGATATAACTATGGCTTTGAACATTAATGATTCGTTTGCAGTTTCAACATCAAAAGATTAGCTAACATATAGTTTCCTCTGAATAATTTTGTTTTGTTCTTCGCATTCATGTATTGAAAGTGTCTTTGTTCTTGTGACCAATGTGTAAATCGTTTAGGTTTTGTTACCTATTTATCGCCGTGTATTTGAGATGAGTCTTACATAGACATAGAGCCAACAAAGAAAAAGAATGAATGAAAGAAAAAGAGTCAGGTTGTGTTGCAGGATGCTAGTTTGATTACATATTTGTTTGCTTTTCTTTTTCAATGTTTTGTTTCTTCATTCTTGACTTGAAAAATAAGTAAAGTCTTCTTGAGAAATTTTTGCTACTTGGATTTGCATTAGATTAAGTACACTTGTGTTTAGTAAGTTGTGTGATTTGTTTCTTGATCTGGATTTCATCTTCCAGTTTCTTTGAGTTGCTTGAGCTTGGTCCTTATTAGTAATTTTAGGAATCTGTCTTACACATTTAGGAAGGTATTACTAAATCATAATATATCTTGATTTGCATTAGATTAAGTCTTTATCGTCATTTTTACTGTCATGTTGGTATCTAATATATCTTGGTTTTGTAACTAATTTTTTTGGGTTGCTTTGAGTTGGACTTGGTCTTGTTACTATATCGTTTCTGTTTGTTGAAAAATTATTGGTTAGTTGGTTATTCAAAGAGAGAAAGTTGTATGAAAAACAGTCAAGTTTGGTCCTTATAGTATTTTTAGGAATCTTTCGTACACATTTAGGAATGTCTTACTAAATCTGTAACCTTTCAAATTTTGTGTTCTTATAGGTTTCAAATATGAATGCAGACATGTTTCCTATAATGATTACGTTGCCTAAGCCGATTTTAGGCCTTACACCTCTAGCGAGAAGTGTCGTCATAAACTCATTCACAGCGTTTGATGCTATAAATGTTGTGAAAAAGGTACTAACCCCGACGGAATTTATACGTGTGGAGAAGACATTCCTAGGGCCGTTGATCAAGATGGGGTTGAGGAAAAATGAATTAGCATTTTCTAGGAAGATGGTGCACTGTTTCCTGACTAGAAACCTCGTTACAAGAAAGAAGAACGAGTTGTGGTTCCAATTTGCAGGGCAGCCTATGAGATTCTCAATAAGAGAATTTCATATGGTCATCGGCCTAAAGTGTGGTGGAGATGATCCGCAGGTGGAAACAGAGAGTCAACAAGAGTCCCCATGGAATAGGTTGAACGAAGGCCACACGTTGAGTGACTTGGAAACACAGTTGCGTGAAACAAATAAGGAATTAGCTAATGAGAGGTTTTCATTGGCTATGCTATATCTCATTGAGAGCATTCTCTTGCAGAGATACAAGACGTAGAAGTTCCCGTTCAAGAACGTTAAAAGGGTTATGGATATCAATGTTTTGATGAATTACCCCTGGGGTAGAGGCGCGTACAAGCTTTTGTTTGATTCTGTTACCCATAACCTGAAAGTAAATGCCAGGACCAAGGAGAAGTGCGATATCCAGGGGTTTCCATGGGCGTTGCATCTCTGGATTTTGGCTTTGGTACCTCTACTACAAGAAACTTTTAGCCGGTTGGATGTGACTGGACCGCATAACAGCTTCATCTGCCAGAGGTTCGTCCAGACCTAGATGGCAGGCATTCCTAAGATTATGAACCTGGAGGCATCAGACATGGTAAGGCAATTCTTTTATGTTCTTTTATGTTCTGTTTCATGTGTTTTGCTTCCTAAATAGCTATTTAGGAAGGCCTTCCGAAATGCGTGAATGCTTCCTAAATAGATATTTAGGAAGGCCTTCCCAAACATGTGTGAATGCTTCCTAAATTAGCTATTTAGGAAGCCGTTACGGATGTCCAGGAATGACTCTCACGTATTCTTGAAGGGTTTTCTAAATCATCAAGAACACAGAGAGTGTGTTCTCTATTTCCCATACAAATTTGATTTCTGTTTTATTTTGCAGGTGAAGGTAACATGCATCCTACCACCACTTGATGATGATGCAGAAGATTCAGTATCTTTAGAAGATGAGCGAGACGAGGAGCTTGATGAGATGGTTAAGTTGGTACAAAGAGGTTATCGAATCACCGAGCACGACTGGGACAAAACATCAACTGATGTAAGCTTGGCCTTGGAAGAAATTGCGCGGCAAACCTATCCGTCTTTGGCAACGCAGCGCGTCCAAACACAACCTACTAGTAGCTCAAATACTTCTAAATTTGACGATCTCTACACAATGGTGCAAGAGGCGATAAAGACAATGAAAGAGGTGAGAGAGGGGATGGATATGATGCATAAACGCATGTCAAACATAGAAGAACATTTGAATATAAGCGAGGTACGGAAACTGGTTTTTTTGTGGTTTCTTTCTTAGGTATCTTATCTACTATATCAAATCTCACTAAAATTCTCATGATGCTTCAGGATAACCCATCCACTAACCGTGCTTCAGACCAACAAGACGATCAAAATGATGAGGTTTAGATCTTCGTTTTGTTTTTCTTTTGCATCCTGAAAATGTTTAAGTTTATGAAGCGCATGAGACATTTACTTTTGAATGTTTGTTCTAACAGGTTGGTGGTAGCGGTTCATACGTTCATTTACAGTCTCCTACACCTAGTCAACCAAGAGAAAGAAATACACAAGACAGTGTATGATTTCTTGTTACAGATGTGTGCTTTGTTGTTAACTAATACATCTACATCGGATAATTTAATGTGTCTCTTTTGATGTTACAGGTAGCCGGAGATGGTGATGATGTACCGATTCACTTCAAAGATGGTTCAGATGTGGAAATCGCACCATCAGAGCCTGAATACCGCTGGGCATGGTATCCGGGAAAAGTGTTGAGCCTGACAAGATTTAACAGGATAATCAAGTATCAGGTTGAGTACAACTCGAGGTTTACTGACAAAGAGAAGAGTAAGCGAATGACGGTGCATGTCTTTGCGGATCAGCTTCGTCCTCCACCACCATCTTTAGCTGATGGAGGAGACTCTTTCTCAAGAAAAATAGAGTTGATGCAATCTGTTGAACTGTTTGAGAATGGCGGATGGTGGAAAGGGACTGTGAATGCAGTGAAATTGTATGATATGGTCTCTGTTTTAATGCCCAGTTCACAGAAAACTCGTGATGTTGCAGCAAATGAACTACGAATTCACAGAGAATGGGTGAATGGTGCATGGGACCTGCCCGAAGAGGTAATCTTTTATGATGTTTGTGTTTGGTTTCATTTCAAGTTAGATCGTTCATCTTTGCCAATAATCAACTAGTGTTTACGTTGACATACAAACTGTTTTGACATGTTTCTTTAAAATTTTCATTACAGCAGCTACAAAGAGACACTATGGATCATACAAGTTCTCCACACAATCAAAATGATGAGGTATGATGGTGCATTTTATTTGGAAATATTTACTTTTTAGGAAAGGGTTCCTGAATATTTTAAAAGGTTTCCTAAATAGTTAGGATAAGTTCCTAAACGAAAAATTCTTTGTTTTTGATTTTACTTGTTTTATGTGATATTTAGCTCTGACATTCTTATTTTTTTATATTTTACAGGTAGATGAGGGTAGTCCTAGTCATAACACTCCTAACCATTCTTCATCCAATCAAGACGAGCAAAACATCGAGGTATGGATGGTGCATTTTTCTTAGGAGATTTTACTTCAAGATAAGTTACTAAAAATACTTGTTCTTGTCTTGAAATTTTTTGTACCTCCATTTGTTTTTGTAGCAAAGTATGGACGATGTGGACCATACCAGCCCTCCACTCAATCCAAATGATGAAGTATCATTACCTTTTAACTTTTACATTTTTGGTTTGAAATTTATTTGTTTTACTTGTAGTTAAACAACTCTAACATGCTTAACTTTTTTATTTTACAGGTAGATGGAGGTATTCCTATTCACAACATGTCTCCTAATCATCCCCAAGACGAGCAAAACATCGAGGTATGGATAGTGTATTTTTCATTGAAGATTTTACTTAGACTTTTCTAAAAACTTTCTCTATTGCAGCAACCTGATGACATTATGGATGATACCACCCTTCCACTCAGTTCAAATGTGGAGCAGAACATCGAGGTAAGTTCCTGAATTTTTCCAAAAAAACATTAAGAAAATAATTTAGGAAGGGTTTCCTAAATATATGAGAAAGCTTCCTAAATATTTGTGAATGTTTCCTAAATACAAAGTTTTTGTGTTGAATCTGTCTTTTGGATCTAAATTTTGCAGGAAGAGAATGAAGTCCAAAAAGAACAAAGCTCTTTTAAAGATCCTTCTAAAAAAAAAAACAGAATGCAAATTATAAGGTATTAATAAGGAAGGCTTTACTAAAGCTTCCTAAATATTTCTAAACCGTTTTTAATTTTCGTTTTTTATGATCAAAGGCGAAGGATAAGCAGGTGCATGCCTCATCAGACATGCCTTCTTTCAACTTGTTTTTAACTCCACCCGAGGTTTGTTGTAAAAGAAAATTAGATCTTGTTTCTTTTAATTTGGCTTTGTGACTTGGCTAGAAAGCAATAACTTGTGTTTTTTTTTTAAATACAGGAGGAGACAAGGGATGCTACAAGCCCGACTGTTATGGAAGATGTTGACAAAAGTGACAAGAATCCTCCAAGGCCAACTGTTGCAAAAGATGTTGGCAAAAATGTCAAGAAGCGCGGAAAGGATGGTGAATTTAAGGTTCCAATGAAGAAAAGGAGATTTGATAGTAAAAAACCATCATCAAAACTAACAGGAAAAGATGATGGTGTGGTGCAAGATAAACATCAGTTTCTAAGGCGGAGTGCTCGGAATGTAGTACCATCTGGACCTGCGAAGACGCCATACAAAGCTCCTAGGAATCCGACATTAGTTGTAACGCCTGATCAACACCCGATATACCACCCGTTCCTATCGCCACAATTCCATAAGAGTAAAAAATTGGATGAATGGAAAGCCTCAGAAAACTCAAGGTTAGTAGTATATCACGTGAATCTTTATAGTTTGTTTAGAATAAGTGTGTTTATTTTTTACTAAATCGTTTGTATTAATTGCAACCTAATCAGAATTGGGATAACCGAAGTAGATCGGGATTTTTTTATAAGTCTAGAGAACATGGATGAGCAAATCAAAATGGAAGTAAGTCATTCTTAATCATTTAGGAAGGCTTTACTAATATTTTGGAATCATTCCTAAAACGTTTTGTTATGCAATATAAAGATGTTAAGATTGATATTCATGTTTTGAGCATTGTTTTGTTTATGCATCACGTCGACGCGATCTTACTATTGTTAGCCATGCGAAGAGAGAAAGATGCTGCGTACTTTCACAACAACCGCCTTCCAAAAGCGATGTTTTTACCTACATCATTCTTCAAGCATTTGGCGGTACAACACATCAGATTTAAGACAGAGAAAAATCATGAGCGTTTTGTTTTTGATGAAGAGTTGATTAAAATTGTAAGAGGTGGAGATGGTCTAGTGGGATTTCCGAAAAAAAGATGGATTGAAGAGGTTGATGTGATATATGGGGCTGTGTTACTACGCAAAGACAGAAAGCACTGGTTTGGTATGGCCATCGACCTGAAGAAGCGCAAGATCAGACTCTTAGAATGCGAGAATCCATATGATACAGTGGACTTCATTTCGTCTCATGTGCAACCCTTGGCGGGTACAATTTTTGACTTTAGTTTATGATCATGTTTAAGATCAACATTAGAAAGTAGCTTGTAACTGTGGTGTTGTTTTTCTCTTTGTACAGTTATGTTCCCTTTCCTACTTTCTGCTTTTCATGAAGAAGAAAAGGGTGTTAAAGTGGATCATACTCCATTCAAAGTCGAGAGGATAGAAAAGAAACATACTCCTACGACAGCAATGGCAGCCAGCTGTGGACTTTTTACAATGAAGATGATAGAATGCCACTCGATGGGTATCATTGATATGTCCAAGCTTGTTGATGAAGATGCTGAAGACTACAGAACAAGAATGTCGAGTGAAATCTTCGAAGAGTTTTATACTCCTTAGTATTTAGATTTTAAAAAACTTCCCTTGAACTATTACTATTTTCATTTTTTTTATTTGATGCACTTGGTTGGTTTGTTATCTTTAAGCTATGTTTAATTTGTAGGATTTGAAGTTTTTTTTAACGTTGAAGTCAACCTATGTCTAAAAGAAGTTTGTTTCTTTCTGTTTTTTTGTTCTCTTTTTAATTTAGGAAGAGTTTGTAAATATTTAGGAAAACCTTACTAAATATTTAGGAAGCCTTTCCTAATTCGGAAGGCTATTCTAAAAACGTAGATATCTTTCCTAAACATAGATATCTTAGTCGCTATTAAAATTCACTTTTAAGATTCAAAACTAAACCCTAAACCCCAAACCCACACTACCCCCTAAAACTATAACCTAATTTTGGACTAGTTAACCCAAACACAAAATTTTAAATTCTAAACCATAAAAATGAAATACCACAAATTACCTTCAATGAAGCCAAAATAGTACAAAATTAAATTAAAATTCACTTTTAAGATTCAAAACTAAACCCTAAACCCCAAACCCACACCCTACCCCCTAAAACTATACCCTAATTTTAGAAAAGTTAACCCAAACACAAAAAATTTAAATTCTAAACCATAAAAATCAAATACCACAAAATACCTTCAATGAAGCCAAAATAGTACAAAATTAAATTAAAATTCACTTTTCCGATTCAAAACTAAACCCTAAACCCTAAACCCACACCCTACCCCCTAAAATTATACCCTAATTTTGGAATAGTTAACTTAAACAAAAAAATTTAAGTTCTAAACCATAAAAATCAAATACCACAAAATACCTTCAATGAAGCCAAAATAGTACAAAATTAAATTAAAATTCACTTTTCAGATTCAAAACTAAACCCTAAACCCTAAACCCACACCCTACCCCCTAAAACTATACCCTAATTTTGGAATAGTTAACCCAAACACAAAAAATTTAAATTCTAAAGCATAAAAATCAAATACCACAAAATACCTTCAATGAAGCCAAAATAGTACAAAATTAAATTAAAATTCACTTTTAAGATTCAAAACTAAACCCCAAACCCCAAACCCACACCCTACCCCCTAAAACTATACCCTAATTTTGGAATAGTTAACCCAAACACAAAAAAATTAAATTCTAAACCATAAAAATCAACTTTTAATTTTGCGGTATTTTTGAAACTTTGAAAAAAGGGTATTTTTGGAAATTTTAAAACATGGTGGTATTTTTGGAAAAAACTTCAATGGATTGATAGAAGAAAAAGTGGTAAAATGCTTGTATCATCAAGAATCAAAAAGGGCATGTTATGGTGTTGTTAAATTCGGGAACGTTTAAATTATATTTAGGATCGATTACTACATATTTAGAAAGCCCTACCTAATTCGGAAGGCTATCCTAAATTGTCATACATCTTTCCTGAATATACTTCCAGTTTGTGGAACTAGCGTTGTGGAACTAGCGTTGTGGAACTAGGTAAAGGTACAAGTTCACGCCATAATCGTTTTACACTTATAACCAAAAGTAATCTGAAAGTGGGAAGTTCAGAAAATTTGCAAAAAAAGCGATACTTTAGTGGTAATACAAAAGATTAGTTCTCTTGTTCTTTTGGGCTCAATTCTCTTTATATATATACAAGTTCTTAAGTTGGACAAATCTGATATAAATACTATCTTTTTTTTGTGTGTAAAAAGTGGCAAATGCTTGTATCATGAATAATGAAAAAGACATGTTTTGGGTGTTGTGAAATTCCGGAACCTTTGATTTATATTTAGGAAATATTACTAAATATTTAGGAAGCCCTTCCTAATTCGAAAGGCTATCCTAAACACGTAGACATCTATCCTAAAACATACTTGCAGTTTTGTGGAACAAGTCAACAATACAAATTTAACACCATAATCGTTTTCCACTTAGATAAAACCCCATAAATAAATCAATAAAGTAATAAAGTGAAGTGTATCCATAAAAAAATGTAACCAAAAGAAAAGAAGCAACATATTGTATCTCTTTTGAAATTCTACTATAAAAATCCAAACTCATATATCTCTCTTGTGTGCTCCTCTGCCACACCGGTTGCACAAGATATAATAATCACATGATCATATAGGGACTTTGCATGTACCTTTGTTGTGTCCTTCTTTGCCACATCTACTGCAGTTGTGCCTCTGTTTTTTTGAACCCGGTACTCCATATTCTCCAGTTCCTCTCTTTCTCTTTTTAGGCGGTCTCCCATTGGTTTTCTTAGTCTTTGGAGGTCGACAGACGTAAACAGTTACACCTTCAGGTAAATCTAACCTATCGAGGTCTCCACACGGGTGTATGCTCTCCACATATGCTTTGCCCCATGTTTCCGTCATATAGAAATCATGGGCAAGCATGTTTTCATCCTTCTTCGTCCGCTTAGCAGCAGCAATTGCATGGACACATGGGATTTGATCAATGTTGAAAACACAACATGTGCACTCCTTCTTCTTTAAGTCAACAACAAACTTTCTCATCTCATCTTTAACCTCAAACTCGTTCTCATCAACTTGATAGACGTCAAGTTTCGATGCATCTTCAAACCTCGCAATCATCATTGACACCACATTGGGTGTAAGCCGTTTGGTGTGTTTCGATGCTTTTACACGACGTTCATGAAACCAGGTTGATAGTGTCAGTCTTATACTCTCTAGAAGTGACACGATTGGCAACTCACGAGCATCATTCAACGCTGAGTTTATTGACTCTGCAATATTTGAAGTCATCATGTTGTAACGGGTTGTAAGTGCATGAGAACGTGCCCACTTGCTGAAAACAGCGTTTTCAAGGACCTCGGCTAACAGCTGAGATTGCCTCCTTATTGTTTCAAAAATCGCGTTGAACTCTTGCTTACTGTATGCATTCGCTGCAGCTTCAACAAGTTTCAAATATTGCCCATATTTGGGTTTTAAGTTTTTCAGTAGTTGAACTCTGCAGATTCCATGATGGGCAGACGGATATACTTGTGAAAGCGCCTTTGAAATTAATGTAGCACGGTCAGAGACGAAGACCAAATCTGATGCATCTGGAATTGCAGACCGCATGCAAAGAAGGAACCAATTCCAGGAAGCATCATTCTCCGAGTCGACTATAGCAAAGCTAAAGGATACAAATGAAAGTCACCATCTTGTGCAGTCGCAACAAGCAACGTCCCTTTGAGTTTAGCTTTGAGAAACGTACCATCAATAGCAATCACTCTCCTCATCAAACCAAAACCCCTTAAAGATGGGCCAAACGTAACGAATCCTTACTTGAAAGTACCGGCCTTCTCAACCTCAAGATAAACTTCAGATCCAGGATTTTTCTCCTTTGCCATAAACAACCACTTAGCCACGTTATGATAGCTTTCTTCAGTAGATCCTATGATCAACAATTCACCATACCCTTTTGCTCTCCAAGCTTTCTTGTAAGTGATTTGCGCACCATGTTCTTGTCTGACGAGCTCGATAATTTGTTTCGGTTTCAGCCCGTCCTTCTTCTCTCTATAGTTCCCAAAAATTATAGTTCCAATTGTCTTCGATGTGGCTTGCCTATGGTTAGTGTTTCGGTGTGTTGTGTCACAAGTATGTTTATGAACATACTTGGTCACCATGAAGCCGTCCGAATCAGAAACCTTTGTTGCTCGCATCCTCCAGTTACAGCTCTTATCGACACACCTTAACATAACTCTTTTTGAATTTGACCAAGGACATTTGAACTCGAATTTCCATCGTAATGCCAATCTATTCATCTTTTCCATTAGCTCATCTTTGTTGCAGAAAACTCTGTTGACATATATATCATCATCACCTTCTCGGGTTGAATATGAACAACCTATAGGGAACAGACCAGGATCTGCCGCTGGATGCAGAAGATATGGACGAGATCCCATATTAGAAGTTGAACTCGTCTCAGCGTTAAGTGAGGCAGAAAGTGATTTTTCACAACTGACTGACTGATGAAGTTCCTGCAAACCCAATTTAGGAAGACGTTTTCAACATTTCAGGAAGTAAATGTAAGCTTTTAGGAAGGTCTTCCTAAGTGATCAGAGAACCCAAAAAATAGAGAACTGAAATCATGTAAAATGTGGAATAGAAAAGATTACATGTTGATTTGAATGCACACTAAATATATTTGCGCTTGAATTTCCATTGTTATGCACTACATATGTGCGTTGATGTTTGCCAATTTCACAATCTACATTGTTTGTATATGAATCGCCATTTGAAAGTGGCAATGTAGGTCCTTTTCCCATATCACTAATCTGTTTAGTGTGAACCGTCTTGCTACCAACAATTTCAACACGCATAGAAGAGGGATCTTGCGTTGGATGCAGAAGAGATGGATGAGAGCTCATTTCAGCAGTTGAATTTGCATCGTTGTAATGTGCCACACAAACTGAATTTTCACAGCAAATTAATCGATGAAGTTCCTACAAAAGAATGGTAAACAAAATTTTAGGAACACGTTTTGAAAATTCAGGAACAATGAGTAACTGTTTAGCAGTGTAGATTAAAAATTTGTGTAAAAAAGAATATTACATGTCTTTGTGTACGAACATTGAATTCATTTACATATGAATCACCATCTGAAACTCGGAAAACATGTCTTTTGTCCACATCACTAATCTCAACAGCAACAGGACCGTTGCATTTATCACTCACCTAAGCCAAAAAGAAAGAGATTTAGTATTTAGAAGAGTAATAAGTATATTGTAAAACAAAAGTGACTTATTTAGGAAGCCATTCCTAAATAAATAGGAATGATTCCTGAAATGCTTCCGAAATATGTAATTCGGAAGGGTTTCTAAATATTTCGGAATGGTTTCCTAAATACTTAGAAAACACTAAAAACCTATGTAGTACTACTCAATCAATTAGTATTTAAGACTTACCTTTACACACAAACGTATCAATTCATGTTCTTCATGTATTTTCTTGATCAAAGTCCGTACTTGGCGATCATTCCGGAGATAAATTGGAGGAGAATCTTCTACAATCGATTTCAATCTCACTGGAAGCTCATAGTTGAGTGATATACTAGCAACATCAACTCCAAAATCTTCGGCAACTATCTCCACTAAATCTTTGTACGTGATGCTTTCATCTATCTCACAAAGTGAGCTTCCTTTGCTTGTATCTACTGTAAAAACTCATTTGAGGTTGTCATCTAGCTTCCATTTCCCACAAGCAGCATATAGCTCCAACATCCTCAACTGAAACGAAGAAATTACAAGGAAAAAGCTTCATCAATGAACATTTTGTATTAATTTTAATTTTAGGAAGGTCATCCTAAATATTCATCAATGCTTCCTAAAAAGCTTTCAAAATACACATTTCATTCTGTGTTTCCTAGATAGTTAATGAACAAAGAAATACACACTGAAATTATGCGGCTATGTAGCAGTAATCATGCATAATGTATGTGGACCTTGAGCATCTCCTATCATCAACTTTGATATAACTTTTAAGAACTAAAACGCTTATCCACTAAAACTTCACCATACATTCACACATCTTTATTCAATATACAACTGAAATTCCATAAAAATACTAGTAATCATAGAGCTAAACAATTTCATAGCAGATTCAATCCTATTAACAAACAGTATGTTTCCACAATCAACATTAAATGCTAAACAATTTCATAGCAGATTCAATCCTAAAAACAAGAAGTATGTTTCCAGAATCCACATTAAATTTTAAGCCATTTAAAACACATCAAATGCAACATCGATTATCATCTATAGTTTATACACAAAGTATAACTTATCCAAGATGTTATACACAAAGAAACGAGCTAATTCATGATCAATTCCAATTTCTAATCTTTGTAACAATCGATTTGGTTTGAGAGGAACAAATTGATTTGATTTTTTCCCAAATCCTTCAACACAAAAGGAAGAAGGCACATACCACACAATCTCTGATGAAATCAGATCGAATCTCCGCCGCCGCCAACTACAGTTGTCGTCGCAGCCGTCCTCACCGTTCGTCGCCGTCAAAATCGATTTGAGCTCGTCAACGTCAAAATCGTCGCCGTTCGAGCTGTGAGATCGTCGACGAGTTTGTGCCGAGCTGTGAGATCGTCGCTGAGTTTGTGCGCCGTCACGAGGAGATGCGCCGTCACGAGGAGCTCTGAGATCTAGGTGCGTAGGTTTTATTTTATTTTATTAATAATTAATTTTTTTGTTCTGTATTAATGAGTTGAGTTTGTGTTAATGAGCTGAGGATAGTGAGGTCATTTCCCTATTAAAAAAGTGGTATTGATAGAATATTTTAAATGAGGTGGTATATGGGGAAAAAAAACTTGTTATGGTGGTATATGAGGGAATTTCTCTTTAATAAATCTATTAGAAAAATTATTTTAAGAATTTCTAGAATCTCATGTATATCCTTAAAATTGTGAAAGTTTTGTTTAATTAGTAAAATTGTGAAGAATTCATGTCTCCGTAACAATATATTTTAGTAGAATTATTAAAAACCAAACTTTTCCAATAACAAGGGATTTCAAATAGAATTTAGAAATCTTTAATAATGGATTTTACTTAGAATTTAAGAATCCATTCCCCAATAATATATAATGAAATTTTAAAATTTTAAAATCTATACAAATCCATTTTCCAATAGTCTAACAAAAAATAAAACCCAATATATATAAATAGATTTTATTTTTTGTATATCTAACATAATTAAAGAACCTAAAACTTTAGGGAAAAAACTCATCCTAAATGGAAACTTTTCAACAGATATTTTAGTTTCATTATACTGGATTAAGTTTCAAAATGATTTTTAATATATGATAGGCAAGTAAGCTCGTATGATTTGGTGGTATCATCAAAGTTCAGTTTTATCTATGTCTTTCGTAATTTACAAATTCGTGAAAAATATTTTCTATATTTTGTTGAAACTATTCGTGAAAAACATGAGAATTCATATTTGTGATATAGAAGCATTGAGAAATGATATATTTTCACAATCATAAAATGTAAGGTTTTAATTTTATTGTTTTCTTTCAGTTCAGGTAGCACCATAAGTTATCTACTCATAATTCAGTAGAATTGTGTTTTTTTGTGTGTGGTAAAGATCAGTAGAATACAATTGCAAATGATTTCTAGCTTTGATATTTGATTCTTATAATATACCTCAGATTTTGTATCATGCCCACGTTAAAGTAAAATCTCTATAAATTAATAATGTTGGAACTTTGAAAAATTATTATTTTAAAAAGATATTAATTTATCGATAAATAAATATTTATTAATTTATAGAGAGAAATCCGTTTTAGGTAAAAAAAAATTTAATTTGTTTTTCGAATAATGTTATATTATGGAATTTAATGAGTCTATTTGCAAATTGATTAAATTTTGATTAAATTTTTTGATTATCGCAATAGAGTGGATGATATTATCATGATAGACGATCAAACTAAAATGGTATTCTATGTATAAAATTTAGAAGAAATCATAGTTATTATCCCAAATGTCGATGAATACAATTAGAAAGCGTTATTATAAAGAATCAATTATGTTGCCTATAATTTTTACAAGTTTATGGTAAAGATCGAGAATACAATTATAAAAGTTTTTGATATAACACTTAAATTTAAAGATAAGGTCTAATGAGATTTTCATTTTTAAGTTAAAACAAAAATCACTAAAACCATGTTTAATACATTATCATATATAGATATATATATATATATATAAGTATATATGATTATTAATATATACTATTATTGGGATCATATTTTACATACGAGTTTCAAAAAAATTATTATCTTATCATTTTATTGAATTTTGCTAATTTTTACATTGTCCCGACTCGGAACGAGAAGATTTTATTAATTTATAGTGATTATTAATTTATAGAGTATTAATTTATAGAGATTCTACCGTAAATTGCTTTTCAGAGTGACATTTTCTTCATATTGATTGCTAAAAAGTCCATGCCTCCACGATTATAGTTTTTAGAACATGTTTAATCCGATTCCATTTTTCAGTCCAAATTATCTTTTGGAACAAAATCATCTCAAACTCTATCATATTTCAAAAATTAAAAAATATAATTACTCCAAATATAAAATATAATATTATTACTCTAATTATAATCATATTTCTTACTATTTTTTATTCAATACTTTATTTTAATTTTAAAATAGCGTGATATGAGATGCTACTAAAAGCACTTCAAGTTATTTTATTACAATATGTCAAAAAGAACAAGGTATATATACTCACATCTCAACATAAATATCCACAAATAGCATAATTAAACATGATTCTGCAGCATTCAATATTAGGGACTTAAAGAATCTTCTTGGCCCAATTGGATCATATTTTAAAGAAATGTAGCAAAAAAAGGTTGACTATCAACTTTTTTTCTCTTTATCATCACCATTACTGGCTATAATCATTACGTACGCATACACATAACCATGAATCCATGATGCCTACCTATGTTTGAACATGATACGAGATAAAATATGTGCAAAATTGTTTGTATAAAACCAAAAAACAATATTTGTAAATATAAATATTGAAGATAAAGTTTTAATTCCAGTTAAACAAAATTGCAAGCAATCGAGTAGTAATCAAGGTATCAAATCACAAGGAGTTTGAGCTACACTATCAATACAAGTAATTAACTAAGACAACGTAAATGACATTATCCTCTAAATTTGGTTTTTTTATTTCATTGAATAAATCTGTTTTTTCAAAAAAAAAAAAAAAAAACAGTTTGTGTTTTCAGTATCCTAATTATGTAATTAAATGAAATAAGCAAACTGAGAATGAAAAACGAAAATGGACTAAATAAATCTAGGTAAGACTAAAGCAAACCATAATCAATCATAAATAAATTCAAATTGCAAAAGTCTACTAGAACCCAAAAATCAAAGGACCCAAAACATGAGATTATGAGCAAACCATTTGACTTGAGATAATCAATGGCTAACTAATGATACTATGACTAACAATCAAACTCAATTCTATCAAATAAATCACACAGACAAACTAATCCACTTTCGGGACACTAAATCATTCATTAAAATTAAGCTAATTTCCAATTGCAATAAAATGATCAATAAACGCGTAAGTTCATAAAATCAACTAATAACCTTAAGCATCAATTCATATTGGTTAAGAATGAAAAGCAATGTTATGATTTTTTTAGACCTTTTATCACACTTTCCAGGCATAAAATGTTCATGGTCTAGCATTAAATACAGCATAAATTTTAAAAATTATAACAATATAAGTTTAGAAATCATTAATCATTCATTCATCAAGCATCTCTAATTTAGTAAACCCCAAAAATCCATAAAAAGAACTACTCACTAATCATTGAAACAAAAGAAAAAATGAAGATAAACATTATATAAAATGAATTTAAAATGTGGAAGAGATTATTGAAGTTTCAATGTTTGTCTCCATGAAGAAAGATCATTCTCTATACAAAGTGAAAAATATCCAAAGACTTTTTATTCATAGTGAAGAAATTATAATATAAAAGAGAACATTCTCTATACAAATTAATGGAACAAGGTTGATCCGTCTTGATCGGACAATCATAAAATTTTGGTTTTGAATCACCTATATCGGGGATCAGGGGTCGGTGTTGACCCATGGTATGAAGTATGAATTTGATTTTCAAAGATTCATTTCTAAATAGTATTGGTAAAGAAAAATAACTTGAACATAGGTGATTAACGATATTATCAAGTTTTTAAAACGTGATTTCACTATTTCTTTTGCTATTGAAGATATTCATTAAGTTTTTACACTTTTATATTATAGATGATACCTATGTTGTAAACAATAAATAAAAAAAATCTCACAAACTAATCTCAAAAATAAGAGAGAATTCGATGTTTTTACCATTGAAAAATCTGAAACAAAATTAGTGGAAGAGATTATTGAAGTTTAAATTTGCTTGCTGAGAATACTGAGAGAGTACAAAACCTTATTATAAAAAGAAAAAATATTATAATCTTTGAAGATTCGGGCATGTAAACTTAAGTCTATTTGAACTAAAATAAAATATTACATATGTATTAACTAATAGTTTAATATTTAAAAGAATGAATTAAACCATGCTTACCAACTGGTTATTTTAATAAATTATTAATTTGAGGTTAATTGGAAAATTTTGATATATGTCAATTTTTAAAATCTACTTGATACATACCAATATACAGTAAAAACTCTATAAAGTAATATTCGATAAAGTAATAAACTCGCTAAAGTAATAACCTCGCGAAAGTAATAAATTTTGCCGGTCCAGAGTCGGGCCAGTGAAAAATTTAACACAAATCAATAAGATGATAAGATAATAACTTTTTCAAAAATTCTATACAAATATATGGTCCCAATAATATTATAAAGTAATAATTGCTATATATTTCTTTTATTTCATAGTAAGTGATGTCTTAAAGAAACAAATTGTTCAAAATATATTATATTTTCAACTTTTAATAGAAAATTAATTAATTTTTTATTGTTTTTAACCATTTATATTTAGTAAATTGTTTTATTTATGGTTAAATTGTGTTTTATAATGAATTTATCAATTATTTTATTTTTTAAAAGTTTTTTAAGCATTACTCATAAAATAATAACTCTATAAAGTAATAAATTTTGGTGGTCCCAACATTATTACTTTATAGAGTTTTTACTGTATAATTTTTATAAAATAAGATAAAATTTGTATGATACATATCAAAATCTAATTAGAAAATGAAAATTACACATGTAAATTTCATCAATTGATTACCACGAGTCACAATCGTATTAATTACAAAATTTGACGCATCGAGCTATATTTTATTTTGAACAAATTTTAATGAACAAGTTTGAAAAGCCAAAACATAAAAACATGTTCTGGACAAATTTTGATGATCAAGTACCAAAGAGTATCCATTTCTAGCACTGTATTTTGTAAAGTGGTAGATTAACCATATTTTTATAGGTAGAATAAATAACCCTAAATTTTAGAAAACATTATTGTTGGCTACAAAGATTATGAGCTATTACATGACTACACATCAAATGTAATCTTATCTACACGAACAAATACTTAATACATGGTCATATAGGACCACCCATTGAGATACAGGCAAAGATGACAGTGGCTGAGCTAATAAACCCAGAAACACAGGACTGGAACAAGGAGAAAATAAGAAATCTCATTCCAGAGTGGGAGCAGCATATTCTCAAGCTCAAACCAAGCATCCTTAATGCGGATGACCAGTTTGCCTGGTTAGGACACGATTCAGGGCTATACCAAGCAAAGTCAGGCTACCACCACGCCAAGATCATCTCTTCACCACCTGAGGAAAACACAAGCAACCACTTCAAATGGAATGAATGTGTATGGAACCAAAAAGTATCTCCCAAAATTAAGCTTTTTCTCTGGAAGATTGTTGCAGGAGCCTTACATGTAGGAAGTCAGCTGGCTACTAGAGGGTTACAAGCAGGAGCGGTCCTGAGATATTTGAAGCCTAATACGGAATTAAAATTGTGGCACTTATATAAAATAAGAACGTAAAATAATTAAAAAAAAAGCTAGTTTGCAAAAAAGACCATAAAAAAACACAATAGTCTGAAAACTAATAAAAAGTCTATCGATTTTGAAAAATAACTCTTCTTGCATTTTTCGCTGCAAAATTATCCATCAAACGTTCATAGTCAAGGTTTTTAACCATGTCTCTTTCAATCCATAACATGGCTAAACCGTTCAGCCTCTCCTATAACATAGTTGACCGTAGGTAAGATTTAATCAACTTCAGCTTAGAGAAACTTCTTTCGACAGAGGCGACTGAAACCGGGATTGTGAGCATTATTCTATAAGCAATCCACATATTTGGATAACAATCTTTTACCCTCTTCAAAAAGTTGAATACTTCAGAATTCTTCTTGATATTTTTCGGTACAACTTCTCGAAAAACTTTGATTTCTAAGAATAAATCGTTTCCATCAACATCTGAATTTGCCCCATGCTTAAGAGAAACTTCAAGGTTGGTACACGATTCCTTCAAGTAATCTTCACTTGATGCGTTGAGTTTTCTTAAATCGAACAAAAAACCAAAAGTTTTCTCGTAAATATGAAATTGTTCCAACCTTGTTTGAAGAGAAACTAGAGCTTGATCCATGATTTTGATGAAATAATCTATTTTGAACCTCTCCTCCTCGCTAAGAACCACACTTTCATCAACAACTTGTCTTGGCTCCTCATCAAAATGAGTTGTTTTTTTAATAAGGCGCTTTCTTTTCACATGGAAAATCGGTTCGATATCCATAACAATTGCAATCTTTATAGCTTCAGCTTTTGCTTCTTCAAATCCTGTCTCTCTATACTTCTGAAAAAAAGAGACTAACCCCTTTAGTTGAGTAATAGCAGCATCAATATCAATATCCTTAGCCTGTAAAGTCTTGCTTACAGTATTAATGGCAGCCAAAATCTCATACCATATAACCATACCAAACAAAAACCCAAATCCCCCAATTCCATGTGTTTCACTTATTGCAAGACATTCAGCATCACTCCTTGTTTTTGGATCATCGCTATTTTCAGCTAGGTAAAACAAAGCATCTCGGATTTCTGGAGCTTGAAAGCGTATGGCTTTAACACTTTCAATGTGACTTTCCGAACGAGTATCCGATAAAGGTTTAAGTGTTGGACCTCCCACCATTTTCTTGTATATATCCCACCTAGTTGTAGAAGGTGAAAATAAACAATACAAACGCTGGATTATCCCAAAAAAATCAATCGCTTTCATAGATGACTTAGCCATATCACAGAGTGCTAAATTTAGATTATGACAACCACATGGAGTATAAAAGGCTCGTGGATTCACATCAAGCAATCTTTTTTGCACCCCTTTATTTTTCCCCTTCATATTTGAGCCATTATCATAACCTTGTCCCCTCACATCATCAATGTCCAAGCCAAGATCAACTAACGTACCACAAAGTGTATCAAACAATCCTTTCCCTGATTTATCATCAACTTCCAAGAAGTGAATAAAAAATTCTTCGACCTGAGTTGTATCCATAGAAACATCCACACATCGAATAATAAGAGACATCTGCTCTTTATGACTAATATATGGAGTACAATCAAGGATAACGGAGAAGTACTTGGCATCTTGAATTTTTTTAATGATCATTTGCTTCATCTCATATCCCAACATTGCTATCAACTCACTCTGAATTCTGTGGCTGAGATAGTGATAATGAGTTTCTTTTTTTTTAATTCGCCTGATGTGCTCCCGAATTACCGGATCAAAGTCTCCAAACATTTCAATAAAGCTAAGAAAATTCCCATTGTTATCTTGACCGATCTTCTCGTTACTTCCGCGAAATGCTAGATTGCATTTAGCTAAAGTCTTCACTAATGCAAACAATCTCAATAAAACTTCTCTCCAATGATTTTTTTCTTTGTTGATCTCTTCTTGGACACTCTTATCAATTGTTAGATTCTTTTGTAATCTCAACTCCAATTCCATCCACCGGTTCATGCACATAATGTGATCATGCCTTCTTTCATGTTGACCAAGCCTTACTAGAACATTGTTCCAATCTTTGAATCCTTTGGTTGCCAATTGAGTATCATCGTTGTCCCGTCCAAACAACTTGCAGCAAAAACAATATAGTTTCTCTGATTTCTTGGAAAAAACTAGCCAACGCCTGTCTTGTATATCTCTATTCTTCATACGTCTCTTATAATGCTTATGGGAAAAATGTCTACCAGTTTTGTTTTTGGGAAAACAATAATCTTGAGGCGGCCGTGTTGGAGGACCCTTATCAACCAAAAAATCCCTCAACTTCTGATCAATTTTTCTCCAATTTGCAGGATCCAAAATATCCATAGAATAATCATCTTCTTTGAAATACAAACCCTCTGCATTCTGATTAACATCCTCATTGTCAGTCTCAACTCTGATATCATTCTCCTCTTGCTCTTCGTCCATACTTTCGATTCTAATTCCACATTTTTCACCTTGTTTAGAAGTCTGACAAGATTCATCATCTATCCTAACATCCTTATCAATTTCATTATCCTGATTAGTTTGTTTTGGTTTCTTGAAATACCTAAACAAAGACCCGGATAAGGATTTTGTCATTGCATCTTGTCTTCTCTTCTTGTTTCTTTTTAGATTTCCAGGCACATGTCTTGACTTCATTTTTCTGCAAATAGAAAATATGTACAGTTTTGTAGCTAGACAACTAAAATTGATCATCTGCGTAAACTGTAATTGAGAAACATCACACAGACATAATTCTTACCTTGATAATTGATTATCAATCAATTGCAAAAGTCAAATACTAAAGAAAAAGTGAAACAGATTTAGACGCCATCACCATGAACTTCTTTTCTAATTGGGAAAACAATTTAATTTTGACCTAATGGTTTAAAAGTTATGTATTAACTAATAACTATGCCTCTTTTTTAATTTTGCTCTCACCATTATGATTAAAAAATTAAAATAAGGAAAGGATATTGATTGCCAAAAGTTTTTAGTAGGCTTTCCTTATATTTCTCCTTCCCTTTTACGTTGGTTGGTTGCCAAAAGTTATGTACTTATATACATATCAAGAAAAATTATGGGCCTTAAAAAAGTTTGAAAATTTTGAGGCCCTAATCCAATGTTTCACAAAAATATGTCCAAGATCGGGCCTGGTTACAAGAACAATCCAAGTGTATCAGATGTGGAGAAGTAGAAACCCCGACCCACCTCTTCCTCCACTGCTCTTTCGCTCAGGAAGTTTGGAATCTTGCCCCACTGAAATCTCAACTGAACCCACTCACATTATCTTCTATGGAAACTGCTCTAGAGGCCTCAAAACTGCTAATCTGCCTACCACCTACAGGAGTGATAAATGGACCGATCATGCCATGGATCCTCTGAAACCTATGGTAAGCTCGAAATGGAAAAATCTTCACAGATCGCTGCCACACCACAGCAGAAACAATAAACAAAGCCATCGTTGATGCTCGGGAATGGCAAACAGCTCAAACGGCGGATACGGAACAACCGCAAGCACATTTCAACCAATAATTGCCGATGGATCAAGGTCCTGGAGCTATACAATGCTTCACGGACGCAGCCTGGAGAGGAGACACAAACACTACGGGACTTGGATGGCTCTTCAGAGATCACTCGAATCGAATTATCTTCACGGGAAGCAAGCAGGTCGAAAATGTAACATCACCTCTGATGGCAGAATCTAGCCCTTAGGGAAGCTCTCCTCCACGCGTTCACCTTGGATCTGAGCCGGATATCAGTGAAATCGGACTGCCAACAGATGATCAATCTGTTCAAGAACAAGAAGCAGAAGATCGAAATCCTTGGGATACAAAAGGATATCTCATTTCTTATATCAGATCGAAAGATCGAAAACCTCTTTTTTGTTAAAAGGGAAAACAATATTGAAGCTGATGGTTTAGCAAAATCGGCACTAAACGTTGTACCAATACCGGTTTACCCGGTCTAAGTTTTTTATTAATGAAATTCCCCTTTTCGATCAAAAAAAAAAATGTACAAACAAACAAATTAGAATTTAGACCTATATCGAAATTAAATAAACTAAAATTTGACTATATTTGTTTGTGTGGATAAAATTTCATTTTATTAGTTAGGATGCCATGTAATGTAATTGCTCATAGTTTGTGTAACTAACAAATATTTTTTCCTAAATTTTAGTCTAAATACTATTTTAGTTTGAAGCTAAAACCCAAGAACTAAATTGAAACTGGAACTGTACACTCCCATACTTTCGTAGTACTGTTTGTTGTAAGGAAACCCGCAAATGAGTATATGACTAATGCATATTGTGAGTGAAAGAGAGAGATACGATAATCTCTGATTTTTCCAAATTTAAAAAGACAAAAGGAATCAGATTTTAGATGAACGGTCAAGATCAAATATTGTCGTAGGAGATTGAGATTCTACATATCCCACGTGCATTAAAACTATACACACACTTTCTCTCTCTCTCTATCAGTCTCTTTGTCTTATAAAATCCTCGGCCCACTCTTGTATTTGGACAGTACACTAAATCAAAAGACAAATAGAAAGAAGAACAAACCAAAAAAAAACAAAACTTCAGTTTCAAGAAAGCATCGTTTTCTTTTCTTGTGTGTCCGAAAATGGAAGATCTTGAAGATGAGTACAAGAATTACTGGGAAACCACAATGTTCTTCCACAATCAAGAACTCGAATTCGACAGGTACGTACTTCAAGAATCTTGTTATTCCATCCCTAATTTTTTTCTTAATTGGTAATTAATGAAATTGTTTTAAATAGTTGGCCGTTGGAGGAAGCATTTTCCGGTTCCGGCGAGTCGAGTTCGCCGGACGGAACAGCAATGTCGCCGGCGTCGTCGAAGAACGTTGTCTCCGAGAGGAACAGACGGCAAAAGCTTAATCAGAGACTCTTTGCTCTCCGATCAGTCGTTCCTAATATAACCAAGGTGTGATTAATTCCATTTATTGGTTTAATTTCTCTTTATTAATTTAATCACCTGTCTCTTTTATCTTATTTTTCTATCCAAATAATTTAATACCTCGTCACCAGCAAATATTTTTTTGGTCAACATAAATTAAATAATGGAATAAACTTCTCTTCTTTTGTCTTAACATTAAAACCAAAAAACAAAAACTTCTCTTCTTTTTGTTTCGAACGACATAAAATTTATGTATATAAATACAATCTAGTTAAACCAAATCCAACCAACATTAAAAAAAAAAAGCAAATCAGATTCTGATTTCTAAAACCATATCAAGCCAAACTAAAATGTATTTTGATACCCTAACTACACTAATAACATATTATTGTATACGTGTGATTTGATTATCATTGGGTTTTTTTTTTTTTTGTCAACTATTATCAATGGATTTAATTATATTATTGTGAATATAGTTGGACAAGGCATCTGTCATCAAAGATTCAATCGATTATATGCAAGAACTTATTGAACAAGAGAAAAGGCTAGAAGCAGAGATTAAAGAGCTGGAATCACAGTCAACATTGCTAGAATATCCGATAAGAGATTACGATTGCTTCAATAATAACGCGGAAAATCATCAGCAAAATTTCTCAGAGATTAATAAAGTCATGAGATCAAAGAAGTGCAAGCAGATTGATTACAATACTTTTGAATCTTCAAATATTACTAGAGTGCATAATCACTCCCCCATCGAAGTACTGGAAGTAAGTATCATTGTGTTACATGTTTTTGTTAGTACATTGGTGATTAAAGTTAAATAATCCAAATTTATGAAAAAGATGAAGGTGACGTGGATGGGAGAGAAGACAGTAGTGGTATGCATAACTTGTAGCAAGAGAAGAGACACAATGTTGCAGCTTTGTAAAGTGTTGGAGTCTTTGAATCTCAACATTCTCACTACTAATTTCTCTTCTTTCGCCTCTCGTCTCTCCTCCACTCTCTTCCTCCAGGTTACTTTCTCTCTCTGTATTTTTTTCAATATTTTTCTTAACAAATTTATCTCCTCTCTTAGCCTATAATATTTTATAATTTTAGGATTTATGAATTTACTACATTTTGTGTTTGTTAATTCGCAAAAATGTGGTAAAACGTACGTAGTTGTTTTCTTTTGGTTGACGCTTGTTTTGCGGTGATCCAACCAAGTTATATAATGTTATAGAAAAGATATACTATATGATAATACAACCAATTTAGAAAATTCTAATTTAAAATTATTTACATCGATATGTTAAAGTTGATTTGTCCAATACTAATTGTCAAACTTAATTAAGTGGTAATGAACGAGAGTGACTTCGCCCACACAAAAACATCTTAATTAATAAAAATATCCGAATTTCTATAAATTTTAAAAATTAATCACAGATTTGTCACCTTTGAAAAATCCATGTTCAAAAAAACTTGTCGGACTATAAAACACACTAACCAAAATGTTTGTCTCTATCACAACTATTCAGACTTTATACCAATTTAAAATGTTATTTATTTGTTGTCAAAACAAAAGTTATACTAAAAAACTAACAATATTGTTTTATTTTTGGTGATTTGGGAGAAAAATGGTCGCGTGACGGCACGTAGACAAATCTCCCTTACGCGTACATCAATCAATTATGTGAATTAAAAACAAATGCCAAAATGCTTTAGTAAAGTGGATTGTTCGTTTAAAAAAAACAAAAAATGTTTGTTCTTATTCACCACAATCCTTATTCTAGTTATATATTCAAACCATTTGATAGAAAAATCACTCACAAATCAAAAGGGTAAACCTTTAAACGGACCCATTTAATTACGACTTTGTTCCCACCTGTCTACCTTTAAACGTAGTTTATTTAATTTAGTGGACCTTAATGCACATTACAACTTTCTTCTTTCTTTTATTTGTTGTCAAGTTCACATTACACCTTCTTGTGTATAAACTTTTTATAATCTTCATACTAAATTATATTTTAATGTTATCCTAATCAATCAATCAATTAAAGTTCCAATTATTGAGGTGGCCTCGAGCCCATCACTTTTCTTTTGAATATCGCCTTGACTTTTTTTGTGGAGGGTCAGATTCGCTAAAAAGCTTAGAATAATTTAATTAAATTGGGTGTGAAACCTAAGTGCCTCGTGTCACATAAAGCGTCGTCCAAAGGTAATAGCAGCATAAGAAAAACGTGTCTAATTCTGTGTTTTGTAACCTCTTCAGTCTTCAATGTTTGTCTCTTTCTTACTTATACAAGTTTTAGCACGTGACTTTTCACTCCCAAACCAATACACATCACATCTTACATTAACTTTTAATTCATTAACAATACTAGCTAGTTAATGCCCGTATACAATAGGCATTATATTTGTGTTATATTTCCATCAATTTATCTGTTTTTCTTGTAGTTTATTTCAAAGGAGATGGTTTTTGATATGATTGATGTAAGGCTAGTATGTTCATAAGGTCTTTACTAGTCCGTTTGTGGTTTTTGTTTCTCTATTTACGTTTTGTATAATTTAGACAAACAAATTTCTAAATTTGAACCCAAATAAATATGGCACATCATTATTAATTATAACACTAATGTAATCCATTGTACTTAAAATTCTCGGTTTTATTGTTTTCTGATTTTCTTAAATTATTATCACTCTAAATATTATCGTTCGCATCTGTTAAGAGGTATTATTTTTTCTAGTTTTATTATTTCTCTATTTATATATATCCGACTAAGAAATTTTAGTACTTTGGTTTGAAACGTTAACTTCCAAAATGCCAATTCGCCATCTAATAAATTCTACGTTTCTAACAATTGATTACACAATCTAGGTTGAAAAATTCAATTACAAGAAATATTGTTATTTCTTGCCTAACAAATGAAATGAATATAATAATATTATGTTGTTTTCGCCCACCTTTATAACATTTTAGTTTCTTTAAATAATAGTATAATCAGACGCTAAAAATACAGTGAGGTAGACTAGTGAGAAATGGAGAGTTGGTGAAATCTTACTCCAATCACTTAAAGATAAAAAGTTAGATCATATCATTTTCTAACATGTCTTTATCTGTCCTTTCTAAAATTCTACAAAGACAATAATTTTACCCAATCATTTTCCACGTAAAAGGGTACTCCCTCTGTTGCATATTAGTTGTCATTCTATACTTAATTTTTTATTTCATATTACTTGTCATTTTGTATTTCCATGCAGATTTATTACCATTTTTCCATATTTTATCCTTAATTTTCGACTTAATAATTACTTATATCAAACAAAATAATGTATTAATTAGGGGTAAAATAGAAATTTTAATTGTTTTTTAATTTGTGTGAAAACATCTAGAATGACAAGTAATTTGCAATGGAGGGAGTAGTACCTATGGTTGTTTGCTGTATATTTATATACATATTATGATGGACAAAATATTGTTAAAAATCTGGAATGAATATTTCGATCCGATCAGAATATCTTATACATTCTAGATGCGATCCGAATATCTTAATTTAAAAGTTAAGATATATGGATCTGATACACTTACATTTTATATATATCTTTTTTAATGTATATATATATATATATATATGTACAACATTTAGCTATATTACATAATAAATAAAAATACGGGTTAATTTCTTAGAGTGTTTTTAATAAATATGTTCTAAGATATTTATGAAAATCAATTTGAAAACTTATCTTATATATCACATGTATATGTTGATTTTGTAGGCGGGTGAAGATGAGAGGAACACGATAGAGGCAAAGATACAAACGGCAATCGCAGCTTATAATGATCAAAATTGTCTTCTCAACTTCTAATCTATTTATTTTGTTCAAATCAGTTTTATGTTAAGAAGTGTTGTTGTAAGAGGTACTACGGCAAGGGTTCATTTGAGTTATAAAACATTTGATGGTACTATAATAAATTATAACAAAAAATTACGAGTCTCTAATTGACATCTCAAAATATAGGAGTTGTAGGAGGAGAGTGGTAAAGAGAAATATTTATTGTAGGAACATAGTTTTGTGTTCTAAGTATTGTTATCATTTAGTTAATCCGTGTTGCAAGTCTAGTTAGGGTTTTACATATGTTCTCTTTTGGTTAGGGTTTATGCATCAGTCTCGTTATAAAAGATATTTGTTGGCAAGAATGTATTGTAATGAAATTCAGGTTCTCAAATTCAGATTCGTATTTATTTTTTCTCATAATCAGACCAGACCGACTTGAATATATGCTTCACTAATTATACTAGTGTCTGAAAACTGAAACCTCAAGACACAAGAACAGAGTAAACAGAGCTTTCTCAATTTGATTCAACGCATATCTCCCATCAGAACTCCAGTTGTCACGCTTGTTAACCAGTAAGATGCATTCATAAGTTTAGGAAGAGGCCTTTGATTCAACTTCGTCTAGATGATGAGGTTTCTCGCTTCTTGATTCAGTTTGAAGCACTTGGCAAAGCTGAGACAGATTCTTTTAAAGTCGCTGCTTGACTCCATGACACGACAATGAGTGCACAAGAACCTGATAAGATTTAGAGCCCATATCCAACACGCCTCTCCCTTGTCCTTCTGGATTCCAGGAAGAGGTGGGAAATTATAAGGAGCATACTCTAGCTTCTTCTTTAGGTGGAACTCAACTCGCCGGCAACAAGCTGAAATACTCAAGATGATTTTATATCTTATCTAACAAGCTGAAATAGAATACACCAAAATCTATGTATTTGCCACCACACAATTGATTTTTCCCCACCGGACTGAGAAGCTTCGGTTTTTAGCTTCACCATTACAGGGACAAGACCCTGAATTTCACTATTCTGCATTCCCAAAACATACAAGCATCACAATTCAACAATCAAGGGCCAAACCAAATGTGCATCAAATTTTATACCATTAACACATAAGGTAATCTTTTGTAAACAAGAACAGGATGATTTATTACATTAATAAATGGAAAACAATTCAGCAAAAAGAAAAGATATAATTTAAACATGGTCTAAAGATATAAACTCAAAACTGCAGTTGCATGTTTCACCATTTTCTGTTTCCTCTCGGTCATTTTCTTTATGACATTCGAGACGGTAGCAAATCCTGCACAAGCTCTAGTTACTCTAAAAAGGGAGTAAAAGAAAAGTTGAACAAAAAAAACAAAGCAATCTAGTACAACAGAGTTAAATTCTACTAAAGAAACACTAGTTTTTAAAATTTTCTGGGATTTATGCCATGTTTAAATTACATTCACAAACAAAATGGGAAAATCGCATAAAAAACCCCCAAGGTGACTAGCACTGACACTTTAAACCTCGAAAGTTTACCACTTACACTTTAAACCTCTAAGATGACGATACTCACATTTTAAACCGTGAAGGTGGTCAATTTGTGTGCGCCGCCACAATTTTTAACGGAATCATAAACGGTGTTAACAGAATATTAACCCCGTTTAAATTCAGTTAACTTCCGTTTAAGTTAATGAAAAACGTGTCTGTTAGTTTTAATGAAAACGTGTTACATATATGTTTTAAATTAAAAAAAAACAAAAAAACAAAAAAACCCATATCTGGGTTACGATAAGGAGGAAAAGAGGAAAACCCCCAATTTATGTTTTAGGGTTCTTCGTGAAAACCCAGGTGCGATTTTTCTGGGTTTAGGGTAAGAAACACGAGTTTAGTTGATTTTGATGTGAGATTCGTGAAAACAACAAATTGATTTTGAAATTAGGGTTCTTCGTTCTAAGGTGAAACTCGGAGAGATTTTGGACGATTTTGGTGTGCGATTCGATTGAAGAAGAAAATCAGAGAGAGACAAATTGATTCGTCTTAACGGTAAGTTGGTTTTTCTTTCACTCCATATATTAATGTTAGTTCGATTTCTACATACAATCTAGTCGAAATAATTAGAAAATTGAATCGTTGAGTAGACAATGAAATCTATGTGATTATCGTTTTATTAATTACTTGCAGATGGCTCAGAGTGGTAGCTCTTCTAATGTTGAATCGAAGAATGAAAGTGGTGTTGTTTGCAATTGTAATCGATCAACTAAGATTGTGAGAGCTTGAACTAAATACAATCCTGGACGGAGGTTTTATGGTTGTCCAGGACGTAAGAATGCTCAAGGGTATGAGAATTGCAATTTCTTTCGTTGGTATGATGTGGAGAAACCACATGGATGGCAATATCTAGCTTTGTTGGAGGCAAGAGATGTAATGCGTGAACAAAAAGAGGAGATTGTGAAGCTAAAGGCAGCAGTAAGATCACTGAGCCGAGAAACTGAAAGTGTGGAGAACCCAAGTGTTTCCGATGATGAGTTCAAGTAAAATCGTGAAGAATGTGAAGGATTGAGAAGAGAGGTGTTGATTCTAACTGAGAGGAGTAGGATTTTCCGCAATGTCCTGATATCAACAACTGTTGGATTTACAGTGACACTCGGAGTCATAATTGGGATATGGAAGCATTAGAACATGTTCTTATTTTGTGTTTGGTAACCTAATGGGTTTGTGTTCGTTTGAATTTAGACGGTTGTTGTTTTAGAAGACAATGTATTATCGGTTTAAATGACTCTAATGGCGTCTTTTGTTATGATAAACGGAATGTTTTGTTATGTTTTGTTGTGATAAACATTCTACTGTTTTGTTGAGATACAGGCTACATGATGTTGTTGAGTAACTGAAAGAAATGAAAGAAAATAGACATAGTCATAAAGTGGAGTGTCCGCTTTATCATCCCAATCATCCCATTCTTCATCTGATGGAACTGGAGTGTCCGGATAAACTGCATCCCCTCTCATAACTCTTTGGTAGTCTTCATCACTATCTGCTGCTTCTTTTGCTCGTTGTGCCTTCTCATCAGCATCTTCAGTGAACACCCTTTTACATTGTTCACCTTCTTTGAACAATGAACTAAACCTTTCATCAGTAGCACCATCTCCTTCATCTATCACAACATCATCTCCATCATCATCATCATCGACTGGAATCTCTTGTTCCTCTGCTGACTTTCATCTTCTGACTGATCAGCTTCATGATCTTCCCGTGGCCTCTCAGCACCATTATCATCATCATCTTCATCAGCTTCATCCGCCTCATCGCCACCTTTATAATGAGGCTCACCATCAGCTTCATCATCATCAACCTCATCATCAGCTTCATCATCATCAGCCTCATCATCAGCTTCATCATCATAACCTCCACCGATTTCCTCATCACCATGATCCTGATCTTCATGCGTACTACTAGTTAGATAAGGAACCAAACCCGGAGTTGCTTCTGAGTGGTCATGCTCTAGAAATATGTCAACACTACCACCAATACTGCTAACACAACAACAGACGGATTCCATATCTTCCATCTCAGAATCAAACACATAGTTTATTTTGCTCATTTCGGCCAAAGAATCTTTGAACCAAATCAGAGAAATGGGTGATAGTATCTTCTCGGCAAAGCAGTAGTCGACAAACGAATCCCATTTCACCTTTGACAATTCCCATTTCTGCGTTTTACATCCCAATTCGTTGACATACACGAACTCATCTTCTTTTTTCTTCACCATCGATCCACCGTAGTGGATTATCAACTCAACCGTCCTTTTCTCACTGTAAAATCGACCAATTAATTCAAGATAATCAAACACAAGACAACACAAATACATGAAGAAACTTCAAAATCATTCGAAATATATGAGATTTTAAAACAACAAGACAAATACATGAAGAAGGAAGGAAGCTAACCTCATTTCTACGGGAATATCTCTGATTTTCTTCTTCAATCGAATCGCACACCAAAATCGTCCAAAATCTCTCCGAGTTTCACCTTATAACGAAGAACCCTAATTTCAAAATCAATTTGGGGTTTTCACGAATCTCACATCAAAATCAACTAAACTCGTGTTTCTTACCCTAAACCCAGAAAAATCGCACATGAAATCGCAAAAAACAGTGGGTTTTCACGAAGAACCCTAAAACATAAATTGGGGGTTTTCCTCTTTTCCTCCTTATCGTAACCCAGATATGGGTTTTTTTGTTTTTTTTTTTAATTTAAAACATATATGTAACACGTTTTCATTAAAACTAACAGACACGTTTTTCATTAACTTAAACGGAAGTTAACTGAATTTAAACGGGGTTAATATTCTGTTAACACCGTTTATGATTCCGTTAAAAATTGTGGCGGCGCACACAAATTGACCACCTTCACGGTTTAAAATGTGAGTATCGTCGTCTTAGAGGTTTAAAGTGTAAGTGGTAAACTTTCGAGGTTTAAAATGTCAGTGCTAGTCACCTTGGGGGTTTTTTTATGCGATTTTCCCCAAACAAAATGATACACAAAATCTATGGAAGCGTTTTAGACATGTGGTTAAAGTCCACATATGCTGCTAACTTCTCTCTTTCTAAGGGTTAAATGGGCCAGTAGGCCCAGAACAGGAAGAAGAAGAAATGAGGTTTCTCAGACTAAGTAAGTTCAGTTCCCAAAGAATCTAACAATACCAAAACTTCTACAACTTTTTCTCCTTGATCTCTGCTGTTGGAACATACACTACTGACTCTTGTTCAACTACACATGAAGAAAACTTGCCCGGCTTTTTCCGCCCTTTCGGTGTTTTAAATCTCTCGACCCTCTGCGTCACGTCCATTAGCTTGTTTTCTGCCCTACAAACCATCTCCATCATTGCTTCAATTTCTTCCTCTTCTGTCATCTTGCTCCCCGTCTCCTTCTCCTCCTCTATAGCCGTCTGCAGACTCATTTCGCTGCTTAGCTCTTCATGTGGCTGAACACAAAACATAAAAACAAGTAACTTGAAATATCTGGACATTGTTCAATATCACTGGTCAAGGCAAGTTCATACGAGCAGTGTTGAACCAATTACTAGTATTCAATATAAATCATACCATTTGAGTGAAAGAAGAGTCTTTCTGCTCCAGACACTGTGGACTTTCAGCTGTGGGCGTCCGAAAGGAGGCATTGGCGGCCTCTTGAATTTCTTCCTGGTTAGTTTTCTGATTCGCAGCAGAATGTCTGAGCGGAATAGTCTCATCCAAAGTATCTTGAATTTCATTAGTTTCTACGATGTTCTCATCCATGGTAACTTCAACTTCATTAGTTTCTTCGATGTTCTCATCCATGGTAACTTCAACTTCATTAGTTTCTTCGATGTTCTCATCCAAAATATCTTGAATCTCATTAGTTTTGTCATTGTTCTCATCCAAAGTATCTTGAATTTCATTAGTTTCTTCATTGTTCTCCATGACTGGTTCTGGTCCAGAATCTCCAGAGACTGCCTTAGAATTCTCAGGTTGTTTCACACTCTCCGTCTATCACATAAAAAAAAGAGGCCACATGATCGATCTTATCGTAAGAAGCCTAGTTTCTGAAGGAATCGAGACAACGATTCATATGTGGTGACAATGAAGCAAGTAATAGCGACAATTTATTTACCTTCCTATTCCTCAATGCCATATAGCGTGTATTTTTGAACCATTTGCTGACCTGAAAACCAAAAGAAACTTAAGCATGCGGAGAACAAAAAGAAACTAAGAATATGAACGGCCCTCATACGTTTCCTAAGTTCTAAGAAACATTCTCAAGGTTACATTTTTTCTGGTGTCACTATTACCTTCTCTGGATCAAGACTCAGCTCTCTTGAAAGACTGTCCCTCACAGCTTTTGAAGGAAGCTCATTCTCAGCAAACACTTGACGTAACCTCTGGTACATTTACGCAAACAATTTTATTTATAGAAAATGGGTTTCATCAAATTTATCTTATGGTAACTAATATATCAAACCGCAAATAAGCAGGTGCAGACCTCAACTGCAGCTCTTGGAATTCTGAACATCGGCCTTCGGCCTCCTTTATCTCCCACAGAGACAGAATCTCTCTCACTCTGTTTCGGTATTTCTACAATATCATCTTTCTTACTGTTTTCACACATAGTTACAAGTGTGCTTGCTGCATCATCAGACTCTTTTCTTCTCTGCCTTCTGTCATTCGGACCCCAGTCTTCGTCTTCACTACCTTGCTCTTGCAAAGCAGCATCCTTTCCAAACATTTCCTAAGACAACAAAAGAAGAAAAAACCGAAACTCACCACCAGAACAATCAACAATAACAGATATTAGCATAGTATAATTTACGGGATTTTAAAATCCAAGGATGTGGTACTCACATAGTATAATTTTGTATAGTCAACAGTCCTCCGCTGTCTTGGCCCACTTACAGCTTCTTCATTACTTGTTTCGCATAATTCTACCATCTTGTTAAATTCATGGCCTTCCCATGATCCTGTTGAAAGGGCTACACCATCAGAAGCTAAGCTCAAGCTAGATGAATCGCTTTCTCCATCACCATCACCATCACCATCACCATCACCATCACCATCACCATCACCATCACCATCACCATCACCATCACCATCACCATCACCATCACCATCACAATCACCACCACTAACATTGCCGCTGTTTCCTCCACCGGTTTCCCTCATTTCAGGGTCATAATCATCATCCTTAGAGTCATCAGAAGGCCAATCTGCTTCGTTGTTGAGTGTTGCTTCAGATCCAATAGGAAGACTAGCTTCTTCTTTGAAGATGTCCTAATCCATAAAAAAAAAAGAGTAAAACCTTCAAAACTAGAAGAGTAAAGCAGAGCTCTGATAGTTCTATCTCGCGTTCAAACAAAACGAAACACTCTGGTACTTGTCAAAGGTTTACCTCCCAATTGCTGTCCACAGAGAAATGAGTTCCTATTTGAGCATTCATTGTATCGATGATTTCCATTTTGCAATCGCAAAATTTGCAAAACCAGCCCTGATCTCCAGGAGGTACTGTTAAGAATAATGAAAGCAGTATGATTTAAAGAAGTACAAAATAATCAGATGGAGAAGCCACATTGTATAAACTCTCTAAGACACAATATATGTATATGTAATAGATAAACAAAGCATACTGTTTTCTGTTTCCAACGGAGGGTCAAGGCACTTCTGGTGAAAGGCGCGACAACACGTTCCATCACAAAGTATTATATCATTGTCCGGAAAAGCTTCTCGAGAATTGCATTCCGCACAAAATATCTGCAAAAGATAAAACCTCCATCAGGAAATTCTCCATTATGGATCATAAAGATATGAATTAGAACATATGCTTATAGTGTTAACATGTCAATAAGGCTTGCGATTAAAACTAAGTTCCCAATATGAATGTTCTGGAGTCTAGCGAATGAAATTTTTTTAAAAGGGAATATACAGAGATTAGCTTACATTGTCATGGTGAATAGACCCATCTGTAGCCATCACTTGCTCTTCCATTCTTCCCACCAAACTAAGCAAATCCAGCTGGCGAACAGCGTCGCGTAGTCCAAGCTTGCAGTTTAAGATCTGTTCTCGAGCTCTCTGAAGCTCCTTGTCTGGTCTTATTTTTTCCCGGCTGAAGTAAACACCGAAATACAAGAGTCAAACCACATAAATTGTTTGCAAATATATGAGGCCATGATTGTTTCTTTGCATTTTCATTTTTCCATTTTGAACTTTACTAATGATGATCAAAATGTTATAAACATGTAAACGCAAACGCAAACGCAAATGCAAATTTGTTTTTACGTCTAAACCAATCGCGGCCTAAGGAGAACATAGGAATAAACGTTTGGTTTGGAAACAGCGAAAAAGGTGGAATAAGCGTAACACCTTTATAGACAGAAGTATTGGCAGCAAGAGAACAAAAAAAAGCATTTGTAACGCAAAGTTGACCATTCATTTGGTAATATATCCAACGAAATCGTAAAATCCTAAATCTTTTCCATATTCAAAACAACTGAGTTTTAAAGAGAGGGAAATTCAAATTTTGTACCTCTGACCTTTCCAACCTTCAGTTGCGTAAGCATCAATAAGATTCTGCTGCATCTTCATCTTAATAAGCAAATACCTTGTTCGCCTCTGCAATCGTAACGCTTCATCTACCACAACTTTATCATCCTTTTGTTGTCTCTTACTTTTCCTCCTCCTTATTCTCTTACCCTTCTCCTCCTCCTCCTCCTCACAATGAACCCATCCTCTAGAATCCTTCTTCTTACAAGACTTCGAACAGATTTCTTCCTCGGCTTTACGCTCATTACGCTTGTAGTTTCTCTTATTCGATACTGCTTTTCTTCTCTTCGGAATAGACCTCTCACCTGAATCACAAGCCTTGTCAGTTTCTTGTTCAATTGTCCTCTTTGTTTCAGTCTCCTCCATATCACAGAGACTTCTTCCTCTTAGCAGAACATACCATATAAAGAATCTTACCCTGAAATATCCAAAACCATACCCCAAATCAGCTTCCTCACTTTTACACAAACCCAAATTGAGATAAAAACATCCCAAAAAGAGAAACCAACACACACATACACATTAAAGACACTGCTTAATTCAGCTATGTATATTTTGTCACTTGTAATTGAAAGTTTTAAAGATTTCTGATTGAAGCAAACAAGATAACGAAACAGATCGAAACATAAAACTAATCAAGAAACCAATCTCTTTTACTATGATTATGATTATGATTATGACCCCCCAAAAAAAACTATAAAACTGAAGAGAGTAAATTCAATATCAGAGCTAAAAATCGTAACTTTCAATTCTCCGGATTCGAAATCCTAACAAGTTTCAGACTTTTGTAATCAGAATTAAGTAAAAACCTGGAAGAAGAGTAAGGAGATTGGGATTGAGGAATCAATCACGGATAAAGAATCATGAAGCTAAAAAGTGAAGATCTTTAAGAAAAGTGGAATCACGGAGGTTGTGAGTCACCGGCGGCGAGGTGAAGAAGCTGATTTCAACGGTCGGGTTTACGTCACTCTCCGTTGTTTATTCTTTTAGGTACTTTACTTTGCTAATGCTTACACAACTAACTTTTGTGTATTTTCACTTTGAGTCCCTGTATTTTGTATTAAATTGCCTTCAGTTTTATTGGTTTGGGTTACGCCAAAATATGTTTTTTCTACCACTTTTGGTCGGATTCATTTCCATTTCTGGTTTTATGAATATACAGACGAGTCTGGATTTTTTTGGTGGAATTGTTTGGTCAGCCCAGTTACAAAGATTTATCGGGCTGGATTAGTAATCTAAGCCCATTACGACAAAGCCAAGAAAAGGAAACCAAAAAAGGTGATTTCAGACTCTACAAGAGGTCGGTCGGGGTATTTTTTTGGTCGGCCAAAAAGTAGGTTTAAATTTTTTATTTTTGTTTATAACTCAAATGATCTAGTTTAACGGAAAGTATGAACTCCGAGTTAGGTCGTGGAGACATTTTTTACTCTTTACCTAATTTTCGAGTCAACGGGCCATGAGGTCCGACTAATTAATCTCGGTGTCCGGAGCAGCCATGTGAATGCACCAGTGGCCAAATAGAAATGACTAGATAATTCAGCGTTTGAGAGGAATTATTCCTGACTTTGACCAACATGGCAACTCTTCCTCAAGTGGGAACCATTAGACCACGACGATTTGGTTAGGTTTAAATCTTTAAAATCTAATTGGTAACACAAACCGGTTCAGTTGTTTTAGATAGTGCAAAATAACGAGTGAAAATCCTTTTAACCCTAGTTAGGATAAGGTAAAAACAAAAAATCCATATGGATAATGATTAAAGCAATTTATAGTAGAGAAATTTACTCCGAGAGGTATTTTTTGGAAAACTATCAACTCTTTCAGATACTTTAAGTTGATGGTATACTTTTACTATGGTCAAAGTCGATTTTAACCCTTTCCTAACTCAATTCTTGTATAGTCTTATTTTGGTTTTCAGAGTAAACCATAATAAACAAAACAAAAACAAAAATCAAAACTAAAAAAGATTCGGACCCTTTTTCCGTTCTTCTCGTCTCAACCCAACACAAAGATAAGAGAAGATCTTTCGATAACATCAAAGTTTGGATTATACATCAACCAAATAAGATCTCAGATCTCTAAAACTTCTTCCTTCTCCGCTGGAAATCTTTACCCATATTAAAGATCCGCATCTCAATTTGATCCCAATCTTGATGAGAAGTAAATCGAAGGTTGGAAGCTCCATATTGTACTCCTCCGGCTCAATTCGAACCCAATTGAATATTCGAAGCTTGTTTCCTTCACTTGCCTCCAACTCTGTAAAGCAATGACGACGATTCCGACACAAACAAAAGGTGACTTTTTAATCCCTTATTTTCTTTTGGGTATATGTAATCACTTTTGAAATTTTTGGTGGAAAATAATTACGGAACTTATACTTTATGGTTAGAGTTGCTTCTCCAACCCAAGCTGCTTTTCCAGGTTATTGTAGATGTTGTTAAAAGAGAGAGTTTTAGATTGTGGGTACCAAAAATATGTTGATTAAGCTTTTCTAAAATTTAAGAATCTTGTCTTTTCATGGAAGAATTTTTTTGTTCATCTTTATGTTGATTAAATCTTTTCTTTTGTTCATCTTTCTGTAGCGATTGGTGAATTACCTGTGATGGGGGTTTTGATTACAACAACCTATTAGAGTTTCTTATACGATGAGGAAAATTTGCCTTGTAAACATTCTTTAAATGGAGATTGTTTTGTGGATAATGTCACATGGACGAGTTACATGTATGTACACTGTCTCATAAAATAGTTTGTGTGGACGTTGTTTCATGGATTAGTTAGTTTGGACACATGTTAGAGAGTTAACAAAAGAAAGAGATGAACAAGAGAAGCAACATCTATATAAAAAAAAAATATTGTGTTGTAGAATTTGTAATGTTTGACGTTTTGGTTTAAAGACTCTTTGTTCTCACTCATGGTTTCGAGATACACGACGGTTCGGGTGAACGCGGCTTGTGATATTTGGTAGAGTAAGTTAGAATAACCCAAAAGTTCTATTTGTATGAAGTATGATTCGTCGATAGAACTATATTTCTGAGCAACCCGAAAGCTATGTTTGTAACTATCTTGATACTTGGGAGTTGTTGTAAGGTTTAAGAATATCCGATGAAAGTTCAGGGTGCTTATATTGAATGATCTGAAGGAACCATGAATCCTCTTTCTCTATAAATTCAGGACCTTATAAATTACTACTAAATGAGCTTGCACATCTTACTTTATGGCCTTCACTTTGTCTTTTCAAAAGATATATTTCTTCAATTGAATGTCAACAAAAAGTATAAAACATGGTAGAAAACTACAAGTATCATTTAAAGGTATCCATAAAAGAAAACAAAGTAAACGACCTTGATTAATGTTAGTAAACGTAAACTTTTTGTAACGACATGGCTCATAACTCATAAAGAACACAAGTGAACATGACTCATTCTATGCACTTATCCGCACACAATGAACTCATGGATGTTGTTTCGTGGACACATTGTTTTAAACTATCCACACAAACTTGTCCATAAGACAATGTACACTTATGATAACCGCTGATTTGTCGAATCGATGAATTAGAGAATTTGATAATCCGATCCATTCATTACAAGAACTAAAAACCTCCTTGAGACCATCTACATTCAAAGGATGCTAATGTCAAATATTTTATCATGTTACTCGATCGAGGTCCACTAAACAGAGAAGATGAGTTCCTCGTAGCAAAAGTTGTTTTTACCCCAATCATAGCTTTCCCTCTTTCATCTCTAGCCTATCTAAGAGAAGATACTAATGATCAAAACTAATGTACATGTGCGGCGATGCTTAGAGAAGAGAATTTTAGGATAATTAGGATGCTGACCATTTATTATTGTCCATAACAATCCGTCCATACCAATTTATTATCCACACAAACACATACAACAAAAACTCAAAATTATTAGTATCCAAACCAAATGGGCTCTAACGATTCTACCAAATCCCGAACTGTTTCGTCAATAGTTATGAAATCTGCATATTCACAAATCTGGGTTGATAGGTCATTAGGTTTTGAGTGTTTTAGTTTTAAGAAACTTAATGAAGGGAAAGCAAAAAAATTATAATTGATCAAATTGGTTAACGGCAAAAAAAAAGAAAGATCAAATTGGTTTCCACCCTTTGATTTCGCAGAAGCATAGCTTGAGGAGGAAAGAGAGGAAAGAGAAGAAGGAGACGAAGAAAGAAAGTCATACCTGATTTTATTTTCTTTGATTTCTTCTAAACCACAAGATTTTTATCTCTTTTTCTAGATAAACGGTTCAGATTTGCTCTCATGTAACTATATATTTATTTTTTAACTAAACCATCCACTCTCTTTTGAGGGTAAAATAATATTAATAAAAATCAAATAGTGGAATAAGTACACAATTGCTAAAAAGTATCTATTTTGAAAGTAAAATTTGAGAAAGTACTTCTAAACGTAAGAACCCCTTTATAGTAAGCCTTCAAAACACCTCAACGCTAACCTAAGTGTAACACATCTTGCATATAAAGGCTTTGATTGGTAGCGGTCTTTATAAATGTACCGCCACTTTATAATTTGTAACGCTTTAGATTTTACCAATCACAAAAGCTATACGAAAACTTTATGAACAATGTTACACTCAGTTTTATTGTACAACTTTATTCATACAACTTTTTTGTACAGCTTTGCACTATGCTATAAAGCTTACCGCTCCAGCTTACAGCTGAAAAGCTTGTACCGCTTTCGGTTACTAATCAGACATAATACAAAAAATCAGTATGCAATATAACAGACGGAACGATCAGATAAATAACCTACAAACTGATGAAACATAGGAAAACACTAAAATGGATAGTACCTATCCAAACCAACATTAAAACTCAATTTTTTGGCAAATCAGGTCAACAATGTATGTATATTATTGATAGAAACAACTGTATTTATTGTTGAGTTGACTAATAAATTTTTTTAAGTAAAATCATTTCTTAAATTGTAGTATGTACTACAAAAACCGATAAGATTGAGTCAGGATTATACAAATTATCGTTAAAATTTATTTAAGAAAATTAGCCTATACATATATCTAAACATTTATAGTTTTCATCATATCAATTTTTATTTTTACAGGATTTTAAATACCGACAATGAAAAATAATGAAATAGGCATATCTAAATATGTCCAATAAGAATTATTTCTGATTGTTTTTTCATGCCCCTACTCTATATAATTTGTTTGTCAATATTTATAAAAGAAATATTTAATAGCTCTCTCACATTATTAAGGAATAGATCAACACAAGAAAGATGTACTTGAACCATGCACCACATGGGTGGATGTGAGATAAGAACAAAAGATAGCCATAGAACAAACTTTGGTATTTTTCACATTTATTCACACATTGTCATGGAAATAATCACCGACTATTTATCTCATGGTGCCTAACTTGTTGATTCCAAAAAGAACCAAAAATATAATCTACATGCATTACTCAGAAATGCCAATTTAATGACATGTAGGGCTAATGTATTACTAGTCTTTTTGACATGGGAGGGTCCCATGCATATGAAAGTCTTGTTGCTTTGCAAAATTATTGTCTTCGCTTCAAATCTAAATGATGGGCTAAAGAGACAAACCGAAGAAAGATTGTCAGCTAATAAACATTTTCGATTATTGTCTTTAAAGTTGATGAATCTGATCCGATTCCAGCAGGATTGATTTAATATGAATCAGTTTTTAATAAGTTTTGATTTTTTTCACGAAACAACAACAACAACAAAAACTAAAACGTTAATCTTGTAGGAATGAAACAAATTTCTATAAATTACTTTACGATCGGTCACCTTTTAATCCCCATAATAGAAGACTACCGGTTAACATTTAGGGTTTTTCATCCATCACAACTTCCAATAATAATGATGTCAAAAAAATTGGAGTCTAGTAATTAGAGAACATGTTTATCAAAGAGTTTTCTGTAGAGTTCTTTTGATTTAAAAAACAAAACAAACAAGAAAGAGGAAGAGAGAATATAAAGAGTTCGTCATATTAAACCTTTTGAAACGGTTCTTTAACTTTAAATTTTTTTTAGTATCCTGTTTTTCAATTGGTTTAATATTCTTTAATTAATTAAAAAATAAATAATAATTTAATTATATTAAAATAATAGATATTAGACACTTAAAGCTTGACTCTTGGAAAAACATGCTTTAAAGATTTTTACATACGATCTTATGAATTATGATAATCTTTTGTTTTGCTAACACAGTATATAAGTAATTGACTTTCTAATTTATTTTTTTCCTTACAAATATTTTATTTACAACTAATTTTCCGAACCAAAGAATTTTCAGCCTTTGCAAAAGGTTGAAATTAATCTATTACAATATACTAGAATATAAAAACATTAGTGAAATAAAGATTTATTTAGATATTTCATTGCACTTCCTTCTTTATGGAGCGATCAATCACATTTCTCCGGTTCCTAGAGATCTATCACGTTTTTCTATATGGAGATTGTTTTAAAACGTTCGGTCTTAATAGCATTGAGAGCTAGTAGTTGCCTTTATTAGAAGAAGAACTATCGCCTTTCGCAGCATCCAAGCGGATCTGAGAACATCCGGTTATAACTTATGTCTTTAACTATTTATCTTATCATTTTATGCTTTGTATTTTGCTAATATTTCAACTTCAAATTTTCGAGATGCGATTTCTTTGACCAATAATTTCTTTGGTTTTCTCGTGTTGTAACCCCAAATCTAAGTTTTTCATATAAATTTATTTGTCCAAAAAAAAAATATATTCAATATGCGACCAAATTTTTTTTTGCTTGTTTAGCGGATAAAAACTAAAAAGATAATGTCGAAATCATCTTGAGATTTTTTCGAAAGAGTTTCAGTTATTCTAATCTACACTATAAACCCAGTAACTAAACACAAGCATGCAAGCAATAAGAGATAAATCCAATCCGTGTCAAACCCTATCTACAAATCCTATCTAAGAGCTTCCACTTTCGTTGCTAACATCGAAAATAGTTTCTATCTAACTTTTTATGCCTTAAGAATTTAACCGTCACGGTGGAAAAACAAGATTCATGCAAAGTTGAAAAAAATCAAATTTGAGAAGTTTTCTCTTCGTGCTCCATACCAATCTCGTGAAAGGATGCATAAAGAGGATGTGTTTGGTTTACTTATCGTAGTTTCTGCTTTACATCTTTAACATAATTTGTCTTTGGTTAATCTGCCATCAACCATGTTTCTTACTACTACCATTAGGCTTGGGCACGGGACGAGTATCCTGATATTTTGGGATACCCTCGACCCAATCCGACCCTTACGGATAATTGAAAAAAATGATCCTTACCCGACCCGCAAAATTCGGGTACCCTATTAAACGGGTACCCGGTAAAAAACCGCCGACCTGCCGAGTACCCGGTCTTGTACTCTTATCCGGCTACACGCATCATGTAAGATTATCAATATAGTTAAGTTATAAGTTTATATATCCAAAAAAATAATAAGTTATTACAGAAGGAAGAATTTATCTTAGTATGTAACATTTAGTTCAAAAGATAGAAAATTACAAACTTCAACACTTAAAGCTTGTAATCTATTATTTCTAAATCACCAATGATAATATTTCTTAATTAGCATTGTTTATTTTGGGTTTTGAACTAATAATATTTGATATTTTATTAAGACTTGCAATTATTTTTTCTGTTCATATTTTTTTTTTTTGAACAAACCAAATTTATTAATAATAAAAATCCTTACATCCACACAAAGTTAAGACGTGCATATTTTGCCAAAATACAGAGAATCACTTTAGCCATACAAGGACCATACACAAAACATATAGAAGAAGAAAAGGACCCCAACATACAACAAATGTAGAAGAGGAAGCTTTTCAGCTCATTGATCACTTTGCCCGAGTTGAAGAGCGTGACAAGAGTTCGCGAATCCGAGGACACATTAAGTTTCATGATTCTGGAAATTGGAGTTGCATTGATCGCGGCTTTAGAAGCAAGTGCTATTGCTACCAACGTCGAAAGAGAATGATGAGTAGTTGAGCCTTGAATCAGAGTTAAGTTTCTTTGATTAAGTGTACCACATTCAAGAGAACCTGCACTGATCCAAACTGCATCCACAATGATATATGTGGTGTTTTGAATGAGATCTTGTGGGCTACTCTTCGATACAAAACTCCCTATGACCATTCCACTAAATACAAGTGAAGAGTGTGGGAGGATAATAAACTCCATAAAGGAGAATTCAGTACCATAACGAAACCTGCATATTGCAGTAATACATCGCACAATGGCGATAAGAAAGCCACCCATTGGCCTCATAGAAGCATCACATAGAGGCGATAAGCTTTCCAACAGATTATACACATGAACAAGTCTGCATACTGCAGTAAAGGAGAACATTCTGCATATTGCAGTAAGAGATCGCACAACAGTGACAAATATACCATCAAAGGGCATAATAGAAGAACCAAATGAAATTGAAACAATTGGTACTAAACCAGAGCAACTCGAATTCAACATTACCAAACCTATCCAGTAGTTTAAACCACAACCACAATCAGAATGAGAGCATACCGTGATAGTCTCCCTAGTGAATAACAGCCGCGAATCCGGTGGATCAGGTGGATCTGGGGTTTGAGCGAAACCGATGGCTAGTTTCAGAAACAAGTTCACCTTAAGAAAATTTAGGAAGACGAGACAAACCAAAACCTTCACGGGAGAGAAATTCGGACGACTGAGATCTGTAACAGAGGAGAGACCAATAATCACGAACCGGGGAAGTGGAACGGTCAGAGAAACCAAAGGGTTCTCTTCGCAGGTCGAGGCGTTAATCTCGACGAAGCTTCCATGGCTTTTCTTCCATGGGTGAGAGGAATCTTCACGGAGATGGGGACGTCGGTACATGTGGAGGAGGGATAGACGGAAGAGGACGAGAGGCACGAGCATCTTCAGATCGGAGAGAGCTGGGACTCTTCGTCTTGGTCTTCGTGCCCGAGAGCGGCTAGGGCGAACGATTTTCAAACTCGGTTACTATTATGTTCATATTTTATTAAATGCAATCACATTATAAAAAAACTAATCATATATATATACTGAATGTATCAAATATAAGCGAGTATTTACGAGACCGGTAACAAATCAAGTAGTAGGACGAGTAATGAGACGGATAATAAAAAAAAATTAATACCCGATACCCGACTCTTACCTATGGGGAATTGGGTTATCATACCCTTTACCAGACTCGGAAGTTACGGGTACCTTTTTTTGAAGACGGCTACGAGCCAAGTAACGGGTAATGGATATCTATGCCCATGCCTAACTACCATGCAATTTCCCATGAACTGTTCAATCCTATGCCCACTACATTCTATATTATTTGGGTTGAATAAAGAGATGAGAAAATTCCTTAAAAATTCCCCGACTTAATTTAATTTGCTAAAAAAATACCCCAACTTTTTTGGTTACCCGATTAATACACAATGTATTTAACATTGTTATTTATATACTCGAACTTTTAAAATGTGTTGGTTTTCATACATCATCGTTAACGATGTTAACTCGACTAACATAAGTCAATTAACTCCGTTTATTTTTAATTAACACGTGGTTTTTACAGTAACAAATTACGGTTTTGCCCAGAGTTTATTTGCCCCAAATCGATTTCTTCTTTGACTCTATGAACCCTAAAATTGTTTTTCTTCTCCTTCACCAAACAAGAGCAAACGAAAGCAATTTAGGGAACATGGATTTAACGGCTTGAAAGAAGGAGAACCAACAAAATCAATTCGAGGCTGAATTCGTGTTAGAACAGACGAAGAAGATGAGGTAATTTCGTGGGTTGTTGCTTTGATTGAGACTATGGGTCTTGTGTTTCAAAACAGTAAAGCTTTTATCTTTTCGTGTGGGGTTTTGATTTGAAAACACTAAAGCTTTTATCTTTTAGTGTGAGGTTTTGCTTTGATTCTTCTTAGTGTTTATCTAACTTTGAGATTAATATCTTTGAGATTTTGTTGGAATTTCCCGTGTCTGTGTTTGTTTCAATCGAATGTATTTGATATATTGAAATTAATTTCTCCATTAATTTCTCAATCGAACAAGAAAGGCATCACGTTTTGACCGTGAATTGTTTGGTTTCAATTGAATGTGTTTACCTTTTCGTTTGTATGTATGTTTGAGGTTTTAACAGTGAAGTGAATTGTTTTGTTGCACTTGTTTGCAGTGGAGAGGAGACATTGAAAATCAATGTCCATTACGGAGGAAAAATGTTCTATAAGAACGACACTTACACATACAAAGGAGGATTCGTGAAGAAGAACATTGTTATTGATCCGGACTACATGACATGGTCCGTGTTTGATACATTTTGTGAGGATAGTGGATTAAGTGGCAGGGTGGAAGAAGTTTGGTACAAGCTTCCTCATGAGGATCTAAACTCAGCAAGGCCGATATTTGAGGATGCCTCGGATGTTGATATCATGAAAATGTGTACTGAAGCAATGAGCAATTCAAGTGAAGTGGACTTGTACATTGAACAAGGTGTGTCCTTAGCTTCACATGTCTTGCTGGTTGGTTGTTCTGAAGCTGTCACTAATGACGAATCCATTGTAGGTAAAAGTGATGATGCTAAAGAAAAGGAGTCTGATGAGGCTAATAAAGAGAATGAAGAAGATGGGTCTACGGATGGTGATGGTGATGATGATGGTAATGACGGAGATGGGAATGTAGAGGGTAAAAATGCAGTTGATGAGCCTGAGGAAGAGGTAATAGTTGAAGAAAATGGAAATGATCCAAGGTTTCAGAATTTTTTTGAAGAAATTCGAGAGAAAGAAGCTGCTGAAAATTTGAAGGAACCAGCTGAGCCTACTCCTGCTGGTGCTGATGAGGATGATGATGAATTTGAGAGACAATGTAGGGATGAAGCTCATCCCAGTCTTGTTATGGATACAGATGATGAATGGGATGAGTTTGATCGAACAGAGAAAGAGACATCTAGAAGGATGTGTCAAACAGAGAAGGGTTTGTACTTGAGGCTTCTCCAAACATTCAATAGTGGAGAAGAGTTTAAAGATCAGCTTTTGCGGTATGTGTTGAAGACCAACTTTGATGTGAAGTTGTGTAGGTGGGAGAAGACAAAGTTGGCAGCAATTTGTACAAAGGAGACATGCCCTTGGAAGATATATTGTTCAGTTGAGAGGCCAACAAGAAAATGGATGGTAAAGACTTATGTTGACAAACATAACCATCTGAAAAGCGGAAAAGCTAGGATGTTGAAGCAAGGAGTTATTGCAAGGTTATTTAAAGATGAAGCAAGAAGGAGGCCTGAGATTAAGTGGACAGACATCAAAGATGAGATCATGATGAGGTATAATTTATCAGTATCTAAGTGGATATGCACTAAAGCAAGGAGGATGGCTTTAGATTTGGTGATAGAAACTCAGCAGGAACAGTTTAACAAACTGTATGATTATGAAGGTGAACTTCTAAGGTCTATGCCTAGAACGACCACTGAGATTGTTACTATTCCTAGGGAGGATGGTATTCCTTTGTTTGATAAGTTCTACGTCTGTTTTGAGGCACTACGAAGTTCGTGGAAAAGATGTTGTAGGCCAATCATAGGTCTTGATGGTGCATTCTTGAAATGAGAATTGAAAGGTAAAGTGTTAGCAGCTGTTGGGAGAGATGCAGATAATAGGATTTATCCTATAGCTTGGGCTGTAGTTAGAGTAGAGGATAATGAGTCATGGGCCTGGTTTGTTGATAAGCTGAAGACTGACTTGGAGTTGGGGTTAGGGAATGGTTTGAGTGTCATTTCTGACAAACAGAAGGGTTTGATAAATGTTGTTGCTGATCTGCTTCCAAATGCGGAGCACCGACATTGTGCTAGACACGTCTTTGCCAATTGGAGTAAGGTGTATAGGCAAAAGGAGTATGAAGATTACTTCTGGTCAGTGGCGTATAGCTCTAATACTGGTGATTATGTGTACAACATGGAGGAATTGAAGAAATATGATCCAATAGCACACGAAGACTTGCTGAAAACAGGACCAAAGAGTTGGTCTAGAGCTCATTTGAGCCATCATGCAAGATGTGAGGATGTTAGCAACAATCTCTCAGAGAGCTTCAACAATACAATAAAGGAAGCTCGTAAGTTACCAATGATTAGCATGCTCAACGGGATTAGGAGGCTAGCCATGGCGCGCATAACTCGCAGGAGAAGTAAGACTAGGAAGTGTAACACACAATTTCCACCAAGCATAATGGAGATCTTTGAGCAAAATCGCAAGGACAGCAAGTACTGCTCAGTTATTAAAAGCAGTGAAAGCTTATATGAAGTTATTGAGCCAGATGGTAGCTATGAGGTGAGCCTTCCATATAGGCATTATGCTTGTAACCAGTGGAATATCACAGGAATCACATGTCGACATTCCATTCATGTAATCACTGAGTTTAACCGTGACCCAGCCGAGTGAGTTTCATCCTCAGTCTAATGTGTATACTATTTTATGCTTGTCTAATTTTAACTTCCTTGTCTAATGTTAATCTCATCATTTCGCAGCTATGTTGATCACTGTTATTTGACTTCAAAGTGGCAAGACAATTACTCAGACAACATCGATCCTGTCAACGGAGATAGGCGTTGGGAAAAGACAGGGAAAGGTCCAATTAGAGTGCCTGAGAAAAGGAAAAGGAGAGGGCGTCGAAAGAAGTATAATAGGATTAAGGAGCCAACTAAGTCATCAACAAATCCTACAAAAGCTACAAGAGGTGGAAGGAATATGACATGTAGCAATTGTAAGGAAATTGGCCATAACGTAGCCACTTGTAAGAAGGCACATGTGGTTCAAACCGGCCCTAAAAGGAAGAGGGGAAGACCACGAAAGGATTCTGTGAATCATGTGAGTTGTATATTCCTTGTGTGTTTTTCAATATTTACTTTCTTGTTTGTTGTCTCATTGATGGAACAAATCGTAGGATAATCCATGGAGCATTGAAAATGCACCTAAGAGGAGGAATGCTGCAAGCCAATCCACACCAACTGCTACTGCTACTGCTACACAAAATTCAGAGGAGCAACATCCTTCAATTGCTCCACCTGCAACCAGTTCAAGTACTCGTGGTCGTGGCCGTCCTCGTGGTCGTCCTCGTGGTCGTGGTCGCGGCCGTGAATCAGCACCTCCAATTCCTAGAGAATACGGTTGTTTAATTTCACCTTGGAGTGGTGAAGTCTTTGAACAGTGGGGAACTAATCCAGCATTAAAACCATCACAAGCAGGTGTTTCACAACCACACAATCCACAAGCATCTTAAACTTATGTTTCTTTTGGTATGCAAATATGTAGGATCTTATCGGCTATCTTTTGGTAGAGAATATGGATGTTTTTGTTGCCTTTTGGTATCAAACTTATCAAGTTATGTATGACTGTATTTTGGTATGTTTGAAGTTCTTATCTTCTTCATTTTGAACACATGCATTAGAAACATCAACTTGCCATTAACTAAACATCAAAGACAAACACAACAACGAGTTTAACTACGCATCAAAGACAAACACAACAACAAGTTTCACTAAACATCACGAAACACAAACTACATCAGAACAAACTAATTCTTTCCCATAGTAAGAATCATTGCTGTCACAACAATAAATCCTCCCCACGATATCACAATGAACTGCCGCAACAACTTTTCCCTCTCCTTCAATGCCATTGATTCCAATTCAATTTTCGTCTTCTCTTCATTCCAATGCATCAACAATTCTGAGTTCCCCATGTTTGCCTCACCTGCTGCTCCATTGATTTGTTGATTCAGTTCTCCAATGCCGGCCTTAAGCACCTTTATTTCTTCTTTTTGTTGACGGATTTGGTCTCGCGCCTCAAGTAAGCTCACTTTTTGCCACCCATTTTGTTTCTCGACATCAGCCCATGTTAAGAAACCATGTACATCACATTTGAAGAATCTTCTTCCTGGGTTTTCATCTGTCCATGACTTTGACATGTTTGTGGATCGTTTGCAATGACAAGGAGGACCCATAGTGTTCTGTTTGAAGCTCCTGCTGATTGAATTCGCATCTGAGCATGAACTTTGAGTTCGATCCATCTTCAGAGAGAAAGCTTATTTGTTTGAGTGAGAGAGAGAGAGAGAGGGAAAGAAGATTTAAAATCAATTTGGGAATTTAGGGTTCTTAATTCTCATATCAATTTGGGGCAAATAAGCTCTGGGCAAAACCGTAATTTATTACTGTCAAAACCACGTGTTAATTAAAAATAAACGGAGTTAATTGACTTATGTTAGTCGAGTTAACATCGTTAACAATGATGTATGAAAACCAACACACTTTAAAAGTTCGAGTATATAAATAACAATGTTAAATACATTGTGTATTAATCGGGTAACCAAAAAAGTTAGAGTATTTTTTTAGCAAATTAAATTAAGTGGGAGAATTTTTAAGGAATTTTCCCGTTGAATAAATAAACATGGAGTATATTTGGATGTTACAAATTTACGTAATAAGCTTTGCGATAATATTTTTCTTAATGGTCCTTTTGTATTATATGGTGTACTTATTCCAATAAGTTACAAAGAAATCGTAAATTATAAACAAACATGAATACCCGAGGGGGATTAGGAAGTTGTGGTTAGCGAGTTGCTTTCACCTAAACGTATGTCGGGAAGATATATTGTTATATAATAATATTTACTATGTCATTATTTAACTTTGTAATAAAATTTAGTTATAAATACCAAAAAATTACTCTAAAATAATTAATTTAATTACTTTGGAAAATGTTAAAGACATGAAAACCAAGAATTTTTAGGAGTTTTGGATTTAGTCTAAAATCTATCAACAATCATTGAGATTTGAGTGGGTTTTTCTAGCAAATCTTACTTAAACCAATTAGCAAATTTCTAATAACACTAGAATGTCAAAAGCATATCAAACTTGGGCAGAATATTAAAAGACAAGAGATGAACATTTTTATTGGAGGTGATGTATATAATATTCTTTCGGTGCATAAAAAATAGAGGTGATGTAGAGGGATCTACGTGTACGCTTTTGTGTGGTGTAAACGATTAGGATCGACCTTGAAACCCATAAAATTATTTTAAAAACGCTAGAATAATAAGATAATATAGAAAATCATAGTAATGTTAATTTAAAAATAGAAAATAAATTTGATGACCGACTCCTACCAACAACTATTTGGCTCTTTTAAGATGCATCTAATTACACCAATCATTCATCCGTTACCTCGAGATAATATGACTTTTCGCGTCCACTAAAAAATATAATATTCTGATAAAAGAAAGTTATGGTAATGAAGTACTATATTTTGGTGCGTGGTCGTGTTTTATCGTTTTCTAAATGTGAAATGTGAATATAGTTTTTTTTGGTCAAAGAGTACTAGCTAGATTATCCTGATGACAAAAAAAAAGACTACTAGCTAGATTTAGTGATCGGCTCGAGTGTTATAGAATCGTGTCGGAGAGAGTTTTGTTAAAAGATTTAACTAAGGCCAAATACGATCCACGTAGGATTATTTCATAAAATGATAGACCATGATAGATTCATGAAACATTACAATGATCTATTTGGCACTTTATTGTCACGGCCGTTTCTAAGGCTGTACAACAAGTGCATTTACAATGAAAATCTCTTTTCCTTTTACCTCTATCCCGATGAGCCGAACTTTAATTATAGTTTTTGTTGGGTTTTAAGATTTTTAGAAAAACAAATTAGATTTTTTCCCCAATATGTATTAGATTTTATAGGGGTTTCTGGAGTTTTGTACTAAATATATTTGTCAATAGGACGGACATGTTTACTGTAATATGCATAACCACCTGACAAACTTACTTTATTAATTTTAAATCGGAAATAAAATTCTATGCTCATAAGTTTTTGGAAAGTAAATTATTACGTAAGTAATAGATATTGAAAATGATAGAAGGATAGATATGAAGTTACATAATATTTTCTCTAATATAACTTTATTTTTTAACAAATTATTAAATTTAGTATCTTATTTATTCATAAGAAAATTATGTACCTGACTACCTAAACTCTAAAACCTAATTTTGTCTCAATTTAATAACGTTTGTCAAAATAGTTAAAATGTTTTTCTATATCTTTTGACAATATGGTTAAATTATTTTCGTGTTTTTACTAAACTGTAAATATCTTATAAAATAAAATTGAGGCATTACAAAGAGTATTACCTAAGAAACTGTAATCTTAATAATGAAAGAGTAAAAACAAAATTACGATAAATAGGTAGCTTGATACAACTTGGTGAAATTTACTTCATCCAAACGGCCATGATGTTCTTCCAATGTTTTCGATGTCTTTTCAAATTGATGTTGTACAATACATTATACATTGTTCCTCTTTTTTCGAGTTAGAAAATCATCGTTAGGACAACAATTTTCTAATCAGAGTTAACGTATGACCAAAAGACTGTTTTATCGAAGAAATGAGCTATGGCCATGAGCCAAACAATTGATGGTAAGGACTACGTTTAATGAATACTTGAATCTAGATGATGGACACAAAGTTGCATATGCGCATAAAGTGATCCTGGTTTCCGGCAAGTCAAAGTAAAGACTACAAGAATTAGAATTGGTTACATCTCATGCAACTAATGTTTGTCTTATTGACAAACTATTAAAATTGGTGACCCACATATTAAAAGCTTATTTAGGAATAGCACCCTTATACCACACGATCCACACGACTTATGGTAGATAAAATTGTAAGTGGTTTTTTTCTTCTTCTTCAAATTGTAAGTGGTATTATCTGTTTCTTAATCATCTAAAAATACGAATATTGGTGTTGTGAGTAAGTGTTTGCAGAGATCTAACGAGAAAAACGTTTTATGAACACTTTCTTAAGAACAATTGGATGAATTTTGCATGCCTACTGATTATATATTTTTTTTTCCAAAAAATTGGCGAGCCTGATTACTAGCCTATTGTATTCATGGTTACTAGAAGAACGTGTCTAACTCATTGCTAAAAGCTAGCTCAAAGGAAGAGAATGACCAAACACTTATATATTAGCCAAAAATCATAAATCCAAGCAATGTAAGACAATGAACACACTCTCTTAATGTTCAGGATTAGATCTGTAGGACTGGACATCCATAAATATGCCCACAATCGAAAACTGATAGTATACCTTAATACTATATTAGAAGTATGAGCCTAACTCATTTAAAAAAAAACTATGTCAAAAGAAAAGGAAAACTACACATTTATAAATCAGTTGAAAATTACAAATCCAAGTAATGAAATGTAGGACATTTTAGAGTGGTTTCACTCTATTTCTATGTCCTTAACCATTACAAAACGTAGAAAATAACTCCCAACAATCTTAGAGTACAGTTGCGTACAATCTATCGATGTAAATTGGTTGAATAATTTTTTCAAAAAAATACTTGGTCGAAAAATTACATGCAAAATAGTTTTCTGGTTTTTCACAGTCTAGGCATAAATTAACGTACAACAAGTCTATCCATATTGACACGTAATGGAGACGTGTAGTGAAGGCTTACTTGGATATATGACTTTTTGCAATTAGACTCGTGGCTCACGCCGCCACATCTGAAATTCCAGGAATATGCCTTTTTAATACTACTTACACTCGAATATACATTTTTCTCAAGTAAAATTTTTATATATACAAAAGTGTTGACAACAATATATAAATAATATATTTATACAACATTATTATGTTCATATAAAATTGTTATGATTCTTTCTGATTATCCAATTTGTTTAGATTTTTTAGTTAGGGAAATCTCGAATCGGAAACTAGAAAATTAAAACTTAATAAGAACATCATATTAGCGTGTAAGTTTTGTTGTGAAAAATTATAGCTTTGGTTATCTATTATTTTATTAATCATGTAATGCATAACTTTTTGTTTTGTTTTGTTTATAAATGGTGATTTATTAACAACTGTAGTCTGTAGACACCGATCCAATTATGTACTTATAATCGATTAGCACATGAGGTCAGGAGATTTGCCAAATCCACTCTTGATTTTAATGTTTGATCAACTATACTTTGACCCAGAAAAACAATAAATAAACCTAATATATATATATATATATATTATTTTATTTGCTAAATGATAAATATATTATTAGCAATGAAAACGTTATAGGCTTATAATCGAAACTATAAACCTAAGAGAATAAATCCATGGCAAAAAAGATAAAAATATGGAACAATTAAACAAAGAATGATTTTCAGTCCATCGACTCAACAACAACCCAACGGTTAATGGAATATGAAGAAAGTGATGACGATATTAGATGTTCTTCATCTAGCCACGGGTCGAGAATGACTAACCTTAAGAAGACGCAAAGCTAACACAAAACACAAACCACTAAAAGCACTTCTCAAGAGGTCCAAAAAACTGAGTCGTCAACGGCGTTGACCTCCAAACGCTCGCATACACCATATGTGTCAAATGAGAGCTGCTCCAAAATCTATATATACGGTTATATAACCAAATTCAACATATTTAGCTCTTAAAGAGAAATAAATTAGACACAACTAACTTGTTAAAGTCTATATGAACTAATAATACTTACGAATCGAGTGATTATTCTTCATAAACTAAGGGGGGTTATTGGTTTATTGATTTTAGTTGATTTGTAGATTTATAAATCTGTGCTATTTGATTTGTAAATCTTATAAGATTTAGAAATTTTTGTAAATCCGAGGCTTTCCCCTCGGATTTGATCCTTTGTATTTTTGACATAAAATCCTATCAAATCCACTAAAATCCAAAGTGAAATCAAATCCATAAATAAATCCGTAGGATTGAATAACACGTGATTTCAATTAGGATCTATAAATCATAGAACTAATAACACTGGATTTTAGTATGGATTTTAAAATCATAAAACCAATAACACTAGATTTTGCTTGGATTTTTAAATCCATTAAATTCTATAAACCAATAACCCCTGTAAAAGATTCTAAAATCAAAACTGAAAAATAATTTTCAAATTTATCTTTTTTAATAGAGTATTTGCGCCTAGTATCAACACGTTATGAGGGAATTAGGTAGATGACAATGGACTGTTTCCCTTTTCATTAAACCGAGGTTATCCCTATATCTAGTAGTGTAATGTAAAGTTAAGTAGCGTGTGACCATATATTTTGTCAGAGAAAGATGTGAGAGAGGATCAAATTATAGGCTATAACATGCAATTGTAGGCAAAAAGGCTATAATATTATAAATATATTTAATTGATAGAGTTCCGCTACTGTTACCATTTAAGCGGAGAAAACGAAATTGTAGCTTTTGTAGAGAGAAAATGGAGGCGATTATCTCCAACTTCTTCGATTCAGTAAACGGTAAATTGGTTCCTACTCTCAAATTATTGAAATCATATAGGGTGTTATTTAATTCTTTGGATTGTTTACTTCCTCCAAATCGAAATTTAAGATGGTTAATATTGATAGGTCCGGAAAGAATGTTTGTTGTTGGCCATGAGCCGGTCGGAGTTAGGGTTACGGCGTTTTATAGAGAATAAGTGATATGTTTAGAGTTATACGTATACATTACATATATCTGTACATATAGTTGCGTATGTGGCCATATCTCGTTAACCTATGCGCCGAATGCTCAGAGATTGTGTGGTTAAAATCACGCCGCCATCAACTCACTTTTCGCTACAGGAACCTATAAAATCTATAGTTTGCAGGCTACAAATTTGGTATCTGTTTCTGAGATATATCGTCGTTACAAGCGCAATGTTAGATTCGTCTTTTTCTGTTAGCCGCCACTATTCAACGCAAAGATTCGATATTCTTAATGTCAGTTTACTAAATACTACATTGTTGTTGATTATGTAGCTAGTTAACTCTTTTTAATAAGAGAAAAACTTAATAGTAGTAATATAAAATGTTACATTATGACCGACCAAGATAAAAAAGGGTTAAAATCTAGTAATCGTATAAAAATATGGAAAGAAAAAACATATTCAAAGGATATTTAATGAGTCGTTAACTACAATCATTGAATTGAAAAAAAGCGTATTACATGGTAAATTAAACGGTAATATTATAATCTTTGAACAGTAATTTATTTTCATTTTCAGGTCTTCTATAATAATAATAAAGTCAATTAAAATAAAAAAAAGAAGAAGAGAGTATTTGAGGCTTTGAGCTGGAGTTACTTCATCATCATCGTCTTCTTCTTCTTCTCCACTTTGTTCCGACAGGTCACCTTTCTCACGAAACAAAACAAATTTCCTATTTTCTTCCTTTATGGAGCTTCTGTAAAAATAAAAAATAAAAAACTTCTTTTTGTACTATCTTTGCTTGGATTCGGAGAGAGAGAAAAAAACAGAGACGTGATTCTCTCTCTCTTCTATTTCGATCTGAATTTTTTTGTAATTTCGATTCAGTTTCATTCTTTCTTTGTGTCAACGGAGAAATTTCTCGGCGACTAAATTAAATCATTGATTTTTCACGAATTTTGTGAAACCGGAGAAGTTAATTAAAAAAAAAAACAGAAGCTTATCGGAGATGTCGGAAAACGAATCTGATAATCGTTTCGCTAATCTGAGAGGTGTACGTTGGCGCGTGAATCTCGGTGTTCTTCCGTTTCAACCTTCTTCCATTGATGATCTTCGTAAAGCAACTGCTGAATCTCGAAGAAGGTACCTTTCAAAATTTACATGAATGTTGGTGTTTTTTTCAAAGTTTCTTAATTTGGGTATTGAATTGTTCATAAAACCCAAGATTTGAGCTTTTTTCATGAATCATGTAGATATGCTGCTTTAAGGAGACGACTCTTGATAGATCCACATTTGTCTAAAGATGTTCGAAATTCACCTAATCTTGCAATTGATAATCCCTTATCTCAAAACCCAGGTAATTAAATCGAGTTTCACTAGCTTCGTTTTAGAATAACTTCTGTTGCAGAGACGTTATCTATTGATTGGTTGGTGTTTGTGTGATATCATTTCATTTGCAAGAAGCTTATTTGATTGCTGAGATTCTTGGTGTTGGATGCAGATAGTACATGGGGACGGTTCTTTCGTAACGCGGAGCTAGAGAAAACGTTGGATCAAGACTTATCGAGATTGTATCCAGAACATTGGAGTTACTTTCAAGCTCCTGGATGTCAAGGCATGTTAAGACGTATTTTACTCTTGTGGTGCCTTAAACATCCTGAGTATGGGTATCGACAAGGTACTATATGTTTTGTTTGTTTAGAAATAGTACTAAAGACTTATGATTTCATAGTGTGTAATCTAACCCTTTTTTTTTTCATATTTGTTTGCAGGAATGCACGAGCTTTTGGCTCCTTTGTTGTATGTACTTCATGTTGATATCGACCGTCTCTCTGATGTGCGTAAAAGTTATGAAGATCACTTCATTGACAGATTCGATGGGTTATCTTTTGAAGAAAGAGATATTACTTACAACTTTGATTTCAACAAGTTTCTGGAGGATTTCGCTGATGATGAGATTGGTGGTATTCATGGAAATGCAAAGAAAATAAAGAGTTTAGATGAGCTCGATCCAGAAATCCAATCCATTGTAATGTTAAGTGATGCTTATGGAGCTGAAGGAGAACTTGGGATCGTCTTGTCTGAGAAATTCATGGAGCATGATGCTTACTGCATGTTTGATGCTCTAATGAGTGGATCTCATGGTTGTGTCTCGATGGCTGGATTTTTCGCTTCCTCTCCAGCCAACGGATCCCACACGGGTTTACCTCCAGTTCGTGAAGCTTGCACTGCATTTTACCATCTGTTATCGTTTGTTGATTCATCTCTGCATAGTCATTTGGTTGAACTCGGAGTTGAACCTCAGTACTTTGGGCTTCGTTGGTTACGGGTTTTGTTTGGAAGAGAGTTTTTGCTTCAGGATTTGTTGATAGTCTGGGATGAGATATTCTCAGCAGATAATACATCTAGAATAGATGGTGATGATAACAGTACAAGACATAGCTTCAAGATCTTTGATTCTCCTCGGGGAGCTCTAATTTCGGGAATGGCGGTTTCAATGATCTTATGTTTAAGATCTTCATTGCTCGCTACTGAAAACGCAGCTTCTTGTCTCCAGAGGCTATTGAATTTCCCAGAGAAGATTGATGTCAGGAAGATAATAGAGAAAGCTAAGTCTTTACAAGCATTGGCTTTGGATGATGATGTACGATCATCGGTTTTATCGATAAACGATGTTTTCGATCAGAGCATTAGTCCAGCAGTACCAGCAAGAACTAATAGCTTTCCTTCGGGATCCACTTCGCCTAAATCTCCGTTAATAATTGCACCAGAGAGTTATTGGGAGGAGAAATGGAGAGATTTACACAAAGCCTCCGAGGAAGAGAAACCGAGTCCTCCAACACAAAAGAAAAGGACATGGTTCAAAGTAAAAAGACTTTTCAGAGCAGAGTCTGAGCCAACTCATAGTGCCAGTTCCAAGTCAGGAAACGGCACAAGTGAAGTAAAGGTACCATCAGTTGTCCGTAACTTGCTTGAAGATTTTAATCGGGTGGTAGTTTCTGAACCTGAGGAAGCTAGTACAGTAGATGTAGTGGTGAACAATGAAGATATTTCAGTTCAAGAAACCGAGGAAAGAAATATAGATTTCGAAACTGCTGGTGAAGAGAGTATAGAAATTGAGGAGAATTCATCTGATGCTTTCTCAGATCCAAACAGTCCTCTCAGAGATTCAAACTACATCGAGAATGATTCGGATAGCAGTACTGAGTCGATTCTATTTGCCAATGAAAAGGTTCAAGATCAAGAAACAAGCGCAGTAGATTCACCGCTTCCCATTTCTTCTCAACCGAGCATCGAGTTTCCCATTTCTTCTCAGTCGAGCATTGAGTTTCCAGTAACTCAGTCTAATGATGAAGAGGATAGTGCAGATAAATCAGTGGCCACTATCAAGGAGCGTAGTAAAGTTTTACCGGGAAAATTCCAGTGGTTTTGGAAGTTTGGACGCAATCTCACTAGCGAGGAGACAAAATCTCAGTCTAATGGTATAGAAAGTAGTAAGAGTAATTTGGTTTGCTCTTCCGAGTCACATTCTCCTCCAGAGGCTTCATCTTCGAGCAGCAAAGGAGACACAGATCAGAATGTGATGAATACTCTGAAGAACCTTGGCAATTCGATGCTCGAACACATTCAGGTAAAACTCGCTCTGATTCTCGTTCTCTTCATCTATGCTGAAACTCAAATGTTCTAATAGATTTTTGACAATATGTTCAGGTGATCGAATCGGCTTTCCAGCAAGAACGGGTTCAGGTACAAGCAGGATTAATGGAGAACTTAAGTAAGAACAATTTTGTCGAAAAGGGACAAGTCACTGCCATGACAGCTCTCAAAGAGCTTCGGAAAATCAGTAATCTGTTGTTGGAAATGTGATGGACCTTTTGATTCTTCTTTTTCTTCTCTCTGTGTACATATTTCTATTTTTTTGTAAAATATTTGTTTCTTTTGATCTCTGTAGAATTTGCTGTAGAAAAACCCAACAATTTTGGTTTTGTGGTCATGTACAAAGATGTTATCAATCAATATTGGGGAAAAAGGCCAATTTGGACCTAGACTATTGCGATTGTGCCGTTTTGGATATAGTCTTTTGCATATGGCCTATATCAACCCGAACTCAAAATAAATTCAAATTGTGTATCCAAACTTCTTTTATTTTTGGCCAAAACGAGCCTTGACTAACTTTCCGTTAGTGTTGACTAACGGAATAGTGACTAGGATGACACGTTGGCAAACGGCTCGGTGTGGTATGCCAAAACGATACGGTTTTGGGTTTAATTAAACGGAGTCGTTTTGATTTTGGGGGAAAAACAAAAATTAATCCATAATTTCTCCTTTTTGTCGACACTTCTTCTCTTCTTCTTCAAAACACAAAAAGCAAAGTCTGCAAAATTCAAGAAAAGAAAGATGATGAATTAAGAGTAGAGACGACGAATTAGAGACAATAACTTTCAAAATCGAGTTTGTAGGGTCGGATTTCACCGAACAAAAAAAGAGAGGTAATATGTGTTTTATGGTTGAAACAATATCAAGTGTATGAATCCAATTTTCTTTTTATTTTCTAATAACAATTGTGGAGTTCTTACACATGTGTATATATGTAGTTATATAGGTTCTTATGTGCTCAATTTTTATTGAATAGAATACATTGTTATTTAGTGCCCCAAGTGTTCGATGAAATGTTTGTGAGAGATAATTAAATGTTTTTAATTACTTTTTCTTGTTTTGATTACAATTTTCAGAATGATATATTCTTCGCTGTGTACCATGATGGAAATTGGGTGAGAAGTCATTCCATAGATGTTGCTTACTTGAATGGTGAGAGTTTAGCAAAAGAATGCAACCCGGAAGAACTGATTATGTTGTTGTCACTAAGCTGAGTGGTAGTTTGTATGAGAAGGCTATTTGGTACAAGATGCCATTTGAAGAGGCTAAGGATAGAAATACTTGGTCTGCTGGTTATGAAGATGTGTGAAGCTTCTCATTTACTTGTTTGTGCTTTGAGTTGGTTGTTGTAACTTAGATTGGGGACAATAGATTGTTTGATGTTTCTCGTTTACATGAGTTTGATGTTATGATAATGAGTTTGATATTATGTACATTATGTTTGTTAATATTTCAAAACAGATTTATGTGTCCAACTTGAAATAGAAATGACATAACATTGTTTAGGAGACACAATCCATAAAAAGTTTGAAGAGAAACACATAGTCAGACTTGTCCTAAAACCACAAAGGAAACAGGAGTAAAAGCTTGTTCTAAACCACAAAATTAAGGAACACTAAAATCGAATAAAAAAGCTTGTTCTAAACCACAAAGGGAACAAAGCTTCTACTTAAACTGACTAAATACCATTCCTAAACCTACACCAAGCTTGTCAATCTGGTTCTTACATCCTTCATCCATGCTTCCAAAGTAACTCAACCACCTTCATCCCTATGTAAACACAAAAGTCTTATACTCAAATTCAGTTCAATAATCTCACAATTAAAAACACAAGATAAACAAAACCAGATCTGACTGTTTGCTTTAACTCATTGGTTGACTGGGTTCACCATTATATCCATCTTGTGTTCCAACATATTCGTATACGTAGCCTCTATGGCATGATTCATCAACTAATTCCCACCATGGTACACATTGAAAGTTATATCATCCTGAAAACTGTAATCGAAACAAGACAAAAATATTAAAAAGATTAATTATCTCTCACATACATTTCATCAAACAGTTGGTGCTATAAATAATAACTTGTTCTCTATTCAAGAAAAAATGAAGACATATGAACCTATATATTTACATATATACACATGTGTAAGAACTATAACTAAAAAAAAAACTTGATTCAAATACATGATATTGTTTGAACCCGAATTTGCATATCACCTCATTTTTGTATTCGGTGAATAACCCCAATCCGCAACTACAAATTCGATTTTGAAGTGTTTTTGTTTTCATTACTCCACTCTACTCTTAATTGATCATTTCTCTTCTCTTTCTTTTTTGCAGATTTTGAGTTTTAAGGTTCGTGAGAAGAAGAAGAAATTCAAGAAAATCAATAATTTAGGGATTTAATTTTTTTTCCCTAATCAAAACGACACCGTTTAATTAAACCGTTTGCCAACATGTCATCCTAGTCATTGTTCCGTTAGTCAATACTAACGGAAATTAGTCAAAGCTCGTTTTGACCCAAATTAAAAGAGTTTGGATGCACAATTTAAATTTATTTTGAGTTCGGGTTGATATTGGCCATATGCAAAAGACCAGATCCAAAATGGCACAATCACAATAGTCAGGATCTAAATTGGCCTTTTTTCCATCAATAAAGACTATAAGTTCTTCTGATTTGAACAATAAAGACAAAAGCATATAAAATTGCAACGCACGTACATTAAGTTGAAGATTTGTGTCTTTAAGGATGAAATTTTCTGTACTTTTACATATGAGATCAAAGAAGACTAAAAATATAACATAACACTTCTTTTTTTGAGTTGAAGAAGGTGAGAGTATGCATAAAAAGAGTCTATTCTATGTTGTGAAAGCCAGGGAGTAGAGAAGTTATAAAGCCGAAAACTATCATCTGAATCTCTTTCACTATTCCCCACCATTGATTCCCTTGGTGTCCTGCGTCGACATTTTCATTAGCGTTTGCTTGGTTCCTGTCATCAACAGCTCCATTTTCTTGTCCCTCTGCGCAAAAAAAAAGAAACAAATTGCGTCTACATAAGTTGTTGTGATGACTTCAGTTAACATCATGGGAGAGAGATATTGCAAAGTAATATATATACCGGGAACTGCATCTTCGTTCAGTGGCACTGCAGCTGCGGGATCATTATCAGCTCTAACAGCAGGTCTCTGAGGTCGAGGTGGTGGTACTGCTGCTCTATGCATTCCTTGTGAGAGCCATCGCACAAATGGTGCAAGAGCTCCAGTTTGGTATCTATCAAATTCCAACACCAAACAAAGGTTAAATTACCTTTTTGTTTATAAACAGATTACTAAACAGAAGGGTTCTAAATACTACCAAATTAACATATCTAGCATAGACCTTCAGAGTGAAACTAAAGCAGATTCTGGAGACTTACAAGTAAATGATGGTAGCGAAAATGACAAGAACAGCGAGCCTTTGTCTTGATCCATCTTGGTTGAACAAAAAGATGACAGCAGCAAGCTTGAGTATGAGAAACAAGTCGAGCTGAAACGCAATCTGAAATCTCCTTTCCACGACTTGCCTTTGATGTGCAGGTTGCTGCTGTTGCTGACCCTGCCCAGCTTGCCCTTGATTCTCTCCCCCATTCTCAGTCTCATTACTTGGTCTAGTTCTAAACAACATATAAAACCCATCAACCTCAAAAGATTCAACATCAAGCCTCTAGTTAACTCCATAGGCCATGAGCAAAGAGACCAACTTGTTGCACAAACCCTTATATTCTTCTAGCAAAATCAATCACCTATGAATATGATTCTTATTAGAAACCATGGGAAATACTTACGTGGGAACATTGTAAGTGAGAGGGATAAGATAATTTGAGGGAAGACCAGCTACATGTCCTGGAAATTGATGTACAGGAACCGCATAGAGTCCAGCTCCACGGTTCATGTGTTCTTCGTACTGTACAGGAACAAGAGCCGGATACAAAACCGGGTAAGCTTTGAACCCAGAAGAAGATGCAGGATCCTGAAAAATGAAACAAACCCAGAAAATCAAATCACGATCTAACGCAACAAAAATTGTCACTATTTCAGGATTCACAAACCCTTAAAATGACCCAAATCAAAAGACACGAAACATCAAACGGGGCAAATCAAAAATTTGAAGATAAATTAAAGAAGCAAGTCACGGACCTGAGGTTTGATCCCAGAATCTTCGGGTTTCTTGTCATGAGAAGGTTGCTGTAACGGTGAAGAAGACACTTTCTCGGATTCTTCCGCCATTTCTAGAAGGATCGAACTTTACGCAGAGGCTATGTTACGAATCTGCCAAATTTGTTCTTCTTCTTCTTCGTTGTGAAATTCCGATAATTTTATTTTGATTTGGAGATGAATTGCTTTGCTCATTCGTCAGCTTCTCCAATAGGATTCTGACACTTGTTGACATTATTTAGTTTTTGTATTTCATGTAAATTGCACACAAACTCCTTTGGTCTTTCCAAAAGCGCAATTTCTTACCTTGATTATTTGGTTGTAGTATTTGCCAAATGATCAAAACCAAGTTGGTTTAGTTTAGTTTTGTACTAAACCGAAAAATTTAATTACAAATTAATTGGTCTGGTTACCCACAAGTAGGGCTGGGCATTCGGATATCCGATCGGATCCGGGTCGGGTATTTCGGTAATAAAGTTTAGAACTCGATTATGTATTTTATAAATTCGGATCGGGTTCGGATCGGATGACTTCGAGTTCGGTTATATCCGATGTACAATCTATCTGAAAATACAATTATTGATCAAAAATTTCAAAACAAAAATTCAAATTAATATAGATATCAAAGAAAGAACTCGATTTTATTAGTTTTACAGGAATTATTCAAAAATATCCGAGAAAATATCAAAAACAAAATTGTAAGAAATTCAAATAATGTTGATAAATTAGTTATTTTTATCCGAATATAATCAATAATATTCGAATTAACCAAAAAATTATAAAAATTATCTAAAATACATGAACATACTCAACCTTACATCCAAATATCTTTAGTTTAATGTATGTTTGTGGTAGTTTGGATACCCGTTCAGTTATCGGTTCGGTCTATGTTCGTATTCGGGTTTTTGGGTTTAGAGAAATAGAACCCGATCGGATATTTTATAAATTCGAACCGAGTAATTTGGATCGGGTTCGGTAATTAATTTCAGAATTTTCGCCCACCCCTACCCACAAGTGTTTGCGCCCCAGTAGTCAGTTATACGTACTTTAAAATTGGGCTAAATAAAGGTTTCAAAATAAACACAAACATTCGATCAGCAAAATAAATAAAAAAATCTAATTTATCTCTAAAAACGTACCATAATATCTTATGCCACGATCAAGTTATTTCTCTTGTCCCTTTTAAATCTTCTTCAATGCCAAATCCTCGAGTAATGTATGAATCACATTCTCCACAAATTGTCCATCTCAAACAAATGATTCAAGAATGGCAACATGAGGCCAACCAGAAATATCCGGATTTCGACATCTACAGCTGATGAATTAGTACTTCGATTCAACTTATTATAAGAAAAAGTTGAAGCTGAGGTGGTATGAGAAGAAGTTGAGTTTACCTAATTTGTTTTTACCTTGCTCCCTCGAGTAGTACGAGTCGCTCATAGACCGATCAGACTTATAAGTTATAACACATGAACAAAAGCTGAAATTCGGTTTATGTATGCGGTAACAAATGTGAGGGATAAACATGCAACATAAGACATTGGAAAAGCCTTTGAGAGGCAGAGACTCTCCCAAAATCTAAACCTAGCAGCCTTAGTGTAGATTTCAGTTCGGTTTGTTCTTTCTTTTATCGGTTTTTCTTGGTTGTATCTTAGATCTAGATTTTGGTTCGTCGCCCTGTCGATCTCTCTCGGTGAAAACTCCGACTAGGTCCCTTCCCGACGGTGTTCTTCCTCTGAGTATGTTAGAAGACGACGGCTCAAGGGTTTGTTGCTGTTCGGGCTTACGCTAATCGGCTCGTTTGTCTTCGGTTTTGACGTATTTCTGGTCCTGGCTTGTCGAAGGCTTTGTTGGTGGTGATGGGTTCTTTTCATCTCTTGGAGCTGCTCGGGGACGGTGGTTCTCTTGTAGATGAAGGTCCCCTTTTGGTTCCACCATCTCTCTTGCTTGTCCTTGTGACGGATCCCGGTTCCCCGGTCCGTCGAGTGCTGTTGTTGTGGTTCTCTTTGTGTGAAGTGTGGGTTGAAGATAATTTGCTTGGGTTTTGAGACGGGCCTGGGGTTTTTGTTCTTCTGTTCCTTCACTTCCGATGTGAGTCAGGCTAAGCCCAGCGGTGGGTCTCTAATCGCTTTGCTATGTGATTTGAACTGATGGGTCTTTGGATAGTTTTTTTCCGTCTCTTCCGCGGCGTTTCCTCTTGGTCTGGTCTGAGGTTTCTGTAGCTGTGTGTTGCTGTTTATTCCAATGTGAGCTTCCTTTGAGTTTTGGTAGTATAGAGGTGTGGTTTTGGCTTTGGATTGGTAAGTTCAGGAGTTTCTCTAAGGTCATTGTGCTTGGCTTTGCCATTCACGGTAGGAGCAGTGGTGGCTCAGGCAATTCGAGTCTCCTAGCTGTGCCTTATCACTTTGATATATTCTGATTGTTTTTAGCTTCCTCGTTCTGGTACCTTTGGTGTTGTTTGGCGTTGTTTGGCTTTGGTCTTGAAGAGTTTATGGTTGAATCTTTCTTTACTTGAAGAAGTTTTTGAGTTTTATTTCCCTTGACCAGTTTAGTGTGTTTCCATTTCTATCCGATGTACATCAGTAGCTTGCCTTAATGTATTGGGCTGAATATTGTGGTGGATTGGTGTCACTCTTCCTTGCTGGTGAGCTTCTTCTTCTTGGTTCTTTGTGTCATTCAATCGTTGAGGACCAATGTTTTTAAAACCGGACCGGACCGGCGGTTGAACTCGCGAACCGGTCACATGTTCGGTTTGGGTCAATATAAAAACCCAAATGTAGTTGAACCGGCTATCGAACCGAGTTGGACCGGCAAAAAACCGGGAACCGGCGAACCGTTAACCCGGATCATACCGGGTTCAATTGTTTTTTAATGAAAAAAACATATTTTTATTTCATTTCTTTAATTAATATTTTTATCAAAATTAAAATTAGAAAAATAAGGTTTATAGATAATGAAATAGTAATAAAGGTTTAACATTTTCTCTAATATAATCACATTTACTGAAAAGAAAAAAACATTTTCCAAATAATTGTAATTTTTTTTAAATTTTTAGACAAAAAAGATTAGTTATGTATTTACGTATCATCATTTTCTTATTTAATTTTGTTATAGCTATTGAAGTTTTTTTTGTTTTTCTAAATATTTGTACTAAACTTAATATTTTGTTTGATATTTGGATAGTTATGCATATATAACAAATTCTATATGCTAAATATTTTTAAAATATTATTGAACCCGGTTGAACCGGTTAGACCCGGTCGGATCATATTAACCCACGACCCAAAAAAAATCCGGTTCGGTCGCCGGTCCGGTTTTAAAAACATTGTTGAGGACTTACTCAGGCTATTACCGTTCTGGGTTAGTAGCTGCCTTACTTCAATCATCCGCAATTACCTTGGTTCCGTCTTTGTGGTTTGCTCGGCCCTCATCTCCTCCGAATTGCTTAGTGATGCTCTTAATTGTTTCCTTTGCCTCTGCTTTCTTTCCGCTTGTATTTTCCCTTTTTTGGGCTTTGTGGTTCAAATGTATCCGTTTCCGTTTTATATGGCAACGGATGGGATTTCTCCTACCGGCCATACCTACCGTGTAACACTAGTGTTTAGTTCAATTAAATCTATTTGATGGAAAAAAAGAGAAACATGCAACATTAAATTCGTGTTTTTTTTCTATCTCAATTTATGTAAGTGACGAGATTTTTTCTGATTAAAAAATGTTAATTTGGTTATTCCTTTTTTTCTTATAACTCGATTTGATTTTTAATCTTTTTAATTTTATTCTTAATCTTTTTGAGAGGTTTTATTGAAGTGTAGTTTGTCCGAATACCCTTTTTTTTGTGGATACACTTATCCTTATTTTTTGCATACATAACCCTTCAACAAATATAATTACTTAAAAATAAATGGCTTTTAATTTTTTTTTAAATAAGAAAATTACAAAACGTTATAAATAGTGCATTTTTATATACGTTGATATTTTCTTCATAGATGACATCATGGTTTACTCAAGAAATCAAGAAAAGTATGAGGCTTATTTGCAGACCGTGATGAACAGACTAAGTGGACATCAACAATTTGTCAAGCTTAGCAAGTGTAGGTTCAAGCAAAAGGAAATAGGATTCTTGGGTCACATGATATTAAATAAGGGAGTATATGTGGATCGGGAAAAGATAAAGGTAATCGCATATTGACCCATACCTAAGAACGCGTCGGAGATAAAGAGTTTTCAAGGATTGGCTAGATACTACCATATATTTGTTAAGGAATTTACGAGCATGGTACAACCGATAACTCGAATGACTAGGAAAGATGTTCAGTTCGTGTGGTCGGCAAACTTTGAGAAGTGTTTGATGGAGCGTAAGGAAATGCTTACGAGTACTCCAGTGCTGGCTTTGCTTAAGGCGGACGAGCCTTATGTGGTTTACACGGATGCATCGCGAGTGAGTCTCAAGTGTATTCTGATGCAGGAAGGCAAGGTGATCTCTTATTGATGTAGGAACAAGGGGGCTTGTTCTTACAAGGGATGACATATGGTGAATCTATAGATGGCCTTACGACACTCTCTATGGACTCAAGTGGTTGGATGATGAACGAAGGTAACAAGGGGGATCGAGAGACACCCCACATTCCATGGATTGAGTTGTGATAAGCCTAGAACTCAAGCTTTGGAGATCTCACACACAAAGAAGACAAGAGCATAAACAACTAGGGTTTTCTAGCAAGAAAGTTCTCTTCTTTATTGATTGAAACATGAATGTTACAAGATGAGAATGAGCTTTATCAATAGCTCAGCAGCTTAGGGCTTCTTTGGCAGAAATTACAAATAAGGAAAGCAATAATACTAGCCTAAATTACACAAAATCAAATTAAAACAGAATAAAATCAAAACAAAGAACAAGAGGAAAATCCTGCAAAACTAGAAAAGGAAACTTGTTAATGAATTCAAATTCAAATTCTCACGTTAGCGCCTTGAAGTATCCTAGGTGTTTGCGAGCTTCAACTTGAAGTCGTTTATGTATTCTTGCTCTTGAAGTCCATTGAAGATGAAATGATGAAGATCTTCAAGTGGTTCCACGTAATTGGTTTCAAACTTACGTTCTTGCTTCTCTTGGCCGAATGACTTGTTTTGGAGGTAACTTGTAGCTCAGGTGTGATCTTAGTGAGAATCTTCATGTTTTGAACTTCATTTCCTACCAAGTAAACATACTTACCTTGGTTGGTACGAGGTTGATCGTCCTTGAAGCTTAAAAGCTCACAATCTTATTTTGAGGGTCGTTGGGTTATGTGTTGGTTTTGAGCGCGGATCCATGCTCCATTTTGTTTATGAGGTTTGCTTGTACTGTGTTGAACTCTTCTTGGAGCTTTATGTTCTTGGAATATTTCATTGCAGCTTCCTTGACTCCGAGTACATTGCCTAGGTTTGAGTTCGACTTGATGTCCACATCACTTATGCTTTGGGGCAGTTAAGGAAGCATGACGGAAATTATCTCATGTATGACCTTGAGATGGCTGCGATGGTTTTTGCACATAGGATTTGAAGATCTTACCTTTACGGTGCAGATGGCCAAGTATTTACGGATCATAAGTGTTTAAAGTATATCTTCACTCAACTTGAATTGAATCTGAGACAAGATGGATGGAAACAGTGACTTATTTTGACTTGGATGTAGCTTAACTATCCCGGTAATGCTAACTTAGTGGTTTGTGCCTTAAGCAGAAAGAGGGTTGAGACGAATTCTAAAAAAGATATTGAAGGACTGGTCCATATGGTTAGGACTTTTTGGTTGACTACTTTGAGCGATTGAGTGGAACCATTAAGTCATGAGAAGAAGATGAGGCCAACTTGCTGACTAGGGTTCAGTTGGCCCAACACTTGAATGTGAACCTCCTTAAATCATCGCAAAATGATAAGATAGAGTATAAGACTTCGAATAATTGGAATATTGTGGTGAACGGGCGAGTGGGTGTTCTGAATAACAAGAATCTACGAGAAAAACCCTTAAGGAAGCAAATTAATCCAAGTTCTCAATTCACCCTAGATCGACTAATATGTATCAATACTTCAAGCGATACTATCATTTGATTAGAATGAAAAGAGATGTTGCTAAGTGGATAGCTAGGTGTCAAACATGCCAGATGGATAAGGCGGAACATCAACTTCCGAGCGGATTGCTGCAAAGCTTGCCCATTCCTGAGTGGAAGTGAGATAGTATCACGATGAACTTCGTGACTGGGTTGCCTTCAGTGGATGAAAAAGACGCAATATGGGTGATTGTGGACAGATTAACCAAGTTTGTGCATTTCGTTGAGATCAATAAGAAGGACGATGCAACAGTTTTGGCTAATCGTTACGTTGAGAAGATCGAGAAGTTACATGGAATGCCGACAAGTATAATTTTAGACCGCGACTCTAAATTTGACTATGCCTTCTGGAAGATCAATATTTGTGGCATAAATAGTGATGATCATAGAATATATTCCCTTTAGCAATCAAAAATCACTTAAGTGCTGGTCGAACTCGAGACCTTACAATAAAAAAAACACACTTTACCACTGCGCCACGCTTCTTAATTTAATATTTGTTCGCTATAGATATATATATACGTATATAAAAAACATAAAAACATTGATCATACCTCACTATACTTTGCCGTATTCATCAAGCCAATTAGGCTACTACCAGGTGTTAACAATGCCCTAATGGGAAACATCCAAACTGTGAAGATGGAGTTTTTTTAGTTGGAGCAACCAATCGATTTGTGTTTGATATCATTTTTGTTTGAGGTGTTAGCATCATCCTTCCAAAAGGCGTCAAACACTGAATCTCCTCTCTTTCGAAAGGTGTCAAACGCCTAATCTTGTCTTTCTAAAATTGCTGATATATCATGGTTTTTACCGGTTTTCGACCATGATATAAGTCCTTTTATCGAGTCTTTTCGTTGTATTTCGAGTCTTTTTAGTGTCTTAACAGGTTATTACACGTGAGGAGCTTATATGGTGAATACGGTGCATTTTGGAACGTAAACAAGGTTGGAGCCGGATTTTGCAAGAAAAGAAGCTGATATGAAGCAGCCTGTCGATCGACAGCCCAAAGAAGGACGATCGATCGACAGCTACACTACAGCCTGTAGATCGACAGACACAAGGACGATCGATCGACAGGTGCTCGCAGAGACCGACCTAAAGAAGGAAAATTGTTCTTTTTCGGGCCAGAAGTTACCAATAAACCGTCATAAAAGCCCACCACGAGTTTTACCTCTATAAATAGTTTATTTTAGGTTTTTAGATCGACAACTTTTAGATTTTACAAAACAAAGTTTAGAGAGAGATTTTTAGGGTTTTTAGGGAGACAAGTTTACTTTATACTTTGAGATTCTTCGAACCCTATTGTTCTTATTCTTATTCTCTTTCTTTATGCATTATTATTCAGTTATGATTTGCTTTGCTGCCATGTCTGAGTAGTTTGCTTGTTAGGTTTAGGGTGATTCGAATGGAATGATGATGAATTGTTAGGGTAAACTCACTTGTTAGGATTATCTGTTAGGTTCTTCACCTAGATTGCTTTAACTCTGGTTTAGGATTCGCGACCCTGAATTTGGATATCTTAGGTTGATAGATTGACACGAAAGTGTAATTGATTAGCCAGAACTAGATCTTAGGTGAGCAAAATTACTTATTCGCAAAGAAATTTGGTTTAGGGATTTTGTGAACAAATTGGACTTGAATTTAATGCTTGTTTAAATTGATTGAATTCGCAAAGAAATTTGGTTTTCTAGGGTTTAGACATAGTTAGTTTTCGCAACGACAGTTGGTTAATTATATTTTAGTGTTCCAAGTTCTAGAACGATTCTTAATTAAATCTTGATTCTGTTTAACCTGCAATTCTGATTCATCCTGAGAATTACCCAAAAGCCTAGCACTTTGTTTAATTGAATTTTAAATCAACAATCTTTCTCTATTTCGATTTGCTTTTGTCTTTATTTTATATTATTTTACTTAGCCGAATTTGAAGTCAATATTCCTATCGTTTGATTTGACTCCCAGTGATTCGACCCCTACTACGACGACCTCTTAATTTGAGAGAGTAGCTCAGGGTAAATTTGAGCATATCAAATTTTGGCGCCGTTGCCGGGGAGTCAAAATCTTCCATAGGATTTTGATTCTAAAATTCTGACTAAGTTTTCTTTTTATTTTTCTTTTTATTTTTTTTATTTTTGGTGTTTCAGGTTTATGCCTTCTAGCAGAACCAGAAGCAACAAGGATAAAAAGTTAGCAGATTTTGTTCCAGAGTTGGGAATTTTGGAAAGGGAAAACAGACGACAAGCAAAGTTAGCTAAAATGGTTAATCGAGCTGTAGTAGTTTTTCGGAATGCTTAGGGTGAGCTGTTTGACAGAGAGGGAAATTGATACAACGAGCAGGGAGATAGGATTGATGAAGCCGGTAATGTCATCGAGTTTGAGGATCCGATTGCAGCGGAGCGTGCTGAACTAGATCGTCAAAGGGTTGAGTTGGAACGTCAGCTAGCTGATCTAGAGCGTCAGGCTCAGGCGAATCGTCAAGCTCAGGAAGTTGTAGTGAACCGACGCACTTTGGGTGATTACAACCGACCTGAAGAGTACTGTGCTAACAGGGCAGCGATCCGAGCTCCTGGATTCGCTAGGCAGGACTTTGAGCTGAAGCCTGCTTTCTTCTCACTAGTAGCTCAGCATCAATTCCATGGACATCATACAGAACATCCCATGGATCATCTTGAGAGGTTCGAAGACCTCGCATCTAGCATCAAGACAAATGGGGTATCTCTCGATTACGTCTTCTGTAAGCTATTCCCACACTCTCTAGCTGGGGATGCAGCCTACTGGCTGAAGCAGTTGGAGCCGGGCTCACTGACCACTTGGAACGATATAAAGAACGCTTTCCTGAGTCACTTCTACGATGAGTCACGTTCAGAGGATCTACGAGCTAAGATCCAAACATTCGCTCAGAATATGACAGAATCTTTCAAGGCTGCGTGGGAAAGGTTCAAGGGATATCAGAGAGATTGTCCTCATCACGGATTTACAGAAGTTCAGCTGCTGGGTATCTTCTACAGAGGTGTGGATTGGAAGCATCAGATGGCTTTAGATGCTGCGAGTAATGGGAATTTCAAGACTAGATTCCCAACTGATTGCCTTGAGCTCATCAAGAACGTGTCTACTAGCAATAGTACAAAGAAGATTGATGAGGAAAGGAGACGAGGAGCTGGTCAATCAAATGGAGCTGAGATTGTTGAGGAAGATGTTAATTACATCAACCAGAATGGCTACCAGAATCAGCGGTATGGGAATCAATCAGAGAACAAGGGATACAACAATTACAATCAGAGGAACTACGGATCTTCATCGTATCAACCGATTCCCTCTAAATCTTCAGAAAGTGACGTGAAGAAGATGTTCGAACAGCTTCTTGAGGGGCAACAAACCCTAACAGTACATCTCAATGGGAAGATTGACAGTCTCTACACTGATCTTAATGGAAAAATAGAAGCCATCAATATTCACTTGAAGAAGCTTGATACTCAGGTTGCTCAGACTGCTGAAAATGTAAAGAAACAAGCAGGTTGTCTCCCAGGGAAAGCAGACATGAATCCAAAACACTTCTCCAATTCTATCACGTTGAAGAGTGAAGCACAAGTAATTCCAACTATTGGGAAGTGTGATCGGGCAGTGGTTCATGAAAGAAACCTAGATTCTGAGTTTTCGGAGGGCCTGTCGATCGACAGACCAGGTGGTTGTCGATCGACAGCTACAGAAAATTTCGGTACGAACACGATTTCAGCAGCCCTGTCGATCGACACACCTGATGAGTGTCGATCGACAGCCCCGAAAAATGCAGAGATTTTCGAATGTCAGTCGGAAACCGCCATTGAACGTGTCTACAAGCCCAAGATTCCGTATCCAAGGAGTCTATACCCTTCATGCATCAACCAAGGCAGTGACAAAGCACCTCGAGAGGAAAAGAAACATGCTCCAACATCATTGAGGAAGCTGCCAAAGTTGTTGAATCCAGGGATGTTTGTGGTTCCTTGTTCGATCAATGGTGTAGAATTGAAGGATTCTTTATGCGACACAGGAGCCAATGTGAATGTTATGTGTGAGGCTGTTGCAAAGAAGCTAGGAATTTTGGAGTTACAACCTTCAAGGACTTATATCGAGCTCATAGATAGATCTTTTACAATTTCTAAAGGCTTCATTCCTGACGTGTCAATTCAAATAGGAGATTGTCTTGTTCCTACGGACTTCTACATCATTGAGAGAAAGGATGATATCTGTAAACCATTGGTTCTTGGTGCACAGTTCCTTGCAACAGTGGGAGCAATGGTGGATTTTCCTAACAAGCGGATCTCCTTCTCGAACATCAACAAGGATGTTTTCTATCCTTTGGTTCTTGTCACATCAGCTTCCTGTATGAGTGTCAATGTTGGAGATACGCTGGGTTTTGAAAATGAGATGAAGAAGGTTCAAAACGTTCTCAAGTTGGCTCCTCCCATTCCACGTCGCCATGACAACATTCCAGCAAGTTCCAAATGCCAAAAGATTCCCAAGGTGAAGCGCAGAAAGACCTCTAAAGCATTCTCCAAGTTCAGAATTGTCATTCCTTCGGAGTTGAGGGAGAAGGGAGAGGTAGTTGTCCAAGAGATGTTGGACAATACTATGAAGCTCTTTCCTGGTATTGTTCCTTGCAAGTCTGGGGGAGTGCACTTCAGAGATCCACCTCCAGCCTGAACATCATCCGCAGTCAAGCTAATGACTGAAAACAAGCGCTTGGTGGGAGGCAACCCACCTGTAAGTTTTTCTTTTCTTTTGAGTCATTTTTCTTTCTTTGAGTCAGTTTGTTCTTTGTTTCCTTTTAATTTTTAGGATTGGTGAACATTGTTGTTTGCGACTCTTTGCTGTGGTATTTGATGGTATTTTGTTTCAGTGATCTTCAGTTTTTCTTTAGATTTCTCCCACAACATCAGTCGTCAAAGCCAGTTTTTCAGAATTTCGACGAGCCTGTCGATCGACACACCTGTTGGTTGTCGATCGACAGCCCCATGAAGCCATTGTCGATCGACACACCTAATGGTTGTCGATCGACAGGCCAGCAGAACAGGTCCGAATTTCATTCTTTTCACAAATTTTCTGACTTTTTCTTTTTCTTTTCACCAATCTCAGATTTAATAACACTGGGGACATTGTTGTTTAAGTCTGGGGGAGGTAGTTACTAACATTGTTTTCTATTTTGGAGTCAAAAATTTGTTTTTATTGAGTCAAAATGTAGGGAATAATGATCTTTCTTAGGAATAAAGCTTAGTTTTTGAAACTTTTAGCTGTTGCGATGAAGCCTTTGGATGGAACGAATTCGAAATCAGATGATAGTACAGGTTCCCCTCTTATCGCAATTTGCAGAACGAAGTAGATCAAACTCCAGACTAACACACTTGATCTCCATTTCGCTATATTCTCTTTGATGATATCACGACAGTAAAACATTCAGGACTCCTTATTCTCTTTACCACTCTTTGTTGATCCTGAATGGCGAGCTCATTTTTAGTTGGTACCCAACCCCTAACCTTAACCTTTTGTTCAAACCTCATGCAGTCTCTTTTCCTTAGTTTTATGTGCAGGCATGTGTATAAACTCCGGAGAGAAAGAGGTCTGACGCAGTTTTTCATTCACAAAAATTGCACGGAAAAAGGATTTGGTAGGAGTACTTGAAAGAGAGCAGCAATGCTAAGCATTCTTTGGGACTTAATACACAACAATGGTAATTTTCGAGACTAATATCTTTGTAAAATCATTTCCCCCCTTAGAGTCTTGAAAAAAAAAAAAAAAAAAAAAAAAAAAATCTTTTATTTCGGAAAATAAGTAAGGGAAAGGGAAATGATTATTTAAATAAGTCTCTAGCTTCAAAAGAAAATCCCAAGGAATGAAGAAGTTGGATGTGGAAAGTGGAACATGATTATATGAAGGTGTTTGGTTCCTAATAACGTTTTGGAGGAGGGAGTGCAATGTGAATGAGAAACTGTGGGCATCAACTGGACCCGACTCTCTCTTGTGATTATGCATAATGTCTGCATCCACCAAATAAAATCCGGTAACCCTAAACACTCTTTAGCTCCACTTAAACACAAAAGCCTTTTACATCACACCTAGCCCTTTTACTTGGTTGATATCATTGGAGAGAATTCCATCATCACTTCGATCGAGTGTGCGACAGTTAGGAGAATGTGAAACTGATGGGTTTGCAGGTTAAGATTTGAGGCCCAACCTATGATGGTTGAGATTCGTGACCGCCAAAGGTACTTTGTTTACATGCAGCGAAAGAGTCAAGAAAGCGAAAGCAATGTTCCCAAAGATAAGTAAGTTCTCGCGATTTTCAAACCTCGACTTCAGTTTTAGTCTCTAGTTTGCTTGAGGGCAAGCAAAAGCTAAGTCTGGGGGAGTTGATATATCATGGTTTTTACCGGTTTTCGACCATGATATAAGTCCTTTTATCGAGTCTTTTTGTTGTATTTCGAGTCTTTTTAGTGTCTTAACAGGTTATTACACGTGAGGAGCTTATATGGTGAATACGGTGCATTTTGGAACGTAAACAAGGTTGGAGCCGGATTTTGCAAGAAAAGAAGCTGATATGAAGCAGCCTGTCGATCGACAGCCCAAAGAAGGACGATCGATCGACAGCTACACTACAGCCTGTAGATCGACAGACACAAGGACGATCGATCGACAGGTGCTCGCAGAGACCGACCTAAAGAAGGAAAATTGTTCCTTTTCGGGCCAGAAGTTACCAATAAACCGTCATAAAAGCCCACCACGAGTTTTACCTCTATAAATAGTTTATTTTAGGTTTTTAGATCGACAACTTTTAGATTTTACAAAACAAAGTTTAGAGAGAGATTTTTAGGGTTTTTAGGGAGACAAGTTTACTTTATACTTTGAGATTCTTCGAACCCTATTGTTCTTATTCTTATTCTCTTTCTTTATGCATTATTATTCAGTTATGATTTGCTTTGCTGCCATGTCTGAGTAGTTTGCTTGTTAGGTTTAGGGTGATTCGAATGGAATGATGATGAATTGTTAGGGTAAACTCACTTGTTAGGATTATCTGTTAGGTTCTTCACCTAGATTGCTTTAACTCTGGTTTAGGATTCGCGACCCTGAATTTGGATATCTTAGGTTGATAGATTGACACGAAAGTGTAATTGATTAGCCAGAACTAGATCTTAGGTGAGAAAAATTACTTATTCGCAAAGAAATTTGGTTTAGGGATTTTGTGAACAAATTGGACTTGAATTTAATGCTTGTTTAAATTGATTGAATTCGCAAAGAAATTTGGTTTTCTAAGGTTTAGACATAGTTAGTTTTCGCAACGACAGTTGGTTAATTATATTTTAGTGTTCCAAGTTCTAGAACGATTCTTAATTAAATCTTGATTCTGTTTAACCTGCAATTCTGATTCATCCTGAGAATTACCCAAAAGCCTAGCACTTTGTTTAATTGAATTTTAAATCAACAATCTTTCTCTATTTCGATTTGCTTTTGTCTTTATTTTATATTATTTTACTTAGCCGAATTTGAAGTCAATATTCCTATCGTTTGATTTGACTCCTAGTGATTCGACCCCTACTACGAAGACCTCTTAATTTGAGAGAGTAGCTCAGGGTAAATTTGAGCATATCAATTGCCGAACACCAAATATCTTCTATTTCAAAATGTATTGAACACTGAATCTCCTCTATTTCACACAATATCGACCACCTAATCTCCTCTCTTTCTAAAGGTATATAACACTAAATCTCCCCTCTTTCAAATGTTTTAGTTAGTTGAATCTCGAAATCAAGAGACAAATGAGTATTTAGATGAGATGTTATCATCAACATGCAAGATATATAACTAACAAATTCCTACCTTAAAGCTCATATGAAGCTCGTGATATCGAGAATGTTAAACTCTGAAAGAAACGACACCCTCATTCTTAGGTAGAGAAAGAGAAGAAACTTTGCAAGACCTGTGGATAAAGTTATATCGGATCCCACTCTCAATGCTACTTGAATCATATTCAATGAACATGGTATTGGAACACCCACATTTTTTGTCCAGATGGATACTAGTATCCATAGAACCACCATCTTGGTCCACCACTTTGAAAATAAACTTATGACTTTAAGAATCAACTTATGATTTATGTCACGGGTTCTTGAAGTCTGAGTTGGGTTTTTCTTGTTCTATCTTTCATCTTCTCTGCCTACTCACTTATCAAGATTATTTATTTTGATCAGCTTCTTGTGTCATGTGCTACTTTTTCAAAGCTTACAAACCTTATTTTTAAACTGACAAAACCAGATGGTGGTTTTATGGATACTAGTATCCATCATGACAAAAAATCCAGGTGTTCCCATACTATATGATTTAAGCAGATTTGAGAGTGGGATCCGATTTGACTTTATCCATGGGTCTTGCAAACTTCCTTATCTTCCTCTACCTAAGAACGATGGTGTCGTTTCTTTCTGAGTTAAACATTCTCAATATCACGAGCTTAATATGAGCTTTAAGTTTGTAATTGTTTAGTTGTATATCTTGCATGTTGATAACATTTCATCTAAATACTCATTTATCTCTCGATTTCTAGATTCAGCTAACTAAAACATTTGAAGAGAGGAGATTTAGCGTTAGATACCTTTAGAAAGAGAGGAGATTGAATGTTCAATACTGTTTGAAAGAGAGGAGATACGGTGTTCGATACCTTCTAAAAAAGAGGAAATTCGGTGTTCAACAAATTTAGAAAGAGAGTAGAATAGGCGTTTGACGCTTTTAAAAAGAGATGAGATTCAGTGTTCGATGTCTTTGGAAAGAGAGGAGATTTATTGTTCGATACATTTTGAAAAGATGATTCTGACACTCAATCAAAGATGACATCAAACACAAATCAATCGGTTGCTCCAACACAAGAAACTCCATGTTCACAGTTTGGATTTTTGCCCATTAGGGCATTTTTAACACATGGTAGTAGCCAAATTGGCTTGATGAATATGGGAGAGTATACAAAGGTATGATCATTAATATTTAAGCCTCAAACATTGATCTTTTATGTTCATATTTTATGCTATTTGCTAATGCTCTCGTCAATTTATAAAATTTGATCAATATCAATATCAATATATATATATATATGAAAATGATTTTGCATTTAAAGGAAAAAACACTATACATTTGAATGTATTTCCAAAATAAGAAGCATGGTATTATATTGACGACAATAATGTAAAGAATATATTTTTAATATTAGAATCATGAAATTATATATATATTCCCTTTTTTTTGAGAAGCCAACTTCATTCATTAGATTTTAAAAGTCCTTATACAAAGGGAACACAACTTTAAAATTTATTTTGTTAAAGACTCAATAAGCACATTAATAAAAAGTTGAACATAAAGAAAATTGATAGATAAAGAAAATGATCCCAACATAAAATGTTTGTTGAAAGGAAAGCTTTTCAGCTCAAAGATCACACTTCCACAATGAGGAGAGTGATTATAGATTGAGAATCCGAGAACAAACATAGTTCTCGAATCTCTGACTTTGAAGCTGTAACAACGACAACTTTAAGAGCATGACCTTCAACAACAAGTGTCGAGGGGGCAAACAAGTGCGAAGTGAAGCCTTGATGCAAAGTGATATTACCTTGGTTCAAACATATCCAATTAACTCTATAATCCCGAGGTAACACATTCCAAGTGTTTGCATACGTGAAGTACTTGGTGGCGTTAAGCACATGTCGAATGGGAAGATACCTACATAATGTAGTAAGTGAACAAGATCTGTATACTGCAGTAATGAATCGCACAATGACAACAAATATTCTAGGGGATGGCACAACCGGAACTAAAACCAAAGAGCTCGGATCCAATAGCACGATGAGTAGAATAAAACCAATTTGCTATCAAAGCAAAAAATGATTTATACATGCATACTATAGTAAAGAAACGGAATTTGCATTTTGCAGTAAGGGATTGCATAGAGATAATAAAGATCCCAACAAAGGGCACAGTTAAAGAACCAAAAGCACCAAAAGTAACCGAAACAATAAGACCTAACACTGCAACTCTCGAATCCAACAAGACCAGCCTTACTCGTTCATCAAAAACCCAACCAACATCTGAATAGAGGGTGAAAAGGAGTATACTTGCTACATGAGAACAACAACAAAGGCTATTACATCCGACAACAAAGAATTTGACCCGTAATCGGAAATCTCCAAACTTAGATATGCAACTGGGAATTTTGAGGGAGCCAATAATGACCCAGAGGTTGGAGAAAGATGGAAACCCCTCGATAGATAGAGCTATATGAGAAGGATGAGGAGGAACTGGTGGATCTAAAGGCGGATGTGGTGATTATGAGGGAGGGAAAGGAGGAATTATTGTACATGCAACAAGCGACGCCATGGGAGGAGAAGAAGAGAGGGAAAGAAGAAGAAGATTCTCGTTGGTGTGCTTGAGGCAACACCGACGTGGTGTTGGCGGCAAAAAAGGTGGTGAAACTCTCGTCGCCTTTTCTATCGTTTCTCTCTTGAAGCCGCCATTTTTTTTAATAGCTATAACTTGGTTTTTCTGACTAATACTTATTATTTGATCTTATGCAAAAAATCATAAATTTATACTTCGAATCACACATATATATATATATATTTTTAAACATAAAAAAAAAACAGAAAACACATCTTAAGATCCATAAAAGTGAAATGACTTCTACCAAACATTTTTTCTCCTTTTCATCTGCATGAGTGTTTTTCTAATCATAAGTTTTAATTCTTTATTCATCTCATTTTATAATACTATAATTCATAAATTCAATTCAATGTTTATGAAAAAAAGATTTATGGTTAATCTCTTTTCACTTGTTCTTATATTAAATGATCATATTAATTATACAAATGCGTTTGATATCTTTTACTTGTTCTTTCAAGTAAGTATTTTATAAAAAAATCATCTATATACATATATTTGGACATGATGAAGAGATTCTCAATCGGTTGATTGCAAACCCGATTACAGTGACAAAGACCGCGACAAAGACGACTTCACCATGCTCAACCACTTTTACGTATGTGTTATTTCAGGGATCCTATTATCAGAGTTAAAATATAAAATAAATAACTAAAACGTCAAATATTGTGGATGCCGGAACTCGCACAATTAGATTTGTAAGGGTTTTGTAAAGAAAGCGGAGATTTCAAACGATAAGCTACGAAGAACAACGATGAGCAAAGAGAAAATAGGGTTTGTTATTGCTGTGTATTGCTTTTGTAAACAAAGTTGCGGATGCCTTTTACAAGGGCTATACAATGATATATATAGTCTTCCTAAGTCGGCTAAGTCTTCCTCTAAGAGATAATGTCAAGTTTCCTAAGTCTTCACGAGTTGCCTTTGTCCCTAAGTCGGTCACCGCCGAAGTGGGCTTCGAACGTAGGCGAGGCTTCAGCGTTGAGACTTCAAGCTCCTATGATTGTTACGACGTTGCTTTGTAGCTGTTATGTTTATCTCCTGGAGACATTCAATCTTGATGCCCCGGATGTCTCTGCCCCGAATGTCTTCCGGAGACATTCAGGTTTGAAGCCCCGTATGTCTTATGGAGACATTTGGGCTTGTCGTCTCTACTGTCTTCTGGCCGAAGCCTAGCACATGAAGTCTTCATGGCTTCTGGAGTCATTTCTGAGAAGACTTCATGGCTTCATGGCTTCTTGTTATGAGCCAGAGAAGACTTCCTCTTCACAGGCGGATAAGACTTAGGGTCAAAGGAGACTTAGGGTCAAAGGAGACTTAGCTCGACTCTGAAAATGACTTAGGGGCCATATGATATATGTACGTTAAAGTAATTTGGGGTATACGCGTTGTGTTTGCATAACTTTGAACGTCAATGTCGAACGGGTGAAATCTGACCCCAACAAATCTGTATTGTTTGTGTGTTTAATAATAATTTTATTTGAATCCTATTTATCTCGCAATCTCTTACCAACGTTGTTGTTGGGTTTGTGATTTGCGTTTGTGATTGTAGGGTAGCGGAATCGCAAATGCGTTTACGCTCCTCTTCTACCAACGTTGTTGTTGGGTTTGTGTTTTGGTTTTACCAACGTTGTTGTTGGGTTTTCTGAAATGGTGGTGCTCGTTGAACACGTCTGTCCGAGAGCAAACACACCCTTTGACTTGACCAACATGTTGTTGGGTTTTCAGAATGATTATTCAGTTTACTAAAAACTAAATAACCATTGGCAGCTGATTTTTACCAACGAAGCTGTTGGGTTTTTGAATGAACACCCGAGGTCAAAATGCCCATAAATTGAACATTATAACTTATATAGCGCGCTTGGGATCCGATGATAGATGTCATTGTGTTCGGGTTCACACATTGTTACTGTGGCCAATAGCAACGACTGTGGAATGAACTTGCTTGTAAAAGGCTTCGAATTATCCATAGAGGATGTAACTGATGAAGTCTGTGAGACTTGTGTCATGTGTTTGACGTATGAAGTGTAGAGTTTGATTAAGATGGGAGTATACGAGTATACACACCCCACTCCCCCCCCCTCCCTTGACGGAGGAGGGCAACTGAACTCCTCCGGAGACAAGCTGCCTACGTACCCTTTACATGGATCAAGTCGCCTTGTAGTTCATTGCAAAAGCCTCTAGAGATACTATAAGAGGTTGGAAAGATCTTTGATCTGTTCGGTGCTGGTCCTTGCTCTCTTTCGCGATTCTTGAGGTGCGGAGTCACCCTTCTTGTTTTCGATGTTCCGCAGCTTGTGCTCGGTCATGAAACAAATACGAGAATCCTTATGATTTCCCCATATTGTTTTCACGCCGATGGTTGTTGCAAAATTTGAGGCACAAGTGGTATGTTGAAGGCACTGCTCACATTTGATTGAGGCAGGGAGTTCCCATGATCATGTTGTAGATTGCTGGATGATCGAAAATTGTGAAGTCAACCATCTTGTTAACGTTACCAGCTTGGACGGGTAAGCGAATTGTTCTCATCGTCATGGTTGTCTCTCCGGAGAAACATGTAATAGGTTTAGGCTGTCCTCTGATTGTAGACATATCAACCTTCATTCGCTACATAGCATTCTTGAAGATGACGTCCACTGAGCTTCCTGTATCAATGAGAACATGAGCAATATTGAAGTCGAAGACAGTTAGGTTGATTACCAGGGGATCGTTGTGTGGTTGGTCGAGACCCTCAATGTCTTGCTTGTCGAAGGTGATAGGATTGCTGGAGAGCCTTGGCTTTGGTGGTGCCGATATGTTTGCGCAGACGTCATCGCATCGTTGATATGCTTCGATTGCAGGGACGTTGTCAGCACAATATTGTGATCCCCCCCATGATCATGTATATATTGTCCTGTGGGTTCCCGTTTTCTAGATTGTCACCGCGGCGTTCGCGCCTGGGGTTCTCCTCCTTTTGTTTGGTGTTTGCAGGAGCTTTTACCTCCTAAGGCCTGAAGTCCGACAGGCTTGAAGCGGAGATTTCTAAAGATAAGCTACGAAGAACAACGATGAGCAAAGATAAAATAGGGTTTGTTATTGCTGTGTATTGCTTTTGTGAACAAAGTTGTGGATGCCTTTTACAAGGGCCATACAATGATATATATAGTCTTCCTAAGTCGGCTAAGTCCTCCCCTAAGAGATAATGTCAAGTTTCCTAAGTCTTTGCGAGTTGTCTTTTTCTCTAAGTCGGTTACCGCCGAAGTGGGCTTCGAAAGTGGGCCAGGCTTCGGCGTTGAGACTTCAAGCTCCTATGATTGTTACGACGTTGCTTTATAGCTGTTATGTTTATCTCCTGGAGACATTCGATATTTATGCCCCGAATGTCTCTGCCCCGAATGTCTTCCAGAGACATTCAGGCTTGAAGCCCCGTAGGTCTTCTGAAGACATTCGGGCTTGTCGTCTCAACTGTCTTCTGGCCGAAGCCTAGCACAGGAAGTCTTCTGGCCGAAGCCTAGCACAGGAAGTCTTCATGGCTTCTAAAGTCATTTCTGAGAAGACTTCATGACTTCATGACCAAGGTCGTTCCTAGACTTCCAGAGGCCTAAGGCGAGTTATAAAAAGGAGCCCTTTCCAATATATTAAAAAAAATACTTTTAAACCATAGATGTTACTAAAATTTTGTTCTTTCACATTCTCATCATATGACCCGATGCATTCTGAACCATTCACATTCACATTCACATTCCCATCATCTTTTTCGTTCCCATAGTTTTCTCTATTCCCGTTATCTAATTTCTCATCAAATTCATCATTAAGTCCCATGGTTTCATCAGGAAGCATACTATATATTTTGTATTTTTTAACAAATCAAAAGAAACACAAAACACATTATAAAGATGAGATATTATGAGCAGTAAACAAACATAAAACACCAATATAATAAGACTATAAGAGCACTGGTGATGGGTATAAACAAATCACAATCAATAGAAGAATTAGAACAAAATTACACCACTAAATCTGAAATCAAAAGAAGAGTAAGAAAGAATTGATTATGAAGTACAAAATACAAAAAGATTTCGAATAACAAACTACGGAGAAGCTATATAGAAGAAAACGGTTTGGTGGCTGTGAGGAAAAAGAAATTAGAATCTTAGGGTTAAAGATCTAAGCAAACAATGAAACTTTAAAAATTAAGGGTAGTAAGCTTCGAACTCGGGTGTGGCATTTGAGTGTGGTTTAGTTGAAATATTTATCACCACTACCCTATGACAAACTTTTGCAATTTTAGGGCCCCTAAAATTTATATATTATCCGGGGCCCTAAGGCAAAAGCCTTATTACTTTCTCTATAGGCACGGACCTGTTCATGACTTTATGACTTCATGACTTCCTGGCTTCATGGCTTCATGACTTCTTGTTACGAGCCAGAGAAGACTTCCTCTTCACAGGCGGATAAGACTTAGGGTCGAAGGAGACTTAGGCTCGGAGGAGACTTAGCTCGACTCTGAAAATGACTTAGGGGCCATATGATATATGCACGTTAAAGTAATTTGGGGTATACGTTGTGTTTGCATAACTTTGAACGTCAATGTCGAGCGGTGAAATCCGACCCCATCAAATCTATATTGTTTGTTTGTTTAATAATAATTTTATTTGAATCCTATTTATCTCGCAATCTTTGTTTGTTTAATAATAATTTTATTTGAATCCTATATATCTCGCAATCTTTGTACTAGTTTGGTTTATATTTTCTCAAACTGTCATATGAAGTGAACTTATTTTCTAACACATAGTTCTCTTCACAGGATGATAATGTCCTATTTATATATTTCTTACTAAACATTGATAATGGAAGCTTGTTACTTGGTATTAGATTCGAATTAAACTCATGGTTACTTAGTTTTTTTTTGGGTTGAAATTCATGATGATTTAGTTGTTAAAAAGATTAATCTATAATACCACTTGCAAACGTTGATAAGAATATGCTGAACAAACCAAACTATTACGCGTCAAACCACATGATTCTCCAAACAAGTCCATGTAAAACTTTAAGAATGGAAAGATACAAAGCGGATAATCAAATCAAAGTGTAAAATCTTATATATTGTCGCTGTTGGAATTCGTACCGGTTAAGAACAATCTATAAGCTATTTAATTGTGAATTCAATTCTTAGTATTTGTGCAAATACTGAATTAAATCTGCATCTTAGAATTTTGAATATAGCTGGATGTTCTGCAGCAAAAAGATCAAGCAAAAAAATCGAGGTTTTTTAGCACTCCAAATGCCGTGCCTCTATTGATATCCACACACACAAACTAGATCGAGATGGAATGCTAGTGCCGTTGAGATCTAATATTGAAAAAAAAAATCTTCTTATTATATGGTTTATGAGTTTGGTGGCTAATAACGTTAAGCATCCCTCAATCTTATTAAGCATATATCTATATATATGTATATCATGTTGACCTAGATTTATTATGGTCATATGGGCTTAAGCTCACTACGGGATAATCACTCTAAACCTAATTTGGATTTGACGTTCACTATATATGCATTCTCTGTTTTATTTTATATGATGTTTTAGTTTTTCACGCAGTTTAAGAAATTATTTAATTTTTAAGTTTTCTAAAAATAAAACATATTTTTCATCAACTCTAAAATGATTTAACATTTTAACCAATAAAAAATCAATATGCTGTATTCAAACAGTTAAAAGAAAAAAAAAAACACAATAAATTTTATATAGTAAAGATCGCATAATATTAGTAATAAATATTCATATCCATAAATTATAAGGCGGCCTCTACCAAAACATTATATAACCACGTAATATTATACGGTTATCAAACCTCGACATACACTACAAGAAAAAGAGGATATTGTTACCAAATTTTCAGTCACAATATGTGAATATTTCGTCACAAATTCTTTATTGTGACTAAAATGATACGAATTCTAAAACGTAGGATGGTCACAAATTCATTTTAATCTCAAAAACGTCACAAGATTTTGTGACGATTAACATCGGTACCATGTACAATTGATTTATGGACATTTCCTACAGTCGCCACCATAATGAGAGAAGTTAAACGGAGAAGCGATTCGATGAATAACTATTGAAGGAGAAACAAATAAATCTGGCTCGGATATTAAAACTCCATCGAGTGTAAAATCTGAAGCGGAATTGTTAGTAATGACTATGGAGTTTCCATTGAGAAGCGTAGGGAGACGAGACAAAGGCTGCATGAGGCTTATGTCGGAGAAGTTAAGGCATTGCGGAACAATGTGGTAAGAAGCAACGAGCCGTGACGTGGCGTTGATTCCTGCGACTGAGGTTTTGGGGAGGAAGAGAGTGGAAGTGAGACTTAGACCGTTTACCTCGTCGTTTGTGGTGAGAAAAGCTTCGCTCCAATCTTCGAAACTGTCACCGGAGATCATTGCGTCTATGATTTTTGTTGCGATTTGGTTTTGCTCCGTCGAAAGAGAGGGAAGCAAAGTGGAAGATGTAGTGATGATGGTGATGAGTTTGAGAAGGAGGAGGAGGAGGAGAGGGAGGTGTTTGGTGCTTGCCATGGAAGAAAGCAGAAGAAACCCTAACTTTCTTTAATTAGGTCAAGAGAAGATGGGGAAATAAAATATTCTTGGAGTGTTTGGAGAGTAGAGTTTCGTTGGCTTTTTTTATTATATTAAAGAATAATTGAACATTTAACGTGAGGAGTATTGCAGTTGGATCATGTAAATTAGTTTTGTAACGTTAGTTTGTAGTTGGATAATGCGCAAACTATAAGAAGTTGTTAATAGTTTTTGGTGTCAAAACATACTTTTCGAATTAAGCGCATTTGACATTAGCTCCTCATGGTCGATTTCGAATTTTCTACAAATTGCAGATTTCAGTTTAATTGCAATAACTATATAAAGCCCCATATATATAGTTCAACAAAAAATATAAAATAAAGCCCCATATATATTGATATACTCAAATTTGTTTTGGTAATCTTCCATAACTATTTTCCATAAATATTAGTTTTCTATTTTTAATCTTTTTCTAATTAGTTTAAACTAATAGAATTTTTGGTTTTCACTATTATTTAGTTACATAATTATAAATGGTATTGACATCTAACGCTCAACGACCTGGTTTCAACCCGGGGGTTTCTCCTCAAGTGGTCGGTCAAGCTTTGTATTATAACCAACAACAATCCAAAGTTTTCCGGTTTACAGTTACCGGCCGGCTCAATCGCTGCATATGGCGGCCACTTCCTCGGTGGCGGAGAGCGTTAGTGCCGCCAGTGCAGCGATTGCGTCGGATCTAAACTTTGCAGCGGCTCTAGCGGCAGCAATTACGTCCATTATCAACAGTTCAAATAATCAGAATAACAACAATAATAACAGTGTGGCTACGAGCCTACGAGCAATGGTGACAATAGGCAATAAGGGTTTTTATTTTCATGGTCGGTTTTCTTTGTTTTGAGTTTTGGATGTGTAATTACGTATTGTTGGTTTTGCTTTTATTCGTGAACTACAATTAGGGTCTTGAGGTCATGTGTTTTTTCTTCCTGTTCTTCATGTAAGATCAACGATTTTGTTCGGAAATTAAATTTCTCTGTAAAATACGTATACAGAAAAATTATAATACATATATACAGTATCTTTATGATATATCATTTAATACACCGACCAATTGACCGGAAGAATTAGTTTTTTTTTTTTTTTTTTTTGAATTACCAGGAGGTTCCGGGCCTAAGCCCATAATCCCCCCAGGCCCGAAACCACATGTAATATTAGTTTCGTCCCAAGCGCCACTCGAACCAGCGACCTCTAGGCTTTGCCTGAGATCTTTACCAGTTGAGCTATTGGCTCTTGGTCGGAAGAATTAGTTTTACCTAGGGGTGGGCATAAAAACCCATAACGGAATAACCGAACCAAACCGAACCGATGTTATGGGTATCGGTTAAGTCCATAACCTACATACATTACCTATTGGTCATCTTGAATATTAGTCCATAGGTATCGGTTCGGTTTCGGTTATAACCCATAACCGAAATCAAAACCGAATAAAACCGAAACATTATATACATTATATATATTAGCCACATTTAATCTCAACATTAAAAACATTAGACCAACCATATTTAGGAACGACATCACCAAAATGTCAAATCGACTTTGGTTTTATACATTTGTCATGTTTCAGTTTTACTTTGGTTAGATACTATCATATTATGTTTCAATTTCATAGATGAAAATGTTTTAGTTTTACTTAAATATGTTGACGTCTTCGGTGAACCTTAAATGTGTTGAATATGTTCGTAACATTTTGGTTTCGGTTTTGGTTTGGGGTAATACCCATAACCAAACCGAACCAAATATATTTTGGTTCTTATATGGACTTCATTATTATCAAACCGAACCGACCGAAACCGAACCAAAACCGAAATATACCGGGCCGAAACTAGGATGATACCTATATGGACCCCTTCTCCATAAAACCAAAAAACCAAAAAACCAAAAAACCGAACCGAAACCGAACCAAAACCGCCCATGCCCACCCCTAGTTTTACCCTATAAACATGGTAAGCCAAAAAATTAAATAGAAAACAAGTTTCTCTTTTTTAGCCAAACTCATAAAATAAAATGGATATACCCTAAGATATTGACATATATCGTGAATCAGTATCACTATATATCAATTGATACCCGACCCGTTCGACAAACCGGAGTGGTGGCCGGGTGGCCGGTTCGACCCGGTTCGACCGTGAGTTGAATTTAGTATTACTATTATATATGTATGTATATATATAGATATAGCTACGTCCATGTTTTAATGTCGTAAAGACATGCAACTCTTTTGGTGAGATAAAATTATAAAAACCTGAGACATGCAACTCCTCATTGTCAATGTACTTCTGTTAAAATATGAGACACTTGGTTCTGTTTCCATTATCTACAAGAATCATTAAAAACAAGGAACAACAAATTTCAATGAGAGATAATTGATTCTTAGTATTTCAAACAGAGATGAGATCCACAACAAATAAGACTTTTAAACAAACAAGGAGAAGAAGAGAAATCAGAGTGTAGGAGAGAAGAAGAACCGTTTGTGTAGAGAAAGATGAAATGATTGTATAAAATTGAAAACTGCTTAAAAGCTTTAAATCATTTTTTATTACGAGAACTCTAAATTAGGTTTTAGTCACATTAATGACCTAGTGGGCCTTAAAAGAAATTGTTTTTGACTTTGTTTTCTGACCCAAATGTTGATATGTGGTGATATTTTTCATAACCGTGACCCGGCCGGTTTATCCGGTTCACCGGATCCCTGGTAAATAACGATTTTTTCCGGGTTTTTATAGGTTTATATTTACCGGACTAAAGCACTAAATCCGAACCGGAGTGATGTCCGGATCCCGATTTAACCAGGCCGACCGGCCGGTCCGGTCCGGGCATCAAAACATTGCTATATATAAACGTCCTTCATAATTGACAAAACTATCCCTTAGTTTTTTATTAGGTTGGCTTTCAGCTTTTATTTTCTCCCACGCTTCAAAACAAGTTTTAACTCCATAAGATGGCCTCTACCCGACTACCCGAATCGGATGGATGTGGTCCTCCGTCTCGAGATCTGGCTATATCTTTTACTCTATCAGGTCCAAAAAGAAATCCACATTGTTGGTCCAACCTTCCACTAGATATCATGCGATTGGTTTTTGAACACCTTGGCTTTGCCGATTTCGAACGAGCTAAATCCGTTTGTTCATCTTGGCAATCCGCTTCGAAACAATCTAAGCCAAAAAATCAAATCCCTTAAATGATTCTATTCCCCAAGGACAAGAATTACGATCTCTTGTTCAATCTTAAAGAAAAACATAAGTTTTACAAAACTCAAGACCTTTGCAACAACTTTGCAAAGAGTTTTTGTGTGGCGACTTATAGAAGCTGGTTTTTAATGCAACCGCAATATGAAATAATGGAAGACAAACAATATAATCTATATATTTTAGATCTCTTAACCCTTGAAAGAATCAATCTACCGACTTTGGAATTAAAATATGGACTCCCCTCTTCGATATTATGGATGGACGAGAATCAATCCGTTAATTGTTGAAGACTCACATTCCTGCCTATGCCGTTGCCGTTGCCGGCCTAAGCGTTCACATGACGTTGCCTCTAACTGTAACACCCGCATCTCGGACTATGAATCCAGACCCAAGTGTTAGACAAAAATTAGTATCTTCATTACTCTAAAATTTCTCAATACATTGTTCGGTATATTACAATGTATGGGTACTAGATTCACAACGCCTTGGGAAAGTGTTCCTCCATTGCGTGCTGCTCCCTCCTGCCTTACAATCCTATGGTCCACCTGACTGGATGTCCTATCCTGCGTACTGATAAGGGGGTGAGTATTGAATACTCAGTAAGACGTTATTCTCCGTCTCACCACCTAACACTACCTAGCTATTTTAAACCCCTATAACCCCACACATCACCCTTAGCACTACGTGCCAGGTACTATGTCTCACGGCCAACCCTTTGGCGGTGATACAACTCCTCTACTCTTGACGGCACGCTGGCAGCCTTAACTCAACACCAACAAGCTGGTAACTACAACTCCTTACCAGTAAACTGGTATGCATGGTATGCTGGCAGCCACTCCTCCTAGTCGGCTCGTCGGTGGACTTTCATAATCTGGCACTCTGGCCCTTCTAGCGAACAACTGAACGCTAGGTCATCCTACCACTTTTTCAGGCCAAACACAAACAACGGGTCGCATGTATCTACATACGACTGATGCGGTATTTAAAACTACTGGCATTGTGAACCTACTATCCTATCCGGTTTAACATGCTCTAAAACTACTAGACTCTCCTAAGGTTCACAATCAAATTATCAAGTCCGGTTAATCCTAGTCCTTTATACCTCTACGTTCTCAAGCAATAGCCAAAACATTTCAATCAATACCTTTTGCCCCATATGGTCAGCCTCAGGTAAGCATGGCTATCCCAATATGTTGCCCATGACAACATCTATGGCCATACGGTGACCGTCCCTGCAGAAATACACACATAAAACTATCCGTTAATTGTTGAAGACTCACGTTCCTGCCTATGCTGTTGCCGGCCTAAGCGTTCACATGGCCTTGCCTCTAACTGTAACACCTGCATCTCGGACTATGAATCCAGACCCAAGTGTTAGACAAAAATTAGTATCTTCATTACTCTAAAATTTCTCAATACATTGTTCGGTATATTACAATGTATGGGTACTAGATTCACAATGCCTTGAGAAAGTGTTCCTCCATTGCGTGCTGCTCCCTCCTGCCTTGCCATCCTATGGTCCACCTGACTGGATGTCCTATCCTGCGTACTGGTAAGGAGTTGAGTATTGAATACTCAGTAAGACGGTCTTCTCCGTCTCACCACTTAACACTACCTAACTATTTTAAACCCCTATAACCCCACACATTACCCTTAGTACTACGTGCCAGGTACTATGTCTCACGACCAACCCTTTGGCGGTGATATAACTCCTCTACTCTTGTCGGCACGCTGGCAGCCTTAACTCAACACCAGCAAGCTGGTAACTACAATTCCTTACCAGTAAACTGGTATGCCTGGTACGCTGGCAGCACTCCTCCTAGTCGGCTCGTCGACAGACTATCATAATCTGGCACTCTGGCCCTTCTAGCGAACAACTAAACGCTAGGTCTTTGTGCCACTTTTTCAGGCCAAACACAAACAACGGGTCGTATGTATCTACATACGACTGATGCGGTATTTAAAGCTACTGCATTGTGAACCTACTATCCTATCCAGTTTAACATGCTCTAAAACTACTAGACTCTCCTAAGGTTCACAATCAAATTATCTAGTCCTGTTAATCCTAGTCCTTTATACCTCTACGTTATCAAGTAATAGCCGAAGCATTTTAATTAATACCTTTGCCCTGTATGGTCGGCCCAAGGTAAGCATGGCTATCCAATACGTTACCCATGACACATCTATGGCCATACGATGACCGTCCCTGCAGATATACACATATAAAACTATCCGTTAATTGTGGAAGACTCACGATCCAGCCTTGACCATTACTGGCCCAAGCGTTCACCTGGCCTTGCCTCTAACCCTGGAGTCGTATGCGGCCGTACGAGTTTGCTAGGCCTCCTTAGCGCTTCTCTTGTTGGCATACACCGTATAGACTCTATATCTGGTTGACTAAGGCATGGCCGAATAACTATCGAGTTGCCCGAACACTACCTGTCTGGCCTACGACATTTTCTAGTAGTCTGCCGAGTCCAACAAACAAGCGAACCATCAAGTATCATCACTGCCTTACGGCGGTAACTCTACCATAACTCTATTTCATGGTTTAATGATCGGTTAGTATAAGACCTTTTAGTCTGCCAAGCTATTCCTCACATTTGGCCCACCAGCTCCCTTGGCAGGGTATAGCTGGCCTATGCATGACTCTATCGGATTCCTGAGCAAACTCACTCCTCCTGGCTTCTTAAACTATTTGAGGTGCGAGTCGGAGCTAGGCATGATCCTGCCATGGCTAACTTCCAGTCCGCCAAACAACGAGTCACTCTTGGGCCAGCTTATGCCGAGCCAAGTTTCCTCGAGATACAAGGCTGAGTCCCACGGCCGATACACCTAGGTTTGTGTACCCTCGCCAAGTTCCATCGTGATAGCCGAGTTACTTAGCAAGCTGTGTTATCCCTGCCATGCTCCTCTACTGTCTCACCTACGAGTCCATAGCCAGATCGCCATGATCTGATCGGTTGCTCTGCCACTGTTGATAAGCCAAGCGTGCTTTTGCTTACCAGGCGTGATTCTGAACCGAGGCCGTATCGATCTCTATCGAGACCTTACTGGTCCGCGGTACAGTGGTTGACACTGCCCATCTAGCTTTCTCTCCGATCATCGATACCTTCACCGATGATTACCGGTTCGTTTATTGCGAACGAACAAGGTATCGTACTGATACACCAAGGCCTACACGAGGCTTACCGATGCCAGTCAGCGATCACATCGCGGACTGCCCTTGCGGACTGCTCAGTTATCCCCGATGGCCAGTGGTAGATCGATCGTAGGCCTCCCCGAGGGCCTATCGACGTGTTCCCATGGTACGATCGTAGATACTACCTGATAGCCACTCTTTGCATGGTTGGATCGTCGAGTGTCTGTACTGATGATCGTCTCACCGATACGTCCATCGAGGAATGATCCGAGGCTTACTCGTCCTGATCATCGATCAGCCTTACTTCTCTCGGTGCCTTGTCGAGGCATCACCGAGCCCTGTTGAGGCGTCACCAATGCCTCGCACTGATGTCCTCTCGAGGCGTCACCGATGCCCTCTCAAGGCGTCCCTGAACTTCCTCTAGGAAAACCGGTACCCACTCGTGTTGTCACCGGTATCTGACCGATGCCAACCCTTGGCGCTATCGAGGCCTATTGTCGGTACCCTGTCGTATGGTCATCGAGGCACCCCGAGGCCATATCGATGCCAGCACTAGGCATTACCGAACCTGCCAGGCCGTGTACGGATCTCTATCTGTCCAAGGCTGCTGCTACTACTACTAATACTCCTATTACTACTACTACCCTAACCCGTACTACTAAGACTACCGTACGAAAGCTTTATGAGAAAAGAATAGAAAGGGAGTATTAGGTACGTATCGCGGCTTACCTTATACTGCTGCTCCTTAGGGTGGAGTGCCGAGTTCCTTCTCGAGATCCTCCTTTTCTCTTCCTCTTAAGCGTTTATCTTTGGCTCTAGAAAGAAGAGAAATATTTGGTGTGTAAATAATGAGCTCCCTTGCCTCCTATTTATACTAACCAAAAACCCTAAGAAGAATATTCACTTTCCATATTCTTTTCCACCTCTTTATTATATGGGCCGAAAGCCCATTCTACTCCTCTCCTCCACGTTTTCCCCTTTCCTTTTTTGCCCCACCTTATTAACTTCTCAAGCCTGCGCCTTAGTTATCTATTCCTAAGTAACGCGTTCTCTCCTTTTTCCTCTAAGTTTTTCCCAAAGCCTTCACACCGGTTTTGGGATGTTACAAATTCTCCCCCCCCCCTCTTGAAATGGAGCCGTCCTCGGATCCAAGACGAGTACCGATCATTTATCGATCCTCATTGGGGGCCTAGCTAGGTATTGTCTTTCGAGTCTTTTACTTATTCCAATACTTATCCTAAACATTAGTCTAGAATAAATATTGAAGTCTTTATTAAGTAAAATTAGGAAAGCCAAAACACTTTAAGCTAGTTGAGAATAACAAAAACTTAGAAAACATAACCAAACGAAAACCTTAACCTAACTCCAACTAGCTCTCCAACATTCTTCTATCCCTTAGCCACTCTTAGCTCTGCCGGGGTTTGTTGCTGATGGCGGGCTGTCCCAGTAACGCTTCCACTAGCCACCCGTCTGATCCTCTCCCTGCTTCCTTACCTGGGCTCGGATTGATGCGTAGGTTGGCGTGTGTCCTATACGCATTCAGGAAGTATGGCCATTCTGTCGGCATCGGGATGCGTCGGTCCTTGTAAGCCACTGCCATCAATGGAACTGGTACGGGGTTTCCTAGGTCCCCGAACATCCCTTGCTCCTTTCATGGTTCCTTATCTCTTCCCATCTTCTCAAGCATGGCGGCATCGTTGGCCAATCGAGCAGCGGTGTGGTAAGTGCTCCCACTAAGGGCCACATGGAATTCCGTTCGGAGGCCATTCCAAAACCAAAGTAGAACTGCGTCCGGGTCTTGAGTGCACTTCGTGGCGGTCTTTAGCATCATGAACTCCTTGAAGTATTTCTCCACGGTGTTGTCGCCTTGTGTGATTGTATCTAACCATTGCTGTCAGTTTGCTAAGACTCTTTCAACGGAATGGAAGTTACCGTGGCATGTTCCGCTGTCCGTGGTGTTGGTGGTTCAGCCTTTGGGATCCGCGGCTCAGATTCGAATCCTATTGGCTAGTTCCGGTGGATCGGGAACTCGGCCCGCCTCTTGACTTGCAACCGAGGGGTTGCCGACGGATTTGCCCTAGCACCACCCGCTGCTTGTGGGGTCATCTTGAAGATCCGGGGATGCGGATCCTGTTCCATCGGCGTGTTGACCGACGCTTCATCTCTTGTCCGAGAGTAATGGCGCGTTGCTAGCCGAGACTCCATGCTTGGTTGTCGGCTGCCTCGAGCCGGGTTTTCTTCCGCCGGTTCCTCCTTCGTTCGAATCCAAAGCCTTGTTGCCTTAAACCCGGACGATTCTTGCAGGCATCGTGCTCTTTAGGACTTTTGCTCTTGAGATGAGAAATGAGAAGTGAATGAGAAAATGAGGAGGATCCCCTTCCTCTTTATATAGCGTCGGATTTCCCTCTCCACCAAGCAGGGAATATTCACTTTCCTTGTTGGATAATCACGAAAAATTTCGTGATAATTATCAGTTTCCATTGCTGATAATTACGCTTTCATTTTCTCCCATTTTCTCTTAATGGGTGAATATTCACTTCCCATTCTTGATAACCACGAAAATATACTCTCCATATTTTGAGAATATTCCCGCCTTGATGCTTACTCTCATTCCTTAGCAAGTATCCGGCGGCCCCACGGCTCCCTTCTCCTTAGCCGCGGGTTCCTAGGGTTTTGTGGAGCCTTATTAGGACTTCCAAAGGTTTAGGGCTTTAGGCAAGGCTTTCCCAATGCCCGCCTAAATGTAAAAAGCCCTAAACCCAAAAAACATGCTATTTATAGCTATATATATAAAAAGAAAAACGATGGAACCATTTCTGTTTCCAAAAGTTAATAGAGTAACTCTATTTTTCTTAAATGTTATTCGGGACCGCGTACCTGGTATACTTGGTTCTTATCAGTCTCATAGGAGGCATCGAGTTCTGCAGCAAGGCAACCAGTCTTTCCTTTGGCAAAGTCCCAAGAGATCTTTTTGAAGTCGTCCTCCAGGTCAGAACTGGAGTGACAGCCGAGGTTTGATACCAAATTAGTAACACCCGCATCTCGGACTATGAATACAGACCCAAGTGTTAGACAAATATTGGTATCTTCATTACTTTAAAATTTTTCAATACATTGTTCGGCAAATTACAATGTATGGGTACTAGATTCACAACGCCTTGGGAAAGTCTTCCTCCATTAATGAGAATATGAAACTCACACACTTTTGTTGGGAACATCACATGTTCGTTGATTGTTGCGGCCATGTTGAGATATGGTTGGGTATGGTTTTTTGGGGTTTTTGGTATAGAAATTCCATTCCATATGGCGAATACTACCAATTCTTGAGATGTTAGATAATGGTTAAAACCATCCTCCTTCTCCTTCATAGGAATCTATGTGGTCCTAGATAGATTTTTATGAAATTAAGTAATTAAAAACAAGTTGGTGATGGAAAGTGTTTTTCATATCCTTACCACAAAATAGTGTTTCGCTAATTTTATCACAAATTCAAAGATTATACGTTAATGTAGGCATGAAATTTGTTTCGCACAAATTGGTGATCTTGGTCTTCATTTGTTCCGGCGTTTTTAGGAATGTATTCTTTATAAACTAAAAAGTAGATGTAGATATAGATGAAGATAAAGATGAGAAGAAGAACAAGAAGAAATAAGAGTTTGTTTCTTGCCTATTAATGATATGAGTACACACTTAAAATAGTCAGAAAACAGAGAAATCGGATGGGACGTGTTTCTCATTATAGACTTAAGTGTAATAATCATAGTGAAAGTATTTTCTTTTGACCTTATCAATGAAACTTCAACCTGGTCATTAGCAAAGTTGTAACTTTGTGTTTTTTTGTTATAACTCTAAAGACCGAACATGCACCATATCAAAGCAGGCCCGACTCAATATATTGTTGGACCCGGTGCAATTTAAAAAAAAAAAGCCCTTTTAGCTTATATTTTAGGGTCCATATACTAATTAATTATTAAAAAGACAAAGAATATATGTCTTCTTCTTCCTTAGACCTAGCCGTCCATGTTTTCTTTGTTTGTTCTCCAAATAATTTCTTTTTTTTGTTGTTGCAAATTTGGACCCTTAAATTGAGAAACAAATTGAGGACCTAGTGCAAATGCACACTTTGCACACCTTATTGAACCTTCGAACACATAACTTATTTAATGAAGAAAATAGAATAATGAATCACATATTAAAATATGGAATGGTCTTGATGTTATTAGATAGATTTTCGTTTGCTAATTAAATATATGGTATTTTGTCTTTTTCTTTGATTAGCAACTTTTTATTAATTGAACATAATGACAATATTATACTTTATTTATTTATTTTAGACGCTTAATTATCTTTTTTTAATTGCAACGTCTCCTTTAATTTTTTTTGGTATGAGTATTGGGAGAATTGTTAAATTGCCATATATTGAAAGTTTTTTTGTCCCAATATTTGCCTAAAGTACCCTTAATCCCAAAAAAATAATTAGAAATAAAAGGTTTTTAAGTTTTAGTTTTTTTTTAAAACTACAAACATCCTAAAATAGTCATTTCCTTATTTAAAAATATTTTTACAAGTTGAAAATTATGTTCAAAAATAATTTTATAATTTACTTCTACGGCTCCAGAATTCACGTTCTTCGTCTACGGGTTGGTTGATTTTTGGTTTTACGAACTACACTTATATCTACCAAGCGTAGATTTTGTGTTCTACGATTTGTAATACGTCCTATGGTCAGGTAGACCGTGTATTTCCTGATTTGCACTATATTTGAAACGACCCGACCCGTTTTTTTTTATAATTAAACTTTGATCTCGGACTAGCATTCCTATAAATGTTATCCTCAAACAAACCACATAACCATCAGCGGATAACAACTCAAACCGATAAACCAACGAATCCAAATTCATTACATCAAAAGAGACCAATTCAACAATAACCATTCCAACATAACCATTTTCAAAAGCGTTCCAGAACTAAACCAATAACCTAGGCAGTTCTACGCAAAACAGACACAATAATTGTTGGGGTCGGATTTCACCCACTGAACGTCGACGTTCAAAGTTATGATAAGCGACAAGCATATTTCAACATGCGGAGATAATATGGTCCCGAAGTCATTTTCCCTACAAGAAAGGGTGAAGGATTCTTAAAAATCCGTAAGTCATTCCACCTACAAGAAAGGGTGAAAGCCTCTTGAAATACCCCTAAGTCATTTCACCCTACAAGGAAGGGTGAAGACCTCTTGAAAAACCCCTAAGTCCCCTGAACCTTTTACCTGGCAAAGGAACCTTCGAAGCTATATTCACCCCATGAGAAGTCATGAGTGCAGCGTCAGAGAGGTCACAGAGCCAACTGAAGGCGCTGCAGAGGCCAAAGCTGCCTGGCACCGATGTCACTGAGCAGTGACACCGATGACAGGCAGTGGCACCGATGTCACTGCCCTGTGACACCGAAGTGCCTGGCCTCATCGGTGTCCAAGCAGCTGACATCGGTACCCAGGACACTCCCATCGGGTTCAGATGCTTCAACGCCCGTCAGAACATCAACGAAGGTTCCAGAAGGTTCGACACGTTAAAGCCCAGCAAGGAAGCCCACGTAGGCTCGACCGACATAGGCAAAAAAGGGAATCCGCGAAGGTTTAGGAAAAAGGCTTAGCCGACTTAAGGGGTTATATATAGGAATGCAAAAACACTTGTAATGGGAGATTCACAATTTTTATCACACAAGCAATACAAAGCAATTACAAACCCTAATTTCTCTCTGCTCATCATTGTTCTTCATAACTTATCTTCATAAATCTCTGCTTCCTCTCGAAACCCTTACAAATCTAATTGTGCGAATTCCGGCTTCCACAATTTGGCGCCGACTAAGGGGAACTAGAGAATTTCTTACACAAAAAAGCTACGTTACATACCAAATCAAGGATGGTGAGCGGCGAAGAAAACACGTCTCGCAGAGACAACCAGGAGAAACAACCTTCGGTCGAGGCTACTGCTACCAAAGCTCCAGCTCAAGGCGACATGACCGAGGTTTAGAAGATGCTAGATACCTTCCTCACCGAACAGAAGAAGCAAGCCAAGATCATCGAGGCAAATTCGAAGGAGCTGAAAGCTCTTTCACGAAGAAAACGCGGAAGACCCGACACAGCAAGGCTTAAGGCACGTGTTAACCCTCAACGCCTCGACTTCTCCGCACCTCGTGCTACTCGAGGAAACCCGGAGGATCTACCACCACCACCACCACGTCGAGAAACGGATAAGTCTCCCGAACGCGTCGTGGATATCTCCGGCCAAGAAGAACCAGCTCCTACAAAGCGTGCACGCGCGGAAGATGCAGAAGGCGGCAGACAAGAACTACGCGCCTCTGATACTCAAAGCGCGTCAGGCTTTTCCAAGACAGAGATTGTGAAAGATACCTCGTAGTACACCAACTACTCTAGCAAAGAGCGGAACAAAAACGAGCGAGAGCGTAAAGCGTTCAAACGCTCTTACGCTGCAGAACTCGCTGCAGTAAAGGCTCAGATGGATCGGGTAACCTCAGACCTAAAGCGTACCCAATCGCAGATACACCAAGGAACAGGGAAGGCTCCTGTCATCGCTCAGGTACTAGAAAAAGCAAGGAACACACCCTTCGACGAACAGATCGCAAGAACAAAAATCTCTGATCCCGGAAGAATCAAGTTACCAATCTACGAAGGAACCACAGACCCTTCGGATCATCTGATGGAATTCGAAGTGGCCTTGGGAAGAGCAAACTTCAAGGAAGCGGAAAAAGACGTCGTCTACTGCAAGTTGTTCGTTGAAAGTCTCAAGGGGCTTGCCCTTCAATGGTTCTATAAGTTGGAGAAGAACTCAGTTCACACTTTTCTCCAGCTTTCTGAGTTATTCGTGCAGCATTACAACATCTTCATGGAACGGAAGATCTATGACTCGGAACTATGGAATAACAAACAAGGCGAGACCGAGAGTCTTCGGTCTTTCATGACAAGGTTCAAAAACACGCTGTCAAAGGTCGAAGGTATCAGCAACAAGTCAGCATTGGAAGCTTTGCGAGGAGCACTTCAGTGTCCATCTCCATTCTGGCAAGAGATGAGCCTCAACACGCCAACAATAATCCAAGACGCCCTCCACCGTGCTGCTGACTTCGCTCGAACGGAGGAAGAAGTCCAAGCCAGGAAGGGCGGAAAGACAAAACAGGCAAGTGAGCCAGCTCACGCTTTGAATCCCGTCTACATCCAATACGAAGGAGGATCCGGAGGGGTCCATAACTACCATGTGGAGTCATTGGGTTACGAAGGAACAAAGGAGTACGACGAGGAGTTATATTGCGACTTCCACAAGGCAAATGGACACTCAACTGCCAAGTGTCGGGAGTTGGGGCAGCAGCTCATAGCCAAAATGACTGAAGGCACTTTGAAAGGCAACGTCAGCCTGTCAGACTTCAAACCCGAGGAGAAAGCTCCTGCCAACACCGAACAACAAGTGGATACTCCCAGGGGCCAACGTCGCGATTATGGCATGGAAATCGAAGACCAGCACGAAGTTATCAACATGATAATGGGAGGCTCGCAGTACTGTGCTGACAATGAGACTGCGATCGAAGCTTACCAACGCCGTGCTGACGTCTGCGCGAACATATTAGCACCTGCAAAGCCAAGGCTTTCCAGCGACCCTATCACCTTCGACGAGCAAGACACTGAGGGTCTCGATCAACCACACAATGATCCTCTGGTAATCAACTTGACTGTTTACGACTTCAACGTCGCTCGCGTTCTCATTGATACAGGAAGCTCAGTGGATGTCATCTTCAAATAGACGCTGGAGCGAATGAAGATTGATTTGTCCACAATCAAAGGGCAGCCTAAACTTATAACAGGTTTCTTCGGAGAGATAACCATGACGATGGGAACGGTTCGCCTACCCGTCCAAGCTGGCAACGTTAAAAAGATGGTCGATTTTACAGTCTCTGATCACCCAGCCATCTACAACATGATCATGGGAACTCCCTGGCTCAACCAGATGCGAGCGGTGCCTTCAACATACCATTTATGCCTCAAGTTTCCTACACCCATCGGCGTAAAAACGATATGGGGCAACCAGAAGGAGTCTCGTATGTGTTTCATGGCAGAGCACAAGCTGAGGAACACCGAGAAACAGAAGGAGGAATCTTCACCTCAAGAATCACGAAAGAGGAGAAGGACAAATTCCGAACATGTCAATGATTTGACCGACCTTCTATAGCACTTACAGCTCGCAGAAGCTACTGAAAACGCAGAGCCAACGCGTCTGCAAGTAGCAAGGTCTGCAGCATGTCACCACCGCGAGCCTACGTCACCGAAAAACCTCCCACACCACTCCCTAGTGGTTTGCAAGGCACTCGAAGGGTACTGCCACTAGTACCTCTTGAGGCCTCTGGAACGAACTACGAGGCGACTTGATCCCTGCAAAAGGGTACGTAGGCAGCTTGTCCCCGGACGAGTTCAGTTGCCCTCCTCCGTAAAAGGAAGGGGGGGGGGAATGGGGTACGTATACTCGTATACTCCCATCCTTTACTTCCACTATGCTGAAAACATCAAACATCCTTTTCTGGATTTATTACACAAGTCTTGAGCACTTCGTCTACGTCATTCTCAGGATTCACTTGACACAAGTCTCATAGACTTCATCATTTACATCCTCTATGGATTATTCAAAGCCTTTTTCAAGCAATTTCATCAGCTACATCCTCTATGGATTATTCAAAGCCTTTTTCAAGCAAGTTCAATCCACTGTCGTTGCTGTTGGCCACAACAACAATGTGTGAACCCGAACACATTGACATCCATCATCGAATCCTAAGCGCACTATATAAGTTATAACGATCAGTTTCTGGGCTTTTGACCCCGGCTGATTCTAATGTTCAGATCCTGGGCTGTTGACCCTGGATGTTCATTCAAAAACCCAACAACAGCGTTGGTAAAAAGCAGCTGCCAATGATTACTTAGGTTTATACACCGAATAATCATTCAGAAAACCCAACAACACGTTGGTCAAGTCAAAGGTGTGATCGCTTCTGAACAGACGTGTTCGGAAAGCACCGCCATTCTACAAAACCCAACAACAACGTTGGTAAAAATGGAAACCCAACAACAAGCGTTGGTAGGAAAGGAGCACAAGCGCACTTGCGATTTTGCTACTCTACAATCACAAACCCAACAACAACGTTGGTACAAACAGCCAAAGGCGTTTCAAGTGTAAACGACCATCAACTTATACTAAAGGCTTGGTCAGCAAAACAAAAAGGCATAAAACGAGAAAGTCAATCAGTCATCGATCTCCTCATCGATTTCCTCGTCACCATCCGCATCGTAGTCTGCCTAGACGTCGTCTTTGTCTGTCTCGACGTCATCGTCGTCAGCCTCCACGTCGTCTTTGTCAGTCTCGACGTCGTCGTCTGCCTCGACGTCGTCGTCGTCATCTGCCTCGACGTCGTCGTCGTCTGCCTCGCCGTCATCGTCGTCTGCCTCGCCGTCGTCGTCGTCTGCCTCGACGTCGTCTGCCTCGACGTCGTCTTCGTCTGTCTCGACGTCGTCGTCGTCTGTCTCGACGTCGTCGTCGTCTTCCTCGACGTCGTCGTCGTCTTCCTCGACGTCGTCGTCGTCTTCCTCGACGTCGTCGTCGTCTTCCTCGACGTCGTCGTCGTCTTCCTCGACGTCGTCGTCGTCTTCCTCGACGTCGTCGTCGTCTTCCTCGACGTCGTCGTCGTCTTCGACGTCGTCGTCGTCTGCCTCGACATCGTCTTTGTCTGTCTCGACGTCGTCGTCGTCTTCCTCGTCGTCGTCTTCTTCCTCGACGTCGTCGTCGTCTTCCTCGACGTCGTCTTCCTTGACGTCGTCATCGTCTGCCTTGACGACGTCGTCGTCGTCTGCCTCGACGTCGTCTTCGTCTCTCTCGACGTGGTCGTCGTCTTCCTCGACGTCGTTATCGTCTTCCTCGACGTCGTCGTCGTCGTCTGCCTCGACGGCATCGTCGTCGTCTGCCTCGACGTCTTCGTCGTCTGCCTCGACGTCGTCGTCTGCCTCGACGTCGTCGTCATCGTCTTCCTTGACATCGTCGTCGTCTGCCTCGACGTCGTCGTCGCCTGCCTCATCGATATCGTCGTCGTCTGCCTCGACGTCGTCGTCGTCTGCCTCGACGTCGTCTGCCTCGACGTCGTCGTCGTCTGCCTCGATGTCTTCTGCCTCGACGTCGTCGTCGTCTGATGCTTGTCGGTCCCACAAAGACGTCGGTACCCGAAGTCCCTCTACGTTAACAACACCTGAAGACCTTGTTGCGACACGGGTACCTGAGTTCTCCATCAGGTCATCAATACCCGACGACCTCACCATGGCGTCAGCGCTTAAGGACTCCGTCGTGACCTCGGTACGCAAATCGCCTACCATGACATTGGTGACCTTGATAAGCCCATGCGATGAACTCGGGTGATCGTTGCTATGACGAGTCTCCGGTGGTAAGTTGTCGAAATCGCGTAGCAAGCCTATCGGGTCATCGACATCAATACCATCAGGGACCTCGGGTCCATAATGAATGGACATATCAACGACGTTTGATTCGTGTCTGTCGGGATCAAGCTCCAAAGACAATTCAAGTTCTTTTGGACTCATCATCTAATATCACCTACACCAAATCAAAATCAAGACCTAAGACAACGGTTTTTCTCAACCAAAAACGAGAAGTCTTCTCAGCCTGCGATACGTAGTCTTCTCCGCTTGCGAGACGAAGCCTTCTCCGCCTGCGACACGAAGCCTTCTCCGCCTGCGAGACGAAGTCTTCTCTGCCCATGAGGAGTCTTCTACGTTGACAAAGATTCGACAAGCGGAGTGCGAAGTCTTAAAATATTCACGAAAACACGAAGTCTTAAAATCTTCAGCTTCAACAAGCGAAACGTGAAGTCTTAAAATCTTCAGCTTGAACAAGCGAAGCGCGAAGTCTTAAAATCTTCATCATCAGCTTCGACAAGCGAAGCGCGAAGTCTTAAATCTTCAGCAAGGTCTTAAAATCCTTAAGTATAAAAACCATTGTCAAGAACAAACGCTATCAGCTATCGCAAGCAGAACATGAAGTCTTAAAACCTTCGAAGAACAAAAAATAACGTTTACAGTGTTATCAACACTAAAGGCTCAAGCCTATAGCATCACGCTAACAACAACATCATAACTTTGAACAGCTAACTTCAACACCCGTCTTAAACTCGATACTATTATCACTAACACTACCGAGCTGGGGGGCTAACTATTGGGGTCGGATTTCACCCACTGAACGTCGACGTTCAAAGTTTTGATAAGCGACGAGCATATTTCAACAGGCGGAGATAATATGGTCCCGAAGTCATTTTCCCTACAAGAAAGGGTGAAGGATTCTTAAAAATCCCTAAGTCATTCCACCTACAAGAAAGGGTGAAAGCCTCTTGAAATACCCCCAAGTCATTTCACCCTACAAGGAAGGGTGAAGACCTCTTGAAAAACCCCTAAGTCCCCTGAACCTTTTACCTGGCAAAGGAACCTTCGAAGCTATATTCACCCCAGGAGAAGTCATGAGTGCAACGTCAGAGAGGTCACAGAGCCAACTGAAGGCGCTGCAGAGGCCAAAGCTGCCTGGCACCGATGTCACTGAGCAGTGACACCGATGACAGGCAGTGGCACCGATGTCACTACCCTGTGACACCGAAGTGCCTGGCCTCATCGGTTCAAGCAGCTGACATCGGTGCCCAGGACACTCCCATCGGGTTCAGATGCTTCAACGCCCGTCAGAACATCAACGAAGGTTCCAGAAGGTTCGACACGTTAAAGCCCAGCAAGGAAGCCCACGTAGGCTCGACCGACATAGGCAAAAAAGGGAATCCGCGAAGGTTTAGGAAAAAGGCTTAGCCGACTTAAGAGGTTATATATGGGAATGCAAAAACACTTGTAAGGGGAGATTCACAATTTTTATCACACAAGCAATACAAAGCAATTACAAACCCTAATTTCTCTCTGCTCATCATTGTTCTTCATAGCTTATCTTCAAAAATCTCTGCTTCCTCTCGAAACCCTTACAAATCTAATTGTGCGAATTCCGGCTTCCACAATAACAATCAACTGAGGCCCAGATCATCCTCCGCTTTGTAGCCGTGATTCCACGATCACACTTTGCCTTTACCTGCATCACATGGAAAAAAGAGATGCGTGAGTATTATCATAAATACCCAGTGAGACGGTCATCCCATCTACGACTGCGCACTCAGGCACGATGGACCGCTCAGGAAAACACACAAATCACACAGCAAACATAAACGACTCAACAGCCCCAAAACAGACGTGTGTCGATCGACACTACCACTAGGTGTCGATCGACACACTGGTCCAGTGTCGATCGACATACCTCACTGGTGTCGATCGACACTCTACATACCAGGTGCATGTGTCGATCGACACACCTCACTAGTGTCGATCGACACAGATCACATTCTTGACAGAATCAAACCTTCTCCTCTCTGGTCCGATTCCAAGCCTGCCTAAACCCATAACCCTGCAAATAAACCACAACAAACACCACAACAAGTGCAAACAATCACGAAATCAATCAGCACATGATCAAACAACACGTTCGAACCTATCACCACGAATCCCTAACGATCCATCGACCCAACAGCCATGGTCACACACTCACCTTAGGTTTTCGGATTGAAACGATGTAATTTGAGACTAGACACGAGATCAGTCTTAATCACCACTATAATTTATGAAATTCAACTCCACAAACACAAGAATCAACTTCTTTTCTCGAGACAATCAGATCCTTTCACAAAGAACTCTATGGGAAACTCACAAACTCTTTGGGAAACGATATAACTCTGATTCTCTGCTGTCTCCTCACAAAACACGGCCAACTCAGATTATATACGAAGCCCTAGGGTTTCCCCAAACCAACGCGTGAACTGATCGACTTAAATCGAATCGGAAAACCGTTTACTTAAAAATGTGTCGATCGACACACACCACCTGTGTCGATCGACACCCACTCAAAACAAACCGGCCTCAAGCCGAAACACGTGTGTCGATCGACACACCCTTCCAATTCTCAAAATTGGTTCACGGGTGTTACAATATTCAACCATGGTAGACTATGTAGTCCACCTTTTTCATCATATTCTACCATGGTATAAAACAAATTCTACCACATCATCAATCATCTAACGAGTAGGGTAGAATGTGTTTTCTACGAAATTAGTTATTAGATTCTCTAAATATAGTATCTAAATATTTAGTTTCCTTATTTATAAAAATTCTACATATTCAATTTACAAAAAATATTCAAACATTAAGTTATAAAGTGTTTATTGATACAAACTTTTTGTAAACTCTTTAAAGTGTTTATATTCAAAACTTTTGTCTTTTTTAATTTCTCTTTTGTATACTAAACATTTACTTATTTAAAACAAATAATTTTGGTGAATATATACTATTCTTATAAAAGTGTATATTAAAGTGTTTATACTCAAAAATTTTGTCATTTTTAATTTCTTGTATAGTAAATAGTTATTTGTTTAACACAATTGTTTTTGGTAATTTTTAAGAATTATTACAATTATTTTTTGATCATTTTTTTGTATGTAAATAAGTTATTTTCTCTTAGGAACTGTTAAAAAATACACAATATTATACACATTATACGGTTGAGGGTTATACTGCGGGTTGACCGATACTTCACGGGTTGACTTGCATTTAATTGATTTCAAGGATAAACTTGCAAACCTTAGCCATTTGGAGGGTTTATTTGCAGAAAACCCTTTCTCTTATTTAATGATTTTGGAAAAGAAATTAGAAAATTTATTTTAATTAAAATCAAAGGGTAAAATCGAGTTTGTATTAAAATGAATATTAATGAGACTTAAACCTAAGGTAGAAGTGGTAATGGGACAAAATGAATTTCAAACAGTGTCAATTAAGCAATTCTTTCAAACGTGTTTGCCTTATTTTATTGACCATGATAACAACTATATTTTTTTATCAACACTTAATTTTCTTTTCCCAATTGTATTGTCTATCGTATTTTTCAAATTGTTATGAAGCTCTTATGCCTTTTTTGTTGTTATGACTATACTTTTTTCCTCAATTACTTCAATTTTTTGTTCTTATTGACTCTTTTTTTGGATTTATTACTATTTTGTAAATTATTCTACAATTTGATTTTAAAAGTAAATAATATAGATAAGAAAATTTTTATTTGACATGTCACAATCTCAATTAACAGTGACACATGTCAATTTTCTCGTGAGTTACGATTTGGTACGCATCCAACTTTATATAATAAAATTTAAGGATGAGACTCGAAGTGGACTGAATGATAATCTCATTTAAAATGATTAAACGGGCTAAAGCCCATTAAGTCCATGAATCAAAATTTAAGGATGAGTCTCGAAGTGAACCGAATGATAATCTCATTCAAAATGATTAAACGGGCTAAAGCCCATTAAGTCCATGAGATCCTTAACTTAGTTCTCTGGACAGTATATTAAGGGATGTGATGTGAGACTTAGAGGCCAAATTTGTTACTGCGGTGAAGCCCTGGCCGTTTTGGTTCCTCGAAAACCCTAGCCGCCGCATTGATAGGTTGTTTCCTGACGTGTCGTAATGAACTGTGTGACGATCTACTTGTCTATGGAAATATCCAAGTCTCAGCTTTCTAAAAAGTCCAAGATCATTCATATCGGAGATCTGTGTTGAAAGTTATAGCATATTCTTTTCGGCTGTGCATAAACAATCGTAAATTCGACAAGTTCCAGAAGAAAGTGAAAACGGAAGATTTGAACTACTCTGATCGATCTGAAATTTGGTAAGAACTATCTTGACTCTCTTACTTAGCTTTGGGCGAAATCGGTTTGTCGTTTGGATTGGTATTCTGAGAGTTATTGTTGTTTTCCCGAGGGAGGTTTGTGCAGAATTGGATCTGCGATCAGGCCATTTTGTGGATGTTTTCCCATCGAACTAGAAGGATTTAGGAGAAGATCTGTATATCGTTGGAAAAGTCTCGGTCTCACGATTCTAGATCAGGTTTCTGATCATGATTCTGAGGTAAGCTGCGTTCTTAGTGTGCTTTCAAACTCGGCGTGTCGTTTCTGTTTGTAGAAAACCCTAATTCGGTTTAGGAGAAACTCCAATTGGTTTGGTTTAGTTAACCAGGTTGTTTGGTTTGATTTGGCTTGGTTTAGTTAATAAGATTGGATTGGTTTAGTTAACTGGATTGGTTTGGGTTGTTGGTTAAACCGACTGTTTCGGTTTGGGTTAACCGACTGGTTTGGTTGCTTTGTTCATCAGGAAAATGAGGAGAGTTGCCAAAGGTTGAGGTCTGAGGCAACTGAAAGGTTAAGGTGAGTGCATGACCATGGTGCCAAGTGGATGGAACATTTGGATTCATGGTGTTAGGTTGGTTGATGGTTGGATTCTTGATTGATTGAGAATGTTTGTGTGGTGCAATCGTTTTTGTGTGTTTGTTGACGTTTTATTGCAGGTGATTGTGTTTCCGCAGGCTTGGAATCGAGCCAGAGAGGAGATGGCTCGATCCTAGCGCCACTCCGAGGTGGTGTCAATCGACACTCATGTGGTTTTATGTTGTTGTGTTGTGTGTTTGCCTAGTGTTTCATTTAAATTGGTAATTGGCCAAGTAGATGGGATGACCGTCTCACTGAGTATTTGTGATAATACTCACGCATCTCTTTTTGCCATGTGATGCCGGTAAAGGCAAAGTGTGACCGTGGGATCGTGGCTATGAGGAGGATGATGATCTAGGGTCTCGTTTTTGTTGTGTTTTCATTGATGTTAGAATTGTTGGCTAGGTTGTTGGTTAACCTAGAATTGATTAAACTGGTTTATTGGTTATTGTTGGATTTGATTATTAGCTTAATGAAATTGGTAAAGTTGTTTTATGTTGATTTCCGCTGGTTTTGTTTGATGGTTGCTTGGACGTTGAAGGTTAGCTTTTATGGGAATGTTAATCCAAGTCCAAGGATTATTTGTTTTTTTTTTTAAATGGGTCGGGTTGTTTCAGTTTGGTATCAGAGCCCTTACGGTTGTAGGACGGGTTAGAACTGCTAGGATTGTTAAATTGGTTAAATTGACAATTTTGTGGGTTTGGGGGTTCTAGATCATCTTTCTTCGAGCCTTCAATGAGATTCCACAACAAGTGTTGTTTGTGTTGGTTTTGTAGTTTTATAGTGCTTATCTTGTGTGCTTTGGTAGTGCATTATGTTGGGTAGAGGCGCTAGAGGACGTGGCCGGGTGAATGTGGAGGTCAGGATGGTGGTCAGGGACAAGTGAGTGAGTGTGCAGGGAATTGGCTCTGGGTTCCACGTTTCAAACTGCGATGGATCCTTAAAACGTTTCAGGAGGGTTTGAGTACTAGTGTGAGTATCAGTGGGAGTGCCCGTGTGAGTGCCAGTGTGAGGGCTGGTACTGGAGCTGGTGCTGGATTGGCTGGCTGTTCGGGGGCGCCCGCAGGAGGAGTCAAGGTGACGAGATGATTGTCTGACAGATCTGTTGTAGTAGTTATTGTGGCGGCCACTAGTGAGTGAGTCTGCCGGAGGTGCGGCTCAGAGTGCTTCGAAAGTGGCTGAGAGTGATCCGTAGATGCTTCAAGACGGCTTGAGCGCCATTGAGACTGCCAGCGTGCAGCCGAGTGTGAGCGCCAGTGTGAGGGCTGGTGGGGATAGTGTGGGTCCCAGGTTGGCTGCCGGGGGCCGGTGGGGTCCCCGTGAGGTTGGTAGTGCGGGTGCGCCCGCGAGTAGAGCTTAGTGTCGGGATGATCGTCTGCGGTTACCGAGTGCGGTGCCAGTTAGGCTCTGGTGATGCCACAAGTGGCAGAGGTGCCGCTAAGGGCTGCGGTTGTTGAGGAGGTTCCGTCTTATCTGCGGATGAGGGAACATGTGCAGAGGATTGGTGTAGGATTCTTTGCGAGTAGTGTGTAGCAGCTAGGAAGGTTCAGGCAGAGTTGTCCTGGGCGGACTTTTGGGCAGAGTTTAATGCCAAGTTCTTTCCTCAGGAGGCTACGGATCGTTTAGAGACGAGGGTTTTGGAACTAGATCTCTGAGAGAGATCAGTTTGTGGGGTATGATTTGGAGTTTAATCGACTCCTGGTTTATGCTAGTAGGAGCATGGAGGGCGAGGAGACCCATTATAAGAGTTTCTTGAGAGGACTTCGATCAGAGTTAAGGACACGGTGCAGAGTGTATAGTTATACTACGAGAGTAGAGTTGGGTGAGACTGCTGGAGGCGTTGTAGAGGACTTGAGGGAGCAGACTGTGGTGGTTAGCCCAGCTGTTTAGTCTAATAGGCCTCAGCAGCAGGTGATACCTGGCATGGCCGCAAACCTGCGGAGGGACAGAAGAGGAAGTGGAGGACACTTCCTGATTGAGCCAAAGTAGCTGAGGATAGTTCGGGTGTGGAGGCATGGGTCATAAGTTGGCGAGTTTGTTAGGTTCTTAGCACATGAGAATTGTGTGGAGACCTTGGTAGTGGGTAATGGTGAGTCCCACGTTTTGTTTGATTCTCGAGCATCGAATTACCTCATTACTCCATAGCATGCAGAGAGGAGTGGTATCTGGAGTGACGCTAGTGAGCGGATTGGACCGGTTATGGTTGTTGGAGGAAAGTTTCTAGTTACTCATGGCCGGGCGAGAGATGTGGATATTCTGGTGGCTGGTGAGTTGATGCTAGAGGACTTGATGATTAGTCCAGTGGAGCTGTATGATGTTATCCTGGGTATGGATTGGATGAATCGATACAGAATTCATCTGGATTGTCACCGGGGTCGAGTTGTATTTGAGCGTGATGGTGGTAGGTTGGTTTATCAGGGGGTGAGACCGACTTCTGTGAGTCTCGTGATCTCTCTTGTGCTGGCTGAGGCTATAATCAAGAGGGGTTGAGAGGCTCACTTGGCAATTAGGTTGATGCCGAAGTCTGTTGGTGAGGTTGCAGTGAGGGATATCCGGGTTGTCTAGGACTTTGAGGTTAATATTCGGTCATTGCAGGGATTGCCGCCGTCTCGGTTAGATCATTTCACGATTGAGTTAGAGCTTGGGACGACGCCGTTATCTAAGACATCTTACTAGATGGCTCTTGCAAAACTAGCAGAGCTAAAGAAGCAGCTAGAGGATTTGTTGGATAAGGGTTTTATTCGACCTATCAGTTCGCCGTCGTGGGAGACACCGGTGTTGTTTGTGAAGACGGCTTCCAGGACAAGATATGGGCATTTTGAGTTTTGGTGATGCCTTTCGGGTTGAGGAATGCACCAGTAGCGTTTATGAGGTTGATGAATGGAGTCTGTCAGGAATATCTGGATGAGTTTGTTATTATCTTCATTAATGATAATTTGGTGTATTCTAAGAGTCCTAGGGAGCATGAGAGGCATCTAAGGGCGGTTTTGGAGAAGTTGCGAGAGCATAAGCTGTTTGTTAAGTTAAGCAAGTGCAGATTCTGATAGCGAGAGATGAATTTCTGGGTCACATTGTTTCTGGAGATGGAGTTTCTTTATATTCAGCTAAAATTCAGTCTATCCGAGATTGGCCTAGACCGAGAAGTGCTACAAAGATCAGAAGTTCTCTCAGGTTGGCAATTTATTTCATAAGATTCGTGAAGGTTTTGCGAGTATGGCTCAAACTATAACCAAGCGGACAGGGAAGGATGTTCCTTTTGTGTGGTCTTTGGATTGTGAGACAGAGGTGATGGTTGGAGTTGTAGCAGATTACGGTCTGAATATAGTTTACCATCCTGGTGAAGTTAATCTAGAGGCAGATGCTCTTAGTCGGAGGAGGTATGCTTCGGCTCAGGAGCAAGATGTGAGGCCTTGGTGAGTGAGATTAGTACTTTGAGGTTGTGCGTTATCTCACGAGAGTCGTGGGGCTGGAGGTAGTTAATCAGGCAAACCTTCTGAGCAGGTTTCAAGTAGCTAAGGAGAAGGATCAAGGTTGTTTGATTCTTCTAAGGTTGCAAGTTCTGATGATCAGATCTCAGCGAATAGGACTAACTTAAGGCACTGACGAGTTGTGTGCCTAAGGATGAGGATTGAGGCAGGAGATATTGAGAGAGGCTCATGCGAGCATGTTTTCTATTCATCGGAAAGCGACTAAGATGTATCATGATTTGAAACGGTATTATCACAGGGTCGTGATGAAGAAGGATGTTGCTACCTGGGTTGCATCTTGTGAGGTTTGCCAGCTAGTGAAGGCCAAACATCAGGTTCAGAGTGGTATGTTGTAGAGTTTACCCATTCCAGAGTGGAAATAGGACATTATTACCATGGATTTGGTGGTATGGTTGTCGGTTTCTCGGACTCATGATGTTATTTGAGTTATTGTGGATTATCTGTCTATGTCCACACATTTTCTGACCATTAAGAAAACCGAGGGAGCAGCAGTTCAGGTTATGAAATATGTTAATAAATTAGTGAGGCTGCTTGGAGTGCCAGCGAGTTTTATGTCAGATAGATATCTGAGGTTCACTTCAGAGTTATTGAGAACTTTTCAGGCCAGTTTTGGTATGGCTCCTTTTTGAGTTGGGTATGGGAGGCCATGTCACACACCTTATGCTAAACCCAAGTGGGGGAGGGGAGCATTCATGGTGTAGAATTCGTTCAAAAAATGAAGGAGAGGAGCCATGTTTTGAAACTGAACCAGAAAGAGGCTCTTGATCGGCAAAAGAGTTATGCCGATAAAAGGAGAAATAAGTTAGAGTTGAAGGTGGAAGATAGAGCATATCTCAAGGTAGAGATGTTGCAGGGTTTTAAAATATTCATTGCAGAGGATAAGCTTAGTTTAAGTATTACGGGTTCGTTCCGGATGGTGGAGCGAGTGGGACTAGTTGCTTATCAATTGGAGCTACCTTAGATTATGCAGAAGTTTCATAAAGTGTTTCATGTGTCGATACTGAGAAAGTGACTACATGAGTTTGGGGAGGTAGTGGTGAGGATTCCTGTAGATCTTCAGCCCAACTTGACTATAGAGATGAGACCCGTGAGGATTCTTGGGAGGAGAGTCAAGGTTCTACGCCGGAAAAAGATACCGTTGTTGAGAGTCTTATGGGACTGTGAAGGTGTGGAGGAGGAAATGTGGGAACCAGAGGGTAAGATAAAAGCAAGGTTCAAGAAATGGGAACCAGAGGGTAAGATAAAAGCAAGGTTCAAGAAATGGTTTGAGAACTGAGGAGTGAACTTGTTTTTCATGGTCCCTAGTTTCAAATATTTGTAGTGTCACCAATGTTGGTGATTTTGTTTTTGGATTATGTATTTTCGTTTGAGTTGTAACGATTATGACATTGTTCAGATTTATAAGATTTGCATTTCTTATGTGATGGCTTTGGTAGTCATGGGTATAAGATGAGTATTTCTTATATGATGACTTTGGTTGTCATGAGTATAAGATGAGTATTTCTTATGTGATGGCTTGGGTACTCATGAGTATAAGATGAGTATTTCTTAGGTGATGGCTTTGTTAGTCATGAGTTTGGGCTTAGAGGATCTAGAAATAGAATTTTTATGAAGTGTTAAAACTTGTCTACTTCTGAAAGACTCTAGGTGAGTTGGTGTTAGAGAATCTAGGAATAGAAGTTTTATGAGGATTTAAAACTGTCTACACCCTGTGTAATTGGGTTGTTGTAGTTGACCTGAGGATTGTTCATTAGATATAGAAGTTTTATGAGGATTTAAAACTGTCTATTTCTAATAAACTCTAGCGGAAACACCATGTGTGATTGGGTTGTTACAGATGACCTGAGGATTAGTCATGGTTAAGACAATGTTTCCGGGGTAATGGAATGTCATGTTTAAGGCCACAAGACGTAGTTCTAGTCAGAGATACATATATAGACGTTTAAGACTTGATCGCTCTAGGGGATGGGGATTTCCCCGAATAACTCGTTGGGAGATGATGATTTCTCCAGAGGGGATGAGAATTTCCCCTGTATTTTTATGGAGAGATGAAGATTTCTCTCGAGGGGATGAGGATTTCTCCTGTTTACCGATAGCTCGACGGACTGTGTGTCCTGAGGGTGTGAGTGGTATGGTGCACCGATAGCTCAAGGGATGACGATCTTGAGAGTGTGAGTGGTATAGTTATGAGTTAAGAGCAATCAATGTCTAAAACGTGGATATAAGCATAGGGCTAGATGTGAACCTCAAGGGGGGTATGGGAGATCTTGATCTCTGGTGTTGCTGGCCAGGAAGGCCAGGTGTTGATCTCACTGTGCTTTCAATGTCGGCGTGTCGTTTCTGTTCTTTGAAAACCTTAATCCGGTTTACGGGAAACTCCAATTGGTTTGGTTTAATTAACCAAGTTGGTATGGTTTGCTTTAGTTAACTGGTTTGGTTTGATTTGGTTTGGTTTAGTTAATCGGATTGGATTGGTTTGATTTGGTTTGGTTTAGTTAACCGGATTGGTTTGAGTTGTTGGTTTAACCTACTAGTTTGGTTGCTTTGTTAATCAGGAAAATGAGGAGAGTTGCCAAAGGTTGAGGTCTGAGGCAACTGATAGGCTAAGGTGAGTGCGTGACCATGGTCCCAAGTGGATGGAACATTAGGATTCATGGTGTTAGGTTGGTTGATGGTTGGATTCTTGATTGATTGAGAATGTTTGGGTGGTACAATCGTTTCTGTGTGTTTGTTGACGTTTTTTTGCAGGTGATCGTGTCTCCGCAGGCTTGGAATCGAGCCAGAGAAGAGATGGCTCGATCCTAGAGTCACTCCGAGGTAGTGTCAATCGACACTCATGTGGTTTTATGTTGTTGTGTTGTGTGTTTGCCTAGTGTTTCATTTAACTCGGTAATTGGCCAAGTAGATGGAATGACCATCTCACTGAGTATTTGTGATAATACCCACGCATATCTTTTTGCCATGTGATGCAGGTAATGACAAAGTGTGACCTTGAGATCGTGGCTATGAGGAGGATGATTATCTAGGGTGTAATGACCCTCGCTTAGGGCTAAAACTGCGCTTCAGGAAAGACTCGATGCAATGTGCGGATCAGTCCAATTAGTTCCTTAGGTTTTGGCCGAAACCTAGCCAAGCACCTCGATGACTAAGCTGTGTGCTTAGGTGCTGTGAGTGCTAGATCCTACACAATAAACTTGTCAAAGGTTCTAAGGAAACAGATAATTCTTTGGGTGAAAACACGTAGGCAAAGATCGAAGAAGTAATTCTTTATTGCTGTTTGCGTAAGAGCGTATGTGAATTGAATTGCCAATACCTTTGAATGAGGTGTACAAGATATATTTATACAAGTCTTAAGTCGGCTAGGCCTGTTAAAAGATAAGTACGAGATCCTAATTCTTCGGGATATCCTTCCTGCGTAATCGGCGGCTGCTTAGGGTTCTCGTCCACGTCCTGGGCCTAGGCCTGAGAAGTCACCTAGGCCCAACTTAAGATGTTCGTGTCAAAGGTCGGCCCAAGTTATCTGTCTCGCTGCCACGTCGTCCTGGGACTTTTACCGTGTCATTTCTGGAGCCTAGGCCTTCTGAGCTCGTCCTGCGCATGAGCAGTGCTCGTCTTCATAAGCGTGGGTCTTCCCAGAAACTGGCAGCGCTAGTTCCGGTGTCATGCGCGCGTCTTTGACACTTAGCCATTTTCTTGATAATCTTAGGTGGGGTGAGATTTGACCCCAACAGTTAGCCCCCCAACTCAACAGTATCAGTTTGGATGATGCTGAGTTTAACGAGGAGTAAGGAAAAATGAGGTTCTCAAGAAAACGTGACCGAGTTTGGAACGAGGTTATATCCAGCAATATCGTTCAAGTTACTGAGCTTTCATGTTTATGTCTAATGCCTAGCTCAGTATAGACCTAACAGGTCTGCTTTCTTTGAAAGGATTTGTAGAATTGGTTCTGCAAAGGTTTTCGGAGCTTGTTTCGTTAAAGCATTCCGTTGTACGCACAACTCTGATGAGTTGTACTTTGGAGCTTGATTCGTACCATTTGAAAAACCTTTTTTTTTTTTTTTTTGATGCGGAAAAATTCACCTCCGCACCGTTACTGTGCTTGGTAAAAATCTCTATTTCTTTCCGAATCGGAAATGAAGTTTTCTCCGATTACCGAGGATTATTAATGCAAAGGTCCGACATTAATGGCTATATATACGCCTTATCTTTCTCATTTCTCTCATAACTTCATTTCCTCCAAAGAATGGTAAACCTCCTTTGTCTCTCTTCTCTCTCCTTACTTTTTGCTTTAGAAAACTAGGGTTTTGTTTTTCTTTTTATTTTTGACGACGCCGCCGCCAACTCTCTCTTCCCGACCATATTTCCGTTCTTCCGTCAAAGCCGGAGTCGACGGCATCGACTCTTCGCGAGACCGATCCGCTAAAGACCTTATCGGCTTCGTCTTCACTGGTGCCCATTTTGCTGCTGTTGCGACGAGGACCAACGGCACAGTCTAAGCCGAGCCTTCGACTTCTCGCCATCGTCCCGGCCAGTTTCCAGCCGAGCTCATCGTCGTCCTGCTCCAGGTTCTTTGCGAGATTCTTCGATGAGCCTCTCTTCTGCGTGATCGTGGTGGCACCGAGGTCTCCGCGGTCAAGCTTCAGCATCGTACTCACGCTTACCTTGGTTACTTTGAGTATTCGTTTCCGTTGAGATACCGAATTTGAGACCCTTCGCCGACTGTCTTTAATCGAATCATGGCGAGGTGATTTCCAAGAGAGCCATCGGTCTTGAATTGGGTTGAGAGAAGAGAGCTAGAGCTAGGCGTAAGCTGGATTCGATTAGTCTTCTCCTGTAATCCAAAGCTAGTGTTCGGCATCAAACACCATTCTACCGGAAGAAGAATTCGTCCTCGGCATCATTCGATCCACGAGAGGGAGTCTCGTCCTTGCGCCATTTGATCCTCGTGCGAAGCTCTCGTCCTCGGCGTCGTTTGATCCTCGTTAGGAAGGCTTGTCCTCGGCGTCATTCGATCCTCGTGAGGAATACTTGTCCTCGGCATCGATACACTTGTTAAAGCCGAGGCTTATTCGCGGAGGAGACGCACGCCGAGGTCAGCCTGCGTACTTGATTCAAAGAGAACCGACGCTAAGCCTTCTTGCCAATTTTGCCTAAGCCAACTGTCAAGAAGCCGCCGAGAGCTCTTCGTGATTGCCTCGATGTCGAGTTATGCGTCGTCGTTCGAGCGATTCTTAGGGGATGTGCTTAGACCGAGAACGACCCGTTTGGAGGACGCATGACAGTTCAACGAGAAAGCTTGCTCAGATGCTGCTTCTAGCTCTTGGTTGCGTCCTTATTCCAAGCAAGGAGAGGGATCTCAAGCTTTAGATGGGCATTCAAAGAATCTGTCTTCTGCTTATGAGCAAGTGAATGACATTCCAATCGGCGGTGACGAGCTAGCTGACGATGCTCCGATTCTCGTCGATGTCAAAGCCGAAATTGAGGAGTTTGATAATGCCGTGGAGCAAAGGAAACTTGACCGTCGAGCCAATTCTCGGAGACGAGCTCCTCGTCGATCCCGAAAAAAGCCTTGTTCGAAGAAGCTTAAAACTCCGGACCCTCCTGGTTCGACTATTTCGGACGAGAGGTCCCTTGGCGTTTTGAGACGCAAGTGCTCTATTTCTGTCGAGATAGAACTTATGTTGCTGTCGCCATCCGATCGAGCTGATCAACCTCCGGAAGGCTACTTCACGTTATATGAAAGCTTTTTTGATGCCGCGTTCTTGTGGTTTCCCATTCCATACGTGATCCTTGAGTTTCTCATGAAGTTTTACGTCTCGATCTCGCAAATCACTCCCCGTGGAATTCGTCATTTGGTAGGATTCCTCGTTCGAAGTTATGAGTGCGGAGAGACTTTGAATGTCCATCATTTGAGGAATTATCTCGATCTTCATCGTTCTCCTCCCAAAGATAAGCTATTGTACTACATCAGTCCTCGAAAGGACTTTCGAATCTTTAACGGTTTCGTCAGCAAATACCGTCAATGGATGGATTTTATCTTCTACGTTCCCGTTTGTAGCGAAACTTTAAGAGATAGAATTGACTTGATACGAAAAAGATGGACTAGGAAGGGTAGTTGATTCTATTGACTAGGACTGACTTTGCCTTGCGTGTTCCCTTTTTTTTTTTTTTTACTTTCCTGCAAACATTTTTAACCGTTCTTTCGCTTATGTCTGTTTTGTGGTGGGTAACGTGATTCTGAAGATTCCCGAGAACGCGCAGGCTACTCATACGCTTCTTGCTTCTCGAGGGTGCAACTGGGAGAAACACTTTTCTTTGCGACGTGGTGAGAAGGCGAGAGCTTTCTTCGGTGGTTCTTCAGTTTCGAGCTTTTGATTTTCATATCAATCCGAAGAAGTTCGGTCAGAGATGGGGAAGAGATCGTTTAGAGAGTTAGCCGCCGGTAGCACAGGCACTTCTAAGGCGCCTGCACCGCCGAGCACTTCTTCGGTGCCGAGGACCACCTCGACGCCTAGCACCGCTCCAGACTTGGCGCTGAGCACTTTCCTGGTCCCTGTTATTGCGCCTAACATTGCTCCTTCCGCCAAGAAATCCGCGCGCACACCGTCGAGCCTCGTCCTAGGCTTGCCAGCCTCCGATCCCAAAGCCTTGGTATCTTCTTGTTCTGGAGACGACGCGAGGAAAAAGGCCAAAGGAAAAGCACAAGACACTGCGGGTGCCGACCGTTGAAGGAGCGAACCTCAAAGCGGTGATGGGAGAGAGCCGAAGAGGCCAAGGACCGACCCTCCTTCATCTCCCGTCCGTGTTGCGCAGTTAGTTTTTGACGACGACTCTGCTGTCGCACGCCTTTTTGCTACCTTGGCCTTTCCCTGAGATCCTTGCGATCGTGTTCGCGCATCATCCTCTTCCGAGACGATGTCTCGCGCCGGGCTCAGGGTGAGGTTTCGTCCGTGTTTTACTTAGCCGATTTTTTGTTTACTTGGTTGTTCTGACACTCTGATTATTTCCTTCTCCTACAGTTCCTCGCCTTGCTGAACCGCATGGGTCACGAGCTCGAGGGTGCCGAGAAAGACGCAAGCAACTCGCTAGGCTGCTTGACGAGCCGCAACGCGCAGTTTGCATAGCTGAAGATGAAGGTTGGAAAGAAGAGAGAGGAGCTGAAGACGGCTAAGGTTTTAATCGTGGACCTCTACGAACAATTTGCGACTGCCAGGGCTAAGTTCGAGGAACTCAAGGGCGACCCGCAAGACAGAATGGTCTTCAAAATTCAGAGAGATGTTAATCTCGACTTTGTGAAGCAGCTTCTGGGGTTGATTCCGGAGAGGAAGGTTCCTAAGCTCGAGGACGAGCTCGTGTCTCTTACTGCGGATGTGGAGGCGCACGCGGGCGATGAAGAATACTTCGATAAACTGATGGAGAGTGTTTGGACGTTGTTCTTCCCGAGGTTATTCTCTTTTTCATATTCTTTTAAGTAAATATTCGAGGAGAGCTTTTGATTATATTTGTTTTTGGGATCCTTTTCAGTTTGCCAAGCCACTGATGCCGAATCGAGATGTGTCTCTTGAGAAGCTTGCGGCAGATGCCGGCCTGGCGGACGTTTCTGGATCGCACATGCTTTCCGAGAGCGCAGGTGGACTCTTGCAGGTACGCCGTGGACAATCCTAATCTTTATTGATTCCTTAGAGTTTTTCGTGAGATGAGGATTGATAGCGCCGGATTGCTCAAGGATCTCATGATTAGCGAAGATGGACGCATGTCCTTCGCCGGTGAAGACGAATTCGAGGAGACGACGATCGTAGCTGAGGACAACCAGGCTAAGAAGACCAAGACCGCCGAAATCGAGGAGATCGCTGCTGGTGTAGATGGAGCCGAGAAGGCTGATTCGAAGAAGGCCATTCCTAGTTGTATCGCGCATTTGTTAGCGCTTTTATTATGTCTTTTAGATTCGGACTCTTGTTTTATGTTTTTGGTATTTGGATTTTTAAGACTTCGACATTTTGTCGACTCCTCGTTCTTTTTTTCTTTTTTTTTGGTCCATGGACGAATTTTTCCTTGTATTTTTACAAGAAGATAATGGACGCGGTTTTAGCTTATTGATATTCGAAGTGTTTGAAGTGTGTTTTTGGACCAGGCTTCTTTGAGTAATAGGTAAAGGACATAAGTCCTTTTTGATTGATTGCGTTGCTGGGTTTACAGAATGGTCGTTCAGATTTACAAGCACACTTCCTTTTTAGTGTTCCCGCTCCTTCAACGATCCATTGCTTTTGACCAACGTTGTTGTATGGTTTACATAGTGATCGTTTGGGTTTACAGATGCATTCCTCCTTGAACGCACCTGCTCCTGAACGAACACTTATATTTCTATAGCGCGTTGTATTTGAAGTTGGATGTTTACGAGTAAAAAATCTGCAGATTTTTCTTTGTTTTGAGGTCGTCACTGTGGCCAGCAGTGACGGTTGGTAACCAGTTGGTCTATTTAGAAGATGCCAGATAAAATGTTTGACAAGTGGAAATTTGGAACATGCGTTTTTTTTTTAATTCCCACGAAAGTATGTTACAAAAAAGTGGGAGTATACGAGTATACGTACCCCCACTCCCCCCCATTTTATGGGAGGGGGGCAACTGAACCCATCCGAAAATGAGCTGCTTATGTACCCTTTGCAGGGATCAAGTCGCCCGTAGTTCATGCAGAGATTGTTTACACGTTTAGCCGGAGTTAGCAGAATCTCGCCCAACATTGTACTAATGGTAGTACGTCTTCAAGTGCTTTGCATTCCACAAATTTGGAATGGGAGTGCCTGCCATGTTTGCGAGTTCGTATACGCCAGGTCGGACCACCTTCGTAACTTTATATGGTCCTTCCCAGTTGGCTCCGAGTTTGCCTGCGTTCCATTCCGCGGGGTTCTGAAATACTTCACGCAGGACTAAATCGCCTTCATGGAATCGTCTTTCCCTGACGTTGGAGTTGCAGTATCGAGCGGCTGCGTTCTGGTAGTTTGCGATTCTGATCAATGCCTGGTCGCGCCGTTCGTTGATGAGGTCCAGCTCGACAAGCAATAACAGGTGGTTTAGCCCATCTTGTCCGGGGAGGAGGTAACGTCGAACCCCTGGGAATTGGACTTCGGAGGGGATGACGCATTCTGTCCCGTAAACCAGGGCGAACGGTGTTTCGTTAGTAGCTCGTCGCGGCGTCGTGCGATAAGACCACAACACCCCTTCAAGCTGTTCTGCCCAACTTCCTTTTTTAGCGTCCAAACGTTTCTTAAGGCCGTCGAGGATTGTCTTGTTGGCTACCTCAGCTTGGCCGTTACCTTGGGGATATCTCGGCGTAGATTTTCTGAGCCGGATTTTCCATTTTGTGCAGAATTTTTCGAACCGGATAGAGATGAACTGAGAGCCGTTATCCGTCACAATTTCGTATAACACGCCGAAGCGACTGATAATATTTCTCCATACAAAACTTTCCACGTGTTTGTCTTTTATATTTGCGTAGGCTTCAGCTTCAACCCATTTTGAGAAGTAGTCGGTTCTAGTAGAAAGCGCTTCTGCTTGGACGGATGAAGTGGCCCAACGATGTCCATAGACCAACGCATGAACGGGTAGGGAGAGGTGACAGATGAAAGCATCTCGGTTGGTTGGTGAATTTTCGGAGCATGACGCTGGCACTTCTCACATTTTGCTGCAAACTTCTCATAATCACGTATCATAGTAGGCCAATAGTGACCATGACGTTTGATTTTAATTGCTAAGGCACGTCCTCCTGAATGATTGCCGCAACATCCGCTATGGACTTCTGTCATGATCTGCCTTGCCTCCTCGCCTTCGACGCATGCAAGTAAGGGACCAGATAAGCTCCATCTAAAGACATTGCCATCAAGTAAAGTATACCGAGCAGCCTGCGCGCGTAACTTGCGAGCCGCTCATTTGTCTTTTGGTACTTCGCCGTCGTAGATGTATCCACGGATTTGATCCATCCACTTTTCGTCGCAACCGTACTCAGGCTCAGCAGCAACTGTCGGAGCCTCATCTGGATGGTATGTTGCAATCGGCAGTCGCGATGGATCCAGGTCTGCTCGGGGTGGTGGAGTGTTCTCGGCGGCGTCACTTTTTCTGACGTCGTCTTCAGTGGCGTCGGTCATTACGATGTCTTCGCCATTGTTCTCTTTCGTATTTCTGGCGGCTTGAGATCGGGTTGTGATAGCGAGACTTACCTCTGGCAGGATGCTTGGGAATTCGATGAACTCTACTAGTATGATCCGCTTCAAAGCCGGGTCTGAGGTGGATGCAAGATTTGCCAAAGCATCAGCGTTAACATTCTCTCCTCCCGGAATTCGTGTCAGCATGAAATTCTTGAACTGCGCAGCCAATCTCTTTGCCAATCCTAAGTAGGCTTCCATACGCTCGCCTGTTGTTGCGTATTCGCCACTGAATTGGTTGACTACTAGCTGCGAATCAGAGAATGCGCTGATTTATTCGATGTTGAGTGCGCGAGCTAGACGCAACCCGGCGAGGATGGCTTCGTACTCGGCTTCGTTGTTCGACGCTTTGAAGCCGAGTCGGAAGGACTGTTCGAAGATTTCTCCGATCGGAGATGTTAGTCGTATTCCTACGCCGAAACCATTTATGGATGAAGAGCCGTCCACGTGGAGTTGCCATTCTCCAGATAACGCTCTCTCTTGGGGCGAGCCCTCTTTTGCGGCGTCTTCCTCAGGGAGTTCGATAAGAAAATCGGCTAACACTTGGGATTTAGCTGAGGGTACCTTGTTAGGCAAACTCGATGTCGATTCGCTAAGTTCGACAGCCCATTTGGCTAGCCTACCCGAATGACTCGGTTTATGGAGAACAGAGCGCAGCGGGAATGTGCTGAGGACGATGATCGAATGGGATTGGAAGTAGGGTCTCAGCTTTCGTGCTGCCATAACGACAGAGAGCGCAAGCTTCTCCAGCTGAGGGTACCTTGTTTCAGCGTCGGTTAATGTCTTGCTGTCGTAGAAGATTGGCTTCTGCTTGCCTCGTTCTTCTCGTACGAGTACTGAACTGACGACTGTACCAGATACGGCGATATACATGAAGAGGGGTTCACCGGTTTCTGGTTTAGATAGGACTGGAGGAGTCGCCAGGTATTCCTTGAGCTGTTTGAAGGCGTCTTCGCATTTATCTGTCCATTCGATCTTGAAATGAATCGGTTCAGCGCAACTACTCGCCCTGTGAGTTGTTGGACTTCTCGCTTGTTCCTTGGGGAAGCCATCTGGATCAGAGCGCTGATCTGCTTTGGGTTGGCCTCGATACCTCAGTGAGTGACTAGGTATCCCAGGAATTAGCCTGAAGTACCTGCGAATCTGCAATTTATAGGGTTTAGCTTCATGTTGTGCAGGTTGAGCTGTCGGAAACACTCCTCCAAATGCGAGAGATTTTACCAACATGTCGTCGATATAAACCACCATAGTCTTCCCTAGCTGGTTTTGAAACATTTTGTTCACTAGTCGTTGATACGTAGCACCTGCGTTTTTGAGGCCGAACGGCATCACCTTATAACAGTAGATGCCGCAGTCAGTGATGAATGCCATTTTCTCGCGGTCGTCCGAGTGCATCAGGATCTGGTTGTATCCGGAGAAAGCGTCCATGAAAGATAACAGTTTGTTACCAGCTGTTGCTTCAACTAAACGATCGATATGCGGAAGCGGGAAGTTGTCTTTTGGGCAAGCTTTGTTCAAGTCGGTGAAGTCGACGCAGACGCGCCACTTCCCATTCTTCTTCTTCACTACGACTGGATTTACGAGCCTGTTCGGGTATTTAACTTCGGCGATAGACCCAACGCGCAAGAGTCGTTCTACCTCGTCATTCACCGCTTTTGCTCTCTCTGGCCCGAGTTTCCTTCTCTTCTGCTTGATTGGTTTGAACGTCGGATCCACATTGAGTTCGTGGCTGGCTACATTGATGTCGATCCCAGGCATATCTTCGGCTGCCCACGCAAAAGTGCTAATGTTATTTTTGAGGAAGGATACGAGCTCGTCTCTGATTTTTTCGTTCAATTCGGCTCCGATTTCCACGCAACGTTCCGGATGATCATCGTCGATGTTAACTGAGACCACCAGTTTGCAAAGTGGTCGTTCTTCTTCCTCGCGATCATCTCTGATTTGCATTTGATATATGACGTTGGACAAACCCTTCGCCTCTTCGCGGTTGGCTTTCATTCTCTTCTTTCTACTTGGGGTAGAGGAATTATCTCCTGTATCGGTGTTGCGCTGCCTGTGCTCGGCCATGAAGCACATTCTGGACTCTTTCTGATTCCCCCATATGGTCTTCACGCCTAGAGGCGTTGGAAAATTGAGCCACGGTGTTCCCATAATCATATTGTATATCGCAGGATGATCAGATACTGAGAAGTCGACCATTTTCTTGACATTGCCAGCCTGGACGGGTAGGCGAATTGTCCCTATTGTCATAGTCGTTTTCCTTGAGAAGCATGTGATTCGTTTAGGCTGTCTCTTGATTTCTACTAAGTCAATGTTCATTCTTTCCAACGTATTTTTAAAGATGACTTCGATTGAACTTCCCGTATCAATTAGTATGCGTGCAACGCTATAGTCGTAGACTGTTAGGTTGATCACCAGGGGATTGTTGTGGGGACGGTCGATTCCTTCGGTGTCTTGTTCGTCGAAGGTGATCGGGAGTAATGGGACGGTTGTTTGTTTTACTGGTGCGGAGAGGTTCACCCTAACCTCGGCGCGCCGCTGGTATGCTTCAATTGCCGAGACATTGTCGGCGCAGTACTGCGATCCTCCCATTATCATGTTGAGAACGCGCTGGGAACCTTGGTGGTCGGGATTGTTATCTCGGCGCGGACGTTTGGGATTTTCGCCTCCTTCAATCGCTTTTGCTTGCTCGGCGGCGGGAGCCCTTGCATCTTCTAATTTAAAATCAGATAAGTTGAAGTCGACTTTTAGATCTCCATCAGCCAATCTTGTGGCTAGCAGCCGTCCCAGTTCGCGGCACCTTGCGGTAGTATGCCCATCTGCGTTATGGAATTCACAGTACAGCTTCTCCTCGTAATTGCTTTGGTCCCTGGTCCAGGTGTTGTTCCAGGTTCCTCTACCACGTCCGCGGCCACGGCCTCGGCCACGACCAGATCCTGATGATTCCATCTGGTAGTTGTGAGCTCCAGTAAATCCACCCTCGTGACGAACGAAGCCAGGTTTGTTTTTCTTTGGAGTGGGTGCGCTTGATTCATTGGTTTGTTTTGGCTTTGAGGTTTTCTGAGTTCTCGCCAGAATTGCGTCCTCGACTCTCACGTAGTCGGTGGAGCGGTGGAGAGCGTCCTGGATAGTAGTTGGTTCACGTACCATCAACTCCTGCCAAAAAGCTGAAGGGCATCGGAGCGCTTCTTTCAAAGATGCCAGCGCGGATTCGCTGGTCACTCCTTCTACCTTTGAAAGCATGGTTCTGAATCTCTTCATGAAGTCTCCCAAACTTTCGTTTTCGCCTTGTTTCGTGGTCCACAATCCTCCGTCATAGACCCTACGTTCTGCGAATATACTGTAATGAGTCACAAACATCTCCGAGAGTTGGTAGAAGCTGTCAATGGAATTTTTCTTCTGTCGATAGAACCACTGGAGTGCAAGCCCCTTTAAACTTTCTACGTACATCTTGCAGTAGCCGGCGTCCTTCTCATGTTCTTTGAAGTTTGCTCTTCCCATGGAAACTTCAAAAGCTAAGAGGTGGTCTTGTGGATTGGTGGTCTCCTCATAGAGTGGGAGCTCGACTCTTCCAGGGTCGGAAAATTTTGTTTTTGAGATATGTTCAGCGAACGGCGTGTTGCACGCCTCCTGGAGTACGCGGTCGACATCTGGTGCCTTTTCGGCGGTGTAGTGCATCTGTGACTTCATGTCCAAGAGCTTTTGTTCTATATGTGCTCGCATCTGGGCCATCTCGGCTTTGTGTGCTTCGAGTAGCGCTCTCCGTTCTCGGTGAAAATCGGATGGCTCGGCCCCGAGGGAGTTCTCCTCTTCTTCACCGAGGTGTCTGGCGTATTCTGGGTCTGCCTCTTCTTTGTCACGTGGTCGAGTCCTTCTCGCCGGTGCGTTGCGTTCTGCCGTTTCACGAGGGTCGTCACGTGCGCGGGTATCTTCTCCTGATGGTGAACGGTTTTTGTTTCCACGAATGTTTACACGTTCGGGAGTCTGGTCTCCAGCCTGCAGCGTCGGCGGCGGGGGTAGGTCTCCTCGGGTTCTTGGCTTAGTGCGCGGAGTTGAGAAGCGGAGGGCATGAGGTTTGAACTGCCGACTCGATCGCCGCGGCCTTGTTGTACTTCTATGGGCGAGGAGTGTTTCGAACATCTTCTTCACCTTGGTTAAAGGCTCCGGGTTCGCAGTGGGGTTCGTGATAGCCTCCTCTCCTTCGGGGTTATCTCTGCGCGGCGAAGACTCGTTCTCTTTTTCTGTTTCGCTGGCCATCTTCCTGGATGTGATGCGTAATGTTGTTTCGGTTTATGTCAGAAAGTCTCTAGTCCCCTTGGTCGGCGCCAATTGTGAGTGCTAGATCCTACACAATAAACTTGTCAAAGGTTCTAAGGAAACAGAGAATTCTTTGGGTGAAAACACGTAGGCAAAGATCGAAGAAGTAATTCTCTATTGCTGTTTGCGTAAGAGCGTATGTGAATTGAATTGCCAATATCTTTGAATGAGGCGTACAAAATATATTTATACAAGTCTTAAGTCGGCTAGGCCTATTAAAAGATAAGTACGAGATCCTAATTCTTCGGGATATCCTTCCTGCGTAATCGGCGGCTGCTTAGGGTCACCTAGGCCCAACTTGAGCTGTTCGTGTCAAAGGTCGGCCCAACTTGTTTGTCTCGCTGCCACGTCGTCCTGGGACTTTTACCGTGTCATTTTCGGAGCCTAGGCCTTCTGAGCTCGTCCTGCGCATGAGCAGTGCTCGTCTTCATAAGCGTGGGTCTTCCCAGAAACTGGCAGCGCTAGTTCTGGTGTCCTGCGCGCACCTTTGATAGCCATTTTCTTGATAATCTCAGGTGGGGTGAGATTTGACCCCAACATGTGCTTGGTGGGTAAGCTGCCTGCTAGGCTGCTTCGGTGACAGAGTAGGCTGCTTGGCTGCTTGATGAGTCAAAAAGCTAACCTTCGGACGAAGAAACGTCCAAGTAGGACATGCCTACGGATCCCTTGGCCGAAGCAATGACAAGCAGCTGCAAAGCTTGTCTTATCCACGTGTCACGACCGAAATTGTTTCGGTGGTTGAGCTTACCCTTCGAAATTATAACAAGTAGCTGCTCAGCCTTAGAATCCACGTGCCGCGCCTGAAATCAGTCTCGGTGGCTGGGTAAAGCCATATGCCGAGCTGCTTGCTTTCCGCCTATATAAGCAAGGATTTGTCCTTGTCCTTAACACATAATCGAAACCAAGAACACTCTGAAAAATCCTAAAAAATCAGTCCGATATTTTCAGTGACCGCGAACCTTTGTTCTGATCCGTCTAAACCACTACGAGCAGTTTGTCCACTTAGAAAACTTGTCCGATCACTTGGATCCGAGCAGTTTCTCCGAGTGTTACTCCGTTCGATCCTTAGTCTTGCAAATCTTGTCCGATCATCGATCATCGCTTGGCCTTACTTTGTGCGATCGAGTAATCACCGTGAACCGTCCTAGAGCCATTTTGGGAAAAACTTAGGGTAAGTTTCTTGATCCAATTCTTGTCTTGTCCGACTTGATTTTTCATGTTGATCTTGAATCTAACTTTAGTTTCTTGATCCGATGGCCGGATCTATCTCAAACTCGTAGGATCAGTTCCGAATAATTTCCTAAAGACTGAAGGAAATCCACGATCAAGTTCTATTCTGATCTAGGTAATGTCCGAATGATTTCCTTCTAAGTTTCCTTAAGAAAAATCTATCTCAAACTCGTGGGTTTCGTGTTGCTTGTTTGATCATATGGAATTATAATCGTAGAGGTTTATAGACGAAATCTAGAATTTTGCTAAGTGTTCTTGAATATTATTTGATTGAGGTTCATGCTGCATTTGTTAAGAATTTCCCTAAGTGCTGAAAACACTTAATGAATGCTAAGTATTAAATCATATAAGTTTACTCGTAACTTAAGTGTTAGAAAAACTTATAAAAAATATTGAACGCGGAAAGATATTCCCTTGAGGCCGTGTCTTGACCGATAAAGATTTCGGTTAAGTACAGGAAGACACGGAGAGACAGGATTGCAGCCTGGGGCCGTGTAATGCATGACGATGCATATTCCCAATGTTGTTTCCTTATATTTAAGGCCACATGAATGATTAAGGATCCTAAGTCTTTAGCCTTTGTGGTTATGCACCGAACGATGCCTTTGGTTACAGGTAATGGAATACGCGTAGGCCTTATGAAACTAAAAACCTTAATAACCGATCGTTGATTGTTTTGCTCGCTTGTGTGTTGATTGTTATTTTGGGTTTGGATGGGAAATGAAATTGTTTTGGGAAACGCTAGACTCATTGAGCAATTAGTGCTCACGACTGAACTCGTTTTGCAGGTAACTTTTAGCGGGTAGACCTTTGGGGAGCACGCAAGGGAACGCTAGGATAATCAGTGGTAGATTTCTTTGCCTTTCGGTAAATGATTAATATTTATTATAGAAATGATCATTTTGGAGTATTAGACTCGTAACGTTTATACTTTGTAAACCGTTGAAAATTCTATGTATAAGATATATAAAATAAGTTTTTAAAATAACTCGGGTTTCAAAAGATATTAGTCTTTATCCGGACGAATAAACCATCAGGTATGTCTCGGGTTGGCAAGCCTTGAGGTGTATCGGACGGGGATGAACACTTAGAAATCAAGTCTAGGGATTTTGGATGTGTTCCGGGAACCTCTGATCGGATGCTTGAGCGTTCATCAGTGGCGCCCCGGTTTAGATAATGAACATGGGCGTTACATAAGTGGCATCAGAGCATTGTTTTATGATGCTTGAATGGGACTTGGTTTTCAAACGTTTTATCGAGTCAAATTGTCGTTAAAAGGCAATTAGGATAAACGGATTACGTTCCAATGCTATTGGGTTTATATAAGATGGGATAAGACTTACCTTGTTCTTTATGGCAGATGGGTACTCCACCGCACCGTCACATTCACGTGTATAGAGATTAGCCAGTGATGCCGCATATCGTTCCAAACGTGTGCTATCCGGGACGATACAGTGGACCCCCTATGTTAGGATATATTTCGGATTCGGAACCGTCAGAGGATGTGTCGAAATATATATCAGAGTATATACCGCGGATTCAGTACAGCGAATATACCGATGAAAACTCCCCACATTCTATGGTGGAGTTAGACTTCGTGACATTAGTGATCCTAGACCTGAGGGATCACATGTTGGAGGATGGATATCCCCCTCACATGGTGGATGGGTATCCTCTGAGTCATCAGAGTCCTGGCCCATTGTTCATCGGGAGGACACAAGCTTTGAAGAGCCCAGTAGATCGGGTTATAGAGGATCACCATTACAGAGTCCCGGCGGATCGGTTACCTCCCGTCGTAGGTATCCAGGACATGATGAACCGGTCAAACGGGAGAGTCATGGACGGAATCGTCCTAACCATCCTAATCCTGAGGGAGAGGGACCAAGTAGGACAAGGCCCACTGGATCGAGACGCGAAGGGAGAGGTACTGAAGATCGTCTAATGAGTGTGATCCACAAATTGGCGGAACGTCTAGCAGATCGGCGACAAACTCCTCGTGGAAATCAACAGGATCCTCCACCATCACCACTATATTTTCTAAAAATGGTAATGATGATGAAGAACCTAGGAACAAGAAGGTTTTTGGTAATACGGATCTATTTGATGCGGACTCATGGATGCAGCATATCGAGATGTCCAAATGATTTTAAGTCAGACGTATCAGCACATTACTTGATGGCAGATGCAAGCAACTGGTGGAGTAGTGTGAAAGATCACTACATGAGTGTGGAACTCTCATGAGATACTTTTCGACAAGAATTTGAAAGGAAGTATTTCCCACCAGAAGCTAAGGATAGATTGGAGAGGAAGTTCCTAGAGTTGAATCAGGGACAACGTTCGGTGGGAGAGTATGAAGCTGAGTTTACTCGGTTTTGACGTTATGCACATTATGGTATAGATAGTGAAGCGGCGGTTGTTAGGAAGTTTTTGCGTGGGTTGAGACCGGAAATTATGAACTAACTATTGGCAGTAGAGTACCATAGTCTGTTTCAGCTTGTGGAGCGGACAACGAATGTTGAGGAAGGCATTGAGATTGAGCAAGTCTTCTACGATAAACCGCCAACACCGCAATTACCGCAACAGCAAGCACAGATGCCGGGGAGAAGCAACCAAGTGGCACGACCTGGAAATACGGGTCGAGGACAAGGTCGAGGTTTTGGAGCCTTTGGTCGGGGTCGCGGTAGGGGACCCGCTGGTAAAGGGACACCAGCTATAGAAATCCTACCGGAATGTTATAAGTGTGGCCGACGTGGCCATTACTCGAGAGCATGCCCCAACGAGGGAAAGCCACTGCCTGTGCCGGCTAATGTCGTATGTTTTACTTACAACCAACCAGGGCACTACTCAACCTCATGTCTTGTCAATACCAGCCGACCAGCGGCTGCACATGCGTTTGAGGTTCAGCCAGCAATCGAGTTACCACCCAAGCGTCAAGCCATCGCAGGACGCGTGTATTCCTTAGATAAACATGAACCATCTCGACCTTCTAAAGGTCCAATTTCAGGTAAATATGGGTTTTAACTCGAAACTTACTGTATTGTATATAATGTAAAACTTTGTTTAATATAAATATGAAAGTTTTTTGAACAAGTGTTTAATGCACTTATATCTAGGAACATTACGAGTTTGTGGTATTCCCACACACGTTTTGTTTGACACGGGAGCGACGCATAGTTTTGCATCACCCAAGGTCACCTCACTTTTTAAGGGGATCTTTACGATAGTAAAGGTTCATGTTCCTATCCTAACACCCGATGATCAGATCCTTATAGCAACGAGTTGCTATTAGGAGTTCCGATTATTATTCAAAACCACACATTCCTTACCAATCTCTTAGTCACACCTTTAGATCATTCTGAGATCATTTTAGGAATGGATTTGTTATAAGCGTACATGGCACATTTAGATTGTGGTCGAGGAAGGGTAACCTTTGAGATAGCCGGGAGACCTTCCTTAACCTACCACAGAATTCAAACCAATCCCAGTGTGTCCTTCGTAACGGCCTTAAGAGCAGAAAAGGACCTTATTAAAGCTGAAGTTTACCTTAGCATCAAGAGTGATAGTGCATCGGAGGAACCTAAGCTAGAGGAGATTCTGGTAGTTCAAGGATACGATGATGTGTTCAAACCTTTAGAAGGGTTAACACCATCTCGTAATGATCTTTTTTCAATTTCTTTGGAACCGGGAGCAGCTCCAACAGCTAAGGCACCTTACCGGATGGCTCGAGCAGAACTAGCAGAATTAAAGAAATAATTAGAGGATCTAATGGAAAAAGGATTCATTAGACCCAGTTCATCATCGTGGGGAGCACCGATGTTATTTATTAAGAAGAAGGATGGTAGCATGAGATTGTGTATAGATTATCGAGGAATCAACAACGTTACCATCAAGGATAAGTATCCATTGCCGAGGATAAACGAGTTGCTAGATCAGCTACAAGGAGGTAGTTGGTTTTCGAAGATTGATTTAGCATCAGGCTATCATCAAATTCGAATTTCTGAGAAGGATGTCGTAAAGAGCGCATTTAGGACACGATATGGCCATTATGAGTTCGTGGTCATGCCGTTTGGCCTAACTAATGATCCAGCAGCATTTATGCGGTTGATGAATGAAATCTTCCGTGATTATCTAGATGAGTTTGTTATCATATTCATTGATGACATACTTATCTACTCTAAGAGCGCTGAGGAGCATGAAATACACTTAAGAAAAGTGTTAGAGCGCTTAAGGAGTCAAAAGCTCTTTGCTAAGTTTAGCAAGTGTAGCTTTTGGAAATGAGTGATAGGATTCTTAGGACATCGGGTATCGGAACAGGGAGTTTCAGTCGACCCATAGAAGATTGTTGCTATACAAGATTGGCCACAACCGATAAACGCTACAGAGGTCCGCAGTTTCTTAGGACTTGCGGGATATTATAGGAAATTTGTAAAAGGATTTTCTAGCATATCCAAGCCGATGACTTATCTGACCGGAAAGGGTGTAGTCTTTGTGTGGATTGAAGAAGCGGAGAAGGCGTTTAATCTGTTAAAGAAGGCTTTGACCACCGCACCGGTCTTAGCCTTACCTGAGCCAAACCAGCCATATACAGTTTATGCAGATGCATGTGGAATAGGATTAGGATGTGTTTTGATGCAAGGCAAGAAGGTCATTGCCTATGCATCACGACAGTTGAGGAAACACGAGGAGAACTACCGCGTACATGATTTGGAATTGGCTGCAGTTGTACATGCCCATAAGATTTGGCGATCTAATCTCTACGGGGAAACAGTAGAAATGATGACAGATCATCAGAGCTTAAAATATCTATACACCCAACCTGATCTTAATGCAAGACAGAGAATGTGGATGAAATCTATAGCGGATTATGATATGAAATTTGCTTACCATCCGGGAAAGGCAAATGTGGTTGCAGATGCCTTGAGCCGTCGTAGGGTGAAGATTGATGTTGAGAAGGACTTGATGAGCCTAACCGCAGATCTCAAAATGGTTAGCTTATCGACCTTAGAGGGCGAGAGTAGTAAACCGTTAGGTTTACAAGCGGTAAACCAAACGGGTTTACTACAGCGTATTCGACAAGAGAAAAGAGAGGATGAGAACCTGAAGAAGATTATCGAGGAGTTGGATAATAGTGAAGAGCCGAACGCAATCGGTTACCATTTGGCCGTAGATGGTACCTTGCTTCAAAACAAAAGGATAACCGTGCCTAAGGGACAAGACTTACGGGATGAGATCTTGACAACAGCCCATCATTCCTTTCTTAGTATTCATCTGGGGAGTACTAAGATGTACCAAGACATTCACTAGTACTATCATTGTCCGGGAATGAAGCGGTCTATTGCAAAGTGGGTAGCGCAGTGCCAAACCTGTCAACAAATAAAGATAGAGCATCAAGTGCTAGCAAGATTGCTACAGAGCTTACCGATCCCAAAATGGAATTAGGATGCGATAGCTATGGACTTTGTTACAGGATTATCGGTAACCCCAAGACGGGGAAACGATTCAATTTGGGTAATCGTGGATCGTTTAACCAAGAGTACTCACTTTTTGCCAATGAGACTTGACGATGATATAGAAACGTTGGCTAACCAATACTTGAATGAGATCGTGAAGCTTCATGGGGTTCCAACCAATATAGTGTCCGATCGTGATTCCAGATTTGCGGCTAGACTTTGGCGAGGTTTACAAAAAGCACTTGGGACCGATCTGTTTATGAGTACAGCATTTCATCCTGAGACGGATGGTCAAGCAGAGGGAACCATCAGGACTCTCGAGGATTTACTTTGGATGTGTATGTTAGATTGGAAAAAGACTTGGGATGTCCACTTACCGTTAGTGGAATTTGCATACAATAATAGCTACCATGCTAGTATTGGTATGTCGCCGTATGAAGCCTTATACGGACGCCCTTATCGATCACCTATGTGCTGGACCAAATTAGGAGAAGGACCAACCATAGTAAAGGAAATCACAGAGAAAATTAGCCTTGTTCGGGCTAATATGAAGAGAGCCCAAGATCGACAAAAGTTGTATGACGACCAACATAGGAGACATGTTGTTTATGAGGTTGATGATTGGGTATGGTTAAAAGCGGCTCCTGAGAAAGGGAAGTATAGATTTGCTAAGCCTAGTAAGTTAAACCCGTGGAATATGGGTCCTTATCGCATTAAGAGGAGAGTAGGAGAGGTACCCTATGAGTTAGATCTTCCTGCTGATATGGGACTACATAATGTATTCCACGTATCTATGCTACGGAAGTATGTCCGTGGACCAGATGTACCACAGCTAGAAAGGCTACCCGATTACCGAACCGAACCCAAACCTCCTTCTCCTGAACCGATAAGGATCGGTGAGAGGCGATCTAGATTTTTGAAGGGACGAGAAATCTTCCAGATTAAGGTTATTAGGAGGAAACAACATAGAGATGTTGTTACTTGGGAAGATGAAGCGAGACTCTGAAAGTCCAACCCAGAACTCTTTCTAGAAACTGATAGAACTCAGGAAGCCGGACCATCTAACCCTTGAGAATTCGGGACGAATTCTTTTAAGGGGGAGAGAATGTATGACCCTCGCTTAGGGCTAAACCGCGCTTCAGGAAAGACTCGATGCAATGTGCGGATCAATCCTATTAGTTCCTTAGGTTTTGGCCGAAACCTAGCCAAGCACCTCGATGACTAAGCTGTGTGCTTGGGTGCTTGGTGAGTAAGCTGCCTGCTAGGCTGCTTCGGTGACAGAGCAGGGTGCTTGGCTGCTTGATGAGTCATTAAGCTAACCTTCGGACGAAGAAACGTCCAAGTAGGAGCTTCCTATGAAACCCTTGGCCGAAGCAATGACAAGCATCTGCAAAGCTTGTCCTATCCACGTGTCACGACCGGAATTGTTTTGGTGGCTGAGCTTACCCTTGGGCGAAGTTATGACAAGTAGCTGCTCAGCCTTAGAATCCACGTGTCGCGCCTAGAATCAATCTCGGTGGCTGGGTAAAGCCATCTGCCGAGTTTCTTGCTTTCCACCTATATAAGCAAGGTTTTGTCGTTGTCCTTAACCCATAATCGAAATCAAGAACACTCTGAAAAATCCTAGCAAATCAGTATGATATTTTCAGTGACCGCGAACCTTTGTTCCGATCAGTCTAAACCACCGCGAGCAGTTTGTCCACTTAGCAAACTTGTCCGACCACTTTGATCCGATCAGTTTCTCCGAGTGTTACTCCTTCCGATCCTTAGTCTTGCAAATCTTGTCCGATCATCGATCATCGCTTGGCCTTACTTTGTCCGATCGAGTAATCACCGTGAACCGTCCTAGAGCCATTTTGGGAAAAACTTAGGGTAAGTTTCTTGATCCAATTCTTGTCTTGTCCGACTTGATTTTTCATGTTGATCTTGAATCTAACTTTAGTTTCTTGATCCGATGGCCGGATCTATCTCAAACTCGTAGGATCAGTTCCGGATAATTTCCTAAAGACTGAGGGAAATCCACGATCAAGTTCTATTCCGATCTAGGTAATGTCCGAATGATTTCCATCTAAGTTTCCTTCAGAAAACTCTAAGTGTTGCCTTAGTAATTTTTGTGTGATCTAATGGAACAGATCATTACTCCGAAAGATCATCAGTCCAATCGTAAGGCTGCCGAGAGTAGGATTCATTGAGTGAATCGAATCGCATACTTTCACCAAGTAATCGGTGATTCTTTTGTTATGTTTGTTGTTTTACTGCAAAACAATTGAGTGGGTTTCGTGTTGCTTGTTTGATCATATGGAATTATAATCGTAGAGGTTTATACACGAAATTTAGAATTTTGCTAAGTGTTCTTGAATATTATTTGATTGAGGTTCATGCTGCGTTTGTTAAGAATTTGCCTAAGTGCTGAAAACACTTAATGAATGCTAAGTATTAAATCGTATAAGTTTACTCGTAACTTAAGTGTTAGAAAAACTTATAAAAATTATTGAACGCGGAAAGATATTCCCTTGAGGCCGTGTCTTGACCGATAAAGATTTCGGTTAAGTACACGAAGACACGGAGAGACGGGATTGCAGCCTAGGCCGTGTAATGCATGAAGATGCATATTCCCGATGTTGTTTCCTTATGTTTAAGGCCACATGAATGATTAAGGATCCTAAGTCTTTAGCCTTTGTGGTTATGGACCGAATGATGCCTTTGGTTACACGTAATGGGATACGCGTAGGCCTTATGAAACTAAACACCTTAATAACCGATCGTTGATTGTTTTGCTCGCTTGTGTGTTGATTTTTATTTTGGGTTTGGATGGGAAATGAAATTGTTTAGGAAAACCCTAGACTCATTGAGAAATTAGTGCTCACGACTCAACTCGTTTTGCAGGTATCCTTTAGCGGGTAGACCTTTGGGGAGCACGCGAAGGAACGCTAGGATAATCAGTGGTAGATTTCTTTGCCTTTCGGTAAATGATTATTATTTATTATGTAAATGATCATTTTGGAGTATTATACTCGTAACGTTTATACTTTGTAAACCGTTAAAAATTCTATGTAAAAGATATATAAAAATAAGTTTTTAAAATAACTCGGGTTTCATAAGATATTAGTCTTTGTCCGGACGAACAAACCATCGCGTATGTCTCGGGTTGGCAAGCCTTGAGGTGTATCCAACGGGGATGAACACTTACAAATCTAGTCTAGGGATTTGATTCTTGGTTTAATGAAATTGGTTAAGTTGTTTTATGTTGATTTCCGCTGGTTTTGTTTGATGGTTGTTTGGGAGTTGAGGGTTAGCGTTTATGGGAATGTTAATCCGAGTCCAAAGATTATTTGTCTTTTTTTTTTAAAAGGGTTGGGTTGTTTCAAAAATAGTCAGTTCGTCTTAGGGACAAGCTCGCAAATATGAAGGAAAACTAAGCAACAAGAGAGTTGAGAGCTTCATTTTTTCCTTCAAAAAACACATTTCTTCAAAATTGAAGAAAAATATGAATCATGTTTTCTCCAACCATTTGCTTCATTTTTTACTTCAAAAAGAATATTCCAAGCATCTTTTGTCTTTATTTTACTATTAATTGCAAAACAACACTTTTTACTTTTCAAATATACAATTTTTACCCATTTATTTTATTTTTGCAAATATTTCAACAAAAATCACGAAATCATAATTTATTATATAAGAATAATACATTTCATAACATAAATAGGAAATAAAAAGATTTTCATTAAGACCTAGACATATTTTAATGATATTAGTGCTGACGATTTAGCGGATTATTAAATCGTAAATTATGTTGTGTTACGTTTTTAAATTCCTATTTTGCTACTAATTACGTATTTTAATTTTTATTGTTGGTTATATTTTTGTAATTTTTATTTTATGTAATTTAGTATTGATTTTTACTTTATAAAATAAGTAGATAGAATGAAAACACAAAAAAACAAATTAATTGGATAAAATAAAACTCCCAATTTTGATTATGTATAAAATTTAAACATATTAAAAAGTTAAAGTACCAATTTGCAAAGTAAAAGTTCATCTTCATAATATGAAGAAATAAATAGTATTTTTTCAAATATAAAGCAACACTATTCATTTCTTCATTTTGAAGATAAAAATGAAGCACCATTGGAGAAGATTTCTTCATTTTTATCTTCAAAATGAAGGAAATGTGAAATTTGAAAAACAATTGGAGATGGTCTTAGTTTTTATTATTGAACTACTAAATTATTCATCAAATTTCTTTCACGGTGAAGGTAAATCTTTATTTATACACATCAATATGTTGGCTAAAGACATTCTATGGGTCACATTGGCGACTCCGTTTAAACAAAGCGGTTAACTTTTTTTGAACGGTTGTACAGAAGATCGTTTGAAATAAAGCGGTTAAAAGTAATTCGATAACAGAGAGCAGTTAAAATGTAAGTTTGATTAGTAAGACTATAACGGTTGAATAGTATAATTAAATAAAATTATGTAGTAAAGAATTGGTTATATGATTTATTAACAAAAAATTTGAACAATAACAAAAATTATTAGTAAATAGTTATGAATTTATGGATTTTCTTAGTCATAATTTGTTTTCCAAATTCCAAAACATCTCTATGCATGTTGTGATAAGTGTCAAATGGTGTAATGCAATTTAGTTACAAATACTTTTATTTAGGAAAAAGCAAAACCACAATCCAAATACCCTTGCAATATGCAAACGCTCTGTATTAACACCGTTTGAGATTCTCGTTACAACCGCATATTCCAACTTTTCGCTTCAATCACTCGTTCGAATGGTAACCACTAAGAGATTCAACCGACCTTTACGTTCATAAGAGTTTATCAATTTGACCCATTATTTTTATGATTTTTCCTGATGATTTCTTTTTTACGTCGCTCTTCATTTTTTCTTATTTATCTAGCCAACCTTCTTTGGCTTTGTGGACCTACACTACAAGAAAACACAGCATTTGCTACTCCTAAAAGAGTCACTAATCCGTCGCAAAACCCCAATTTTGGACGATTGTGCGACGGAAATAGGTCGTCACTAAAGTATCGTCGCAAATTAAGGACGTCACAAAAGCGTGGTACTTTTGCGACGATTCTGTGACCACAATTTTTGCGTCGCACATTTATGACGAATCTGTAACGCCTGTAATTGGTCGTAAATTTGTGACGAATCTGTAACGATGTATAGTGGTCGTAAATTAACGACGGCGTTGTGACTGTTTTATACGTGGTACTTATACGACGGATTTGTGACTAATGTTAGGCGTCGTATATTTGTGACTATTGTGGTAGTAACAAAGTAGTCTCAGAATAGTGACGAATGTGCGACGAAATTGGGTTCTGCCTTTATACTTACGTTACGAAAACGTTGCAAATCCGTAACAAATTAGTCACAATTTTGTGACAGAAATATTGTATTTAAGTATCTGATTATTGTTCTTAAATAACAAATTTGATCAGTCATTATCAATTTCTTTTGCTTTTTACAAACTATAAAACATTAAAGAGTAGTAAAAACATTAATAAACAGCAAGTTGGAATTCCTGCTGGTGTAATGGCTGCTACAGTCTGGGGCAGAGGCTTGTGACGGAGTCCTATAAGCTACGCATACGGCATTAATTTCTTTCATGACCGAGACAAGCTTTTCCAAGCTTTCTAGCCGAGCCTGAGATTGTTTTTTGCTGCTCATCACGCCGACCATTCTCCAATTCTTGTTCTGATATCATACACTAGACTGCTTGAAGTTGCTCTTGGATCTCTAAAAGCGATGACATTCAAGAGCTTGCATAACTTTCTTTTCTTTTCCTTTTGATGACTATCTCTTGAAGTTGCTCAAGTCCAAACCTGTTCCCCTTGTTATCTGTTTCACAACACTAAAAGAACAAAAACCATGATTAATGATTCAAATCCAAGAACAAAATAATGAATCAAAACCAAAAGCAGATGAATGATTCAAAACCAATAAACATAATGATTCACAACATCTAAACAAGTATATATAGATCAGAATACGGAATTTGAAAATGCTTCTTAAGTCTTAACCAACAACAGAATGATTGACAAGAAACAAACTTAAAGTAGAGAATATAATCAGAAGACCTAAATGATGCATTTAGAGTCCATAGACACTGAATCATTCAAGCAACAACAAGGATTATTCAAAGTCAGAAAGGACAAGTTTAGCAGATACGTAAATAAACAGGCCAATCAATAACATAACAAAGACACCAAAGCAATCATCAGCTCCAGATGACTTACATATTTAGCTAACTCCAAATCTCTAACAATCCAAATTTACTAGTTTCCATTCCCTAACATTAGTTCATATAACCAAAAGAAATTTTCGCATAAGCTCAGAATAGAACTTAAATTTTCGCATGTCTAGACTATAATTGTTCTCATTTGCAGCAATTTCAAAGAAAGATAAGCTAAAGATGAACACATACATGTTGCTTGATTGTGGCTTTAGCTGATTTAACAATGTTACTAACCTCATCATTTGATATTCAAAATCTCTGCAACACCATCAATCTCTTGTTTCCTGTTTGTAGAGCCAAGAAGACTGAGTAGATACTCCAACCCTGTCAAAAGACACCTCAATATTTTAGTGGCAGAAAGAACATATAAACTGAATGGTAAATGTGTTAACATAATACAAGGTAAAAGCATGCAAATATGTGTTTAAAAAGCTATGACATGCCTTTGTCATTTATGAATATGGTTCTCTGATCCTCTAGTGAACAGAAATGAGTAACTCGTCTTTGGATAGGCTTCTCTGAAATCCGCATTACGTACATCAGATGTCTTAGGAGCTACAAAAGATAATCAAAGCACAGAAAGCTCAAAGGTCGGGTAGACATTATAAGTCGGAAAGGGTCGAGACTGATTCTGTGGGTGAAACGGATCCTATTGAAATGTACAACTATATGTTTGCTGAAAAGGGGCAATACCTGAACAAATTTACCAATCAGATATGCAGTCACAGGCGTGTATACACATCAAATAAAGCTAGAGTCGACCAAAAATACTCATCAGCAAGAACAAACAAGCACAAAAAGAAACGAAAGAAACTGGAAATGCTTGCTAACTGTGAGCAGCACAAACCTGCTGCAAGTAATACTTTTCATCAGACCAGCTCACAGGAGGCATTTCGAACATTTGATATCCATACTTCCTTAAGATCCGAACTTCATCTCTTAATGAATCAATGAAATGTCTTACATCAAAAATATTCTCAAAACCACTGCAAACGAAAACATAGGATGCTTTAGATTGCTTCCTAAAATTGTTATCCATATCAGACATGAGGTTCCTGTTAACTATACAATACCTTGGAACAACAAGAGTGAGGTTTAATAACCGAGCAACAGTCACCATATCACAAATCTGAAAAAGCAACATCCATCAGAATTCACAAACATCAAAACTGAAAACAAAAATCGAAAGAACAATTGAAGCAAGTGACAAACCGCGGATCGCTTTTGATTCAGTCCACCATTACACGATACAAGTAGAATACCATTACTTGTATAATTTCCTGCAAAAAAAATCGATAATCTCAATCACTAAAGAAGACGAAATAGAACCCTAATGACCCAAGAAGAGAGAAAACTGACTCGAGAGAGAAAGAGGAGGAGGCAATGGAACTGGCTCAACCAGTGAAGATCCAAAGCTGAACAGACTCTTACGAACCAAACTTATACACGAGGCATCGGAACCATCAGAGGCGGAGCTCCTTGAACGGCGCTCCTTGAACGGCGCTTGCTCTTTCCCCACCGTTTGATCTCACACCTCCGCCTGGTGATGTGAGATCTCCACCGTTATGTAGAACGACTCCGCAGGTGGCTCTCACACCTAAGCCTGAGGGTTGAAAAACTCCACCGTTACCTCGAACGCGGATCGAGGAATTACACCGGTTGATCTACCAACACCACTATGTCGAGCACATCGACCTCTTGATTCCTTAATTTTTGCAGCCATCTCAATCGGAGGAGTTTAGAAAGACTTCGACAGAGACGAAGATGAAGGGATTTGGATAGAGCAAGCAATCGATTTATAGAATGAATCGGTGAAGATTAACCGATTTGCGAAGAATTTCTCTGATGGGTCGAGAGAGAAAACGAGACTAGAGTCTAGGGTAAAATGATTTGGGAATCAGAATCGAGTATTTGTTTAATCGCACATAAAAATTTAGGGGGAATAACCGCGCCTAAAAGGCCAAATATTTTGGATCAAACCCAAACCTGATTTATTAAGGAATATATAGTAACTAGTAGTTCTACCTGTGCTACACACGAGTATATTTTTTGCTTTAATTAATTTCTGTTTTATAAGTGACTATTTTTTCCGTTTTTTTTTTGTTTAAATTTTAAATTGCAGAAATAAATATGAAGCATTTTCCACGTGTCAACACATAATTGGTTATGTGACTTGTAATTTAGTAGTTAAGGATAAAGAATCGACTCAAATTAGTCGGAAATATACGTATATAGTGGCAAAATAGTGACCAAGTGTGACTGTTTTAGGACATAATATAATGAGTCACACCCTAAATATTAAATATTTAGATCTAAACAATAATAGATTTGATTTTCAATCAGTCATATTAATCCTAATATATAGAAAATGAGTGTTAAAATAAGAAAATTTGCAAAATTCAACACTTGCATTAACTTTATAATGAAAACATTATATATCTCTTAAGACATCTTGTCAAAGAATGAAACATGTTTTTATAAAATTGAAACTTCAATTTTCTCACGATTATATATACGTACGTAGTGTATCTAGTAATTCATTTCTATGTTGTAAATAAAATTAAATTGTATATACCTCAAATATATTGTTTCATTTCCAAAATATGTTAGTAGTAGTTGGTAATGAGTCGCGAATCAGTCACAATTTTGTTTTGGTGTCGTAAAGTAGTCGCAAATGCGTTGGTATTTTGTGACTAATTTGTGACTCATTGTTTTCTGTCACAAAACAAAACCCTAAACCCTAAACATTTATGATCAATATATTTAGTTTTTCCCCTTCTACTAAGATTTTAATGGATTTCTTATCAATTTCATAGATAATATGTAATAAAGTACTACAAATTAAGCTGATTTTGAAAAAATCAACACTTACCCACAAGTTACAAAATTTAAGATTACAATTTATGGTTTAATTCAAAATTCAGAAATTTTTGAATTTTCATAGATGTGAGTGTTAAATGTAATGTGAGTGGTAATTTTGAATAATGTACCTTCCAAATATATATTCCTCTACTTGAAATAGGTTAATAAGTTTTCCAAAATCAAACTGGGAGTTGCACATTCGTCACAAATTTGGCTTTGCGTCACAAATTTGTGACTAAAGAGTCACAAAACTATGACCACTTTGTGACTAATTTAATAGTCACTACTCCAACCCTATACCCTAAGCATTTTGAGGCTAAATTGTAAATGACATAGACCTTACCAAGCTAAACTTCATCTATTTCCAATCTTCTTGCTTTTTTTAAAAAGAGTTATATGTAACTATTAAAGTCTAGCTTGAAAAAATTCAATCATTCTCATAGTTTATAATGTAATCACATACATTTTATGTTTAAAATTTAGGGTTTGGTATAAAATTTAATAAATGTTGAATTTTCAAAGGTGTGAGTGGTAATTGTAATATACATAGTAATTTATAGTAGTTTACATTCGGCAAATACATCTTTTAACTTTAATATGTTAAAGATTTTGGAAAACTATTAGAGGAAGTTACAAATCCGTTACAAATCTGTCATATAATTCGTCATCTGGTCACAAATCCGTCACAACTTCGTCGCAAACACTTAGTGAAAAACACATGTTTTTACAAGTCGAATTAAGCACGTTGCACCTACTTTTTTGGTTCCCAACACTTTTAGTGACGCACCGCAAACATCACAAATCTGTTACAAATTAGTGACCACGTATATATGGTCGCAAAAGCGTCACAAATGTGTGACAGTAATATGACGATCTATTTCCGTCGTACATTTGCGACGCTTTTGCAACATTGTAAATATTCGTCGCAAATCTGTAATAATTTCGAAACAAAAGCGTCACAAATTTATGTGACGGAAAATTTCGTCACAACCAGGCGTCACAAATACTGTGTTTTCTTGTAGTGCTAATAGACCACTGCATCATATTCGAGCCGAACTGTCATACTTTACGGGATTGGGATTTTTGGTCTTCACGAATTCATGGTCTTCATGGACGGAGCTTGCAAATTTTTTTAAGGCTATCTTGATCCAAACATGATCTGTTTTTTGAAACAAGTAGCACATAAGCTAATTTCTCATTTTAACATATTTCGTAATATTACCAACGGTGTGGTGGGTTAGTAGTTTAACACTTAGAGTTGGTTCCATTGTGCCCCTAATTCAATCCTCCTTGGGAGGAGGAATATCTCTAAAGAGAATACACTAAAAGATGACTCCGGCGGACCCATAGACATTAAGGTTTCGGAATTTCGAAGTTATAAAAAAAATACATATTTTATAATAACAACATGTTTTTAGCTACGACTAATATTATCATCACTAATCTGTCACATATGGTATTTAGTAACAAAATACCAATGAAATCTAAATTGTTGTAAAACTCGCAACGATTTAGTAAATCAATCGTCATATATAAGCGACTGAATGTTGGTCATTATTTAATCCTTTAGATGTATTTAGGACTGTTATTGAATGATGGGTTTAATAGTTGTAGTATTCTCATAGATTTTTTCAATTTTTCTAAAAGTTATACAATCATAAAATTTGAAAATTACAACCAGTAACTCCCTAATTTGTGGCTCTTAATATTTGAAGTTGGAAAGGGGAAGCAACATGAATCTTTGAAATTGTTGTTTAAGCTCAAAAAGTGAACTCAAAGTAAACGAGGTTGTTTCAAAGCTGAACTCGGGTTTCTAACTTTTGTCGGAATAAAGACCCATTATTCTAACGATCACCGACGCCGTTTTCAGTAAACGAGGTCATTTTCTTTTTCAGTAAGTTTCCCAGGGTGAAACGCCGCAAACTAGGTCTTTCACTCCTCTTTATTTTTTAATCTTTTTGTGAAACGCACTTCTATATATAGCAGTTTGGGCGTTCAAATTATGGTAATTAATTGTGTTATCGCAGTTAGGGCGATTATGAGATTTATCTCCGGGAAAGTGTTGATGGTTTATTCCAGTAATAACACATTTTACCAGAAGCTGCAGATTTTGCTGGAACCAGGAGAATACTTTGTGTGTTTTGGGTTTTTTTTTTCTTCCATACAATTGATTACCTTGTAAACTGTACTACATTGATTTCACAATCGAGTTCAAGTAGCCGGATTGATTGCATAACTTAGGTATTTATACGATAATGAGAGTTTTGGAGAGTTGAGTGTATGAGATCATATATCATGGAGTGTTGTTAAAGCTTATGTTTTACTAATCATTCAACAATGACATATTGTTTTAGAGATCTAGCATATTCCCACCCTTGTCTATAGTTGCTGCTATACTTGAATCACCAATATAATTAATGAGGTTGGATATCTTTTGGGAAGATTTTAGAAAGACATTAGTTATTGCCACTAAATCACGTATATGCTTACAATTGGTACTATTTTTGTTGACTGTGTTACTGTATAGAGGGTGTTGAGTTTTACTTACCAAAGACGTCGACTTTCCTTGGAGAAAGACACCAACAAGCCAAGAACAGAAGTGAGTTTTGAGTAAAAACCAGTAAAGCTTGAAGCTTTCAAAACAGAACAAGAACAGAGCAAGATTTGTTTGTTTTGTTTGAAGGAGTTGAAGAAGAGTTTGTTTGATGCAAGAAAAGTAAAGAACGCACACACATTATCGAGTTCACTCCCATTAACTAGGGTAGCTACGTCTCGCCGAGCCTTTACCTCGGAATCCAATAGAATCAATAGAGTTTTACAATAGAAATAGTTTAGTATAGCATCTACGCCCTTCACTAGCTCTCAATGTATACTCAAAGCTATTTCTATCTATAGAGAAATCTCTTGTAATGTTTACTCAGATACAAAGTTTCTCTCTTTACTATATTCCTCTTCTTGCTTGCTCTCTCTCTCAGACTTTGAGATGTCTTTATATATAACAGAGGCACCACACTGCCAGCTCAACCCTAGTCGCCAAACACAGTGACAAAACGCTGTCACCAATCACGTCTTGAACTAGCAGACAACAAAGCCTTAACTTTAGGTGAGCACACAAGAGGACAACCTTGTACGATCAAGAACAAGTAGCCGTTTTCCCAAAAGTGGTCCCTAAAGTATTTTTACCAAAGCTTGACTTACTTCAGCTTGTGGTCAAATATATTGACTGCAGAGGCTTGTTAAATGGTTTAGTCTTTTAACCGTTGATCATAATGTATTTACCTTCACAAATCTCCACCTAAAGACTTGATGATAAACACAATCAACAGATGAGCTGACAAGAGAGAGAGAACTTACTTGATTCTAGTAACAGGATTCCAGGCTCGGATGAGTTTTACTACTCATATTTGACTTGGAGCAAGTTCAAAGCTGATCTAAACTTGCTCACAGCCAAAGTCTTGGTGAAAATATCTGCAGGATTCTTCTCGGTTGATATCTTCACCACATCAATGTCACCTTTAGCAATGGTTTCTCGTATGTAGTGACACTTAACATCAATGTGCTTTGTCCTTTCATGATGCACATTATTCTTGGAGAGTGCAATAGCACTTTGTGAATCACAAAAGATCTCCACACTCTTCTGGTCATAACCAAACTCCTTTAGCAAACCTTTCAACCACACTGCTTCCTTGACAGCTTCAGTAAGTGCCATGTACTCAGATTCAGTAGTGGATAAAGCAACCACTCGCTGTAAACCAGATTTCCAGCTTATGGTGTTCCCACCAACAGTAAACACAAGACCTGTAATAGATCTTCTCTTGTCTGGGTCAGCAGCAAAGTCAGCATCACAATAACCAACAACCTTGAAATCTGAGTTCTTCTTGTAAACCAACTTAGTATCCACTGTACCTTTGATGTATCTTAGGATCCATTTAACACCAAGCCAGTGATCTCCAATTGGCTTGCTCATGAAACGACTCACCATACCAACAGGATATGCAAGATCAGGTCGAGTTCCAAGATCAGGAATGGTTCTTGTTCTGAGACACCATTTCTTCGTCCATACCACCTTTCCACTTCTCCCAATTAGCATCTATCCTTGCTTCTCTGTAGTCCGCAGGTTCTATTTCTCCACCGTCTTCTGCAGTGTACAGAGCCTCAGCAAAGTAGTCTTCATCGTCAAACCTGACTGGAGCTTTCTTGAGTCTTGGTTCTCTGTCCCTGACTAGATGATAACTTGGAGGAGGCTGATTTATGTCAGCTTCAATGTCAACATCATCATATGTTTCAGGGCTGGCAGGGACAGGAGTTACAGGTTCAGGAATGGAGACTTCTTGATCTTCATTGTTTCTTAAAAATTCTCCACCTGAACTCACATCTTCTTCTGCATCAAGATCCAAATCTATATAGGATTCAGGTCGAGATCCTTCTGCTTCTTCTAGATTTTCTTTCTTTAAGTCCAGATCTTTGTACGCAGCATTCTCTTGAAATATCACATTTCTGCTTACCACAATTTTCTTGTCTTTCCAAACCCAAACCTTGTAAGCTTTTACCCCAGCTGGATAGCCAATCATTATACCTTTCTTTGCTCTAGGGCTGAGCTTACCCTCATCAGTGTGAACGAACACCAGACAACCAAACCTCCTCAGATAGCTAAACACTGGAGCTCTTCCATACCATCTCTTGTCAGGAATATCAAAGTTCAACACAGAAGATGGTGTTTTGTTTATCAGAATTGCAGCTGTGTTAGTAGCCTCTGCCCAAAATCTCTTTGGGAGACCAGAGTCACTAAGCATGCTTCTTACCTTTTCCATTAAGGTCCTATTCATTCGTTCTGCAACACCATTTTGTTGGGGAGTATAGGCACTGGTTCTGTGACGTTGTATACCTTTATCAGCACAAAACTCATCAAACCGTTGGTTGCAGAACTCAAGCCCGTTGTCAGTTCTTAGTGTCTTGACCTTCTTGTCACTTTGATTCTCCACCAGAGTTATCCAAGTAACAAATGCATCAAATGCTTCATCTTTAGTTTTCAGAAAATAGACCCACACTTTCCTTGTATAATCATCTATGAATGATATAAAGTATTGGCACCTGCTCAGAGATAGTGGAACTGAAGGAGCTCCCCATAGGTCAGAATGAACGTATTCCAGTTTTTCCTTAGTTCCATGTTGAGCTAAGTTGAAACCCACCCTTTTGGCTCTGCCATAGATGCAATCTTCACATGTTTCAAGATCTGAAACCTTCTTTTTGTCTAGGAAACCCTTCTTTAGTAAGAGATTCATATTCTTCTGGCTCATGTGCCCCAATCTTCTGTGCCATAGGACTGTATCATCTTGCCTTCTTTCAGTTGCAAGTGATTTCTCTATCTCATGAGTCCACTGAAGTAAGTAGAGAGTGTCATACCTTCTGCCAGTTAAAACCACTGTTTCCCCAGTCTTGACACTTAACACTCCATTTTCTGATTCAAATTTGAAGCCAGCTTTCTCTAGAGTGCCTAGAGACAATAGATTCCTGTCCATATCAGGAATGTATCTCACATTTGTCAGAAGAAAGTTTAGACCTGCTTCATTTCTCACTCTGATAGAACCAACTCCTTTTACTTTTGACATGGTCTTGTTTCCCATTCTGACTGAGCCTCCTGCTTCTTCATTCAGTTCTTCAAACCACTCACGCTTGTGAGACATATGATAACTGCAACCTGTGTCCATAATCCATTCGTCTTCAAGATGAACATCAGTGGAAGACAATGCTTCTGACACATACAAGCCTGTAGATTCAGCTAAGTTTCCTTTTCCATTTGATGATTCTCCTCTGTTGTTGCCATTTTCTCTTGGTCTGGACTGAGATCTATTCCTATTTGGACAAGTGTTTTTAAAATGTCCTTCTTCACCACAGATCCAACAACCCTTCTTACTCTTAGACTTAGACCTTGGTCTCTGGGCCTTGGAGTTTTTGTCTCTGTACTCAGACCTTCCTCTCATATCAGCTTTCTCTTTTGCATAGAGACCTTCAGCTTGTCCTTTTATACTCTTCTTGTTAGACCCAAACTCAAGTTCCTTTGAGTATATTGCGGAGACAACTTCTTCTAACGTCAAGGTAGCTCTACCTGTACCATATCTTAGAGTATCTCTAAGCTGATCAAAATGCTTCGGTAATGACATCAACAACAGAATAGCCTGGTCCTCATCGGACACTACAACATTGGTATTTTCCAAATCTTCTATGAGATGCAGGAACTCATCAATGTTACTCTCAATAGATGCGCTTTCAGACATCTTAAAGCTGTATAGCTTTTGCTTTAGATAGATTCTGTTAGGAAGTGCTTTAGACATATACAGTTTGTCTAAAGCTACCAACATAGCAGCTGCAGTCTGCTCTTTCTTTATCTTCCTCAGGACTCTATCTGTTACACTTAACACAATGGTGCTTCTAGCTTTCCTTTTCTTATCCTCTAAAATCTCTTCTTTTCTCTCCGTTTCCTCTACAACTTTTCCTTCTGCGTCAGTGACTAGAATAGTCTTTCTCAAGACATCATCTCCTTTCAAAGCAACACTAAGACCCAAAATATCTAGATGAGCCATCAGTTTTTCTTTCCACATAGTGTAGTCACCTCTACCATCAAACTTTTCTACTTCTATTCTTGCAGACATGGTTCAAAGATTTGGACTTTAGAGAACCAGATTATGAACCTGGGCTACTGATACCAATTTGTTGACTTTTACTTACCAAAGACGTCGACTTTCCTTGGAGAAAGACACCAACAAGCCAAGAACAGAAGTGAGTTTTGAGTAAAAACCAGTAAAGCTTGAAGCTTTCAAAACAGAACAAGAACAGAGCAAGATTTGTTTGTTTTGTTTGAAGGAGTTGAAGAAGAGTTTGTTTGATGCAAGAAAAGTAAAGAACGCACACACATTATCGAGTTCACTCCCATTAACTAGGGTAGCTACGTCTCGCCGAGCCTTTACCTCGGAATCCAATAGAATCAATAGAGTTTTACAATAGAAATAGTTTAGTATAGCATCTACGCCCTTCACTAGCTCTCAATGTATACTCAAAGCTATTTCTATCTATAGAGAAATCTCTTGTAATGTTTACTCAGATACAAAGTTTCTATCTTTACTCTATTCCTCTTCTTGCTTGCTCTCTCTCTCAGACTTTGAGATGTCTTTATATATAACAGAGGCACCACACTGCCAGCTCAACCCTAGTCGCCAAACGCAGTGACAAAACGCTGTCACCAATCACGTCTTGAACTAGCAGACAACAAAGCCTTAACTTTAGGTGAGCACACAAAAGGACAACCTTGTACGATCAAGAACAAGTAGCCGTTTCCCCAAAAGTGGTCCCTAAAATATTTTTACCAAAACTTGACTTACTTCAGCTTGTGGTAAAATATATTGACTGCAGAGGCTTGTTAAATGGTTTAATCTTTTAACCGTTGATCATAATGTATTTACCTTCACAGAGGGCATTGTCGAAGAGAGGCGCCATCATTTGCTTAAGAACAAAGGTCACTCTTATCTAACTGTTACCGTTTTTATCCTTAGAATTATGAAGTTGTATGGTAGACAGATATAAGTTACATGTCTCGAATAGCAAGCAACATGTGCTATAAAGCTCATTTGAATGCTTTAACTGCTGTTAATCTATGTAATCAATGTAGTTCTAAGTCCCAACTAGTTTGCATGGATTTTCACTTTATCATGGTAATGTGTGCTTTTTTCTACGTGTGCATGTAATTGCATGCATATAGTAGCATATGCGTTTGAGGCTTGAATGTTCCCGAAAGCTTTTAAGAAGTTCTTTCTTGTTATCACATTTCGGATAAAGAGTTTATATATGATTAGTTGGACTTGTTTTATGGTAATAGCTATTACACTTGGTAGTTTTCTCTGCTGCACTAACTTGGCCTAATTTTTTTGTTTCTTAGCAGGCTATATTTTGCTTAACCCAAGAAAGAAACCTATGGACGTGCTTATTGTAAGTCCTCGTCTGTTAAATGTTTCTCTCTCAATAAGCAAGTAAATTCTTTTGATTTGATTTGAAATTGATGGGAATTTATCAAAATTTCAAGTAAATCATCAACAATGGGTGGGCCACCGACTCAATTGGATAGAAAAGAAACAAGCTTAAAGAAGGTTGTTGATTAATTCCTAATTTTGTTGTAGTATTTGCAATCTAGAAATCAAGTTCAGTCGCTATGCTGTAAATTAGTTGCTATAAATGTTGTACAATCAGGCAAATGATTTTAGTTTTATTCCCAATGTACGTAATATGTCCGTGAAGTAAACATTTTCCATAAAAAGAATGTTGGTTTCCATTCAACAACTGCCTCGGAACTCAAAGATGGAGCACGGAAGAAGAATCTAGTGGAACAAACATAAATGAATGGTGGCTTTGATTAACTTGTAATGCAATATTTTTGTTAAACCCACATATGATGTAAACAGTGTTTCTGCTGACCCATAATTTAGGCTACGATTTTTTACGTGTTTGCGTCTACTATTGTACCTTAAATTTGCAGATGAATGATAATTACAATGTTATAATTGATTCACTAGAAATGTTGACATTCATCTAAGGCTTTTTGAGTTACTTGTAAGAGAAACTACTGACAAATGCACATAGAGATTTTTTTTTTATTGCCCATTTTCTTAAGTCAAGTAAAGTAATAACTTCAGTTTGACTGATTTCTTTGACTTGAAAATCATTCAAAACAATGACAAAATTTTAAAAGGAAGTATTAATAAAATTTTGGAAATACATTTATTTTATGATAACAATAATTAAGTTCTAAAATGTTTCAAATAGGGGTTTCAAGCTTTGCTATGATAAAACATTTCATTAATCTTAAAAGTATTTCTTTTTGTGAATTTTATCATCTCGTTTCCTCTCCTTTCCACGGCAGCCTTTTGTTTATGTAATCCTTGTTTTCTAAAGGTACGTGATGATCCCATTCTCTATTTTATTGTTTTATATATTTTGTATCTTTTGAGATTGGACTCAAGGCTGTCATTAGATTCATATCTATATGTATATACACACTGTATCTATGTGGTTTTTGATTGAAAATTATTTAATTACGTAATGCTAATTTTCAAAATTCAGCTTCTTCCTTTCAAAACGTTATAAGTGGACTTTTACATTAAGGATTGTCCTTAACTTTTTTGTTTGAAACCTGATTGTCCTTAAGTTTATACTTGTTAATTGATATTTTTTTTGGCCAAACCGTTAATTGATATATATATGTGTGTGTTGTTGATGAGGTGATATATATGTGTATTATTAATATGTAAAGTACAATTGAAAATGCAATTTCGCAAAAATGGGGTAGTTTAAATTGTTTTATTTTGGTTCATATTTTTGAATCAAAACTTTTTTAGTTTATTTCACGAAAAACTACCAAAACATATTAAAAGTTTTTGTTGATAACGAAAGCGCGTAGATTTAATAGTTGGATTTCATAATAATCTCACATTAGTGCACGTTTATATATATATATATGCTTGAAGAGAAACATGAATTGTGTGTATCATCCATAGTAATTTAGCTTTTGCTAAATTTTAACTGATCTAACATTCGTTTTCTTTTCCTCAATGAAAAGATCTTCGCAATAGAAAGAGGACCAACATTTTCATGAATCAAAAACGCTCGATGTGATGCCACTTCGCATTGTCCATCCCATATCTCTAAATGGTGTACCACATCGTGGTTTTTGTTTTGAGCTACAAAAGAACTAAACACCACAAAAGAACCAAACACCACATATTTTCACCTTTGTCTCCACTCTCCAGTTATTGCTTTGTTATATTCACCAATATGATCAATGAGGTGGGATATCTCAAAGCAATATGGTAGAATGATTTTAGTTGATGCCATTAAGTCATTTTCTGCCTCTATGTCATTTAAGTGACTATGATTGGTACTATTTACATTAATTGTGTTGTTACTGTACAAGAAAATATTGAGCACATTGTCAAAGAGAGTCGCCATCTTTAGCTGTAATTCCTAGAACGAAGGTAACATATTTATCCTTAAAACTATGCAGATTTGAAACATGGTATAATGATCTAAGTGACATGTCTAGAATAGCAAGCAACATGTGTTATAAAGCTCATTTGAATGTTTAAACTGCTGTTAATCAATGTAATCAATCTAGTTCTAAGTCCCAACTAGTTTGCATGGGTCAGCACTTTATCATGGTAATGTGCGTCTTTTTATACGTGTGCATGTAATTGTATGCATATAGTAGCATATGCGTTTGCGGCTTGTATGTTCCCGACAACTTGTAAGAAGTTCCGTCCTATTAATTACTTTCCTTTTATTATATATTGGATAAAGAGTTTCTGTATGATTACTCGGATTGTTTTTATGGTTATAGCTATTACGCTGGACAGTTTTCTCTGCTGCACTAACTTGGCATAAACTTTTTATTTCTTGGCAGGCTATATTTTGCTCAAGCCAATAAAAAAACCTATGGACGTGCTTATTGTAAGTCTTCGTCTGTTAAATGTTTCTCTCTTAATAAGCAAGTAAATTGTTTTGATTTGATTTGAAATTGATGGAAATTTATCAAAATTTCAACTAAATCATAAACAATGGGTGGGCCACCGACTCACTTGGATAGAAAGGAAACAAGCTTAAAGAAGGATGTTGTAATTCCTAATTTTTTTGTAGTATTTGCAATGTAGAAATCAAGTTCAGTTGCGACGCTACAAATTAATTGTTATAAATGTTGTACAATTGATTTTAGTTTGAATCCCATCGTATGTAATATGTCCATGAAGTATGCTATTTTTATGTATGGTATTGACATGCTATTTTTTTTCTTGACAGGAACAAGAATTTTGCCGGCGTGTTATTGGCCACTTCTGATCCATTAAACGTCCCTAGCGATGACATGTAATTCTTTTTCTATCAGTAGCTATTCAATTTTATCTCAAAATTCATTGGTGTATCTAACCAATGAGAATTTATTATAAAAATTGTTTTTCAGTATAAATTTGGCTGGTATCCGAAAAATATTTAGGGTTACTATACCATGTTCCATAAAGTGATTAATGCTCCAGGACTATGTTATTAGGCTGGAGAAGAAACTGTTTTGCTATTTCCAAGCAAGATATATTCATTTAACTTATTGTCATTATGTGGTTGATTCTTTCTTTCTAAAGCCACTTTTGAAAACTATCTTATATATATATACCATATTTGGTTCTTTCAGGTTGCAATATTTTTATGTTCTGCACCATCAATATCATATCTCTCATGAATATGTTTCTTTTGTAGAACTTAAACCTCAAGAAATGTCATCATGTAATTGGAAAACAAGAATTATTATGGCTTCAAAACCCCCTTTTAAGACTCCTTTGCCATTGAAGATTACTCACAAGGCTTCGTTACATCAGGTTACGTTCATTGCTTACCCATTTCTTATTTGAGATTTACCCATTTCTTTGCAGAAATATATAGCAATATTAGGAACCTAGAATGCATATTGGACTAGAAAATAAAAGAGTATTGCATTTTGGTTGTTTTTTATCGTGACTTCTTCTTACAATAACTCAGAGGTGCACGAGACAACATGATCGTTATGCCCATCCTTTATTATTTGTAGTCATATCAAGTTATATTAGGGTTCAATTTCTACTACTTCTTGTGCATTAAAACATGAATAATGCTGAAACTAGTAAAACATATAAAACTATTTCTCTAGTCAATTCGGCATTGGAAGATATTTTTTTGTATTTGAAGAGTTTAATATAAAACTCTGGAATGTCATTTCTTCCATAATAAGTATGTAATCTACTTCTCTATTTGAAAAGTTACTGGGAATTTTATCCAAAAATTCAAGACGCATCTAACTTGATAGCGAAATCAATATTCATTCATGCAAAACTAAAAGGAACAAGCTGAAAGACTGTGAGTGGATTGTTGTCCAATTTTCTATGTAAATTAATTATTGATCTAGATCATCAGGTTCACTCATTTTGTTGCATTTGTCTTCCCCATAAGCTAATTTAACTTTCATGCGTATTTTGTGTGGTTGTCTTGCTACGTACTGAGAGTTTAATTATACATGTGCATGTCGATGTCGATATTGATGCGTACATGTTTGCCTCTTGTATCTTATGGTAAGTTATTAATTAGTTCCCTTATCATATATTGGATAGTAATTTTATATGCTCAAGCTCAATCCCATTTACTTATGGCAGCATCATCTATTTCACTTTTTTGGCATACTATTTTTGTTCCTTTCACATATTATTTTTGCTCCAGTAACTACAATTTCTATGGGAGTGCTTTGGCAAGCTTTGATCGATTAAATGCCTCTTGCAGAAAGCAAGTAATTAGTTTTCCATTTGAATCTACTGTGAATTTTCTCCAAAATATATGTCATATCTAAATTGATGAGAAAAAAGATTAAAGAAAAGGATGATATAGTCTACTTACTCATAAATTTCTCTTGAATCGGGATTTCAACTTAGCAAGTGAAGAAAAGCATGTGAATCAGATTTCTCGCGGCTTTATCTTCTTATTTTAAGCAAGTTTTGAAGATTGGCTGAGTTGTTATCCCATCTTAGAAATTTTCAGATAGCATTTGATTAATGATCTCTATTTTCTTATGTTGTGTACCATCAATAGCTCTTATGAACCACACTTAAGTCTTTTTTTGATGCAGAACCTCAAGAAATGATGTATTGCTGTTGGAAAGCTAGGTTAGTTTATCACCTCAGAAGAATCCCGTGAGTGAGCTTGGTGATAAGGCTCCTTCTAATTTTGAAGATTATCCACAAGGCTTCCCTACACCAGGTTACATTCTTTGCGAACCTCTTATTTAAAATTTAGCCATTTTACCTGCAGAGACACATAGAAATCTTAACATCTATTGACGCTTACATTGCTCACTTCTAAATTAACCTAAATAAATAGTTCCCAAGTGATTAGCAAATCTAGGCATTTTTTTAGGAAACTTTTAATTTTATATTCATTATTACAATGGAAAAAAAACCCATTATCGATTCCCTCATAATCTCTCTGGTTCCTTACAAAAAAAGTACCTTATCTCTATCACTTCAAATGAATGAAGTAGATCACAGTTTTATAACAACGTATTAACTCAATATCTATGTTTTAACTCCATTTTAGTTTGAAAATAGTTTACAAATATTTTCTTAACTCAATAATCCTTCAAATGTTATGTAACCTAACTAAGTTCTTTTCTCTTCACGTTTATTGTAGCATATCATCATTTATCATTGTATCTATTCAATAACTTCATATGTTAATATCACATAGTGTATATGCATTAGTGCAAGCCCTTGTTTTGGAACAAGTGTGTTGGGTATAGATTTGGAGGCCCAAATCTACTTCTTATGTCAAAGCCCATCAGAAGCTGAAGGCCCAATATTTGTTAACTAAACCATAGTGTTTTTCTCATTTAGTTACTTTATGTAACTATAGTTGCATTGAACCTTAGATCATTTTAACTATAAATAGTTGTCGCATTACTTGATGTGACGACCCATGACATAATACTGAGAGCAGAGCAATACGACCGTTATCTTTGCATACGACTATCATCTTTCGATACGATCATCTCTCGTTAATACGATCATCTCGTTTAATACGAACACCTTATATTTCTACGATCGTATCTATTTTTACTTAACAGACATCTCGGCCTCTCACAATATACGAACGTATTTTCCCGATCTTGATATCAACAATTGGCGCGCCAGGTAGGGGGCTATAGAGATAGTCTTATACACCAAAAATGGATCCGATCATTGAACCAGACCTCCCCTCACAAGAGGTCGAATTTGCAACGCCGACCGAAGTAGATACAAATCCGACAACCGTCCAACAGGCTCTCGTCAACGAACAGACAACCGTCATCGAATCCCCCAACCTCCAGCGGGGAGCAATCCGAGTCACTGACGAGCAGGCCGACCTGTCTAGAGTGATGAACGCCATCATGAGACGCTTAGACGACCAAGAGCAGCTGACAAGGCAGACCAATTCTCGGCTTGAGGATTTACGACTCTCCCGAGCGGCGACCCGCGACCGAGCTGAGGCCGGCACTAGCCGACCCAATAACGACTCCCCGCAGCTCGGAGCCAGCTCATCGCAAACCATCTTTGACAGGTTGGGACGACAGACGGATGTACTCGATAGACTCGGCCGGTCGACCGACGTGTTCGAAAGGATAGGGCGCCCATCGGACCAGAACCAAGCAGTCGTTCATTCGGACGTATTCGAAAGGTTAAGTCGCCCAGCTGATCAGAACCGACCAGTCGTCCATTCGGACGTATTCGAAAGACTGAACCGCCCAGCTGACCAAATCCGACCAACCGCATCTTCAGACGTTCACGAAAGATTGGGCCGGTCATCCGAACAGAACCGTCTGATCATCTCTTCGGACGTTTTCGAAAGGTTAGGACGACCGTCAGACCAAAACCGACCAGCTGGTCCCGCTCTAGTCAACTCATTAAGCTCGCAACGCTCAAGGCCGACCAGAGCCCGGTCGCAAGAACCAAGGACCGACCGAGATTTCGAAATAGAAGATCTCCGAGCAAGGCTTACCGGAATAACTTCGAAGGTGCACCACGCAATCAGCTCTGCCCCAGAAATCGAACGTGTGCTGGCGGAGACGCAGCAAACTCCCTTCACCGACCGCATCATGGCAACCCCGGTCACAGATTCTAGTAAACTCCGCATTTCGCATTACACCGGAGACACCGACCCGATGCAACACTTAAGGAAGTTCAACCTGGCGATGGGACGCACCCATTACTCCCCATAGGAGAAAGATGCGGGTTGCTGCCAACATTTCGTCGAACATCTCTCTGGACCCGCTCTAGAGTGGTTCGCCCGTCTTCGTCCGCGATCAATCGACAGCTTCCCACAATTGTCCCAAGCCTTCCTCAAGCATTATTCTATGTACCTCGAAGAGGGAATCTCCGACGCCAACCTCTGGTCCCTAGTCCAGAAAGAGGACGAAACGCTGCGGGGATACATGGACAGGTTCAAAGCGGTGCTCTTGAGGGTCACGGTCGGTGACAACTCCGCGATCTCAGCACTGAAGCAAGGATTGTGGTATGAATCTAAGTTCAGAGAGAATCTCGTCCTCACCCCACCGACCAGCTTAGAAGACGCGATGCATCGGTCTACGCGATACATCCGCCTTGAAGAGGACAAAACCATTAACACGCAGAAACACTCTCCTGCAAAGCCTCCAGCACAAAAGGCAAAACCAAAAGGCGATGGCGAATACCAAGAGCCCCGACAACACTACGACCAGGAATACAAGAGCAAAAAACTCTTAGTGCACCAGGTTGGAACGGACCAGACACCTCAGAGACAGTCGAATAAGTGGATACGGGGGCAAGACTCGAAAGACACTAAACTCTACTGCGATTACCATCAAGTGTTCGGTCACTCTACTACACAATGTCGTGGTCTCAAGGACGCCCTGCTCACCAGTTATCAGCGTGGAGAAATAAAAATGGACAGCCCGCCCGATCGCGGGGAAAAATGGAAAGGAGGGGAGAATTCTGGGCAAGGCGAACGGAAGAACAACCCCGCACAACCTCTACCACCAAAGGAAGGTCCGCGAGACGGGCCGCCGACCTCAAAGAGAAGAGTGCTCGTCCTTATGGGCGGCCTCCAACCAGTTCACGCCTCTGTACAATCTCTTAAGAAGTACGAGAAGATGAACCAGGCCGATCAAGACTGTTACGGTCGGGCAGAAGTCGACATGCCGATCATTTTTTCTGAAGCTGATACCAAGGATCTCGCGATGCCTCACAACGACCCCTTGGTCATTGAACTCAAAGTCGAAGACTGCGATGTCACACGTGTTTTGATCGACACCGGGAGCGCGGTGGATGTCATTTTTAAGGATACGCTCAAACGAATGGACATACCAGACGGTAAGATTAAACCAAGCATTAGGCCCTTGGTCGGTTTCGAAGGAATCACCACGATGACCGAAGGAACGATCAAGCTAAGGGTATACGCTGGAGGCCTGATCAGGGATGTCAAGTTCCTGGTCGTAGATAAACCGGCGGTGTACAATATTATCATGGGAACCCCTTGGTTATTCTCTCTCAGAGTAATCGCCTCCACCTACCATCAATGTGTCAAATTCCCGACCCCGACTGGGGTTCACACTATTAGAGGAGATCAGAAGGCAGCTAGAACCTGTTTCATCACCGGGCAAAAACTGCAGAAGTTTAACCTACACATAAGTAATCCCGAAGAGCCGAACGCAACCGAGCCGAGACAAGAACTCGCAACCCCGGTGAACATCGACCCGCAACACCCCGAGCGATGCGTTAATATCGGCGCCGAGCTTTCCGAATCAATCAAGACGGACTTGACCAAATTTCTGAACGAGAATGTCGCGACGTTCACGTGGTCGATAGAAGATATGAAGGGCATCAACCCGGCCATCACAAGCCACGAGCTTTACGTTGATCCCACCTACAAGCCTATAAAGCAGAAACGGAGAAAGCTCGGTTACGAAAGAGCCCGCGCTGTCAATGAGGAAGTCACCAAGCTGCTCGAAGCCGGCTCAATTACAGAAGTTCAATACCCTGAATGGCTGGCCAATCCGGTCGTAGTTAAAAAGAAGAACGGCAAATGGCGTGTCTGCATCGATTTTACAGATCTGAACAAAGCATGTCCAAAAGACAGCTTTCCCTTGCCCCACATCGATCGCGTGGTGGATGCTACAACCGGGAATGAGTTATTATCATTCATGGATGCTTTTTTTGGATACAACCAAATCGCCATGCACCCCGACGATCGCGAAAAAACATCTTTCATAACCGACCGAGGAACATTCTGCTATCGAGTCATGCCTTTTGGATTGAAAAACGCGGGAGCGGCCTACCAAAGGCTGGTGAACAAGATGTTTGCCGACCAACTAGGAGATACGATGGAAGTGTATATAGACGATATGCTGGTTAAGTCTCAAAATGCCACCGACCACGTCGGACACCTTCGGGACTGTTTCAAAATTCTCAACGAGTATGGAATGAAGCTTAACCCGAGCAAGTGCACGTTCGGGGTAACCTCAGGCGAATTCCTTGGTTACATTGTTACACAAAGGGGAATAAAAGCAAACCCAAAGCAGATCACCGCGATCATCGATCTACCGTCTCCAAAAAACAAAAGAGAGGTACAGCGGCTGACCGGCAGAATCGCGGCACTAAACCGCTTCATATCTCGATCCACCGACCGTAGCCTTCCTTTCTACCAGCTTCTCCGCGGGAACAAAACATTTGTTTGGGATGACAAGTGCGAGGCAGCTTTCAATGAATTGAAGTCATACTTAACATCGCCTCCGGTTCTGTCGAAACCCGAGCACGGCGAGACGCTATATCTCTACGTCTCCGTCACGAATGCGGCCGTGAGCGGCGTCCTAGTTCGAGAAGACCGAGGAGACCAAAAACCCATTTTATACGTCAGTAAGTCGCTCGACGGAGCAGAAAGTCGGTATCCGACCTTAGAAAAATTGGCCTTAGCTATCGTTGTTGCTGCTCGAAAACTTCGTCCTTACTTCCAGTCACATACGATCGCTGTAATGTCCGCCCAGCCGCTGCGAACAATCCTCCACAGTCCTAGTCAGTCAGGCCGCATGGCAAAATGGGCGGTCGAGCTCAGCGAATACGACATCGAATATCGTAACCGCACAAGTACCAAGTCGCAAGCCTTGGCTGATTTCTTGATCGAGCTACCCCCGGAAACCATCTCGATCACACCAACCAGCCAAGACTGGAGCCTTTACATTGATGGGTCGGCATCCTGACACGGTTGTGGAGCGGGGATACGATTGATTTCCCCGACCAATGAAATACTCGAACAGTGCTTCCGGCTCGAGTTCAAAGCCACCAACAACGAAGTAGAGTGGGAAGCCCTCATCGCCGGGCTCCGCCTGGCCAAGGAGGTCGGGGTTAAACGAGTACACGCGTACAGCGACTCCCAGCTCGTCACTAATCAACTAAATCACGATTACGACGCGCGAGACGAGCGCATGAACGCTTACCTGAAACTCACCGAAGCTTTAATCCTCTCTAATTTCGATAGCTTCGTTATCACTAACATTCCTCGATCTGAAAACTTCGCCGCTGACGCCCTGGCCTCATTAGCAACGAGTTCGGACTCCGACCTAAAACGGATCATACCAGTCAAAACCATTCCCGACCCGAGTATCGATTTACCGTGCGGCGCCAGCCGGATGAGCGTCATCATGAACAATAGCGACGATGGCGGCATAGAGGACGATCTCGATCGAATCGACCAGGTCGACCAGGCCGTACAAAACAACCGCACCGACAACACCGACCATCCCGATCAGGCCGACCAGATAGATTGGCGGGACGAAATTTCTAACTATATCAAGGATGGAAAAGTCCCAGAGGATAAGTGGGCAGCACGTCGGCTGAAATCAAAGAGTGCGCATTACGTAGTAATGGGAGGAAAGCTATACAAATGGAGTGCAGCAGGAGTTCTACTTCAGTGTGTCAGCGGTGATATGATCAGCGCCATTATGACCGAAACGCATGAAGGCGAAGGTGGCAATCACTCTGGTGGACGAACTCTCGCAATGAAAATCAAGAAGCTCGGTTTCTATTGGCCGACCATGCTCACCGACTGTGCAGACTACGCCCGTCGTTGCGAAAAGTGCCAGCATCATGGTCCAATGATCAACTCCCCAACTGAGCCTCTGACGACCGCAACATCTGCCTACCCGTTCATGAGATGGGCGATGGACATCTTCGGTCCACTCCCGAGGTCCAAACAAAAGCGGTACGTGATCGTAGTCACCGACTACTTCACGAAGTGGGTCGAAGCGGAATCCTTCGCAAAGATTCAGGCCGACCATGTCCAAGATTTCGTCTGGAAATTCGTCATCTGTCGCCATGAATTGCCCTACGAAATTATTGGTGACAACGGGTCGCAATTTATTTCCAAGACCTTCGAAGATTTCTGCGCAAAGTGGAAAATCCGTCTTAACAAGTCGACACCGCGTTTCCCACAAGGAAACGGACAGGCAGAGGCGACGAACAAGGCTATCATCTCCGAACTGAAAAAACGTCTCGATGAAAAGAAAGGGACCTGGGCTGACGAACTAGATGGCGTACTATGGTCGCTCCGAACGACACCTCGCCAATCAACCAAGCGCACCCCCTTCTCCCTGGCCTACGGAATCGAAGCGATGGCCCCAGCCGAAGTCAGCGTCAACAGTCTACGACGAGAGATTATGACAACGGACCCCGACCTCAACGACAGAATGCTCATAGATAATCTGGACCACGTCGAAGAAGAGCGCGGTCAGGCCCTCATCCGCATACAAAATTACCAGCAGATAGCCGCACGTTACTACGACAAGCGCGTTCGAAGCAGAAGTTTCACCGTCGGCGACCTCGTCCTCAGGAAGGTGTACGAAAACACAGCTGAGTACAAGGCAGGGAAACTAGGCACCCACTGGGAAGGACCATATCAGGTTTCTAAAGTTGTTCGCCCCGGCGTATACGAACTCATGACCATGGATGGAACAATGATTCCGCGGTCCTGGAACGCGATGTCCTTAAAACGATACTATTACAATCCACTTCCAATCAACGAAGTTCAACCCCGACCACGAGTCTGCTAGGCCGAAGTCTCCTCGACCACCAAAGTCTGGTCGTTCTAATATTTTTTTTCAAGTTTAGTATCCTCGGTTGGCTAAGTCCAAACAAAAAAAAAAAAAAAAAAAACGATCGTAGTCTTATTCCAAACTACGACCGTTGCTCTACTCATTAAAAAAAAAAAAAAAAAAAAAACATACGATCGTAGGCTTATTCTAAACTACGACTGTCGCTCTACTCATTAAAAAAAAAAAAAAAAAAAAAAAACATACGATCGTAGTCTTATTCCAAACTACGACCGTCGCTCTTTGTACTTGAACTACGGTCGGCTTGATCCCAACTTCGGGTACGTAGGCAACCTCTCCGGAGGCTCAGCTACTCATTAAAAAAAAAAAAAAAAAAAAAAAAAATATATATATATATATACGATCGGCGTTATCCCTTACTTGGGTACTTAAGAAGCCTCGTTCCCTACGTTCGATGCTCTGGCCAGGCATCTAACAAACAAACGCGTTCGCTTTCAACGCAGTAGGAAAACCTACAACTGTAGTCTGGAAACCACGAATTCCTGACCGGTAAAACCTGTCAGCCAGGCCCCGACCTGCACCGAATCCAAAGAACGTGTAAGTACAATAAGCCGACCACGACTCGCACACTTAACCACGAGACGGATTCCGTCTTAAGCCTGGTCCCGACCAGCAGACAAATTAGCCTGGTGACGACCAGACCAGAGCCTCTCAAAGCAAAAACTGGATGAAAATTAAAAATTCAAAAAGGAGAAATTACGATTTCATAAATTGAAGAAAAACCCGACCATCAGGGGTCGGGGAACAGTACATACACGCTCATTACGAGCAACAACAACAAAAAAAAGGAGAAGAAAAGAAAGAGTACAGATCACATCCACTAAACTCTCGGTTACATCAACCCGACAAAAAATAGTTGCACAAATTAAAAGTTGACGACATCAACATCATCAATTCCAGTAACCTCAGGAGTCACAACCGGGTCTCCAGCAGGATCAGCAGCCATAGAAGGGCCCTCAGCAGCCTTGGTCGAAGCTCCAGCAACCTCCGGAGGATGCTCCACGCTTTTCGCATGATCATTGCCTCCCAAGGAACCTTCGTCCTCGTCGGTCTCAGACACATGAGAAGATCCGGAACCATTCCTCCCTTCACGACCGCGCGAAGATTCGATCGGGTCAGAGCCACCGACTCTAAGTGTGACTCGAGAGGACCGCGGATCGGCTTCACCATCACCTCGAACTTCCTCTTCGCCAGAAGAATCCCACTCCTCACCGAGGCCATATTGACCAATCCTGTTCGGGGTTTCCACGGGAAAGACGAGCTCCTCGCCTAGGATCCAGCTAGCACGGTCGGGGAAGGTGAAGTCTTCATCAGATATCTTCTCAACGTCGTTAGCAGCAGCCATCTTAAGGTACTTCTCCAGGTCTTCTTGCAACCTCTCCACCGCGCCCTCAGGAGCCGATCCTTGTTCCTCATAGAACGAGAGGAAGGCTTTGATCTGACCGACCGTCGACGATATGTGATTCATCTTTTTGGAATCAGCGATATGACGACGTATCTTCTCAAATTTAGCTTCGACCTTCTCCCGAAGCTCGGTACCGACCTTCTCGATCGCATACGCCCCGAAGTTTGTGGCTGTGTCGGTACACGAGACTCTCAGGCGTTTCATCTGCGACTTGGCTAGCTGGTAGATGGACTGTTTTTCCCCCATCATGCTCTGGACCTCGTCCTCCCACTTTGCCGCCTCCACCTTCAGCTCTTCATTCTTCTGCTCCAACGCCAACATACGACCAACCTTCTCTTCGGCAGCAATGGTCATATTTTTCATCCTTGACTTAAGGACCCTGTTCTCCACGATGAGCTCATGATTCTTCTGCAACATCCCCTCATATCTGGTCCTCATGAAATTGACGTTGCTCACCATCTAAACTCCAACATACGACCGTTACTACTTAAGCCAAAAAAAAAAAATCGTCAAAAATCGATCTAAACACAACACTTACCCTGGTGAGGTCGACGGAAAAGGCCAAAAACTCATCACGCTCGACCAATTCATCGGGCTCAGGAACAGGCCCCCTGGGATGACCCTGAATACAGCGCACGTATTCCCCACATGCTACAGGGTCCTCACGGATATGGCGGCCCCGACCAGCGAATCGGAGGTTGAAGTCGTAATCGTCCCCAAACGATAGGGTCGCACCGACCGCCGTTTGGTCACCGACCAACCCTCAGCATCTCGCTCCTCGAGATTAGGACGCTCGACGTTCGCAGTTTCAGAAACGACCAAGCCTTTATCCTTACCCTTCTCTTTTCTGCTCTTTTTCGGAGCAGACTCGGAGCGCCTCTGATCGTCCTCGCGAGCTTTCCTTTTTTCCGACCGCCTCGCTTCCGAACCACCGATCGCTTTCAAACCCTCAACGGGCCTCATCTGGGCGGCAGCACCAACTTTCTTCGAAGAATCGTCGATCACGATCCCTTTGTCTTTCCTCCTCGCATCCGAGGAGGCAACAGCTTTGGCCGACCCCGACCCAACATTGTAAACAACGACGTCCAAGTCTTCAAGCCCCATGCTTCCTGCTTCCGATCATTGCTTTTTAGACGGTCGTTTCTTCCTATCCTTCAGAGGCCGGTGAGTTTACGGCCCGACCTTTGCAAGAGGAATGGTAAAATCCCCTAAAAAAAATATATATATACTGATTAATCAGGAATCTAAGATCGCAAAAAAAAAAAAAAAAAAAAAAAAACCGACCTGTTGTAACGCGGCGCCGACAACGTCTGATCCTTTGTTCGATAAAATCCCCCCACTTCTGTTGACTTAACTTCTTCAGCTCATCAATCAGGGAGAGCGCGCCTTTGGGAACTGGTTCGAGCACTTGGAGTTTCCTACCTACAAAACAAAAGATAGATTAACTATCAGCTAAGACTGGAGGTCAGATATAAAGAAGTAAAGCATACCAATCCTAGAACTCCATCCGACACGAATTACACCGGTGAAATCTCCGATCGCGTATTTATTGATCCTCACGAAGAAATATTTGTTCTTCCAACGCTCGATTCTACTGCTAACCCCGGTCAAAATCATACATCCCGACCTCATTGAGGCGTAAAAACGACCGCAATCCCCGGATTTTGCGACCCCTACCATCTCTTCAAGCTGAGCTAGATTCACCGACCGTCCCAATTCAGCGGCCATAGTCAGGATCGCGCAGATGTTGGAATATGAAGCGCAAGTGAGTTGAGAAGGTGCAACGCGTCAAGCCTCACAATATTCGAGCGCAAGCTTAGGTATCGGAAACCACATCCCTCCGTGTTTGAAGTAGCACTCGTACAGGCACAGGAAACCTTCAGGAGGAGACCAGGGACGCTCATGAGGGCGAGGGATTCTGATATCAACACCCGACCAGTCATCATCTCCCTGAATCCTCTCGATGATTTCGTAGGAACTGGAGGACGCGATGTCATCACTACTTCCGGGGAAGAGATCGCGAGACAGCCCCGGGGCTCGAGGTATACGTGCCGGTAACACATGATCGATGGCTTCTTCACCACCAGCTACCTCTTCGACAAATTCAGGCAAAGCTTGCTCTTCAAGCTCCTGATCTTCGCTCTCTTCGATCGATAGGTTGCGAATGATGTTCCAGCGTTCGGCGTCTCGACCATCAGCACTCTCAATGGCCGCACACCGATTGTCCTTTACTTGGTCCGCATGAACCGGTCTAGAAGACGATGCACCCCCTTTATCTGACAACCGCATCTGGTGAGATTGATCGATCGCGAGTGAGACTTCCAAATCTTCAGAGCTAGAACCGGAGTTTGAATTCGAAGAAACTATGACCGGAGACTTCATTTTGTGGTGGTCGGGGATTAGGCAAAGAAAATATACGATCGTATAAATGAACGAAAATGCGATCGACTAAAAGTACGGAACGAACAACGAAAATACGATCGACCAAAAAGTACGGAACGAACAACGAAAATACGATCGACTAAGAGCACAGTTAAAGCTAAGAGAAATACGAGCGGGGTTGAGAGAGAGAGTACCTTCAGAGGAAGCTGCAGAGAGAAAAATGAGAAAAATGGGAAAAATGGAGGAGGAGATCTCGTTTTTATAAGAGCAGGAAGTCGAAAAAGCGCTCGGCTCAAAACCCTAGGCACCTCAGCAAGCGACCACTCAGAGGTCGACATCCAAGATGGCTTCTTAAACGTCATGGGCCAAGCTCAGCCCGACCTGCAAAATTCAGCCCAGTTAATTTTCAGGCTTTGGGAGGGGGCCTACTGTTGGGCATAGATTTGGAGGCCCAAATCTACTTCTTATGTCAAAGCCCATCAGAAGCTGAAGGCCCAATATTTGTTAACTAAACCATAGTGCTTTTCTCATTTAGTTACTTTATGTAACTATAGTTGCATTGAACCTTAGATCATTGTAACTATAAATAGTTGTCGCATTACTTGATGTGACGACCCATGACATAATACTGAGAGCAGAGCAATACGACCGTTATCTTTGCATACGACTATCATCTTTCGATACGATCATCTCTCGTTAATACGATCATCTCGTTTAATACGAACACCTTATATTTCTACGATCGTATCTATTTTTACTTAACAGACATCTCGGCCTCTCACAATATACGAACGTATTTTCCCGATCTTGATATCAACAAAGTGCTTTAGAATGAAAGATCATGTACGGTCACATAGTTGGTAGTGGTGTGATACAAACATAAATGGATATTGGTTTTGTTACTTAATTTTCCCATAAAGGATCAATAGAGTAAGAAGCTCTAAAAGTAAATTTTTGTATGTAATGCAATTTTTTCCCACAATAACGTATGTTAGGCTAATTTTTGTCTACGTTTCTACGAGGAAATAGGCATGGGAGTGTTGTGGCTAATTTTTTGTGGTGAATCAAAAATTATTCCAATGATATGAAGTGGATAACCTGGAAGAAGCTATATCTCGCAAAACACGCAAGAAGTATTGGTTTTAAGTCTTTCGAAGAGTTTACTGAGGTCTTTTTTGCCAAACAACTTTGGCGACTCCACCAATACCCACATTCCTTTGCTGCAAGATTTCTGAAAGGGAAATATTATTGATAATGCCACCCATTTGAAGCCCATATACATTATCACCCCAATCATATGGATTGAGGAGTCTGATGAGTGCTCAGCCTCTAGTTGCTAAAGGTATGAGACGCACGATAGGTTGTAGGCCCAGACGTTGGTTTGGATAGATAAATGGATCCATCCCAAACCGGCTCAGTTGATTGTACTCACACCGTACATGAACTTGAGAGTATCAGATCTTATTGATGCTCATTCTCGGACATGGAACCTGGAAAAGTTGAGCAATTGTGTGGTCTCCAAAGATATCCCCCTTATCCTGACTTTGCAACTCGGTAGCAACCTGATTAGACATCACCAATTTAGCATTATTAGTCTCCTAGGACTTAGATTCACTGCCTTTGGAACCTTAATTAGTTATACCCGTAGAGAAATTCAATAATTTACCACTCAAATTCTCAATACCCACTGCCTTAGAGAATGAATGTTTAGATGTACCTATAGCCATAGTGTTCAAAATACCCTCGTGACTTGTAGAACCCAAAATTAGACAGTTTTGTTCATGAGTCACATAATCCTCAATCCCCAATTCTACTTCGTGAATCACCAAGTCTTCCTCTCCTAACTATAGATTCACATCGAACAGAATACCATGTAAATGACTCATATCATAATATGTGACCTCCTTTCCCTTGCCATTTTCCATCGCCGCTATCCTACCAATTTCTTGATCCACTAGCGTTCTCTGAGGTTGTGTGATATGACTAGAAGCGTCTTTCTAAACCTGGTGGTGGTACCGGGTTTAACACCCGTACCATGATCCGACTCGGATCATGGACCAACTCGGAGCTCCATCAAGAAGTATGAAGAATACCCTAGCAATCGCCTATTGAGAATTCGGCCCAAGAACATAAGTGGCCAACCTTGGTGAATCTGAGGAAAACGGAAGAGTTAGCTCGGATAAAAGGAAATACTTAGAATTAAGTATATTTTCCTTTTATCTTTTAGGAGATTTTCCATATCTCTTAGAGTTGATTCCACCGTCTTAACATCTTATATAAATACTTGATGTTCTTCTCCTAGAGGAGAGATTCACCTCCCAATTCACATTCATTTAGAAATCCACCTCCACCTTGGATCCAGAACAGGATTCAACACCTAGAAACACCTCTCAAGACAGATTCGTCTTGTTCTAGTAGGCGATGCAAACGACGTAGCAAATTAACCCCGAAGTTCTTTCTATTTGGTACACAAATAGAAGACATCCATACGAAGCTACAGGCGAAACCAGAACGTAATTTGATATTACGGTTCGAAAGTTATGCTCAGTTTCCTGAGACCAAAGAAGAAGGATACGAAGTTCCGAAGAGTCAACTTCGTATCTTCGTCTACGACGAACCACAACGAACCAGGTAACGATTTCCAGAACAAGCTTCGGATCGTACATACGAGGTCTGTAGCATCCTCAGTCGCGTTTCCAGTAACGCATGTTCTCTAAGAACTAAACTCATCACATATGTGACTTGCATATGAAGGCATAACTCATCCCCTTTGTGACTTGCCTATGAAGGCATAACTCATCACCTTCGTGACATGCGTATGAAGGCTTAATTCATCACCTTTGGTGACCTAGCTGCCTAGTTGCCTACCGTCTAGCTGCCTAGCTATTTATCTGCCTAGCTGACTATCTGCCTTGTTCGCCAGCTATCTAGGTCAATGACCTAACTCAGTAAATGAGTAATAACGAATGTTATAAACACATTAACTTGGTAAACGAATAATAACGAATGTTATGAACATGAACTACGAATGGCTTGATTCCTATTCTAAAGGGTACGTAGGCAGCTTCTCATAGGGCACAGCTATAACATATAATTCTTCTCATGGTTTATACCTATGATAAGGAAGATTATATGTATAGAGAATTCTATACACATGCTTTTGAGCTCTTATTTTCTTGGTGATTTTACGCTTAAACATAATTTCTCTATTCTTTGGAAAGATCTCGGAGTGTTGCTCAATCCGACATCACCACCTGGCATAATCGTGCTAGCCATCCAAGATTTCTTCCTTTCCCATTAAGAGTAGATTTACTATCTTTGGCCCTGTATCTAGTACCAATACGATAACCATCTCTCTTGTTGTTCGTCCATCTCTTCCTACAACCTAAAATCTGACATGTCAAAGTTTCAACGTTTCCCCAGCTCTTCTATCCTCCCTCTGATTGCCAGATATATCGTTCTGGGAAAAACCCAACATCTTGTTTCACAAGCCTCTCACTACAAGAAAACACTGATTTTGCTACTCCGGAATCAGTCACAAAACGGTCTCAGATGATGGATTTGTGACTATTGTGTGACTGAAAAAATCGTGGCAAATTGTTGGTAGCAAATTTTAGTGGTCACAAATCAGTCACAAATTTACGACTCTTTTGTGTCGTTTTGTCTCCGTAGCAAATTTGTGACTAATGTACGACAAAGCTAAGTGGTGGCATATTAACGACGAATGTGTGACAACCTATACTTTGCGACTAATTTGTTACTTAGTTTGTGGTCGCAAAAGTGAGACTGAACTTGTAGTCGTAATCTCGTCACTTATTAGCAACGAGTCTGCGACTACGTTGACCTTCATATGACCAAATTTGGTCATATTTCAGTAACAAAATTAATACGCGTTTGCTACTACTAGCTAGTATCTAAAAGCTGGTTTGATCATTAATCCTACAAAGAAGAAATCTAATTTACACGAAAATCATTATGAAACCGACATTAATATTACATAATTAAAAGTTATACAATCCAAAAAGTAGAGATTTAAAATTCAAACAAAAGAGATAATTACATAATTAAAAGCTAACACTTTATCTACACCAAAATATTGTTCCATCACCATATATAGAGAGAGTTTGGGATCATAGATGACTAAGTTAAGAGCCTAACTTACTGTCGCAGGTGGCTGATGAGGTGAGGTTGTACCAGCTGATGGCTGAGGTGCGGTCGTAGCAGGTGGGTTAGGAGTGGTCATTGGAGTGGTTGTAGCTTTCTGAGCTTCGTTGAGGTACTCCACGAAGTCACTCTTCTCTTTCAAGTAGGAGAACATGAGTCTGAAGGTTCCCAGCTCCGTCCTAGCTTCTTGAAGGTCTACGAGTTGCGCCTTAGCTTCTTGAAGCTCCTGATCTCTGCGAATATTCTCTAGCTCGTGATCTATGAGCTTTGCACGTGCATCTCTCAGTTCATACTGCATCTCCATGAAGGCAGAGTCAGAGGAGCTTGGATAAGCTACATTCCTTTTCCCTTTCACCAAGTCTTGAAGTTGGCCAAGCCCATAAGCGTTTCCTTTAGAATCTGTTTGAGTACACTACAAGAGGAAAACATGTCAGATAAGTTACGCAACCTATACACCATACTCCAAAGTGAATACGAGTTGAGCTACTGACCTTCAAGAAAATCTCATTTTGTTCATCAACGGTCAGTGTGGGAGCATCAGTGGAGTTCTCCAAACTTTCTGTGCCATTCACCTCCTTGTTCCTCATTACATCTTCAAGAATGACCTCATAATTCGATGATATTTCCCTCGCCTTCTCATCAATAAAAGTCCCATCCGGCAGTGTATGCGTCTTAACAAAGACCTCAGCAAAAGAAACCGGTCTCCCTAACTCCTCCTCCTGTGACAGTGGACAACACATTATTGACCAGAAAACTGAAAAAGAGTAAGGAAGAGAAGTTCTAACCATTTCTAGTTGTCTAGTGAGGAAAGATTTCTGGCCAGATACATGTCTGTGAGCTCCAATACCACCGCGGTCAGAGTTGCGGTTGTCTGAGCATATTGAACTCTTGGTAATTGCTTCTGGAGTGTCCCAAGTAAGCCACATTTCATTCCATAGCTCCTTGCCAATCCAGTAAGGCCTTTCACCCTTCTGCTTCGCCTGACTCACTATGCCTTTCAGCCTCTCTTTAGCAATGGTAACGAATTGTTCCTTCACCAGCCCAGTCATACCTAAATCCCATGTGTATTTTTGCTACATGTAAGAGTAAATAAAACAATGAGTAGCAAATGTAAACATATGAAATTGAAATAACAGAAACTCCAAGTAAGAGGAAGGATTAGTACAGCAAATGTTCGGAAAAAAAGTTCTCGCTGTGATTGAGGCGTAACGGACCAGTTAAAATAAGCCTTATCGAACTTCCGCCTCAAAATTCCGCCAATATCACGAGACAAAGGAGTTTTGTCTCGAACAAACCTAAGCAAAATAGAGAAACCACAGTGTTAGTAACTGCAAATACAGTGACAAAGTTAATAAGAGCAAAGTTAATTACACTTACCACATTGTAGTCTTTCCAGGGACAGGGTGTGGGCTCAAGAGAGTGAGATTCTCACGGCCAAGAAGATGAAGTAGATCTTCCAACTCTTGATCAAAGTCCTCCAAACCGTGACCCGGATTATTCACAGGCTCTACTTGTGGAGGTTCTGATGAGAAGATTAATCGACAGAGAGTAAGTAGAAGAAGAAGAGTAATCGAGAGAGAGAGAGAGATGGTTGATGAGAAGATCAATCGACGGAAAGTAAGCAGAAGAAGAGTAATCGACAGAGAGAGAGAGATGGTTGATGAGAAGATGAATCGGCGGAGACTAAGCAGAAGAAGAAGAGTAATCGACAGAGAGAGAGACGGTTGATGAAAAGATGAATCGACGGAATGTAAGAAGAAAAAGAAGATTAATCGACAGAGAGTAAGAAGAAGATGAACCGACTAGGGTTAGGGTTAGGGATTTGGAAATTTGGGGGTTTTGTGTGGACAGAGAGAGAGACGATCAATGACGGTGAGGAAACGACGGAGAGTTAGAAGAAGAAGAAGATTAATCGACAGAGAGTAAGAAGAAGATGAACCGACTAGGGTTAGGGTTAGGGATTTGGAAATTTGGGGGTTTTGTGTGGACAGAGAGAGAGACGATCAATGACGGTGAGGAAACGACGAAGAGTAAGAAGAAGAAGAAGATGAACCGACAAAGAGAGAGAAGTGAGACAAACACTCTCTCAGAGAGATGCCGTGAGAGATCAAGAGGATCAAACACGGTGAGGAAATAGTCGGAGACTAAGAAGAAGAAGAAGAATGACGATGAATCGACGGAGAGATCGAAGAAGATGAACAAGGGTTAGCTAGGGTTAGGGATTTGGGATTTGGGGCTTTTTACAGAGAAGTGAGGTGAGAGAGATTCGGTGAGAGATCGAGAGGATCAATCATGGTTAGGAAATAGTCGGAGACTAAGAAGAAGAAGAACAATGACGGTGATTGACGGTGAGATTAAGCGACGGAGAGATCGAAGAAGATGAACAGAGAGAGAGATGGTTGGGATTTTTGGCGAGAGAGAAAGAGATGAGGGGTTAATTAGCTAGGTTTTGTTTTAGGTTTTATATATATAGTTAATTAAACGGTCACACTTTGGTAGCAAAATTTTAGTTATGGGCTACTAATAGGCGGCCCAAATCCAATTTTTAGCACGCCAAGCCCATCTAATTACAAAATAAACCATGTTTAATGTACATTAGTGACAATGTAGTAGTAAAAATGTTACTATTTTGTTGCTTTTTTGTTACTACATGTGTAAACCCTAAACCTTACTCTTTGAAACCCCAAATATTTACATACATGGTTGCTTAATAACTTGTATCACATTTCTTGACTCTACTGATAGTTATAAATTGGTTGAAATATGCTGAAAAATATTATTTCTAAATTTAAATTGTAATGTATGAATTAACTTTTTTTAGGTTTTTATGCAATATAATGTGAAATGAAGATGAGTTAACATAAATTTATAAAAAATTAAAAATTTTGATTTCAAACATATATACCATATTAGGCTACCCAAATCTTAAAACTGTCCAAATATTAAAGACCACGAGATTTAAAAAAAATCAAATTGTACATGTTACCTAAAAAGGAAATTAGTGTAGTAGCAAAAACGTAACGAATTGGTCACATATTTGTTAGCACAAAGATGTTAGTCACAAAATAGCTACCGTTTTGGCACTGTTTTGCCACTGCTTTGCCCTAAACCCTAAATATAAATCCTTAAAGTTCTGCATTTGTGACGATTATGTGACGAATTTCGTATACTAAAATAGTCGTACAGTCGTCGCAAATTTGTCACGAATATACGACACCATATTTTCCGTCGCAAAATTGTCACTAACTGTATAAATGGTCACAGAATTGCGACTACATTTACGACTACATTTATTAGTCACAAATTTGCGACTCGACCGCCACGATTATTTTTTGGTCGCAGAGTAGTCACAAGTTAGTCTCACGTTGGTACCAATAATGTGTGACCGAAAAATCGGTCACAAAATTCGGTAGCAAAATCAGTATTTTCTTGTAGTGTCTTCCTAACTTGTTCCCAAGCTCTGTCTTCATTAATACCGACATTGGGTCGTATTATCATCTCCATTCCCTCCTTCTTTCCTCTACCACCATCCACTTGCACACACAATTCAGGGCATGAGATTGCCAAATGAGTAAGGCGGAAGCAATCATGAAAATGATTTGCCAGCTTCTCATACTAAATTTTCACATATACCTCATCCCCAATTTTTTTATTGAATGGAGGTTGAAAAAATCAAGGGATTGAACCCATTTAGGGTGACCCTCAAAAAACTAGAATGCTCATCAACATCACTCGTATGACCGAGCACTTTTCCCACCGCCCATAGAGAAGCAGATGCCCCGTACTTATATGGTAAACCTTTTACTTTAACCCAAAAAGTAATCTCGCTTGGGTAATCATGAGACACCACCGGTTGCCACCTCACTAATTATACCATCCCGTAATCAAAATGGTTGGGTGCATTCCTCAGGACCTCTTGGATATTCTCCTTTCTTTTAAAACTAAAGTGAAACTTGCCATCGCCTAAGCCAGCACCAATAACCTTATCCTATAACCTCCGAAACTTAGGCAAGTGCAATAAGGACTCTATATTCAGGAATAAAGGGTTATAAACTTTACCTAAAAATGTCTACTCAAACTGTTTAATCCTCCTTTCAACATCTAAAGTAGCAACCTTAACCATCTCAGATCTCATTAATGCTCTCCATGTCTTAACCTTAATATGAGCCATCACTTGCAAAAACCAGACAAAGCCCACAACCAATCTATCTCCAAACCAGAAATTGATCCAACCACAAACACACTCAGTCGTATATAGAAAATAGAAGTATATTATCAACCACTACTTTAGAAAGTCGATGGTCATCTCTCAATCGGTGGATCGTTGTGAATCTGCATTTACAACGAAATAAATGTCATCTCTCAATCGGTGGATCCCTGACCAAATCAGCAACATCGTTTACCACATTCATTTCCTTGTGATCTCCAGTATCACTAACTGGTTGCAAATCGTCAAAGCTGTGATCTTCCCTAAACCAAGAGAACCCCATCAGACGAATTTCCATGTTTCATAATCTACTTAGATCGCAAATCCTTTCTTTTTCATATGTATCTTTGCCAAATAGGGAATACGTTAATTACGCGAGATATTGTAGCAAACAATCCGGGAAAAAATCCCACTACGGCCCACCGAAATTGATTGGTGATGCTCCATATCGTATATGCCTAGACGATTCCCTATTTATCACTTACGAAGATCTTTCCCTCGATCGCAATTCCCAAATTAGGGATGTAAGATCCCAATCCTTCCTATTAACCACAATCTCATCCTTAACCAACCATTACCATACGAGATCACCAAAAATCCTCTCCAAACCAAAGTCCCTTTGTCGGATTGAATCCAAAACATGACTTTAGACACTGTAGATCCCCTTTCTCTCTCTCACTCTAAAGAAAAAAGTGTAAAAGTTGGATAAATTTAAATCCAAGACATTTTATGACTCAAAAATTTGGACAATAGAAATGAATCCAACGGCTCTTATTCTTGTAAAAATATTTTTATATATAGAGGTTAACTCTTATTTTCCTTTCCACTATCCAAAATCTTAGAAAAAACATTACATTTTGCTACTCGCATTTGTCCTCGATCTTATTCTTTATCCTTTGCTTTCCTCTCCTGCTTGAGGAACCCTAGTTCTCTCAGTCTTCGTCTTCTTAAGGTATTGGCTGATTTAAATTACTGTTTCACTATGTTTTCTCTTATATTCAATTAGCCTTTGATAATAGATTGTGTGGAGTGGGATAGAAAAAGTGTGGTGCTGTCTGAATTGAACAAAATTTTATATTTATATGTATATATATATATCTTTTGATTTAATAATGTTGTATATATTGTTCTTCATATTCAGTTTTTCTCTTTTTTTCTCTTTTTTTTTTAATATTCCAATAATATTTTAGCATAAGTTCTTCTTTGTGAAATACTGTTTTAATTCATTTTGACAAGTTAAAAAGTAGATTTTGAAACATTGAGAAGAAATGACGAGTTCTTAGTCCAATGGTAACTTATATAGAACTCAGATATAAACATATTTGTTTCAAATCTAAACATATTGTTATGCAATTTGATAACAATATCTTTAGATGTTGTAGAAAATAAGATTGAACATCTCTCCTCTTCTATATTTTTGAACCCTATTTATCATTTCTTATCTTCCTATATTGTCACACTTGGGATGATTTGGTGCATTTGTGACAATAAAGTAGAAGAGGATAATGATTAATGAAAATGCGTTCATTATCTGGAGCCCTAGAGTTTAGAACGATTGAGGGCATAAGCAGAAAAAATGTTCTCATGAAAATGTTTTTAACCTTTGAGAGGTAAAATTTGATAAATCGTTGCTTGTTTTTGTCTTTGTAAAATGTTTTCATGAAAATGTTTTTAACCTTCGAGAGGTAATATTTGTCAAATTTTATCTCTCAGAGGTTAAAAACATTTTCATGAGAACATTTTTCTCTCCTTATGCCCTCAATCATTCTAAACTCTAGGCTCCAAATAATGGACGCATTATCCTCTTCTACTTTATTGTCACAAATACACCAAATCATCCAAGTGTGACAATATAGGAAGACAAGAAATGATATATAGGGTTCAAAAATATAGGAGAGGAGAGATGTTCGATCTTCTTTTCTATAACATGTAAAGATATTGTTATCGTATTGCATAACAATATATTTTGATTTTAAACAAATATGTTTAGATCTTAGTTTTTACTCAACCATTGGACTAAGAACTCGTCATTTCTTCTCAATGTTTTAAAATCTACTTTTGAACTTGTCAAAATGAATAAAAGTAAATTTTAAAACAATATTTCACAAAGAGGAACTTTTGCTACAATATCAGTGGAATCTTAAAAAAGGGATAAAGGAGAAAGACTAAATCTGCAGAACAATATATACGACATTAATAAATCAAAAGATATATATGTATATATATATACTTATAAAAATAAAAATTTGTTCAATTTCGGACCGCACCACACTTTTTCTATCCCGCTCCACACAATCAGTTATCAAAACCTATTTGAATATAAGATAAATCACAGTGAAACAACAATTTAAATCAGCAAGTACCGTAAGAAGATGAAGATTGAGAGAACTAGGGTTCCTCCATCAAGAGAGTAAATGAAAAAGAAGAAGAGGACAAATGCGAAAGGGAAATGGTTGGTGTAGCAAAATGTAATTTTTTTCCTAAGATTTTGGATAGTGAAGAAGCAAGTAAGAATAAACCTCTATATAAGAGATTTCAGAATGATATTTTTACAAGAATAAGAGTCGTTGGATCGATTTCACCGTCTAAATCTTTGAGTAAAAGAATGTCCTGGATTTTTAAGCCGTTGGACTTTGTTTTTGGTTTTCTGTATCTTCTTTTTTGAAAACAGTAACGGAATTGTGAAACTTTCATTGTTAGTTGAATTTTACATTATAATAGGACTAATCCAATAGACTATTTTATTACTAGAGGAGAAGACCCGTTCGGCTCCCAAACGGAGTTGAGAAATTTTTGTTAAGATTGTTGGTGGTACCAAATTGAAGAACGGGTACAGGCATCGGTATTATTGGTATATATGAGAGATGTGAGGACTGTATCAATATGATTTTAGTATCGAAAAGAAAAAAAATAATAGCTAATCTAGTGTGGTACACGCTAGGGCAACCGTGGTAAAATATTTAATTATATGAAAACATAATATAGATTATGTACAATTAATATATGAAAAACAAGAAATATAATAACAAAATTTACGAAAAATCCGTGAATTAATATATTAGAGGAAAGTTAAGTAAGTAATAATATCTATGAATAATTGATTCGGTTTGTAAAAATAAATCTTACTGATTTGTTAACAAAATATTCGTAAAATCCGTGAATTAATATATTAGATTGAAATTAAGTAAGTAATAATATCTATATAGTAAGTTAATTTAAATTGATTACAAATTTATGGATACTATATGCAAATTTGCCTATATTAAGGGATGAAAATTATGATTCTAATATAAAGTTCCCCCATATGTTTAATTAGTAATTGTGTTTTGTTTTAGTTCATACGATATCCATGTAATTGTATATTTACCCGTTTCATAGACAAAACAAAAAATTTAATCAAATATTAAAAGTATCTGATTAAACAAATATAAAGAAGCGTTTAAATATATGTTTTGCAAATAGGACAACAAACTAAAAGTCACAGGAATATAATTAGAATTTGAAATAGTGAAATATGTAAATAACCATCTACACTATTAATCGGTGAGGCTTATATCATAGAAATCTTTGTGTTAATTAACACTTTTTCCCAAAGTTCTTACACTTTGGGACACTTTTAATATTATGCACACTTTGTACATTACTTTTCTTGTTTTTCCAAAAAGTGAGATCAAAATACCCCCAATCAATATTTGCTCCATAATAACTCTATTTATTTATTTATATAATTTATTTCTAATACCTATTTCATCTTTCCTCTCTCCTCTCTCCTCTCATTTTTTGTCTCTCTCTCCTCTTTGTTTTTTCTCCAACAACATATTCATATCAATTTAGTTTGTCTTTCTTCTTCTCTCTTTTCCCTATTAAGATTCACATTAATTTTTTTTTATAAATTAGGGTTTGGAGATTAATATCATAAACGGATGGGGTTAGTTTGATTTTGTATAAAAGATATGCATTTATCATCCACGAAACACTTTTGATCGTCCACGTACAATTATCCATAATAACACCATTTTCTCATACCTCCTCAAAACGATGTTAATTTTTATGGAATTGGCTTATGTTCGATTTATATTTATGTAGCTATTGAACATGAATTTTTTTTCCAGTCCTTTGTAACGCATACAAGGTTCGTATCATCGGTGAGATGGTGTTCGTCGGAAGAAGATGGTGGATGATGGGGGGGGAGGAGAACATGTTGAATTCGAAAGTGAGAGACGGTGGACAATGGTTCGTGGAAAGAGAGAACATGTCGAATTCAAAAGATTTGTCCACGAAGTACATTCACCAAGTTAATGAAAACTTACATTAGTGTTCAAAAGCATAAGAATCGAAATGCTTATTGGTTTTTGTAATATTCAAGGTATGTTTAATGACAAACAACACCAAATGTAGCTCTTATTTGAATTAGAAAAAATCACAAATTCTTAATTTTTATTCTCACACAAATATTAAAATACAAAAGCCTAAGATAAACAACAAAATCAATTTCAAAATATGATTTTGTAATTGATATGAGAGAGGAGAGAGAGAACTTCTCTCAGAGAGAGGAGAGAGAGAGAACTTCTTCATACATGGCTTGCTTCTGCTCAGCATCAAGAGCTGCTATTGTTTCTACTGTTTGTGAATCCACTATTTCCATATGCACTGAAAAACAGAATTGGAACATGTAAGACTCTTGTTAAACTTGTGTCCGAATGAAACAAATATTCAATAAACTATACCCAATTACGATAACATAAAGGGAAGAAATTAGTGAATCTCGGTTCTTATTTGTTAATGTCATTAGCTAATAACCAAAAAGACCAATTGAACAACATAAACCGACAAAGCTATTTTAACACTGAGCGAAGACATAAAATGAAAGAGAAGACATAAAAGCAAAAAGCTTGCAAATTCAGATCACAAAAAGCTTGCAAATTCATATCACAAAGAAAAACGAATCCAACACCAGCCTAACGAAAGAGAGATTCTTACCGGATTTGACAAATTGAGAAGATTAAGCAGAAGAAAATGATGAGTTATGAATTGGGAACGGATTTGAGATTGTGGAGGCACAAAAAGACACGAAATCAATATGTAAGAACGATTCAACAAGTAGCTTCAGTAGACACGAGATGATTTCTCCAATGTTGTTTGTCGCAGAGAAGGAAGGATGCAAAAGAAAAATGATTTCGTCAAAACACAAGTGCCCTATGAGATAATAAGTTTTTTAAAAGCCCATTGGGTACTCTAAACCCAATTGGGTAACCTCGATTGGGTAATTAGTAAAACAAGACCCACCTATAAAAAACCCGCGCGTTTTAAAAACATAAAAGGCAAGTTATGGGTTTATATTCCAACAAAGTTATGGGTACCCAATGGGTAAAAACACATCTTTAACATCCCTAGAGAGAAGAGAGAGAAAAAAATGAATATTTAATTTTGTTTTAAGGGTAATTTGGACTTTTGGAAGAGAGAGAAAAGACAAATTGTGTCTAACATTGAAAGTGTCACAAAGTGTAAGAACTTTGGGAAAAAGTGTGATTAAGTGTAGATAACCCGAAATCTTTTGTTATATAAGAAGTATATTTATTGTGTGATAGAAAAATCACTCAAAACCGGAAGATACAAACCAAATAAAACCATCCTTTTTGTTCTAGAATTCTATAGCGTCAAGGGCATACTTTCCTCTCACAAAAAAACTCGATCTCTTTGTTACTAATACACAACAAGTTGTAAGTACCGGACATTAAGCGATGTTAATAATATAAAACAATATATGATCAAGGGTTATTAATAAACACTTACTTTAAATATTGGACAAAAAAGTGGAAACACTCATTCTGACTTGATGCGATGCAAAATCTTTTGAACTATAATCATCAACCCTTACTATTGCACCTAAAACATCAACTAAAATACAAACTACACATAATACAATAATTAATCATTAGTAAAATACAACAAACATAACGTACAAAATATACCAACATGACGGCTAGGTTTGTATTATTTCAAATTTAAGATTTATTTATTTCAAATTTGAGGTTTTTTTGTAATGTTCTATGTAATATTACTTCAATAATGCTTTTTTCACTCCAAAATTGCCTTGCAAAACATTTTCTTCATTCTAAACAATTTTTTTCTATCCCGTGTGGTGGTACCGGGTTTAGTACTCATTACCATACCTGACTCACATCCGACCCGACATGAAGCTTCGGGAAGCATCTCGGAGAAATGGGCCAGCGAGGATCCATTTAGGCGTCTCGGCCCGTTAAGGAGCGTTAGCCGACCTAGGCATATACAAGCAAATTGGAAGACCTAACTCGGATAAAAGGAAATACTTAGAATTAGTTTTTGTGTTTTAGGAGTTTTTCCTTTAATCTTTTAAGATTATTTCGACCGATTTTGTACTTGTATAAATACTTGATGTATTCCTCCAAAAGGGGGACATCGCCTTTAATAGAGAATTATGTACACATCTTTTTCCTTGATCATTTCTTTGTGATTTTACGTTTAAAACTAGTTCCTCTATTCTTTGGACCGATCTCGGATTGTTGCTTAATCCGGTATCACCAAACTGGCGTTGACTAAGGGGACCAATTAGGTTTACTACGTAACTTTCATGAGAGAAGATCTTTGATGATGTCCGGAGACGAAACCCTAACGTCACCAACTGCAACGCAGCTAGAACGGAGAAAACTCCAGCCGACGGAAACGATTCTCAAGAGGCGCAGAGAGCCTTAGAAAAGCATAATCAAACTCCGGAGGTCCTCATCGCTGAGAAGGATCACTAACCGTAGGCCCAAGTAGAGACATCAAAACACTAAGTAATCCTGATTAAAGACACGGAACTTGATGTTCATGCCGCGCTGAAATCGCTACAGGAAAAGTAGGATAATCAGTAGAGCGATCACAAAAAGCTATGTGAAGAGATGACTCTCTTCATGGGACGATCCGATCAGAACTCCCGGAACAGGACAACTCTAATTGATCGAAACCTGTTTCCAACCAAGAAAACGCCTAGAGTCTTATGGTGGGAGGCCAACCTGCGACTCAAGTCACACCACCTTTACGAAGCTTGGAGGAAAAAGACGATGAGATAACAGCCATGAAGGAGACCATCCGTTTGATGAACTCAAGGATGCATCACGTAGCAAGTTTGGCCCCCGAGCTCGATAAGGTCCTTGAGGGAACGAAACATACCCCTTTGATCACCCGGATTGTAAACACTCCAGTCAAACCAAACGCTAAGATTCACATCGCGCTCTACGAAGGAAAACCGATGCAACTCAGCATCTCATGGCGTTTAACATCGCCATGGGCCGAGCTCACTTCCCTCTCGAGGAATAAGAAGTCGGTTACTGTCAACTGTTCGTAAAACACCTCGCTAGCGAAGCTCTGGCCTGGTTCTCTCAGGTCGATCAAAATTCGATCGATAACTTTCACTAGTTATCAACACCTTTCTTGAAGCACTACTCGATGCATATTGAGAAGAAGACTTCGACCGCCAATCGCTGGTCTCTCCAAAAGAAACCGGATGAGCCTTTGAGAGAATTCATACTAAGGTTCAAAGGAAATGTTTCCAAATTGGTTGTGGCAGACAATGCCACAATCGACGCGCTTCAGAAAGCATTGCTCCTGAAAAGTCCGTTTTGAAAAAAATTGACTATCAACAAACCTGTGACCTTGGAAGACGCCCCGCATAAAGCATAGAGCTTTATGGAGTTGGAAGAGGATCAGCAGGAGGTAAAGGATAGTGACAAACCAAGCCGAGGAAGGAAGAGGCGGAGTTTCCAAATCAGCGATGACGCTGAAGAACCCGCGCAAAAACAATGGCCTAGGAATAACCGACCTGTGGAGGAAAGCAATCCCCAGAGTTTGTGTGACTTTCACCAAATGTCGGGATATTAACCAGCTCAGTGTTGTCACCTCTAGGATATGTTGATGAAACGCTACCGAGCCTGGAGAGTTCCTGATATTGAATTTGAGAAGAACTTCCCTGGAAAAACAAACTTGGTAGAACGGGAAGACGATCAAGGTTAGCCGAAGCAGCCGCCACTCGGAGTGAACCCTCCTAAGTGGGACCGAGATGACTTGCATGAGGATAAAAATCTGTCTGCACCTCGAAAAAAACTCTACATGATTATGGGCGGGCTTGAAGAATGTAACGACTCTTTAAGATCGATACATCAATACGAAACGAAGGCCAAAACCGCCAGGAAGTGGCTGGTACTAGCTGAGAATGACTTTTTGTTACATTCGACGAGCAAGATACTAAGGGTCTGGATCGACCTCATAATAATCCTCTGGTGATTCAGCTCGTTATCAACGATTGCAAAGTAGGTCATGTAATGACTGACACCGGAAGCTCGGTAGACCTTATCTATCGTGACACCCTCGAAAGGATGGGAGTAACTCACGATGACATCAAGTTTGGGAACAGACTACTGATTAGTTTCGCCAATGATACTACCTCGATAGTCGGTACGATTAAGCTTCCAATCTATGTGGCTGGAGTTACTTATTTCTTCAAGTTTGTTTTTGTGGATACACCTTCAGTGTATAATGCAATCTTGGGGACGCCTTGGCTTTATGCCATGAAAGAGGTAGCCTCAACCTATCATCAATGTGTCAAGTTCCCTATTGCTAGTGAAACATACACGATCAAGAACAACCAAAAGGAAGCTCGCAATTGCTTTGCCATCGAGAAGAAGAATCGACTCAAAGCCAAATCTGAAGCTTGCTTAAGAAACGGTGAGGTCGACGTTCAAAGGAAAAGGAGGTCAAGAAAACCCGAGCCATGACAAAGAGTCAAGCATGAAAGCCGATCTAATTACTTCATATCGCAAAAAAAAGAACTACTCGTTATACACGAGCCCATACAAATGTATGAACTACGAGTGACTTGATTCCTCTTTGAGGATACGTAGGCAACTCCTTCCAAAAGAGCAGTCACACCCTTAATAAAAACTTTAAGTTTTTAAAGAAAATAAACTTTTTCTAACTAATCCGACTCTTAAAAAGGCCGGACGGATGAAAGAATGCATGCCCTTACAAAAATTCGAGTTTAGACTATGATTACTCATGTTGGTACCCTGGCTAGGTATCCGACATTCAACGCGCTTCTCATGGTGACGTGGTGAAATAACCTACAAACTTTAATAAGCCGGAGCCAGGTCTGCACCTCACACTTAGGACAACCAAGTAAATTTCACTCCGACTCTCGATCGCATACTGAAATTTCATCCTAAGGCAAAAGTTGAGCTAAGCCAAAGTACTAGTCTTTTGCACTCTTAGACCCCAAACCGAGCCCGCCTCGTACCTAAGTACAAATTTTAAGAACCGACACCGAGCTGGTAAGCAGCAAAGTCTTGGAGGATTCTTGCTTCTAGTAAGCCGAATTACATAGTTCGCAATCACTAAAGAGCCTTCTGAAAATAATCTTAGTGTTCAAGCTGAACTTTCTAGCTCGCAATCATTTAACGATTCTTACGAAAGCAGCCCTAAAATGTGAAGAGTAAGTCAAACTCCATAAAGCTTGTCATCACTTAAGCTTCTTAAGAAGTGAAACGTGTTAATACAGTCTAGCTACGTGATTTACATCAAAGTATTACGAAATACATCAAGTCGATCTCCCATAAGATCGCAAAGAAAAATCAAAGTAATATGAAATACTTAAAGCCGATCTCCTATAAGATCACAAAGAAAAATCAAAGTATTATGAAATACTTAAAGCCGATCTCCCATAAGATCGCAAAAGAAAAATCAAAGTATTATGAAATAATTAAAGCCGATCTCCCATAAGATCGCAAAGAAAAATAAAAGTATTATGAAATACTTAAAGCCGATCTCCCATAAGGTCGCAAAGAAAAATACTTAAATCCGACCTTTCATAAGATCGCAAAGATTACTCGTAATAAACCGATCTTCCAAAAACATCGCAAGAAAAGGAGAAAATTCCTAATTATTAAGAAAAGCCAATCTCCAAGATTGCTAGAAAAATATCAATACTTAAAAGTATTAGGAGAATCAAGAAACCCTGTCAACAGACTAAAACCCTTGAAAAGGGTAACGTTTATAAAAGTAAATTAAACCCACAAAAGTGGGCACCTCGTTCAAAAAACAAAATAAAAATTACAAGCCACATGAGGCTTAAACTTGGTCACCATCTTGTCTATCTTGGGAGAGGAGAAACGACTCGTGCTCGTTGATTCCTTCTGGAACATGGGATGCAACGTCTCGAGAAAGACCAGCAGGAGGAGGCGGTGGAGTTGGAAACAAAGTATCATCGCGAAGGAAGTCAGCACTAAAGGATTCGACCTGGGCAAGATACTCTTCTTCCTCCTTCGCGTAGTTCTCAAGAAGACCAAGAGCAAGTTCGTGCTCAGCTTCCACCATCTTCTCCAAGCTCATCCGGGCCCCGCGCCTGTAACAAAGTTGAGCCTTAACCACTTTTTGAGTGTGAAGAGTAACTAGATACAAACATATCCTCTCTAAATGAGACGAATGTCTCGCACTTTGGGCAGAAGTCCCACTAGCGATCTCATCCGTATGACGCGATTTCTCCAGAATGGCTCGAAGTTTAGCCATCTCGGTAGAAGCAGCCTCGAGATGTGCATCTCTTTTCTTCATTTCTCCTTCCAACTTATGTTTCTCCTCCTTTAAAGCACTAGTCTGGTCAAATAAGTCATTTAAACTCAGTTGATTCTCAGAAGCAGTTGCTTCCCAACTATCGGTTCTATGCTTCCAAGCTTAATCCTATCTTCTCGTTTTTGCACCTTGACTTCATACACGCTGACAATGCGATTAGCGATACTGATCACCTGTAAAACGTAAGAGAGAAGCTAAGGACGGGCTAGAAAGAATCAAACGATGGAGGCGGAGGGTGACTTACCCTAATGATGTCTGAAGCCTAGTCAAAGAATAGGAGTTTGGAGACCGACAGTCTGTCTAGTCTGTCCGGGCTAGGGAGGTTGACTCCGACACCGCTGATAAAAGATATCAGCGGAGCCTTGTGATGCGAAGCAGTGTTGCAAAAAGACAAAACATGATCACCATGAGAAAACGTCCATTGACAAGTGAACCTTCTCGTTGAAAGAGAAGACTCGGGCAAAAGCTCTGAAGCTAATCTAGTCGACGGAGTGAGAGAAGGAGCACGAGGAGGAGGGTGAGGTACTTTAACAGCTGTTTGAACAGCTGAACACAACGGGGTCGCCAAACTGTCAGAATTGACAGGAAGAGGAGCAAGAGGTGTAACACCTAAACTTTGAGCAACGGATGCATCGGACGGAAGAACTTTACAAGTTCCACCAATCCGAAAGGCTGGAATCCTCCATGCCTTAGCCGCTATCCTCTTCTTCTCCGCCTTCTTATCAACGGGATCAACTTTCCCTTTTCCCTTTGAAAGGGAAGCATCGCCAGGACCCTTTGGCTCGTTAGACTCGCCAGGGACCAACCCCCGAGCTAGCGCATCATCGGCCCTTTGCGTATCGGTTGCATCGGTCGCAGAAGGAATCTTCTTAAAACCATCTCTAACAGCTAGGTTCTCTTCCTGACTTGGAAGATAGGCGCCTTCAGTATTATCCTTAGAATCTTGGATAATCACTATGGTAGACGGATGGGCCGTGACCTCGGCATCCGACCTGTTGGACACTTCGGAAAGTCTCTTGGACTTTCTAGAACGGATCGGGATAGAAGGAATATTGAACGTAAGAATATCGGGAGTAGCTCCTCTCATCTCTGCGGCCCAGTATTCACTATTCCAGATATCTGAAAATAATAAACATCCAAAGTGATGTCAGACTTTCAAGTCACAAGAATAAAAATTTATAAAATTAAAGTAATTTGTAGAGAGTCATTACCGCGTTTGTCACGAGCACGACGGATGCGGCTATAGGACAGGTCGTCCCAGCGATGATTTCCTGCCCTTAATCTGTTGAGATCTTCTCTGAAAGGCAAATGCGCAAGAGGAGGAGGCGGAGGATGAGGAACTACAAAACATAATACAGCGCGAATGTGTTAGAAAAAAGCATTATGAACACCAAAATGGTGCATACATGCAAGATTTATGAAAATCTACCCATCGAAAGATTCCACCGACTATGATAAGTCCTAGCAGTATCCTGGACCGAAGCGCCATTTATCTTCACAAAGAAGTATCGGTCAAATCATTTGCCGATTTTGCTTTTTAGCTAATGAATTTACATTAAGCCTTCATGTTGTTGTAAAAACGGGCAGGGAATTGACCTTCCTTCATCACAAAAATCTGCTCATACTTTTTGACAGAAAAGTTAATGCCAAGCTCGGCACCAAGCACTACAAGTGCCACGAGATTACATGTCCTGATCGTCGTCATCTGTGAGAAACAGATGTTCCTGTTCTCGCAATACCTTACGAAGACATAAGGCAACGGGAACCACAGGAAACAATCAACGAACATCTGTTCGTGAAGATAGGTATAACCCATTGGACAATCCCATAGGCGTTCATGGGGTCTGGGGGCCAGGAATTATAATTCCTCCGACATACAACAAATCCTCCTCATCGAATCCAACGACCTCTCATGTGATAGCGAAGGAGAGATATTGTAAATAGCGAAGGAGAGATATTGTAAATATCGAACTGAGCAGCAAGGATTTCATGAACGACATGTTCTTGGCTGATCTATTCATCTAGATACTGTTCACCAGATCCATCTCCCGTACGATCACTCATACAAACAACCGGAGTTGAAGCCACAAGATTCACACCGGTTTGCTCCGAAGTGTTAGCACAATTCGACGTGAATCTTGACGACGACGCTTCAACCTCCGTTGAAAAAGAAATAGGGTCGATGTTGACCGGAGGAGTCTCATGGTTGACATTGAGACTGGTGGTTCTTTCCTAAGAAAAATAAGGAGATAAAGATTTGTAAATATTTGTCATGATGCAGATCGGAGTCGTACGGAACAAAAGATTAACCCTAAAAAATGCAGATGAGTAAAGAAAAGAGAGGAGAGAGAAGGGAGAAAGAAGATTGTAACTGTTCGGATGACAAATAAATAAGGAAAATCCAAGGGTCGAAAGATCCGACATTTATACTCTAAAGCGCGAAAGTCTAGGGTAATCATTAAACCTTGGCGGCAGACACGAGCGAACAGAGGCGTCTCTTCAGTGTTCTTTCAAGAACAAGCGGTCCAGAGCGTGCCACATGTAAAGGCGAAGCGACGAGTCGAATCAAGATCTGAGTTGGGCAAATCTTCCTCAGTACGTTTCGGTCGAGCTTACTAAAGTAATACTCGCCGAGCTCGTGGGAGGGGACTAGTTGGTGGTACCGGGTTTAGTACCCATTACCATACCTAACTCATATCCGACCCGACATGGAGCTTCGGGAAGCATCTCAGAGAAATGGGCCAGCAAGGATCTATTTAGGCGTCCCGGCCCGTTAAGAAGCGTTAGCCGACCTAGACAAATACAAGAAAATTGGAAGACTTAGCTCAGATAAAAGAAATACTTAGAATTAGTATAACTTCCTTTTATCTTTTAGGAGATTTTCCATTTATCTTTTAAGGTTATTACGACCGACTTTGTACCTGTATAAATACTTGATGTATTCCTCCAAAAGGGGGGCATCGCCTTAATAGAGAATTATGTACACATATTTTTCCATGATCTCTTCTTTGTGATTTTACGTTTAAACCTAGTTTCTCTATTCTTTGGACCGATCTCGGATTATTGCTCAATCTGGTATCACCACCGTGTATATATATAAATAATTTGAGCGAGTTAAAAACTTGATTATTCTAGAAAGCAGTAGGAACATTACAGAATAAAAATGATGGGTAATCATGGTTTTAACAAAAAAAATGCGCAAATAACTTTTTATTTTCTGGCCAACGAAAACTCACTTTAAGCATTTCAGATTGAATTTAGGGTTGATTACACATATACACACTTTTTAGAAAGTAATAACTTTTATAGACACTTTTTGAGATTGGGGTACTTTTTTATATTTTACTCCAAGTTTGTGACCAAACTATCCTTCTTTTTTGTTCCACATGGTTTGGGGACCACATATGTTGAATGTTTTTTCTCTTTAATAAAAAAATTAATTTTTCTTCTCTCTCATTTCCTTTTCTTTTTCGTGAAAACATCAAATATGAAAAAAACATAATTCAAATATTTACTCTCTTTCTTCTTCTTGCTTTTTTGATTTTCTCTTCTTCCTTTTTATTTGTTTTCTGATCAAATAATAATTTTAATGTTGGATTGAAAGAAAAACAAATTTTCTTACTAGATCATGCATTTTTTATATACTATTATGAATGATTCAATTTGTATTAACTAATTTGGGCAACGAAATCGAAACAAAATTGTTTGATTAATGGACTAACAAACTCAATGAAACGATTTGTAACCATGAAACTATGACCATGTATATCGTCCATATGGATGACATACCTTTTAAATGTAGCGACATGATTTTTATGTCCACGAACTCCAAACGTTCACTTATAATGCGTTTACAAAGCAAAACAAAGTTTGATAAATAAGGTACAAAGTATTATCAATAGAGTTGCAAGATAAGAGAACTACTCATAAAACACTAACCATGAATTACTCATTACATTAACAACAAAACTTTAACCATAAATCATTAACCACAAAACTGTAACCATAAAATCACTTCTTGTCAACATCATCTTTGTACCTTGATGACCACTATTAATGGTCAAGAGTTCTTAATATACTAAATTTACTCATAAAGTAAATGGAATGTCTATAATTTGCCACTATTATTAGATGACCACTATTAATTGTTAAAATCATATCATTTTTTTTTGTTAACATGCAAAGTTGCATTAATCAAAATTAGAAGAAAGATAAAAGAGATAAGCTAAAAAGTTAAAAATGAGAAAAGAGGGAAAAAAAATTAGAAAAAAAAGGAAAAGAGTGACAAAAAAAATGAGAAGAGAAGAAGAGAGTGGGCCATGAATTTAGTTAAAAGAAAAAGAAAAGGGTATACATGTCTTTCTCTCCCATAAAAGTGTCTTGATAGTAGAAAGTGCCTCTTTTGACAATTACTTTCATATAAAGTGTGTCTAAGAGTAATAATCTCTTGAATTTATCAAATCAAGCATTTGGGAATGAGTCGGTTAATACATTTATGAATTTTTTTTTATTACGAAACTTTACCAAAAAAATATTGATTCTCTTCACTGCATTCTTCTTCAAACATTTTGATTAGTTCTGAAGACTCGTTAAATAGGTATTTGTCACCAACTGAAAGAGAGATTAGAAGTTCAAAGTGAATAAAAGTTTGGTTTAACTATAAAAAAAAATCATATTGTAAATAATAATACGTTTCAATGATAACTGATGTAATATGTTTTTATTCTCATTTTCGTGTACAAACTGAAAATTAGAATCATCGGAACATAAACTTCCCAACAATAAGAAATAAGCAGTGGGTTATATTATCTCTTTTCTTTTTGGTTTATGTTGCCTCTTGCACATACATACATATTTCTCAAATCTAAGAAAACAATAATTATTACTTCCCATTTTCTTACGTTCTTCTCCTTCAGCCTTGGTTTTTATGAGATCTTATTGTCCACGTTCGGGCATCCTTTTTGTTTTCTCGTGTTCATTATAAATCCTTTTAGTTGGTTGTATTCTGATGAAGGTCTGGCAGTAGACAATTTATGTGTTAAATACTAAGAATCAAGGCAGTGTTGTATTGTACACAATAACCTACCATCTCAAGTCACAACTCAAACAACCCTTTTCAACCTCCGCGTAAGTTGCTGCCATCACCAAAATATTCAAAAGCTATGGGAAAACTGAAAAATGGAAAAAAATAAATGGTCAAAATGGACAACAACATAAATGAACCCATAGGTTTATAGTATAAACTCAGAGCCTATGCAATATTCCTAAGGAGTAAAAATGTGTATAGCCTCTCGTCTTCTTTACTCGAAACTCCAAATTAGCATTATGACTCTACTCTTCATATTATCATTATTAACCCATTTGATCTTTCTATCCATCATTAAAACCTCTAATCTCAATTTATCTCTTTCATAATCTCTATTGTTTTACCCTTTGAAGATCATATATTTGCCATAAACTTAATCGCCAGATTAGAAGACCACGATAGCCATGTGGTCTTGAGCTCACTTAGCTTCACTATCTACTTAAAAATTAGTTTTAGCTCTAGTGTCAACAACTCCTATTATTGATCACAATGTAAAAATCGTATACTTTGCGAAGTTTCCATTTAATTATCACTTCCTTCCCGTCACTTTGGAAATATTAAGCAAATAAAGCAAGGAATTAACCAAGGAACAAACCTCATCTATCTCATTAGCACTCTTCATGCCTCTAGCATTTCATGAACCTTACACCTCACCAGTTCTTCTTGCCCCCATTACCATGAATTTTCTGTAATGGGACATTGTGACATAGTTAAAGAATGTTTGTGTTTTGTGACAGAATTAAAATACACGGATTAGAGGTTTAGAATTGGAACTTGTGAATTTCAAATTGTAATATAAAATATATTGGAATATAAAAATTAGAGATGACTGCATATGTATACAATGAATGACAAAATCAAGAGAGGCAGTACAACATACCCGTATATAAGCTCTTACGAAAGTTTTTGGAAACTTAGAGTCATCGAGTTTCCTTATCAGTTAAGCATAAATTAGAAGGCACAGCCATCAAAGATCCAAGATTGTCATGAAGGATGATAAATCCAGTTCAACACACCATGAAACAAAAAAAGCAGTACCATCTCCTTAAGGCACAAGTTTAGGAACATTTTTGATGAAAAGTTATACAACTCGCGCATACTTCATATCATTATAGGTGCTATAATCCATAACCCAATACATGTCGAGGAAAAAAAGTTATATGAGTGAAGCAACTAGGATGCCTATAAGATCCAACATAAACACCTTAATCATGAACCAGATCGTTTCCCTCATATAAACACTAAGTTACTAATACATCTATGAGAGGATTTTTTTAAACAAAAGAATGTTTGACTCACCCCTACAGCCTCCAGAAACAATAGAAAATACGACATCTTCATACCAGCGTTACTCATGTGATCCTAATCGTCCGCAATTAGCAACTAACATCAGTTTAGAAAAATAAATCCGACATGAAAAGATGGAACCAACATCCAGAAAATACTATATAGTATCCTTTACTTAAGGTCTTTCCAGATATATCATACAAAGATAGAATCTGCATCAGAAACCTAAATATCATACAAAAATGTCTTCTTAGAGAAAATAAGTTAAACATCAATGTGTTTACTAACCCGTAGTCGACACCCAATAAAATCATATACATCCCCGTCCATGAATTATATTGTCTACATCACCAGGATATTCAAACTGCATCAATTTAAAGATTTTTGGTCACTAAAATACGCGATTATACAGTTTTGAGTAATTTAGAAATGGAGAAAGAAAAAAAAATGAATTAAAACCACAAAATCATCAAAGGTGAACAATCAAGTGACTAATCTCAGAAACAAACATTAGATGATTGTCGCTGAAAACAAATTCCTCTTTGCATAAGCCTTATTGAATATCGCTGAACAAGACGAGACGTTGAAAATCTTGATCTCGGCCATAGCTAGCTCAAGCGAAGAGGTAGGTTAAGAAGATTTGAGTAGTGTGTAGTGGAGGAACGTGGTTTTATATATAGAATCGGCTGGCAGTAATGATGGAGCCATAAAGCCAATGGAGGATCGTGTTTTAGACGTTAAGAGGGATGGAAGTAGGACTGAATTGAAGGATCGAAAAAGTTAGTATTGTAATTTTAGAGGAGGTGAATCGTGTTGTTGATTTCGATTCTCTGTAATGGTATATGAGAATTTAAGAAGTCGTCAATGAAGGTTCTCGAACTGATTTGGTCTTTTGTCGAAGATGTGGTCACAGTGAAGAGGAGAGAATCATAAATCTATTGGGCTGGACAACAAAAAGACGTTTTTGATAGATATCGATAACGTTGATAATCGGTGGAAGAGTCGACACTGCAGTTTTCTGAATGACAATTATGTTCTTTGTTCTGCAGTGGAGAGTGTGTCTGTAAACAAGTAAAATGGTCGGAAATTCTCGGTAAGTAAATCTTCATTTACGTAAATATCGAATTCCCGTGTCTCGTTTCTTTGTAGCTCTTGAACTTCAGCAAAGTGCATGTATACATAAAACTTCGACCTCGGGTCATCTGGTGCCCAGGTAAAAGTCAAAGGGTTACTTTCATTTCCCGATGATATCGCGGTTCTCATAACAATACTCGCAGGTCTGAACCCGTTGTGGTTAGTTTCATCGATTGTGAGCGACGTATTAAAACTTTTCTGGTTTGGAGACTTGTAAGGCATCCATATGCGATCATAGAAATCATCATTGTACCTACAAAATGATAACATTTAGGTGGTTCTTGTTTAATGGTTTCATCAAATTTCTTCCTAAAGTTGTACTTCTTAGAATCGACCCTGACCTCGAATAACTGGATAAATCCACTGGTCAACAACTTGGTTTAGTCATTGCTATATCTTGACATTATGTATATGGTTAACCATCTTTAGATTGATTGATAGTACACAGTGCTCTGACTTATATTGATGGATGGAACCAAAAAACAACGATCTTTTTTTAAATAAGCGTCCATGGAGGTAACGATGACGTAGGTCTTGATTGGCAGAGCATTTAGAGGAGCATCATGTTTTTTATTATCTAATCAAGTTTAGTTGATGAAGCATTAAGTAGAGCATTTAGTAAATGCTAATGCTCTCAAATGCTCTCACCCTCAATGCTCTCCAATAGAGCTTTTCCAGAGCATTTACCTCTAATGTATATAAAAAAATAAAAAATAAAATTATACAACTCATTTATTTTTATACTTATATAAAAACGAATTATATAAACTTTTAATTACTTGATACATTTTATCATTATTTTATTTATTCGATCTTTTAAAATAATATTATAATTAGATAATATATTAATTAAATGTAATTTAAATTCGAAAAGATTATAAAAAATTATGTTACACCTTACAAAAATAATTTATATACAATATTAACATATTAAATTTTAGAATATATAAATATATTTATAATAAAATTAAAAATTTATAGATATAACATTAGTTTATTTGTCATATTATTTGTTAAATAGTATTATAATAAATAAAAAATTAAATGATATTTATAATTTATGACATAAGATACTTTAGAATACATATAAATAAATATAGTTAAATAATTTTAATTTTAATTTTATATCTAACCATTAACTGCTTTACCAATCACTTAAAATGTGCATTTTATTCTGATGCTAATGCTCCAGCTGCTTCATGCTAATGCTCCTACATGCTCTGCCAATCAGGGCCGTAATAAACTCATTACCTCTTTCTCGGAAATTGTCTGAATCCTTAGAAAGCAACTTAAGGAAAGTGTCCTTCAACCTAATTGAAGGAGCAGCATTGCTTGATTTAGCTTGGTCTAATCAAACTGATACTAGCAAAGTTGACAACTAGTAAACAAAGGAAAGATAAATCTATATGGACTACCCATAAAGAACCTATAATAATTGCAAGTGTCAGCTGCTAAAAAATCTAATATCAAATCTTTCTGACGAATGTTGCCATAATCAGGCCTGTATTGATCTTGGTCAAGAATCTCAAAAACCAGGATTCATCTATTTGTAGCTTAATAGCCATGTAAAATGAAGAAAATGTGATTATGATAGAAACAGAGTTTTTACCTGTACAATTACTAAAATAAAAGTCTTCTTTGGCTCCAGGTTTAAGAGGAGTCATCTAGTAGGAGATTTAGGTTGATTTCCAGTGCGCATGATGTTGTACTCCATGTTCACTTCTAACTCTTTCGTAGATGTGAAATCATCTATCATTCAGAAACAACTGAAAAAGAAATGTATCCCCAGAGACAAATCTTTGTTCTAGTACAACTTTGTTCACCAACTTTGGAAGAGAAAGAAAGAAAATTGAAAATGCTATTGCTTATCCACAATTTGACAGCATTTTGAAAATCGGAAACTCTGTATATAAGCGATTTTCCTAGCTTGTTTCACCAATCACTCATCTTACTCAAGATTTTGCTCAACCAGCCGTGCAAGATCCAAACAGAAACGGTGTGTCACTTTGTTCTTAACTAGCAACCAGCTTGCAAAATTCTTGTATCACTTTGGAGCAGATCCTTAAATCAGGCTTACAATATTCGGTAATCACCCTTTTGACCTTCTTCTTCTCATCATTGCGTCGCATACCTTTGCTGCATCTGCGTTATCTCTAACATTATGAACTCTAATGATATTGGCACCTCCCAAAATGCCTGCAGTAACAGAGGCAACCGTTGCAGCATCTCTATCAGTGGCCTCAGGACTCCCACAAATATCTCCCAAAAATCTCTTCCTTGAAGGTCCTATAAGTATAGGCGCATGAGAAACTGCTATGCTTCTCTTAGCCATCTCTTCTCGAATTTTTGGCAGATCCATGATAACATCTAGATTGTGATCTACTTTCTTTGAAAACCCAACTCCAGGGTCGATCATAACCCTCCAAGCTGGAATCCCTGAAAGTTCTGCATCTCTTATTCGCATATAGAGTTCAGAAGCAACATCTTTGCAAACATCATTGTACTGCAAATTCTCTTTGTTCTGCATTGTAGATGGATCTCCTCTCATGTGCATAGCCATATAAGGAACCCCAGATTCTGCAACAACCTTATGCATATTCGGGTCTAAACTTCCCGCAGATACATCATTTAGAATGTCAGCTCCATGACTTATTGCTTCTGAAGCAACCTCAGAGTTGAAAGTGTCCACGGATATGAGCTTTTCCTCCATCTCTGGCATACAACGGACAGCCTCTAAAACTGGTAGTAGTCTATCTAACTCTTCTTGACTAGAAATCCTCGAGGCCATTGGTCGTGTGGACTGTGCTCCTATATCAATTATATCTGCACCCTCGGAGATCATTGAACGAACCCGAGAAACTGCAGAATCGACTGATTGAAATTTTCCACCATCACTAAAGCTGTCAGGGGTAATATTAAGAATACCCATCACATGAGTTTTGTTAGTAAAATTCCATAATCTATCTCCAATTGGTAAAACCCTTTGTATACCATCTTGTCCAATCAGTGATTCGCCGCCCAGTCTCTCCCACGCTTGGAAAATTCCACCGGGATGTATAGCGAGCGAATGCCAGTGTGCAACCGTATCATTGTCAACAGCTGATCCAAGCAAATCAACCAAAGGTGCCAATACAAATGACCTTTCCCAGAGTCTCTCATGCGGTATAATAAGATTATCCGAGCTTATTCTCAGCTTCCCGTAGAACAATATGTCCAAGTCAAGTGGTCTTGGTCCATACCGTATACCATCCTTACGTCCCATATCTCTCTCAATTTTCTTGAGAGCACTCAATAGCTCATGAGGTCCAAGCTTGGTGACACCTCTCACTGCAGCATTGAGAAACCTTGGTTGGTCAGTCACATGAACAGGCGCAGTTTCGTATAAACAACTGTGCCTTGTTACAGAAATGCCACTACGCTTCATCAATCGCAAAGCCTCTCTGAAATTATCCATTCGATTTCCAATGTTACTTCCTAAAGCAATCACAACTTCATGCTCTGTAGAACAAACTTCCACAGTTGTAGTTGTTGCCGAAGATGAGAAAGCTGACTTACATACTCCTGCAACAACAACATCAACTGAAATCATCTCGCAGTGGAATCAATCAATCGTCTCGCATTTCTCATAGAATTGAAATCATACACATACTTCCACATTCATCTGAAGACTGGAGATACCTGGAGGAGTGAAGAGAGAGGAACATGGTGAGCCAAGTGGAGACACGAGGGAGAGAGACTTCGTTGAATAGTATCGGTGGAAGCAGACGCGACTCGAGGCCACAACCACCGACGGTGGTGGTTCGGAGAAGCGGCGGAGAAGGAATCTTCCGGTGTGGATCAAGGTCTGTGACAGCAAGCGAGCCATTACTGGAGAGAGAGATGCGATCTTAGTAACTGAGGAAGCTGATGATGATGAAGGTGAAACGGGTACCAACTAAGATCCAAATTTCTCACTCGGATTAGACCCGACCCGTTTATAAAATAAATCAAAAAAGATATGGTTATCAATCCGGTTTTATCGTTCCGAACCGAACAAAAACAGTCCCGAATAACCGGTTATACTTTTATATTGAAATCGAAATTAATACCAATCGAATCGGACGTAAATCGATATGAAATTTGCAAAGAAAAAACCAAACCGGCTAAATTCGAATAAATCGAATCAGACCGGATTAATTAAATATAAAAAGAAATAAGTTTGCAAAAGTCATTTCTGGATCCCCAAATCGTGGATTAGGGTTAAAAGAGCCATTTTTATTTTCCTCGTCGCGCAACAACAACAAATCCAGAGAGAAGAAGAAGAAGAAGGTCAGATCTAATGGCGATGAGGAGAGTTTACAGTGAAATCAAAGGGAAGAAGGTGACAGAGCTTCCTGGGTATTTGAAATCGACGTTTTCAATGGAGAGCGTGAAGACATCTGTGAAGAAAGGACTCGATAACTACAATGACAAATACATCCAGACTAGCTCCGTTGACCCTCTCCTTCATATCTGCTTTTATGGTATGGGTTTCTCTTACCTTGTCGCTCTTCCCAACGAGCGTCGCCATCTCGAGCATCAGCAGCATGCTAAGGAGCACGGTGGTCACTGATCTCTCGAGGTATTCGAATCCTTTCGATTGTTGTTGTGGTTATTGTGTCATTTTGGTATATTGAGATTTCGTTTGTACATTTGTGGTGAATTGATAGATTTCAAAGTCAATTTTGCATTTTCTTATATAGAAAATGTTTTTGAGTTGATTGGTGTGAGGAGAGATTTGGTTTTGATTTTTCGATTGGAAAGGATTCGTTTTTTCTTCTTTTAGGCAGTTTGGGCATCAATGTATGAGTCAATGAGTAGCAAAATCTGTGAGAGAGTTTCTAATATGTTGAAAGAGTTTACATTTCTAGTTTCATCTCAAAATTCTGTCTGATTTCAAATGCTTGAGACGTGCAATTTTGTAACCATGTTTGGCTTTAGTCAATTTAGGCTCTTGTGCAGTTCCAGTATCATATCACATTGGTTTTATTCTTCTTTGGGATGTCATGGTTGGATTCTCTATATATGAAGTGATACTTACCTCGGTTGCTTTAAGTTTTTGACATTGGTTTTGTGATATATTAGTAGTATTTAATGAGTAATGTGTGGCTAATGGTTCTGTTTGTGAATGCAGGGGTTGCTGTGAAATCTTTCTGCGATGGTGACGAATCAAGATTGTGTGTCTTATTGTTTTCTTTTCTTGAATTTCCTGGATATTGTTGACCAAAAGGAAACCTTTCTTTTGAATTTCACTTTATATGAAATAATTGAAGCATGAATAACAAAACTGTTTTTATTGGTGAGAAGTTGTTTAATCACATTTGTTGTTTCAGTTTGATCTGTTTGATGCTTCGATCGAGCAGAAAATAATGTATAATCGATTATACACATTTCAGAAAATAAAAACTTAGTAATCCTGAATGTCAAAGTCTCTGCCGTTTTTGTGGGTAGCCAGATCTTTCATTGACTTATGAGTAGGTTGTTTTAAAGAGTCCAACTTGGGCTTGTGCTTCAAGTGGATTTCATCTTTGTTGAACAGATTTGTATGATCTTACTTTTTACACACCACATTTTTGTTCTTGTATTTTAAACTCATTTACTTTTGTTGAACGATTATTCATTTTCCAACTTTCTTACACTACAATCTATTATCGCTTTGATTGGTTACCTCGTTTGAATTAGTGAGATGGTTTTATCACCCATTTGTTACCAATTAAACCAACGTTTGAAACAAGCGGTTTGTACCCCGTTGAATCAGTGAGAAGGGCTAGGTTGATTGGTAGCATTGCTTGTAGTATGTACTCGGATTGCTTGTCGGGACATATCAGTCAGAACACTGAGCATCCTATGAAAGCCTACTGGTGGTGTGGTATGGTTTTGTGTGGGATGAAACCTACGATTGGGAATATTGTCCCGTATTAGATTTCTGTGTTTTACTTGTTGTGAGATGTACTGTGTGGATTGTGTGGTGCTCAGCCTACCTTCACTGAGTAATTCTCCCCGAATTACTCACTCCTCCTCTCTTAATGTTTTGTAACTGAATGAAAATCCTTCATTATATACGTCGGGTCAGGTCGGAATAGTCAGCGTAAGGTAACACGGGTGTTCCAAACCTACTTATCGCCAACAATGTCCACCTGATTGGGAAAAATTAGCTTCGTCTTCGTCTTGCTTGTCTTATTTTTGGTGAGAGCTTCACAGGCTCAAATGTGTAACTTTTTCTTTACAGAAGTGGTGACAAATTCAAAAGAGTTCATGTAAAATCTGAGGAGAATGACCTAATCAACGAGGGTACCGGATTGGCATACTTTGGTGACTTGCATGTTATGCTTCTAAACAAAGAGAGCCGGATTGCTATGGTGGATTTATGTTGTTTTGTGTCTTTGTTTCTCTGTATTATTTACCAGTTTTTCGTCTAGGGTTTTCTTTTGCATTGCACGCATATGTTATATGTTTTAAAAGTCTACTAGTCGAAATCGTTATGTTAGTGTTTTTCATTATTATTCAATCAATGTTGCTCCAATTTTTTCTTTTTGTTGCTCCAACTAAGCTTTTAGCATCTGATCGTGCTAGTTTCTTTGAACAATCGACATGTCCAAGTGATGTGATTGTTATTTTTTCGTTAAAACTGTTGGTAATTTTTGAGATATACATTTTTAACAAAAAGAACACTCCTGATCTACAACTACTCTTCTTTGAGACGACCACACAGAAACAATAAAAATTTAGACAATTACACATGATAATGTCAAGATTTAAACATAGATAATAATTGAACATGTTATTAATTTATAATTAGTAATCAAAGAGGATACCACAATCAATACTCTCAAAATACACTTTTTTTTCTTTGAGATCATACCCTATGTTATAATTTTGTTGAGCCAACGCCCCTATGACGTTCATACTGCCACTAATGCTCAAGGCCACGCCTAAGCAGAAAACACCCGGTATATTCCTCGTGAACAAACTCTTGGCATCTAATGACAACTCAGCTCCATCTGAAAAATGAAATGTTAAAACCGGGAATCCAGACTCAACCAAATCTCGCTCAAAATCTCCATAGTAGCACTCCCTCTTCGTTTTCCCATCTTGATGCACATTAGCGGTCGTAAACCTTCCGTCAAAAACATCTTCAATTTTTTTTTTAAGTGGTTCATAAGCTTCCCAAACCAGGTATGTTAATGTGGTTCCCGTATCTATAATTGTGCCTCGGAGACGGGTTACGTAACGACTACGTTTGAATACCCAGGGATCTATGGGGAGTAATATCCCGCCTAAACTAATGGCTTCGATTCCAACGTAATAGAAACTGTTTTCAATCTCCAACGATGTTGTATCTCCCAAAAAGTTGGCACCATTATCTCCTATTACTAAGACATTATGAGGGTACAGAGGATCGTATAGACTACCAAAACAGTATGAGAACTTTTTACCAAATCGGTGAACCAATGAAAGTTCACCATATCCTAAACCAAGGATACCGGTTCCTATATCCAATTTACCATATATTTCATGGCTACAACCGAAAGCCACATTAGATAAAGAAGCTGACGAAGACTCACCATAGATGGTATTAAAGGTCAAGGTTTCTTTAACTAGTGTGCCTCTGCTCTGTGTACCATCCACATACTCATTAGTGTATTCGCAAAACCTCGTTTTTGCATTGAAGCGTAAAATAGGCATGGAGTATTCATCAGATCTACAAGAATCGAACTCGTTGCGGTAAGTGTAAGACCGTGAAGGGTCGAAAATGGGAATGCTTTGGCGATAACAGTGGGTGCAAGGACTACATTGTAGCCACGTAAGGTCGCTGCCTGTGTCCATGTGGAGAAGTTGCATGCTGGGTGGGCTACCTATTGATATATTAACCAAGAAAGATGTTGGGATTTGAGGGTAAAGATGTGCAATGATATCTCCATTTGCCTTGGATTGCAAGTAATCTTGACGTGCAACGGATGCTTCCTCGATACGAGAGCCATGTGGATGTTTTAAGGAATATACTTGGTTGGGATGAATAAGATTGAGAACAAGAGTCGGTGATGCTGACAAAAGAACAACGGAGGTAGAGAAATTGAGGATGATGAGAAAGAGGAGAAGAGATATAAAGTAAATCCCCATTTTTGTTTGATGCAAATCACTTTAGATACATTTGCATATATAGGTAACGAAGAAAGTGTTGAAAAGTGCAAATTGAGAAACAATACCAAAACAACTCTAAAAAGAAGATGTAAAAGAACCTTAACATTTTTTAGTTGAGCATGAAGTATTGAGGTGTAAAGAGGAACTAGTGGAGAGATTGCTTGTTTAGTTTAGGATCGTTAAACGTTGACTGTTTTTCTTTGAAAATATCTACAAAAATATAAAGCAACATTAATGATTGTGGAACTCTTTTCGTTTGTGTTCCTCTTTTTGTTCAAAACATATTTGAATCTAAACTAAGCCCATGTTAGATACATGAACATAATCTTTTGGATTAAATATGAAAAGATTGGTGTTTTTTGAAACTATATTGAATCATGCAAGAAAATAACTCTTCTAGGAAGTCACACAAAGAGTCAAATGCCATTGTTTTTTTCGGACTCATATTAAAATGATCGATCGAAACAGGAACCACATTCTTGATTATCAAAATGGCCATTTCTCTGACATTACGTATTCTAATCTCTCTAACCGCTCTCATCTGCCCCAAGCGATGCACACCGCATGCCTCACTTACGCCTAGGCTAATACACACAAAATCAATCAAAACCCAAGAATCACTAAACAAAAGAACTAGTTACTTGCATTCCAAGACAACCCCCGCCTCTCGTCTAGGTAACCTGTGGAGCACGGAAACATTCATGAATATAGTCTCACATGTCACTCCTATTCCGAATCCAGCGTCATTCCTCGCAAATATTTCTATCGGCGGGCAACCCACCGGACTCGCAACTATTACTTATAGACACATGTAATGACCTAACTTGGATTCAATTAATGTCTTCCTTGCAAATGCTACCCTAAAAAAATTCCCTTTTTCCAATGATCGATTGATTATATTCCGTCACAAAGTTGTCACAAATTTGCAACTACCTAGCGACTGTGTGGAATAGTCCACATTCAGTCACAAAACAATCACAAGTGTAAGTGGAAGTACAAGTGGGTAAAATAAGTGGCTAAGTAGCTAGCTACCAAAATTTGTGACTATTTTTTCTTAGTCACAAAAGAGTGACAAATTTCTCCTATATACACTCTCTTCCCCACGTAAATATTCATTCTCATACAATTTCATTCATCACAACCTTTATATTCTCATACACTCTCATTTACGAGAAGGATTTTATAGAGAAAAGAGAAAAAAACTTATGGGGAATTCATCCCGCGAATGATGTATACTACGATCGACTCGCGAACCAATAATATATCAAGTGAATTTGTAGAATGACTGATGCAGTTCATAAATCTCGCAACTAGCCAGTCTTTATTAATGTGCAGTGGAGGTAAGGTATATTGTCCTTGTGATAAATGCCAAAATTCAACTAGTTTAAGCCCGCAAGAACCGTTGAAAAGCACTTGTTTAGTAGAGGTATTATACATGGATATTATGTATGATTATAACATGGGAATGATTTTGATGCACGTGAGGTATGAACTAGTAATCAATATGATAATGCAGAATGGTAATTATAATGAACTTATCAATTATGAAGGGGAGAATGTTTATGCAGGAATGGTTACCAATGCATTTCATGGTTTCGTACATTTAATGAATATCATTATCATGAACATGATCAAATTGGAAATGATCATGTGTATGAAGAACTTACCCATGCGGCAAAATTGTTCTACAATATGTTAGATGCTGCAAATACTCCACTATATGATGGTTATTCGAAGTTATCATTAGCGCCTCGATACATAAAGATCAAGGTAGACCATAATTTGGCTGAAACTTGTATGAATGCATGGGTTGAATTGTTTACAGAGTATTTACCAAAGCCTAATCAGGCAACTAATTCATACTACGAGACAAACGATGATGTGAAACGTAGGATTGTCGTATCATACATTTGATATATGTATAAATAATTATGCTCATCTATAAAAGAGATAAGGACTTGGCTTATTGTAGATTTTTTGGACAAGCAAGATATAAGTCTAGTGAGACACGAACAATAATACCGTTTAGTAATATGTGGTATTTACATATCATCGACAAATTGAAGATGATGTACCAATCAGAGAAGCCTGCATCATTGATGAAATGGCATGGTGAGCACGAGTCATAAGATGGAGTAATGTGCCTTCCATCTGATGCGACATAGTGAACTTTTTTTTAAAATGAAACGCATCCGAGTTTTGCAGAGAAAATCATGGTGGTGTTCAGCTTCTCCTCCTCTGCCAATTTCTTGAGCAATGTATCAAACAATCCCTTCAGTTGATTCAGCTGTGGCGGCGTTGGGGGTGATGTTGGGGGCTGTCTCTTTTCCCCTCGCCCATCGGGTTAGGGGTAATAACATCATCATTGCTAGTCATCTTCTCATATTTAATGTGCGAAGTGATTTCTTGGTGTAGGAAAATCCTAGTCCCCTTAGACAGAGCCAAACTATGGGAGTCGTAACTCAATTGTTAAATTTATCAAGGGTTTACCGGAGATAAAGATTTCTAGATCACATAATCACCAGAACACATATGAAATTACGATTTATATTGCTTTTCGTGAAATACAAATTTTTGCTAAGTGTAATTGTGGATCCCTTTTTCAAGGTGAATATATAGGAGACTAAGTCAGCTAGGACAACCAGTAGAGAGAAAAAAAGAATTTCTTTTTCTTCGGGATTTCCTTTCTTTGAGGTCGGCTACGCCTCACAGGCCTCATCGTCGGGCACGCCCATTAGTTAATGTGGTAAGCTTGGCTCATGTCGTTACGTCGTCGTTCTGAGTGTGGACTTAATATCATTATGGGCCTGAATTTAGACCAGGCTCTCGCGGGCTTGCTACGACTTCGTCATGTTGTTTGTAGGGCTAACAGAGTTCACTTCGTCACTAAGCAGGATTCACTTCGTCACTAAGAAGAATTCACCACGCCAACCTCATCGTTCTGCAGAACTTGGTAGTTCACCTCATCCCTCTGCAGCACTTGGTAGTTCACCTCGTCGCTCTGCAAGACGTGGCAGTTGATCTCATCAATCTGCAGGACTTGATAGTTCACCTCGTCGCTTTGTAGGACATGGCAGTGTCATCTTATCACCTCGTCGACTTCGTCAGCACATGATTAATTATATCACTTCGTCACCTCGTCGACCTTGCAAGTCATGTTGTCAAATTCTGCCAAGTCAAAACGTCACTTAGTCATTTTCACATATTGATCTCGTCAGAGTGAAACCGGACCCCAACTGGGACGCCCGTGAACCATTTTTTTTAGGAAAATGGAGGGGCTGTCGATCGACAGGGCTCTTAAGGGGCTGTCGATCGACACACCTAGTGTCTGTTGATCGACACACCTAGTGTCTGTTGATCGACAGGTGCCCGAATTGGTTGGTTTTCTGGTTCGATTTAAGTCGTTCAATTAGACCGGGCCGGTTTGGGGAAACCCTAGGGCGTCATATATAAGGGTTTTTGGCCGCATTTGAGCGAACCAAGTCCCAAAAACGCAGCCAACAGAGTTTGAGAGGAGTTCTCTGTTTCCTGTGAGGTTTTGAGAGTTAGGGTTTCGTTTCTTGAGAGATTTGGAGGAGATTTCTTGTGGAGATTGTCGTGGATTCGTGTCTAGCCTCAGCTCTACCGTTTTCTTTCCAATTAACTCAAGGTGAGTGCGTGACTATGGCTTCTGGGCCGGTGGATTCGTTAGGGTTGATTGGTGGTAGGTTAAATTGATTGATTGGATTGTGTTGTGGATTGATTGTGTATGTGAATTGTGTTTGGATTGTGTGGATTGTGATTTTCGTGCAGGTTTCGTGTCATCACAGAGGAGGGGATCGATCCGAGAGGATAATGATCGATTTCCCATGAATCTGCGACGGCCTGTCGATCGACAACTACTAGGTCTGTCGATCGACAGGGTAACACGAAAGCTGTCGATCGGCACCTAGAGGTTGTGTCGATCGACAGGTGATCGAGGAGCTGTCGATCGACACCTAGAGGTTGTGTCGATCGACAGGGTCTGGTGGAGCTGTCGATCGACAGGCACCGTGGGTGTGTCGATCGACAGGTGTGAACAGGGGTGTCGATCGACACCTAGTGGTAGTGTCGGTCGACAGGCCCCTGTTGGGCTGTGGTTGAGCCATTTGTTTGTGTTTGCGTGATTGTTTGGTGTATGTTTGCCTGAGCGGATCCATCGCGTCTGAGTGCGCAGTCGTAGATGGGAGGACCGTCTCACTGGGTATTTATGATAATACTCGCGCATCTCTTTTTTTCCATGTGATGCAGGTAAAGGCAAATTGTGATCGTGGAATCATGGCAACGAAGAGGGAGATGATCTAGGGTCTCGGTTTCGTGCTGTGTGATTTTTATTGTTTTCCATTTCTGTTTTAGAACCTGGTTAGGTTGCTGGTTTTGTGGAATTTGTTGGTTATTGATATTGAACCGGTTTAGTTATTTTCAATGGAATTGTTTTGGTTGGTTTATTTTGTTGGTTATCCGCTGTAGTTTGACTGTGTTGTTTTGCTTGGTTGTTGAGGATAGCATTTATGAGAATGCTAGTCCGAGACCAAGGGTTTAATTGTTAAAAAAAAAAAACGGGTCGGGTCGTTTCAGTTTGGTATCAGAGCCCTTACGGTTTTAGGACGGGCTAGAACTGCTAGGATTGAATTTGGTAAATTGCAATTCTATGAGTTGGGGGTTCTAGATCATCTTCCTTCGAGCCTTCAAAGAGATTCCACGGTAAGTGTTGATTGTTTTGTGATTGGTCTTTCTAGTGCTTAGTTGGGCTGCTTGTGAGTGCAGTGTGATGGCTAGAGCTACTAGAGGACGTGGTTGTGGGGGCCGAGGCCGGGGTCGTGGACTCGTTGAGGAGCCGGTCGTGAGTGAGGCTCAGAGTTCCGCGCATGGGCCTGCGGCAGGTCAGCAGTCGGTGCATGATGGTCATACTGCCAGTGTGGGGGCCGGTTTGGGTCCTGTTGGGGCCGGTGTGGGTCCTGTAGGGGCTAGTTTGGGTCCCGTTGAGGCTGGTGGTGCTGGTGGTGTTGGTCCAGTTGTGGGTGCGGTTGCAGCTGCGGGTGTAGCCCAAGCTAGAGATGACCGTCTGGCTGACCTGCTGAGTCAGTTGTTGGAGCGGTTACCGGGTGCGGTGCCAGTGCAGGCTCCAGTGTTGCCACGAGTGGCAGAGGTGCAGCCGAGGGCTGCGGTTGCTGATGAGGTTCCGTCATATATCCGTATGATGGAGCAGATGCAGAGGATCGGTACTGGTTCTTTTGCGGGAGGTGTGAAGCCTGAGGAGGCGGATGAGTGGAGGATGAGGTTGGAGCGGAACTTTCGCTCGATTAGGTGTCCCGAGGGATACAAGGTTGACTTGGCGGTCCATTATTTGGACGGTGATGCACATCTCTGGTGGAGGAGTGTGGCAGCTAGATGGGCTGGGACTGCGATGTCGTGGTCAGATTTTGTGACGGAGTTTAACTCCAAGTTCTTCCCTCAGGAGGCGTTAGATCGTTTGGAGGCGAGGTTCTTGGACTTGACTCAGGTAGCGAGGTCGGTGCGAGAGTATGACGTGGAGTTTAACAGACTCCTGGGTTATGCTGGTAGGAGCTTGGAGGATGAGCAGGCTCAGGTTCGGAGGTTCTTGCGAGGAATTCGACCAGATTTGCGGACTCGGTGTAGAGGCATCAGGTTCGGGTGTAGAGTGGAGTTGGTAGAGGTGGTTGCACGGATCGAGGAGGATCTGAGGGAGCAGGCTGCGGTTGTAGTTCCAGCTGTTCAGCCTCGGAGGCCTCAACAGCAGCAGGTGCAGCAGGCAGGTCCTGGCAAAGGCGGCAAGCCTGCGCAGAGACAGAAGAGGAAGTGAGATGGTGCTTCGGGATTGGGTCAGAGTGGCCGAGGTTGTTATGGTTGTGGTAGTCTAGAACACAAGAGGGCGAGTTGTCCGAAGCAGAGTGAGGTTCGAGCGGCTCGGACGTGTTATCAGTGTGGAGAGTCGGGGCACATCAGGCTGAACTGTCCGAAGTTGCAGCCGTTGGCGGTGGCAGTGGTCCAGCCAGTAGCTCAGTATGGGCTGGTGCAGCCTTTGGACCAGATCGCGGCGATGGAGCGTCCGCCGGCTATTGCAGCGCCGGGAGAGCCGAGCTCAAGACCGATCACAGGTAACTTTCTAATTCAGACTTTGTGAATTCAGTAGTGTAGAATTTCTTAGTGCTTGTTTTAGAGTGTTTACCTGTGATAGAAAGTTAGGTTGCTTAGCACATGGGAATTGTGTAGGGACCTTGTTTGTAGGTGGGTGTGAATCCCACGTGTTGTTTGATTCTGGAGCATCGAATTGCTTCATTACTCCGGACCATGCCGAGAGAAGTGGTATCCGGAGTGACGCTGGTGAGCGGACGGGGCCGGTGATGGTTGCGGGAGGAGAGTTCCTAGCTACTCACGGCCGGGCGAAGGAGGTGGATGTCTTGATAGCGGGAGAATTGATGCCAGCTGACTTAGTGATTAGTCCGGTGGAGCTGTACGATGTTATCCTTGGTATGGATTGGTTGAATCGGTACAGAGTCCATCTGGACTGTCATCGGGGTCGAGTGGTATCTGAACGTGAAAGTGGTAGGTTGGTTTATCAAGGAGTGAGACCGACTTCCGGTAGTCTCGTGATCTCCCTTGTTCAAGCTGAGGCGATGATTGAGAGAGGTTGTGAGGCTTACTTGGCCACGATTGTAATGCCGGAGGCTGTTGGTGGGGTTGCTGTGAGAGATATTCGGGTCGCTCGGGATTTCGAGGATGTCTTTCAGTCGTTGCAGGGATTACCGCCGTCTCGGTCTGATCCTTTCACGATCGAGTTAGAGCCCGGAACGACGCCGTTGTCTAAGGCACCCTATCGAATGGCTCCAGTAGAGTTGGCGGAACTGAAGAAGCAGTTGGAGGATTTGTTGGAAAAGGGGTTTATTAGACAAGGTACTTCACCGTGGGGAGCACCGGTGTTGTTTGTGAAGAAGAAAGATGGTAGTTTCCGGTTGTGCATCAATTATCGAGGGCTTAACCGAGTCACTGTGAAGAACAAGTATCCTCTTCCGAGAATTGATGAGTTGTTAGATCAGTTGAGAAGGGCTACTTGGTTCTCTAATATTGACTTGGCATTTGGTTACCACCAGATTCCGATAGACGAAGCAGATGTTCGGAAGACGGCTTTCAGGACTCGGTATGGACATTTTGAGTTTGTAGTGATGCCATTCGGGTTAACGAATGCACCTGCGGCATTTATGAGGTTGATGAACGGAGTTTTCCAGGAGTATCTGGATGAGTTCGTGAATCGATGATATTCTGGTATATTCGAAGAGTCTGGAAGAACGTGAGGTTCATTTGAGGAGAGTTCTGGAGAAGTTGCGGGAACAGAAGCTGTTTGCGAAGTTAAGTAAGTGCAGTTTCTGGCAGAGAGAGATGGGATTTTTGGGTCACATCGTTTCTGCAGAAGGAGTTTCTGTGGATCCGGCGAAGATTAAGTCTATCCGAGATTGGCCTAGACCGAGGAATGCAACTGAGATCAGGAGTTTTCTTTTGTTGGCAGGCTATTATCGGAGATTCGTTAAAGGTTTTGCGAGTATGGCTCAGTCCATGATGAAGCTGACAGGGAAGGATGTTCCTTTTGTGTGGTCGGCGGATTGTGAGTTGAGTTTCGCGAAACTGAAGACGATGTTGACTAGTACACCAGTATTGTCGTTGCCTGAACCGGGTGAGCCTTACGTGGTGTATACAGATGCTTCGGGAGTTGGTTTGGGTTGTGTGTTGATGCAGCAGGGTAAAGTGATTGCTTATGCTTCAAGGCAGTTGAGGAAGCACGAAGGCAATTATCCTGTTCATGACTTAGAGTTGGCTACAGTGATCTTCGCGTTGAAAATCTGGAGGTCTTACTTGTATGGTGGCAGAGTTCAGGTGTTCACTGATCATCATAATTAGAAGTACATTTTTACTCAGCAGAATTTAAATGTACGACAGAGGCGATGGTCAGAGTTGTTGGCCGATTACGACCTGGACATTGTTTACCATCCTGGTAAGGCTAACACTGTAGCAGATGCTCTTAGTCGGAGAAGGTGTGATTCATCTCAGGAGCGGGATGTGGAGAATCTGGTGAGTGTGCTTAGTACGTTGAGGTTGTGTGTTACTTCAGAGGAACCGTTGGGGTTAGCGGCGGCGGATCAAGCAGATCTATTGAGCAGGATCCGAGTAGCTCAAGAGCAGGATCCGGTGTTGATAGATCACTCCAAGGCTACTGGTTCTGAATATCAGGTTTCTGCTAACGGAACTATCTTAGTGCATGGACGAGTCTGTGTTCCTAAGGATGAGGACCTGAGGCAGGAAATTGTGAGAAAAGCTCATGCGAGTAAGTTTTCGATTCATCCGGGAGCGACTAAGATGTATAGGGATCTGAAGAGGTACTATCATTGGGTCGGGATGAAGAGAGATGTGACAGATTGGGTGGCAGCTTGCAATGTGTGTCAGTTGGTGAAGGCTGAGCACCAAGTTCCTAGTGGCTTATTGCAGAGTCTACCCATTCCAGAGTGGAAGTGGGACATGATCACCATGGATTTCGTGGTAGGGTTGGCGGTTTCTCGGACCTATGACGCGATTTGGGTGATTGTGGATCGTCTGACTAAGTCAGCACATGTTCTGGCCATTAAGAAGAAAAAAGGAGCTGAGGTCTTGGCTAGGAAATTGTGAGGTTGCATGGTGTGTCGGCGAGTATTGTGTCGGATCGAGATCCGAGGTTTACGTCAGTGTTCTGGAGGGCTTTTCAGGCTGAGATGGGCACTAAGGTGCACATGAGTACAGCTAATCATCCGCAGACGGATGGGCAGTCCGAAAGGACGATTCAGACACTGGAAGATCTGTTGAGGATGTGCGTGCTAGATTGGGGTGGTCATTGGGCGGATCACTTGAGTTCGCATATAGCAACAGTTTTCATGCGAGTATCGGAATAGCTCCGTTTGAGGCGTTGTATGGGAGGTCATGTCGTACTCCGCTATGTTTTACCCAGGTGGGGGAGATGAGTATCTTTGGGGCTGATTTTGTTCAGGAGACGACAGAGAAGATCCGTGTTGTGAAGCTGAACATGAAAGAGACTCAGGATCGGCAGAAGAGTTACGCCGATAGGAGAAGGAAAGAGTTGGAGTTTGCAGTCGGAGATCGAGTGTATCTCAAGATGGCGATGATGCGGGGTCTGAACAGGTCCATATCCGAGGATAAGCTGAGTACAAGGTACATGGGTCTGTTCCGGGTTGTGGAGCGTGTGGGACCAGTTGCTTATCGGTTGGAGCTGCCTCCGATTATGGAGAAATTCCATGATGTGTTTCATGTTTCGAAACTCAGGAGATGCTTGCATGCTTCTGAGGAGGTAGCAGTGACAATTCCTGCGGATCTTCAGCCAAATCTGACTGTTGGGATGAGGCCGGTTAGGATTCTTGAGAGAAGTATCAAGGTTCTGCGCCGGAAGAGAGTGCCGTTGTTGAGAGTCTTGTGGGACTGTGACGGTATCCAGGAGGAGACTTGGGAACCAGAGGCAAAGATGAAAACGAAGTTCAAGAAGTGGTTCGAGAAGCAAGCCGAGGAGTGAATTCGTTTTCTTTGTGGTTTCCAGTTTCAGTTTTTGTGTGGTGATCACTGGGTGTGGTGAAGTTTTTGGTTGTGGATTTTGTATTATCATTAAGTTGTAATGATTATGACATTTTCCAGTTGAATAAGAAAGTGTTTTTCTTATGTGTTTTGACTTTGAGAGTCATGTGTTGTGGTTAGAGAACCTCGGAATAGAAGTTTTATTGCGGATAGAACTTGCCAGTTTCGGTGGGGACTCTAACGGTTTGTGTGTGTGTGTGCGAGAGAGTCTCGGAATCGAAGTTTTACGTGGTTAGAACTGTCTAGTTCCGGAGAGGCTCTGAGGGGACATCCGGGGTGAGGGATGGTCCGGGTGATCTGTGATGATCACGGTTGTGATGGTATTCCGGATGGGGAATATCATGTGAGACCTTAGGAGGTAGTTCCGGTCAGAGGTGCATTATAAACGTTAGGATCTTGAGAGATGCGTCTCTCTGGGGGACAGTGGGTTCCCTGCATACCGATCGTTCGTCAGTTTTGTAAGGACTGAGAGCGTGAGGGTATGGGGATAGTTTGGGAGGTTGCGACCTCTGCCAGATCTTTGCATACTGAGAGCTTGATAGATTGTGTGTCTTGATGGATTGAGGTGTGGAGATGGTTGAGTATTAAACACCGTCAGGACTGCGCGGACTGAGGTGGGTTGATACTAGACACCTAGAGCTGAGGGGTGACGATCCCGAGAGCTAGATGGTGGTTATGAGTTATGAGTTATGGGCAATCAATGTCTGAGATGGGTCTATGTGCATAGGACGGATGTGAGCCTTGAGAGGGTCTGGGGGATGTAGTCTCCGGTGTTACTGGCGGGTTAGGCCAGGGGTAGCTTGGTGGGTAGTGTTTGAAGATTCGAGGACGAATCAAGTTTTAGTGAGGGAGAATTGTGACGCCCGTGAACCATTCTTTTTAGGAAAATGGAGGGGCTGTCGATCGACACACGTAGTGTCTGTCGATCGACAGGGCTCTTAAGGGGCTGTCGATCGACACACCTAGTGTCTGTTGTTCGACAGGTGCCCGAATTGGTTGGTTTTCTGGTTCGATTTAAGTCGTTCAATTGGACCGGGCCGGTTTGGGGAAACCCTAGGGCGTCATATATAAGGGTTCTTGGCCGCATTTGAGCGAACCAAGTCCCAAAAACGCAGCCAACAGAGTTTGAGAGGAGTTCTCTGTTTCCTGTGAGTTTTTGAGAGTTGGGGTTTCGTTTCTTGAGAGATTTGGAGGAGATTTCTTGTGGAGATTGTCGTGGATTCGTGTCTAGCCTCAGGTCTACCGTTTTCTTTCCAATTAACTCAAGGTGAGTGCGTGACCATGGCTTCTGGGCCGGTGGATTGGTTAGGGTTGATTGGTGGTAGGTTAAATTGATTGATTGGATTGTGTTGTGGATTGATTGTGTCTGTGAATTGTGTTTGGATTGTGTGGATTGTGATTTTCGTGCAGGTTTCGTGTCATCACATAGGAGGGGATCGATCTGAGAGGATAATGATCGATTTCCCATGAATCTGCGACGGCCTGTCGATCGACAACCACTAGGTCTGTCGATCGACAGGGTAACACGAAAGCTGTCGATCGACACCTAGAGGTTGTGTCGATCGACAGGTGATCGAGGAGCTGTCGATCGACACCTAGAGGTTGTGTCGATCGACAGGGTCTGGTGGAGCTGTCGATCGACAGGCACCGTGGGTGTGTTGATCGACAGGTGTGAACAGGGGTGTCGATCGACACCTAGTGGTAGTGTCGATCGACAGGCCACCTGTTGGGCTGTGGTTGAGCCGTTTGTTTGTGTTTGCGTGATTGTTTGGTGTATGTTTGCCTGAGCGGATCCATCGCGTCTGAGTGCGCAGTCGTAGATGGGACGACCGTCTCACTGGGTATTTATGATAATACTCACGCATCTCTTTTTTTCCATGTGATGCAGGTAAAGGCAAATTGTGATCGTGGAATCATGGCAACGAAGAGGGAGATGATCTAGGGTCTCGGTTTCGTGCTGTGTGATTTTTGTTGTTTTCCATTTCTGTTTTAGAACCTGGTTAGGTTGCTGGTTTTGTGGAATTTGTTGGTTATTGATATTGAACCGGTTTAGTTATTTTCAATGGAATTGTTTTGGTTGATTTATTTTGTTGGTTATCCGCTGTAGTTTGATTGTGTTGTTTTGCTTGGTTGTTGAGGATAGCATTTATGAGAATGCTAGTCCGAGACCAAGGGTTTAATTGTTAAAAAAAAAAACGGGTCGGGTCGTTTCACCAACAATCTATATTGTTGTGAAAAAAGAGAAATTTTCTACTGTTTTTATTTTCTTTTCGATTGATTTTTGAGCTTTTTGTTCAGAATGACGAAGAAACTAACTTAGAATTTATTTATTTTGTCGTACTTATAAAACTATTGATCAAGTTAAGATAATTCTTATTAATTGGTTAGTAGAAAACAAAATTTAACCAATAAAATTGTGATTAATGTCAAACAATTCTTATTTCATGGTTAGTAGAAAAAAAATTTAACCACTAAAATTGTGATTGATGTCAAATATTAAACAAAAATTACAAATCCGATAACCGAAATATTTGTTTCTTGACTTTGTTTAAATATAATGGATAACTGAATATTTTCTACCTTACTGTTGTAATTTGTAATTATTTATAATAATTCATAAATTTAAAGGATTAAAAATCATAATTTCTTTACCTGAAAACAAATTTTGGAAAAGCTTGGTGGACTAACGGAATACGGAGATCTTTTTGGATCGATATATATGATAGTATTGTGAATTATTTTTAAAACGATTATCCGCGTATTAACGAGAGCTTTAATCTAGTATTGTGATAAATGAAAAATTTATACTACAAATTAAAGAAGTCTATATCTATTGCAACAAATTTGATATATTTATATTATGAACGACATACCCTTTAATTTTAGCAAAAAAAACACAAATATAGTAATTATTTTACTTTTGTTAAAATATTAGTATCAACTGAAAAAGGATTTCTAGTATCACACAACTAATATAAAACGGAGATTGCAACAAAGTATAAATAAACACCTACCCATGTGATTCTGTTTCAGAAAACAAACCCTAATCAACAAATTATCTCCAAGAATGTCCACTCGATTGAGAAAAATCAGCTTGCTTTTCTTCTTCATCTTCTTTGTCTTATTTTTGGTGGAGGCTTTACAGGCTCGCAATGTGGCACCTTTGGTTCAGATAGATCAATTAAAAGCTCAAGAGAATGACCTAATCGACGAGGATGTCGAATTGACATATTTTGGTGACTTGCATGCTAAGATGCTAGACGTATACGGCGCTGAATTGCGATGCTGTATTTATGTTGTTTTCGGTCTTTGTTTCGCTGTGTTATCTTCTAGGGGTGGTTTCTTTGGCATTGCACGTAGATGTTCTTCTAGATTTTCAAAGTCTGTATGAGACTCGTGATAGTTATCTTATTGTCTTTTTGGATTATTTCAGTTAATGTTGCTTCAAGCTTTTTATTTCTGATTCGTGCTAATTCGTTAATCCGACATGTCCATCATTATTGTTTTTTCCTTAAACCGTTTTAATTCACGGAAAGCTGAAGCGTCTTTTCCAATTTCTCATCACGATACCATCACAATAGTTTCGACATTTCAATCAGCAAAAAAGAGATCAACACGAACTTAATTCATATATATTTACCCCAACCAAACTTATCGGTAATTTCACGTTGAATAACCTATTAATGTTTATGTACCGTAGAAACTCTATAAATTAACAATGTTGGGATTATGATATTTTATTAATTTATAGTTATTAGTTTACCTAAAAATGAAATTTCAATAATCTTTTTAAAAGATTAACTTAATTTTTTAATTTATATTAAGCTATGTTTTTATCAAAAGAGTTTTATTCTTTTGTTTGTGTTAAGAATAATCGAGTTAAAAAAGAAATTGCAGTTTTAGAGATAGAACAAACAATATTAAAATCATATATAAATACATCTTAGCTATGTTTGTATAAGAAAATTATATACCAGATATTAATTTATTATATTGTTAGGAACACATGTTTACATAGATATTTTATAATATTTATTATTTTATCAAATTGTGTTATATTTTGCACTGCTCCAACTCGAAACCGACATAATTTATTTATTTATCAAATTTATTAATTTATAATTTTTTTACTATAGTGTATAGCGAATATGAGTTACTCTAATTTTGGTTGAAATGTTTGAATACAATATTTTATGAACTTTAACATGATATTAAATATATGGAATTTGATACAAGATGATTTCCATAGCTCTGTTGTGGATATGGGCTTGACACCCACCAGAAGACCCAAAAGTGTGATCTGCTTAGGCCCAACTCATCTAAAAAAGAAACCCAACCAAAGTCAGATTAAGAGAGGAAACCATAATTAAAATCTAATTATAGTTTCATCTCAACATTCAAATGTAAATAGAGGAGTCCAATACATTATGAAGACCAATTAATCTCTCTACAAAGGAGTAAAACACATAGTTTTAGTCTCTAACTCCCCTCAGAAATCCTCCGATCAACCACCGTTGCCGGAGATAATTCGCATTCTGACTTTTTTGATATTCGTATTTCGACGTGTTTCAGCAATTGTAATCCGACCTCATCATCTAATATACGAGAGTCTCTGACCTCTTTCTTACTCCATCTCCGAGCCACTATCTTGTTTCTACAACGGATGTACCTATCATTAATTATGTTCAAACAGGTGATATATCATACTTAGATAGGTTGTAACATAATACAGATAAATAAATGTGTGTGTATAGATAGATGAAATAAATACAAAATTTAATTGCAACTTTGTTGTTACACCTAATTTTAAAAAATACATAAATGCTATGTAAATTCACGAAAAGTAAGTTGTCACGATTTCGCACATAGCCAGTTTATTCTGTCCTTCTTTTGACCGAAAGGCGATTCAAAGCTTCTTTGATAATAATTATCAACAACGATTTCCATAATCAAAGGGCAAACAAAACATAAAATAAAGGATTTCTTTCCCCTTCACAAGAAAAAAAGGTTTGTCAAACTTTTTTTTTTATATTTGGCATACCAACAAATTAAATAACCACGTCGTTGTCTATTCCATAAGAGAACTTGTTTTATAATATACACATATGCAGGACCGGCCCTGGTGTAAGCCTACATGCATCATTAATCTGTTAATCACCTTTAAATAAAATTATGAATGATGCAATTGATTTTGTATAAATGAAAAGTGTGTATACAATTGGCACGGCCAGCTCAAGATTGATAATAACAATTTGTTATAGGTCCCCTAAGGCAATTTTTTCAACTTGCTGATGCTGGTGAAAAATTCCATTGCAAGTTCTGGTTAAAACTTAAGACATGCATATACATGTTGACAAAAAGAAACAATCAGACGAATTATTAATAATAATCAAATAATGTGAGAAGGTTTTCTGGTTGGTGTAAGAGGAATCAAATTAAGTTTTGGACAAGAAGAAGAAAGGTAACATGACACATGATGTGTTTCGACTAAACGACATAATCTCCTGGGAACAATCCCTCACATGTGCCTTTGGATGTTAAACTTTATACGACCACATACTTCCGATTACATTTAACTACATGTATTACAAATATCTTTTTTACATTTATTTTACAGTTCTCGCAAATTGTAACGTGAAAAGTTTATATATATAGACTAGCATTTTTTCACATACAAGTTTAGACAAATGCTCTTTGGTTTATCCGTTTCTATTATAACTGAACTTTCTAAACTAAAAACTTGTTGAAAATATAAGTATTTTGATTTTAGAAATGTTATTTCTTGTTGGGATACTTTGCTCGCATTTTCTTTTGTTAAACAAATAATGTAGTTTAAAGATGTCATTATCTCACTGGGTTCATAATGAAGTGATATTTACTGTGTTATTATTTAATCAAATAATGTGGTTTTAGAAATTAACATAAGTAAAATCTTCTCTGTAATCCAAAAAGGAAACACAATCAAGTGCTTCTAACTGTGTTCATAATGCTTTTGGAGGGAAGCCGCGTTTTATGATTGAAACATGAATTCTAATCAAACATCATTAATCTTACTTTAGGCCCCCCAAGATAATGAATACTAATATTTTAACCTTTAGTTTTGTACTTTTCTTTACCTTTTCATCAATTAAGTCAACTATTTTTTTCTCTCCCTCCTTGGACTTTTCACGTCCTCATTTTTCAAACAACATATTAGTATAATTTTTCTATTTTAAAATATAAATTATTTTTTAGCTAAAATCACGAATATTAGAAAATAGTATTTAAAATATATAATAAAATAATTTAACTAATTATGAAAAAACTGCATCATATTAATATTAATGGTCGCACAATATTTAATAAAGTTAAAAATACATAGCATTATAAAAACAACTTACATTTTAAAACATACAAAAACTTTTAAAATAACTTATATTTTAAAACGGAAAAACTAAGATTAATATCCAATGACATTAGTGAAATATTTCTGTCATGACTGTATATGTCATGTAGAAAACTATAAGTAAAAATTACTGGTAGTTAGTGAGATTTAAACTATGAAATAGATCCAAATGAAAAAAGTTTATCGTTCTAATTTAAAAATATAAATTTTTGTTATTGTTCACTGTGGAACATCATCATTCAAAACCTTAAGTTGTTGTCATTATTATGAATCAATAATTTCATTTTAAACAACATATTTACTTAGTACTCCCTCCGTTCCTTAAAAATAGATGTTTAAGGTTATGCACACTTATTAAGATAATGCATTGATTTCTACGAAATACAGTTTTCAATAAATTTTAACCAATAGTGTTTCAGTATTTGTCTTGAAGTTTATAAAAGTGCATAGAAAACAGTAAAAATTCTATCTTTTTTTGAAACAATTTTTTTTTATAAAGTTTTTATACTTTACGCAACCTCGTATTTTGAAGTAAATTCCTACTATACGATTCTCTACATACTTTTATGTTTTTATAATTGATTTCTTAAGCAACGTCTCTTTAGATTATTAAAAACCACACGACAACCTTTAAAACAAAAGTTAACAAATGTAAGAGTCTCCATTATCCACGGTTCGTTGTCTGCTTTTGGCATTGAAACGTAATTAGACTTGAAATTAATCAATTAAGAAGAAAAAAACTAAAACCCTAAATCTCTAATTCCACACACACACACACTCTCTCACTAAAAAGTACATTTAAAACTTGTCACTCACATTTCATCTTCATTTATCTCTCTCTGTTTTTCCTTCTTTTGATCTTTTGCTAGATCTCCATTAAGTCAGAATCAAAGTTTGTCTTGTTCATATTGTTATCTCTCTGCACATTTTCTTTATGTTGTGACTAATTTGGAACCGTAATCTCACTGTCTCGTCTCTCAAAATTTGCTTTACTTTTTCTGCTTTGATTCGTTTCTTGAATCGGTAAGTTCCTACTTTATATTTTGCTTTTTGGCTTTATTCCATTCAAGTTTCAAATTCAATTTTTTTGTTTCTGGGTTTGTTATTGTTTATTCCTTGCTTGGAGTTGAATGATTTGTGAAAGTGGGTTAATTTCTCCTTTTTTTGTTCTTTCTCTGTCTCACTGATTGAGCAGCAACAGTTGCTACTGTAGTTACTTTACATAAAATGGAGGTGGTACTTTCTTTATTGGGTTGATTTGTTTTACCAATCTACAGTTTCTTGAAGTTTTTTGGGTGTGGTCTTTCTTCTTGTGCTTGGTTTCCTAAGAATTAGATTTATAAAGTTTTGTTTTTTATCACTTTGAAAGAGAGCAAAACTGTTTTCTAAGCTTTGAATATGTATGTCAAGTGTTTGTTGCGGTTGATATATGTTTGTTGTTTTCAGGGGATGCTAATGTTGATCATTGGATTTTTTGATAATGCAGATTAGTTTGTAGCTGAGTTGGACTGTTGCTTCTTTGGTGAGAAGCAAGATGGATATAAGGTTTAAAGTTCTCGTCTTTTTTGCATTCTTCTTCTTCTCTGTGAAAGCAGAGATTTACATTGTGACTATGGAAGGAGAACCAATCATAAGTTATAGAGGTGGTGAGAATGGGTTTGAAGCAACTGCTGTGGAATCTGATGAGAAAATTGATACGACGAGGTACACTGTTGTTTTCTCTTCTTCAAATGCAGTCTTATTAACAGTTGAGTTACCAAAGGCTTTAACATTACTATCTATAGCTGTGTTATGCATGAGTAAAGAGGAGAGTTTGAGGTTTGCTAGTTGGATTAGGCCTGTCATTGAAATGTTGTATCAAAATATTTTGGCCAGAATCTTTGGCATCTTTGAAATGTTGCTTGCTATAGATTAACAATCTGTTGTGGCTTTTTTGGCAGTGAATTGGTGACATCCTACGCCCGTCACCTTGAGAGGAAACATGATATGCTTCTTGGAATGCTCTTTGAGGAAGGGTCATACACAAAGCTTTACAGCTATAAACACCTTATTAATGGATTTGCTGCTCATGTTTCCCCTGCTCAGGTGATATCTGATTCAGTATACTGTCTCTACAAATTTCCTATCAATTTGTATTTTGTAGTCCCTTACACTATTCCGCTCTATTAGTAGGCGGAAACGCTTCGTCGCACGCCTGGTGTGAAATCTGTCAGCAGAGATTGGAAAGTGAGGAAGCTCACCACACACACACCACAGTTTTTGGGATTACCAACTGATGTTTGGCCAACCGGTGGTGGTTACGATAGAGCAGGGGAAGATATTGTTATTGGCTTTATTGACTCGGGGATTTTCCCGCATCATCCAAGTTTTGCCTCTCATCACTCAACAGTACCTTATGGCCCTCATCCTACTTACAAAGGGAAATGTGAAGATGATCCTCATACTAAGCTTAGCTTCTGCAACGGGAAGATCATAGGAGCGCAGCATTTTGCTGAAGCTGCTAAAGCAGCTGGTGCATTTAACCCGGATATAGATTATGCTTCACCAATGGATGGTGATGGACATGGAAGGTTCGTGTTGTTTGTTTTTAAAAATTATGATTTACAACATTTGAGTTTTATGAAAAGCTTTTTAGTGTGCCAGAAATAGTATAAGCTAGTTTAGTTCACACAATATGATTAGTTCATACCAGGTTTATGTCACACTTCTCAGAACTGTTATCCCTGTGCACATTTAAATTTGTTTAGTAATGCTTTTTTTGTTCTTATTGAACAATTATTGGCCTTTCAGTCATACAGCAGCTATTGCAGCTGGGAATAATGGTATTCCAGTGAGGATGCACGGCTATGAATTTGGAAAAGCGAGCGGAATGGCTCCTCGTGCCAGGTATATATATAATCCTCGAGTGATGGCTTTAAAGACATTCCCTTTGCATGTTATTAAAAATTAAATGTTATTTTGTTTCAGAATTGCTGTTTACAAAGCTCTCTATCGGCTTTTTGGAGGCTTTGTAGCTGATGTGGTTGCTGCCATTGATCAGGTAAGCTAGAACTTAGCACAATACTAAATTGAATGGACCAAATTGTACTAAACTTTGTTAATTAGCAAATGAAAATATGATGATTTCTCCTACTGCATTTTGTTTAACTTTCTTGGATTAAAATATATGACATCGGTCAAGGAGCTCTACAAAATGTATGAACTAAATATAGTATGCTTTTCTGAGCAGGCTGTTCATGATGGAGTTGATATCTTGAGCCTCTCCGTTGGTCCAAACAGTCCTCCAGCTACTACAAAGACAACATTCTTAAATCCATTTGATGCTACACTTCTTGGAGCTGTAAAAGCTGGTGTTTTTGTTGCACAAGCTGCTGGAAACGGAGGTCCCTTTCCGAAAACTCTGGTTTCATACAGCCCGTGGATAACTACTGTAGCTGCTGCAATTGATGATCGCAGATATAAAAACCATCTAACCCTTGGAAATGGAAAAATGCTTGCTGGAATAGGATTATCCCGTAAGTCTCTCATTTATCTGATCTATGTATAATATCTTATTTTGGAAGAAAACCTTGGTTGATTCTGAGTTTTTATGTTGGTTTGTGCAGCTTCTACTCGGCCTCATCGTTCGTACAAGATGGTCTCTGCAAATGATGTTTTACTTGATTCTTCAGGCACAAAATACAATCCGTCGGATTGCCAGAAGCCAGAAGTCTTGAACAGAAAATTGGTTGAAGGAAACCTTCTGCTTTGTGGATATTCTTTCAACTTTGTTACTGGTTCAGCTTCCATCAAGAAAGTTGCTGAAACTGCCAAGCATCTAGGCGCTGCTGGTTTCGTTCTTGTTGTTGAAAATGTTTCTCCAGGAACAAAGTTCGACCCTGTTCCTTCTTGCATTCCAGGAATTCTGATTACAGATGTCTCTAAGTCAATGGTAATACAGTTTCGATGCGTTCGCTAAACAGTTATTCACTCCCTCGTCTTTTCCTCAACTTGGAATGCCGTTTTTTTCTTCCCTAGGATTTGATTGATTACTACAATGTCACGACGTCGAGAGATTGGACAGGAAGGGTAAAGAACTTTAGTGCTGAAGGAAGCATCGGTGACGGTTTGGAACCCATTTTTCACAAATCTGCACCTGAAGTGGCTCTGTTCTCAGCTCGAGGACCCAACACCAAAGATTTCAGCTTTCAGGATGCTGATCTCCTCAAACCAGATATTCTTGCTCCCGGCTCTCTTATATGGTCAGCTTGGTCTGAAAATGGAACAGACGAGGCTAATTATGTCGGTAAGCATTTCCTCAAAATCTTTTCAGAGTTTTCCACAAGCAAGAAACTAACTATTTAGTCTTCGACTATCGAACAGGCGAAGGATTTGCACTAATTTCGGGCACAAGTATGGCTGCACCGCACATTGCGGGTATAGCTGCTCTGGTGAAACAGAAGCATCCTCAATGGAGTCCAGCTGCTATCAAATCAGCTTTGATGACAACCTCAACAGTCATAGATCGTGCAGGAAGGCCTCTCCAAGCACAGCAATACTCTGAAAGAGAGACAGTGACGCTTGTTAAAGCAACTCCATTTGATTATGGAAGTGGTCACGTCAATCCAAGCGCTGCTCTAGACCCTGGTCTCATCTTTGATGCAGGTAAATCTCTCTTTACTCAAATGACATAAACTTTTCGGTTTTCTTTGTAGGGACTAGAGAGTGAGCATTTGTTTTTTTCAGTTTGGTTTGTATGCCTATACATTGATTGATTGTGGTTTCTTGAAGGTTATGAGGACTATTTAGGTTTCTTGTGTACCACGCCCGGTATCGATGCTCACGAGATAACGAACTTCACAAACACTCCCTGCAATTTCAAAATGGAACATCCTTCAAACTTTAACTCACCATCCATAGCCATCTCTCATCTTGTGAGAACACAAACAGTAACCAGAAGAGTGACGAATGTTGGAGAAGAGGAAGAAACATACACAATCACATCGAGAATGCAGCCATCTATCGCTATTGAAGTGAGCCCTCCTGCGATGACGCTTAGAGTGGGAGCTACTAGAAGCTTCTCGGTGACTCTAACAGTGCGATCGGTGACCGGAGTTTATAGCTTCGGAGCAGTTACATTGAAAGGAAGCAGGGGGCATAAAGTGAGTATCCCTGTGGTTGCTTTGGGACACAAGCGATGAAGAAAATTATGAGATTTTGTAATATTATTATTTATTGTAATATACAATAATAATAAGAAGTTAGTAAAAACGAATAATACTGTTTGTATAATTAGCTTTCTTTTTCTGTTTGTTTTTAAAACAACATATAAGAGATACAATATATAGTAATATGATTAGCTGATATAAAGCTTTAGCTATGTTAACTACTAATCTTTGTAACATGAAATTATATCATTCTATAAAAAAATGTATCAATAAGATACTTGTTGCTCATTTATGCTTCAGACATTTACTGTAGGGGTCGGATTTCACCCCCATGAGATCGATATAACGACAAGATCAATTCGATTCAAAGCGACATAATCGAAGCAAGCCTACAAAGGCCCAGTTGAAATCTAAGCCCAAAATGACATTAAACCCATATGTAAAATGAGCTTAATAAGAATATGAGCCTAAATTTAATATATTGCTTAACGGGCCTGACCCATTCTATTAGTTGACCTAGGTTACTTATGAAAACTATATATAGCTCATTATATTCACCCAAAAGGGGGATCACAACTTTTAGCAGAGAAACTCTCTTGTAATAACGCTTAAGCCATAACAGCAATAAAGAGAACTCTTTTTATACATTTGTCTTGTGCTAAGTGTTTTCTGAGAACTTTCTTTACAATTTGTTGTGTTCTAGGTGACTCCGCTTACTAGAGATCTCCGCCTCTTCTACAACCCTTGACAAATTTAACTGTGCAGGTTCACGCCCCCACAGTTTGGCGCCGACTAAGGGGAAGGAGAATTCTCTGACACTTAGGAATCACTACACGCATCATACCCAACGCAATGACTAGCAGCAACAAGAGCTCCTCAGCAACGCACCCTGACATGGACACCGCCGCAACAGCTTCAACAGACATGGCTGAGGTGAAGAACATGCTGAATACGCTCCTCGAGAAGACTGCAAAGCAGGACAAGCTGAACACTACCTTCAAGGGCAAGCTAAAGGTTCTCACGACGGCACGCAAGAAGGGAGGACCACGAGGATCGATCAAACGGTTCCAGCCACAAGCCCTCAGCTTCTCGACACCGCGCACAGCACGAAGAGTCAGAAATGACCTACCACCACCCCCGCAGACAATGGATGCCGCTCCAGAACAAGTTGACGATGCAACGCATGTCAACCCACTAACTTCAGGACCAACGCACGTCAACCTTCGCGGGACTCGCACTGAAAACCGCAACCTACCTATAGGTAAGAGACACATGCAGACTCAGCAAAGCGGCGCAAACGTAAGACGTACACAAGACCTCGCCAACGAGGAAGATGATCCTTATTGGATCGAGCATGACAGACTCGAGCAGGAGCGTAGAGCACAACACCAGGCTCAACAGGAAGAGATGAAAAAGCTACGAGCACAGATGGAACGAGCCGCCTCTGACTTAAAAATGGTGCAATCCCAAGTACACCGCGTCACCAGTAGGGCCCCAGAAATCGATCGTGTGCTCGAAGAGGCGCAAAACACTCCCTTTACTGAACGGATCTCTAAGACAAAATTCACTGACCCTGGAAAGATCAAGATCCAGCCTTACGAAGGAAAAACCGACCCAAAGGATCACCTCCTGTCATTCAAAGTAGCATTGGACAGAGCTAACTTCAATGAGGAAGAAAGAGAGGTCGGATACTGTAAGTTGTTTGTCGAACACCTCAAGGGACCTGCCCTCCAATGGTTCTACAAATTAGAAAAGAACTCAATCGATAACTTCAGACAACTCTCTGGCATGTTCGTGCAACACTACGGAATATTCTTGGAGCGAAAGATCTTCGACGGAGATCTATGGAATATTCGACAGGAAGAAAACGAAAGTCTGCGAAACTTCATGGAAAAGTTCAAAACAGTACTTTCCAAAGTGGAAGGAATTAGCAATGCCTCTGCATTGGATGCTTTGAGAAGAGCTTTGTTATGCCCCTCTCCCTTTCGACAAAAAATGACCGTGAACGCCCCATCAACCATCCAAGATGCTCTTCATCGCTCTACCGACTTCGCCAAGAACGAGGACGAGATACGAGCATCGCAAAAAATGGTAAAATCCAAGCCAACAAATAACCCACCGCCGACCGCTAACCTTTATACTGCAAAAAAGAACAACACTAGCTCCGGCTTCGCCCATCACGAAGGCGACTTCGAAGGAGCTCACAACTACCAAGTAGAGCTGGAAAGCTACAACCCGTGTACCGGAGGACAAAGCACCTACGATGAAAAATCTTATTGTGAATACCACCGTACCTCCGGACATTCCACAGCAAACTGCCCTACCTTGGGACAAAAACTTGCTTCCAAGCTCGCTGCAGGAACACTCAAAGGTGACTTTAGTCTCGAAGATTTCGAGATAGAGGAAAGCTCTGAGTAACTCTAGCTCCAAAAAAACATGAACTACGAGGCGACTTGATCCCTACAAAGGGTACGTAGGCAGCTCATCTCCGGATGAGTTCAGTTGCCCTCCTCCGTAAAAAGGGGGGAGTGGGTACGTATACTCATATACTCCCATTTTTATAACAAACTCTGCGATTAATTCAGATCAAAGATTTGTTCACATTTCTCTTACATCCTTCACGGATTAATCAAGTGAAAACAAAACAAAAAACAAAAAAGACTTGACGTCACTGCTGGCCACAGTGACGAAATCAAATCTGACTATTACACCCACTGCGGTAAACAGCGCGCTATACAAATAAAATGAATAATCATTATCGAGCGGAGGTGTTCAAGGAGTAACACCTGCGTCATCCGAAATGATCATTCTAAACCCAGTTAACCATAACACTGGTACCATCGCAGAGTGTTCATGATAGGAACGGCTGCGTTTTTGAATACAAAGCCGTAAACCGAAATGTTCACTCAAAAAAACCAACTACACTTAATCGTTGGTCATTACGCGATAGCGTGGTCATTTTTGGAGCGGGCGAGTCAATAAAGACTTGTCCGTAAACCAAGATGATCATCAGAAAACCCAGTTAACTCAACACTGGTCTTAAACAACATAACATGTTCACTCTTGGAGCGGGCGTGTCAATAAAGACTTGTCCGTAAACCAAGATGATCATCAGAAAATCCAGTTACCCCAACACTGGTCTTAAACAACATAACATGTTCACTCTTGGAGCGGGCGTGTTAATGCGAACTCGCCCGTAAACAGAGAAGATCATCAAAAAATCCAGTTAACTCAACACTGGTCTCAAACAACATACCATGATCACTCTTGGCAACACGGACTCGCCCGGAAGCCAAGAGGATCATCAGCTAACGCATCTTTAGTCGCAACAACATAACATGTTCGTCTTTAGGAGCGAAACAGTAAGAAACGATAGTCTCGCAAACTAAGACGACCATTGTTAAAATCTAAAGCGAGAACATAGCTCAAACAAGCTTGCCACGAGCCGTTTGCCACATAATGTGAGAACTCAGTAAAAGACAAACTGGTCGCAACACCTCTTGAGCAAAACACAAGACACACATCGTCTCCGGCGCATCAACGTCGGGTTAAGGCATAACCAAGAATCCAAAGAGTCATTCTCTACCACGTTGGTTGTCAAGCTTTACTTCAATCAGGCACCAAATCAAACTTGGAGACCCCATCTTACCAAAATGACTTTGCTCGCACATGCAAGACTTCTCTCGATCGTGACAAGGCTTCTCTCGATCATGACAAGGTTTCTCCAAGAGAACTTCACTCGCGCATGCACGGCTTTACTCGTTCATTATGGGGCTTCAGTAAAACGACCTCGTCCATGTTGTTGTATCCCGATCTCTTCTCCAAAGTTTCGCCTCATCAAGGAGTCACCGGTCTCGAAACTGTCTCTCACCTCACCATAGAAGATATCCTCATTTCTGCTTCATAATTTATCGAGATTCGGCGCATCACCATATACAACGAACCAAAGCTCTCTGAATCTTCCTCGCCACCACAATCTTTTCTCTAACAAGACCTCGTCAGCTAACTCTGAAGAAAGAATCATTCTCCATGCGAAGAGTGAAGGACCATCAGTCATCTCTCCAAAATTGTCTAAGTCTGAAACAGTTTCTGAGCCATCCTCGTCTTGCTTGCGATCGGGCCAGGAATCTGTGGAGTTAGAAGACATCCTCTTCGATTCACTTTCTCCGCTGCGATGAGAATTCAAGACTTAGTCAAACTCGTGGTCAAACTCAGTCCCAGTCAACTCTGTCAGTCAAATTTGGTCAAACTAGTCAAACCGGTTCAAACCAGTCAAATCAGGTAAAACCAGTCAAACCAGATCAAACCAGGTCAAACCAGTCAAACCAGATCAAACCAGGTCCAACCAGTCAAACCAGATCAGACCAGTTCGAACCGGATCAGACCAGGCCAAACCGGATCAGACCGGTCAAACCCGAGTTGACCGAGTTTACCCGGTTCATCTCGGTTGACCGAGTTGACTCGGTTCAACCGAGTTGGACTCGGTCAACTCGGATTCAACCGATTTTCACCGCCGTCCGATCATCTCCACTCCGTTTTCACCGTTCGATCTGATCTACTCACTCGCTGGGCCGCCACATCACGAACTCAACTCACACGGCTTCACCACGAACGGCTTTACCCGCCACGAGCCTTCACGAACAAATCGTTGAACACGAACGGATCCGACCACGAAGAGGAGTGGCAGCGGTGAATCGAAAAAGAAGAGCTCTATATCATCACCGGAGAAACGGTCGTGTGGCTCAGAGGTGGTGCGTGAAGACGGAGGCACGAGGTGGAGATGGCACATGGAGGTGGAGGAGAAAAAAAAAAAAAAAAAAAAAAAAAAAAAATCAAGAAACGCAAGAGAGAAAAGAGAGAGCAGAATTCTTACCTTTTGCTTTGGGGAAGAGATGTGAATTGGTGAAAATCAAAGGGAAATAAGCAGTTTACTTATACCCGGAGGATTTCCTAAAATTAAACAGGTGTTTGGGAAAAGTTCCAAAAACTAAACATGTGTTTGGGAAAAGTTCCAAAAACTAAACAGGTGTTTTGGAAAAGTTCCAAAAATAACTTCTTAGCATGCCTCAAGCCTATTAACCAAAGAGAGCCATCAACTTCATCAGAGTCCACTAAGTGAAAAGAAAGAAAACAATAACACACACACCAGTCCAAGAAAACGCGGAGACATTACCTCAACATGGGACAACCGAAACTTTCCGAGTGTGGTGACAAAACGGTCACTCCTGGCAAATGCGCAGTCCATCATATCAATCTCAGCCTTCAGCAGCGATTACCTTGGCATCATCATCACTCGATACTACCAAGCTGGGGGGCTAACTGTAGGGGTCGGATTTCACCCCTATGAGATCGATATAACGACAAGATCAATTCGATTCAAAGCGACATAATCGAAGCAAGCCTACAAAGGCCCAGTTGAAATCTAGGCCCAAAATGACTTTAAACCCATATGTAAAATGGGCTTAATAAGAATATGGACCTAAATTTAATATATTGCTTAACGGGCCTGGCCCATTCTATTAGTTGACCTAGGTTACTTATGAAAACTATATATAGCTCATTATATTCACCTAGAAGGGGGATCACAACTTTTAGCAGAGAAACTCTCTTGTAATAACGCTTAAGCCATAACAGCAATAAAGAGAACTCTTTTTATACATCTGTCTTGTGCTAAGTGTTTTCTAAGAACTTTCTTTACAATTTGTTGTGTTCTAGGTGACTCCGCTTACTAGAGATCTCCGCCTCTTCTACAACCCTTGACAAATTTAACTGTGCAGGTTCACGCCCCCACATTTACTAGGATTAAAACTTGTAGCTTACTGGTTTATGTTCATAAAACATTTCCTCTGCTTTAGCTCTGTATTTTTTCCCTGTAGCTACTAATCTTGATTTGTCTTAAAGTGAAAAATGTGATTTATATCAAATAAATTCGTATTAGAACACTGAGATGTTACGAATCAAGAAGCTCACAATCAGTCCTTCGGAAATAAACATTCATCTTTCTAAGATCATAACCAACATTATAATTCTGCTGAGCCATGGCACCAATCACACTCATATCATCGAACGTGTTCACATTAATCGCCAAACAAAAGCTATCTCCACTTTCACTACTAACGAACAAGCTCTCAACGTCTAATGCAAGCTCAGCACCACCGGCGAAATGAAACGTGACAACGGGAAATCCGTAGAGATTAAGTTTCAGATTCCCTTCGTAACACGGATTCGTGTATTGATGCCAATCTTGCACGCGCCTGAGAACTTCTCCTAGAAAGAAATCGATTTCTTCAAAGAGCGTGTCGTAAGCTTCTCTGGCTAGAATCGTTGGTGAGCAGCCCGTGTCGATGACCGTACCTCCTTTGGAGCCATATCTTTTGAAAACATCAGGTTCGATATCGAGAAGTTTTTCTCCGAGAGAGATTGATTGTAGGTCAAGGTAGTAGCGGTCTTGATATATTCGTAAAGGCGTTGGATGCCCTTCGGTTTTGGCTCCATTTCCGAGGATGAGAATGTTATGAGGGTAAGTCGGATCCGTTAAGCTGCCGAAGCAGTAAGAGAATTTAGAGCCGAAATTGCGGGTTACTATGGAGAATTTACCGGGTCCTAATCCAAGGACGCCGCTGAATTGAGCGAAACCGGAGTTGTGTCGACCGCAGCCGAGAACAATGCCCCGTTTGGATAATAAACCGTCATCGGATGTTTGAAACGTGAGCTTTTCCTCGGCTAAAACGCCTCTGGTGCTCGAATAGTCGCGGTAACGGAGGTAGTATTGGCAAGTTCCAGTCTTCTCGTCGCGAAAGATTCGAGGCATAGCGTGTGGTGCGGATTCGCAGGAGGCGTTACGGTAAGTGGAAGATCTTGAAGAGTGAAAAAAGGGAATTGTTTGAGGGTAGCATTTGCAAGGAAGACACTGAATCCAAGTTAGGTCACTACCTGTGTCTATAAGTAAGAGTTGCGAGACTGGTGGGTTGCCGATAGATATATTTGCGAGGAATGATGCTGGATTGGGAATAGGAGTAACATGTGAGACGATATCCGCTTTTTTCGTGGTCCGCAAGTAACCTAGACGAGAAGTGGTGGTTGTCTTGTTTGGTGATTCTTGGTATTTGATTGATTTTGTGTGTATTAGCCTAAGCGTAACTGAGGCATGCGATGTGCATCGCTTGGGGCAGGTGAGAGCAATTAGAGAGATAAGAAGAGCAATACGAATACCTAATATCAGTGAAATTGGCATTTTGATAAACAAGAATGTGGTTTTTCTTCGGATCCGTTTAATATGAGTAAGAAAAACAAATGGCATATGACTCTTTGTGTGACTTCCTAGAAGAGTTATTTTCTTTCATAATTCATTATAGTTTCAAGAAACACCAATCTGTTCGTATTTTAGTCCAAAAGATTATGCTCATGTATCTAACATGCTCCACGATCATAGATTTCTCTTTATATTATTAAGATAAATACCAAAGTCTGTGAGGATAAATGAGAAGAAGAAGTATATATACACGTTTGATAGAAAACCTAGTGATAACCTAGATAAACTAGGACTTAATACATCATTATCCTAACATACTTTGGTATTTATCTTAATATATATCTTTGTAGATATTTTCAAAGAATAACAATCAACGTTTAACGATCGTAAACTAAACAAGCAATCTTGCCACTAGTTCCTCTTTACACCTCAATACTTCATGCTCAACTAAGAAAATGTTAAGCTTCGTTTACATCTTCTTTGGATTATTTTGTTATAGTTTATTTGTTTCACACTTTTCAACACTCTCTTCGTTACCTATATGTATGCAAGTGTATGTAAAATGATTTGCATAAAACAAAAATGGGAATTTACTTTACATCTCTTCTCCTCTTTCGTATCATCCTCAGTTTCTCTATCTCCGTAGTTCTTTTGTCAGCATCACCGACTCTTGTTCTCAATCTCGTTCATCCCAACCAAGTATATTCCCTAAAACATCCACATGGCACTCGTATGGAGGAAGCATCCGTTGCACGTCAAGATTACTTGCAAGCCAAGGCAAATGGAGATATTATTGCACATCTTTACCCTGAAATTCCAACAGGTTTCTTGGTTAATATATCAATAGGTAGCCCACCGATCATGCAACTTCTCCACATGGACACTGGCAGCGGCCTTACGTGGCTACAATGCAGTCCTTGCATCCACTGTTATCCCCAGAACATTCCCATTTTCGACCCTTCACGGTCTTCCACTTACCGCAGCGAGTTTGATTCTTGTAGATCTAAATACTACATGCCTATTTTACGCTTCAATGCAATAACGAGGTTTTGCGAATACACTAATAAGTATGTAGATGGTACAGAGAGCAGAGGCACACTAGTTAAAGAAACCTTGACCTTTAATACCATCTATGGTGAGTCTTCCTCAGCTTCTTTACCTAACGTGGCTTTCGGTTGTGGCCATGAAATATATGGTGAATTGCAAATAGGAACCGGTGTCCTTGGTTTAGGATATGGTAAACTTTCATTGGTACACCAATTTGGTAAAAAGTTCTCATACTGTTTTGGTAGTGTATACGATCCTCTGTACCCTCATAATGTCTTAGTAATAGGAGATGACGGTACCAACATTTTGGGAGATACAACATCGTTGGAGATCGAAAAGGGTTTGTATTACGTTGGAATTGAGGCCATCAGTTTGGGCGGGATATTTCTCCCCATAGATCCTTGGGTATTCAAACGTAATCGTTATGTAACCGGCCTCCGCGGCACAATTATAGATACGGGAACCACATTAACATACCTGGTTAGAGAAGCTTATGAACCACTGAAAAAAAAAATTGAAGATGTTTTTGACGGAAGATTTACGACAGCTTATGTGCATCAATCTGGGAAAACGAAGAGGGAGTGCTACTATGGAGATTTTGAGCGAGATTTGGTTGAGTCTGGATTCCCGGTTTTAACATTTCATTTTTCAGATGGAGCGGAGTTGTCATTAGATGCCAAGAGTGTGTTCACGAGGGATACACCGGGTGTTTTCTGCTTAGCCGTGGCCTTGAGCATTAGTGGCAGTATGAGCATCATAGGGGCGTTGGCTCAACAAAATTATAACATAGGGTATGATCTCAAAGAAAAAAAAGTGTCTTTTGAGAGTATTGATTGTGGTATCCTCTTTGATTACTAATTATAAATTTTAGTATAATCTGTGTTATGTTCAATTATTTTCTTTGTTTAAATCTTGACTTTATCATGTGTAATTGCCAGTTTTTATATACAACATGGCCACTTTCAACAAGAACATAATATGTAATTCTTAGTTGAATTTTCATTGTTTCTGTGTGGTCGTCTCAAAGAAGAGTAGTTTTAGATTAGGATTTAGGATTGTTCTTTTTGTTAAGCAATTAATAAATTGTATATCTAAAAAATTACCAACAGTATTAACGAAAAAAATAATAATCACATCACTTGGACATGTCGATTGTTCAAAGAAACAAGCACGATTCAGATGTAAAAAGCTTAATTGGAGCAACAAAAACACACAAAAAAAGAAGCTGATTGAATAATAAAGAAAAACGTTAACAAAAAGATCTCGAGTATTAGACTTTAAAAACCTAGAAGAACATCTGCGTGCAACGCAAAAGATAGCCCTAGAAGATAAAGTGGTAAATAACAAAGAGAAACAAATATACAAAACAAACTATATCGACCATAGCACTTCGGCGCCGTATTTGTCTACAAACTTGGCATGCAAGTCACATAATTATCTCTCTGATTAGTCCACTAGGAAGTTATAATCTCCTTTTCCTATCCGTTTAGATACTAGAAATCCTTAGAGCAACCACAACAGTGGCTTATTGTGCGTCTCATTTTAAAAGAAATAAAAATAATGGACTTTTTGGTGTTCGGGCTTTGAGACGTCTAATATATCGGGTTTGGTTGAGACGTCACGTTTGGTCTGAGTGGAGCCACGTGGCAGACGGTGATTCGACCGTTATTTTTTTGTTTGACCTAAAAATGAGATTTAGTTTCATTTGCAGAGAAACAAAAAAATTCTCTGTTTTCTCCTCTCCGATGCGATTCACATCAAATCGAATCGTCGATGAAGTTCGCCATGTTCTTTGCCGGAGATGGAGACGAAACTGTTATCCTCTCCTTTTCTCTCCTTCTTTCTGGTTTCTTCTTCTCCGATGCGATTCACATCAAATCACATCGAATCGAATCGTCTGTGATGTTCGCCTTGTTCTTCGCTGGAGATGGAAACCCTCCTCCTCTTGTCTCGATCTCTCTAAACCGCTACAAAATCGCCATACGTCTCCTCTTATGAACCCTAGATTGAGATCGCATCTCAGTGACGATTATTCTAGTCTAATCGTCTCCGTCTCGTCCTCCTTCGTCGAGTCGAATCGAATCGGAGATATTGGAACGAAGGAGGGACTTCCTCTGATTGGGTTTTAGGGTTCATTTGAAAGAAGCAAACAAACTATGGACGCGGAGAGATCGTCGTTGTGCAACTTTGTTGTGAATTTCCTAATGGAGGAGAACTACCTCTTGACGGCGTTTGAGCTTCTTCATGAGCTCCTCGACGATGGCCGCGATGCCCAAACAATTCTTCTTAAGGAATTCTTCTCTGATCCTTCCCGTTTCCCTCCCGATCAGATTTCTCGGTATAATGCAATTCGAGGTTTGACAATTCTTCGCATTGCGTTTGTATTGTAGAATCTCTGGTGAATACTCGCCTTAAGTTGCTAGATCGTCCTTGTCGGTAGTGTTGAGCTACGTTACGTTTTAGTGATCTTTTGGGGATTTGTTTTGATGATGTGAAGAGATTAGCTCCCTTGTTTTGTTCTTCACCATAGGCTAAGTTTGCAAAACAATCTTACTTGAAGGTGTTTTGAAGGGTGATTGTTCACAGAGTTAGATGGGTACAAATGTTATGAGGTTTTTGATTTATATAGTTTTATTTTGGTTTAGCTTCAGGCTTTCTTAGACAACATGGTTGGTTGGTTGCTAGTAATTGTTACCCTGCAATGCAGTTGCGGACCCTCAAAGTTTGTTGGAGGAGAAAGAAGCGTTATCGGAGAAGCTAGCTATCAGTGAAAATGAATTTCGTCTAGCTCGGGAGGATATTACAAGATTGAAAACTGAAGGACAGAAGAAATCTGATTGTTCGATTGACAAGTTTAAAGGTATTTTTATGCTAGCATATTGATTCTGATCTATCTCTTGTCATAGTTAGTCATTTACTTAGATAAAGATGTATGCATAAACAATCAGTTCAAGCTTTGTGCCATTAATTCAGTGACTAGGTTGCTGAATTTTCAGTGGACCGACCAGTTGGGGAGTATACCTGACTTAAGTCGTCATATATCTTAGTCTCTAGTGCAGACACTTGAATGTATCTAGAAAATTTCTCTGCAATAAGTAGCTGCCAATCTACCTTTTAGTTCCCGTGCGTTAGCCATCTCCTTTTCTCATGGCAAATTTAAGGCGATCGATCGTCTCTGCTCCTTCAATCGATCGATCGTCACTGACTGTATATTTGTTCAATCGAAATTTTACTAAGTTCATTTCAATCCACTTGATCATCTTTGTTCTAAAGCACCGGAAACTTATTTCTGTTTCCATATTTAGTGATTGATAGTGATCAAATGACATTGTAGTTCTCAGAAAACACTGGTTTTGTGTTGATAATGTTATTGATTTCTCGGAAAACAAATTTGGCGCATCTGAGTTATTTATGTTTTCTATTTATAATTATATGCGATTATATATTTTATTTTGTTTTTACGGAATCTAATATGTGTTTAGAAATATTTGAAACTTGATAAATTCAAGTTTAAAAAAAAAAATTAGAATTCATAAATGTTAATTTAATTTTCTTTTATTTTATTTTTTGTAAAATTATAAATTATTTTTTTATTCTTTTGATACTTGAGTATCATGGTTAAACAACAAAAAACTACATAAATTTTAATGAGTGTCAATCATTAAAATAATACTTAAATTAATCATTATTCAATTGGATGAGATCCACACCAAGCTCTTGGTTGTGGATTCAGTTGTGATACTAATCTTTTAACAGAAGTAAATAATTAATTATCGAATATATTTCTTTTTTTTTGCTAAAACTAATGGCTATATTGTCAATCTTTTAATATATTATTAGAGAGGTAATTATGCACCATAATGAAAGTTGAGTTTTTTTATTACATCGTATTTTAGTGTTGTCTTTAAATGATTTTAATTCTAAAGCTATATTTCTCATAATTGGTTTATAATTTTTTTATTTTAGTCCATATATTCAAAAATTATTTATAACTTTTTTCCGTTTTAATTTAACCTATATATTCGATAGAATATGCTAAATAGATATATCCAACTAATTTTTTAGGATTTTAATTTTTATTTAATTTCATTACTGATATATTCGTCTAATAATTCGGTTTTAACTTTTACTGAAATCAATTACTGATCTATTTGATAGTTAGTTTATACTTTAAATCTGGATATATCCAATTAGTTGTTTTAGAATTTTTTTTATAAATATTGTAATGATAAAGCTTAACTTACCGAACTAATCTCGTTCATGCTTATATATACCTTCATCTTCTTTTCATATCACGTAAACCTTTACCGACCATTACTTTTTTGTTTTTTTCCGTAAATTTACTTCATCCTTTGTTTCTTTTAAATCTCTTCTTTTCTTTCAGATTTGTTTATATAAGTTTTTCTGTCGTTGATTTATACATAGTTAATCGTTTTTTTTTTTTGTTTTAATGTTCTGTTGATTTTGTAGGTTAATATATATTACTATTGAGGTAATGTAATCTTTCTTCCACTTCCTCATGTTCACCATATAATGTTATGGTTTTCTTGATGTGTTTTTATGTTTAACGTGATTTTGTTGCCACCAATATTACCCTAGCTTCTTGCAGCCTCTTTTTTTTTGTTTCTTAAAACTTTTTCATTGCAATTAATTAAAAGTAGCAAAAGTAGCAACACATTTGATATGAGCCCACTCTAATTGTACTCTTTTTTTTACAGGTATATATAATTATACATATTTGAAACTAAAGAAACCAGTTTAACGAGTTGATGTTGTTAGCCTCTCTTAAACTCATATATTATTAGATCATGCTTCATAAAGCCAAAACTAACTACGGAAAAATAAAATCGGCACTTTCTTCTAATGAGAAGTCTCTCATCAATAAGGTACAGTAAAAACTCCATAAAGTAATATTCGGTAAAGTGATAAAGTAATAAACTCGATAAAATTTTGCCGGAGTCGAGTCAGTGCAAAATATGACACAATTCAATAAAATAATAAGATAATAACTTTTTTTCAAATCTCTATGTAAATATATAGTCCCAATAATATCATAAATTAATATTCTATCATATAAAAAATCCAAAACATTTCTAAGAAGAAAAAGAAACGTGAAAGGTGTACTTATAATTTTTTTTTACAAATACAATATGGTAAACAAAAGAAAAAGAAGGGAAAACATACAAAATTTGTAAAACTAATGTAAAATAAGAAGTTTAAAAGAAAAATTTATATTTTATATAAAATGAAAATTTAAAAGATTTATAAGTATTTTTACAAGGAAATCTCATAAAGTAATAACTCTCTAAAATAATAAATTTTGGTGGTTCTAACATTATTACTTTATAGAGTTTTTACTGTAAGTTATTTTTTATGATTTTTTTTTTTAATATTCATATCGATATCAATTAGTTTTCTTTAATCTAATTGATTTATATACCTTGTTCAATTTTTTTTACCTTCGTAATCTTGCACATTTTTTTTTAATTGGATATAATTATAATTTGTTTATATTTTATATTTTTGTAAATATCTAGAGATATGCTATGAACTAAAATTTAAATCCTTATACCTTTGTTTATTTTCTCTTTTTCATTTTTTTCTATCCTATTTTATTTGGATTTGTTGTTTAGTAATTTCGTTTGTTGTTTGTTTTCATGGTTTTCGGTTTAATTTATTGATGTTTATTTTGATTTATCCTTTTCATTTTGATCGTATAGGCTTCAAGATGTTTGTAGATTCAATAGCAATCGGAGTGTTACTCCTTAAAGAGATAATATTTTATTTAGGACGATCAATCTGTTTAGCCTCAATCCTAGAGGAACTGACTGGAAAAGAAATACTATTCAAAATTGGTGTAACTGCCTATCATATTAGCCGAGTTAAGAAATCTTATACTGTAGAAAAGTTTTCACGTGATAATGAGTTGATAGAGGCTCAGATTGGTAACGTATAGATATGTCACATAGACACACACAAAATCTAAACATTACAAGTCAAAACAAATCTATTAATGAAAATAAGTTCATTTGCATGGAAAAAAAAAACTTACAAGGACGTAAATATCAAATTGGTAGATCAAAAAGAATTATCGATTCAGTCATTCAGAATGTGTCAAACTGAAAAGAAAGAAACAGTATCCCTAAACATACTCCATAGAAATATGTAGTGATCCAGAATTCACAACATCAATAACATTCACGGAATCATTGGCTTTCAAAGTTGGAGTGTAGTGAAGAACATTGACTATGAATTGAATAGCACACGCGAGTACTCCAAGACCATTGGAGACCTGTCACATAAACACAAAAAATACATAAAACGTCCCAAGTCAAAACAAATGTATTAGTGAAAATAAGTTTGCATGGAGAAAAAGAAGACTTACAAAGACGTAAATATCAATTTGGTAGATCAAAGAGTAGGCAGTCCAAATTGCAGCGTTGATTATACACACGAAAGACAATCCAAGAGGCATGTACTGAAAGCTATGCTTATCAACCATTGTAATTTTCTATATGTATCACACACAAAACAAAATAATCAGAAACCCATAATTAATAGTTTACTTGTTTTTTCATCAAATATTAAGAGAGAGAGAGAGTAGGCTTACCCTGAAAAGCCAAGCATACATAACAATGGTGAAAACGGTGCAAACAACACCAGTGATTATACGTCTCGCAACACCCTCAAGTATGTTTAGAGTAAGCAAATAGAAAAATCCCACAATAAGCAAGCCAATCGGAATGCAATTAGCATTGCTATCCCTCTGCACATTAAAATCAAGATCATCAAAAGTCAATAATATGATCATGAGAGATAATTTAATTAGCATCAAAAAGATACAAACATATATACTTGTGCTTTGTCTTCGCAATAGTAACAATAGAGAAGGAAGTAGATCAATTCGATTCCGAAACTGAAGCCATTAGTGATAGTAACGAGGATATTATCTTCATGAACTTGAGGAAGACCATACAAAATCCACAAACCACATTTGATCATCATTGCTATATGACGTTGCGGATCATAATCACCTACCACTGATTTGTTTTGTATATTTCTAAAAACTTTGACCTGTATATGTATAAATGTTAATAACTCTTTTAAAAACATATATATAATCCTTATCTTAATTAATCTCCGAAACAATGATCCTAGAGACACGCATTATGTTAATTTGTAACAAACTAGAGAAAATAGATATAATTAAACACATAGATGCACACACACACACAAAAATTGTGAAAAAGTGAAAGAAAAGGGATATTACATTGGTGCGAGGGTGATCAAAGAGGAAATAACAGTCCCTGCATCAAAGCCAAAAAAATATGTCACTAAATCGGTTTTGGCGACCTAACTAAACCGAACAACATCGAATTCATCAACATAACCAAACCAAAGAACATCTCCAATTGTACTTTATTATTGCCTTTACACTTACTATTGTAGATGGTCTACTATATACTACAACTAACTACACGGCATCATTCCTTACCATATTACACACAACTATTGATACGAACCAAATCATACACAACTATTACCATAGAGATAAGAAGCATATATATAATATGTACCAATAATTCCGATGATTGTACGAATCTCTTTAGCGTTAGTCATTGTGAAGTCGACCTCGGAGAGGAGGAGAGCAAAAGAAATCCTAATCCAGAGAGAAAGTTGAGGGTTTCCGACGTGTGTGTTTTTGTATATGCAAAGTGTTTGAGGAAAATTATAAATCGTTTATATATCATGAGTAAACCACAATTTACTCAATTCCTTGTGGAAAAAGGTATTTCTTTAAGACCCTTATAGGATTAGGAATCATTATAAAGAAAGAAAAAACAATTCTATCCTCATCTCTCTATATCTTCTCTCTTCCCACGTTGAATGGTTCTGATAATTAATTCTGATTAGTTTGAAACGTAGTGTTAATCACATATATATACATTTACCCTTAATAGTTAACTTCTGTGTGTACAAATTACAAGCCATAAAAAATTGAATCGTGAGCGCGCATGCATGATCTTCTTTACAAGAGTTGCACCAAAACTTTGGTGTGTCTTTTGAAAACCTCTGGATCAATCATTGTCCTAAAACAAGATATTTGAAGATATCATGCACTAGCCCGATCTTGTCGGAGAAGAAAAGGGTGATTGAGAAGCTGTGAAGCTGTCCATCTCTCGCTAGGTTTCTTGCGTAAACAACAATCGATGAAACTCTTAAACTCATCAGAACATTCCTCGGGGGCTTTCGGTGGTTCTTTAATGCATACGGCACACATTAACGTGGCCAAATCCAGTTTCTGTCCATGAGGAAGCGGTACAAACAGACTATTATATATCGTTCAATATTTGACGTACATTTGCAAGGGTTTGGCCTTTTGGATAAGTGTCCTTTCAAATCGACTATTATATATTGTTCAGCGTATTTCGAGGGTTAAGCTTTCCAAATTAGGGTTTAGTATCCATTCAAATCAAAATTTTGTCGAATCGATCATTTAATTCATGCAACATTAGATGTAAATATACAAAAAAAAAACACGGAGTCTAAAAAATGTACTATTGGACAAATATCCTAATGTAAATATATCAAAGTTTGTTGCAATAGATATAGACTTCTTTTTTCGCCCAAAAAAAAAAAATAGACATCTTTAATTTGTAATATCCGATTTGTAATCTTTTATAATTGACATTAATGACAATTTTATTGGTTAAATTTTGTTTTTGATTCATCAAGGTAAGATAATTCTTATTTAGTTAACCCGGTTAAGATCATGTTGATCAAGTTGTCTGGATAATAATTCTCCTAACTGGACCACAAATCCTAAAGAGTCTTGGTTAAAGTAACATTATTTTGAAGAGCTTTCTTAAATACCTTAAGCTTCTAGATCTTTTTGAGAATACTCTTTTGATGGGGATATTGAAACAAGAGTTAATGTTGAAGAGAATTATATTATCGAACGTGTTCATACTCATATCCAAGATTTAAAACGGATTACGGAAAAAACAATAATGATGGACATGTGGATTGTTTAACACGAATCAGAAATAAAAAAAAGCTTGGAGCAGCATTAATTAAAATAATCCAGAAAGACAAATAAGAAAACGAACTCGAGTCTCATACAGATTTTGAAAACCTAGAAGAACATATACTTGCAATGCAAAAGCAAGCCCTAAACAATAAACTGGTAAATATCGCAGAGAAACAAAGACAAAAAACAACATAAATACACCATAACCATTCAGCGCCGTATTTGTCTAGAAACTTAGCATGCAAGTTACGAAAATATGACGATTCGACATCCTCTTCGATTAGGTCACCAGAGTTTGTAGATTTGGCATTCTCGTTGATTCTGTGACCAAAGGGTGTCGATTCGCTGATTTGGTCAATATCCTCGATATTCACATAGCTTGGGACAAATTGTTCACAAATGACTCGGATAATCGTACCCTGATTATTGACATCATCACTCGGTACTAACTCTTTAGAACAAACCGTGCGTGACTTAAGGAGTCGAGCCTCTGAAGCTCCCACCAAAAGTAAGACGAGGAAGAATAAGAAACTGATTTTTCCCAATCGAGTGGACATTCTTGGAGGTAATTTGTTGCAAGAGGGTTTGTTTTTTTATGAGGCAGAGATCATATGGGTAGGTGCTTATTTATACATGTTGTAATTTCCTTGTTCTATCAGCAAGATCTCTTAGGTTTTATAAGAAAAGAGGTGTTGAGATAAAATAATAATTAAAACTCATTAGAGTACGGAATGAGCAAAAAGTACTAGAAATCCTTTTTCATTGTGATACAAATCTTTTTTTGAGAAAAAAAACAGAAAATATGACATAATTAGCCGACTGTGGGCATCGAAACCCCGGCCACGAGATTAAAAGTCCCGCGCTCTACCACTGAGCTAAGTCGGCAACCTTAGAGCATCATTAGTGGTGATCTCTCCACAGTGTCTTTAAAATAATATATTTTAATAATTTGCATTTAATTTAATTATTTATTTACATATTAAATTATTAAATAAATACAGAATTAATCCTATACTAACATGTGGCAATTTGGTGTCTTAAAAATGGAAGAATTGTGTCTCACAGCAGACACTTCTTTTATGATCATTTGTGCTTTTTAATATTTTTGATTTATTTATAACTAAGGAACTTTGTGAAAAATCACCAATAAGAATGCTCTTATGTTATGATACAAATATTTTAATAATAAAATTAAATACTGTGATATTAATTACTATGTTGTTCTCTTTGCTAAAACTAATTACAAATATTGTTAATCATATCAATAAATGACAAGTCAAAAATCCTATGTATCATCCTCTCCTTAATAGGGGAGTTAATTTTAGTAATTAAAAATCGTTATTTTATTATATTTTCATAATTTCGTAAGCTTTAATTATTGATTTTGTTAAGTTCCCTTAATTCTGTTAGATTTAGTAATTACGTTAGATATGAGAATTATATTCATATTCCGTATTTATCTAATTAAAAAATTATGTTAAATTTCCATAATTATCATTTCATAGATTTACATGAGATATTACGATTTATTTAAATTTACGGCTAATCTCGAAAAACCTAAACCGAAAACCCTAGGTCTCTTATTGTCTCTCTATAAATAGTCTTCCTCACCGGGTGTAATCGTCCACCATTGCGTTTTTTTTTTTGTATTTTAGGTTTTGCATTGTTGATTATTTTTTTCTCTTTGTAACCTAATTGGTATTGTTCTTATTTTTTGCAGGTTTCTTAATGCACAAACCAATCATATAGTCACATCGTCGCGGTAAATCTTGGGTATGTGTGTCACTTTTCGTGTTGATAATTTATATTTTTATTTTTGGTAATTGTGTTTCTGATTATCGTGTTTGAATGTCTCTTAATCATCATCCTCACAAGGTTCGTTTTCTTAGCGTACTCTTTACGTGTTTTTTATTTGTGTTTTTATGTTTTGTAATTGTTTGTTTTTCATGGTTGTTATTCTTCTTCTCAGCAATGTCTGTTTTCGTTATTTACTTTGGTGTTCTTAATTGTTTTTACATTTATATTATTCGCTGATTGTAGCATAATTTCTATTGTTTCTACTATTTTGATGTTGTTTCTTCTTTGTTTCGTCTATCTACTTTAAACTATATTGACCAATGATGCAGCGCTGACGGTAATTTTTTTTAACGCAGATTAATGCTAGATGGGAAGGTCAAGCCTTGATGTGTATGTTGCATTCGGAATTCAGAATTGGTCATATGTGGAAGGACATTTCGTGTATAGATTCTCTTGAAGTTGCCATGGTGTTTTGATTCGTTCTAATTTTGTTTCAAAACAAAATTATCTTTTGAATCGTTTTAAATCTGATGTAAATTTTCGTTTCAAAACAATATTGTGTTTTGATTCGTTTGAAAGCTATTATAAATGTCATAATAAACGTCCTTTTACTATTGACACATTCCGTCTCTTTTGTTGTACTTTTGCTTAGTTCAATTATTCCTCTATTCTATAGCCATTAAAAGATAATAATTTTGTAGCCATTATTGTCTACAACCATGTACATGTTTTAATTACCATAGTAATTCAGCTATCAAATCAAAGTAATCACCACTATCAAAGTTTAGTAAATATTCCATGGATGTTATCTCAAGTATTTACATTGTTTGTGTATTGTTAATATGTTTTAATTTTCAACAATTATTCGTATAGTTCGTGTATTGTAAATATATTTTAATTTTCATTGTAAAAATATTAAGTTTTAATTTTCATTGTAAAAATATCATCTATATTTTTATTATTATTATCATATCAGAAATGGAATTACAACTCTAATTTCGTAAGATTTAATTATTGATTTCGTTAGATTTAATTATTAAATCGTTTAGTAATAAAATCTATTTCATATTCATATTCCATATTTATCTAATAAAAAAATTATGATAAATTTCCATAATTATCATCTCATAGATTTACATAAGAACATAATTTTTTTATATATATGTAAATATTTCTATATTTCTTTTTGAGTTAATACTAAACTTTTATAGTTATCTTATTAGTATATTTAGTTTCCGTTTATACAATCTCGAAGATTTTTTTTTATTTAATTCTAAACTTCCATAGTTATCTCATAGTCTTCTTCTTTTTCTTTTAATGTGATAAATATCATAATTAGATTTTCCATAATTCTTTTTGATATAATGCTAACTTCCATATTTCTCTTACTGAATATAGTTATGAAATTTATTCGGCATATATTCATTTATATAAATAATAGTAGTTTTTCCATATAGATCCCAAATCATATTGTGATGATCACGAAATATTGTTAATGTTGCATATTTATCCCGTGGTAAATTTAATTTTGTTATTGAATATTTCTTATTTTGTATATTCTCAGATAATATTTGTTTTATGAGAATATTTTTTTGTATTCTGTAACCCTAAATTATCATCTACTATATATACACCTCTTTCTCTTCTTCTAATCTTTCGTGTTAATTTTATTTTCTGCCTTTAGGGTTTGTGTTGTCTCATAGTTGTCTAAATTATTTTATGTTCTTTTCTGTCTGATAGAGAAGCGGAAGCCAAGTAACAAAGAGTAAGGGACAACGGGTGGTGTTCTCTAACTCGGAAGCTTGAGCTAGATTTCAAAGGAGAAACTAGATCAAAGGGGGTTTCGAATACTCTTCGAAGTGCTTGAAAAGCTATGCATAAGTTCTTATAAAATTCAAAGGTCTCCTTTACAATGTTGTCGATCAACTATAAATACTAGAATTCAAAGATAAGTGCAAATAAACCTAATCCTAATCACCAATATATTTGGTGATATCTACTCTAAAAAAATCCGGAATAACAAAATAAGAAAACCAAACACGTATTCTCCACGTCAAAGCCCAACAAGATGAAGAGCCCACGAATTGTAGTCTACGCTGCATCAGTCTCTCCAGGTGGAAAAGGAGGCGACCACGACTCCGGATCATCATTGTCACCATGAAAAGGAGTGATGTGTTTCACATTAAACACATCAGATGTTCGTATATGGGCAGGTAAGCGAAGACGGTAGGCATTAGGATTGAGACGTTCCAATACTTCAACCGGTCCGATCTTACGCGACTTGAGTTTATTATACTCACCCGCGGGTAACCTGTCTTTCGTGAGATACACCCAAACAAACTCGCCAGGTTGAAACAATAGCTCCCGACGCTTGAGATCTGCGGCAGCTTTGTACTTGGCAGCCGCAACATCGAGATTCGTCTGCGCTGTATCATGTAGGTCTTGCAACTCCGTAACAAAATCTGCAGCTCTGCCATGAGTACGAGTGAGGTCCGGTAGGGGAGCCAAGTCCAGGGGACCGCGTGGCATTAAACCATACACGACACATAAAGGAGCAAAACCCAAGCTGCGGTTAAACGCGTGATTGTGGGCAAATTCGGCACGACACAACTTAGAATCCCAAGACTTAATGTTATCTCCCACGAGACAACGAAGCAAATCACCAAGCGTACGATTAGTAACCTCAGTCTGGCCATCCGTTTGCGGATGATAAGCCGTACTCATATCAAGAGTCGTACTCAAGAGCTTAACGACCTCCAAAAATGACTCAGAAAACGAGTATCACGATCTAAAACTATGGACGTCGGAAGACCGTGCAACCGATATATTTCTTGGAAAAACAAAGTAGCCACACTCACAACATCAGTTGTCTTCTTACACGGAATGAAATGTGCCATCTTAGAGAATCGGTCAACGACAACAAATATAGAATCGTGCCCACGTTATGTCTTAGGTAAACCCAAAACAAAATCCATGCTGACATCGATCCAAGGCTGAGTAGGGATAGGCAAAGGAAGGTAAAGTCCCGCATTAGAAGCTTTCCCTTTTGCCTGTTGGCAAATACGACAACGCTCCACAAAGCGCTCGACGTCACGACGAAGAGTCGGCCAAAAGTATGATGTCGTAACCAGCTGCAAGTTTCAATCCCGGCCGACATGGCCTTCATTATGTAGTTCCGAGATGATCTTACCCCGCCAACTACAATCTGGTACACAAAGCCTTAAACCTCGAAACAAGAAGCCATCTTGGAGAGTGTAATCGGAACACAACTCATTTGTTACCTCATGAAAAATACGTCCAAAGAAAGGATCAGAAGCGTACAAATCAGAAAACGAGGCAAACCCGACCACCGAAGTATACATGGTGGTTAAAATCCCATGACGACGACTCAGTGCGTCAGCCACACGATTAGTCTTACCGGACTGATGACGAATCGAAAAGGTATTGCTGGAGGTAAGAAATCCAAGAAGCATGTCGCGCCGAGACTTTGGTTTGACGGTTTAGATGCCACAAAGCATCATGATCCGTAAAGAGCACAAATTCGCGATGCACCAGATAGTGTCTCCAATGCTTTATCACTTGAACAATAGCGTAAAACTCAACATCATACGTGCTATACCGACTACTTGCTCCTGCGATTTTCTCGCTAAAATAAGCCACAATGTTTCCCGTTTTGACTCAGGACAGCCCCGATGCCTAACTTTGAAGCATCACAATGAAGTTCAAACATCACAGAAAAGTCGGGCAAGATCAAAATAGGGGCTGACGTTAGCTTATCCTTGATTATCACAAATGCCGCAACAGCTTCACTCGTCCACACAAACCTTCCTTCCTTCATACAACTTGTTATCGGAGCCATAATCGAGCTGAAATGACTAACAAATCTGCGGTAAAAGGATGCCAAACCATGGAAACTGCGTACCTCAGAAACGGATGTCGGAGTAGGCCAAGACTTCACTGCTTCAATCTTGGAAAGGTCCACCGATAAACCTTGATCAGATACGACGTATCCTAAAAAGAGGACCTTGGAAACCCCAAATTCACACTTATGTCGAGCCGCAAAAAGCTTTTCTTGTCGGAGTACCAAGAGAACATGACGCAGATGCTCGTTGTGATCGTCCAAAGAAGAGCTAAAGATCAAAATATCATCAAAATAGACGACGGCGAACTTACCAATAAATGGTCTCAACGCTTGATTCATGATCCGCATAAAGGTACTTGGAGCATTCGACAATCCAAAGGGCATGACCAACCATTCGAACAGTCCCTCCCTCGTTTTAAAGGCCGTCTTCCACTCATCACCAGGACGAATACGAATTTGATGATACCCGCTTTTTAAATCAATCTTCGAAAAGATTTTGGCAGTTCCAATCTGGTCGAGCAAGTCATCTAACCGAGGAATAGGAAAACGATAACGTATAGTTATTTTGTTGATGGCACGACTATCAACACACATTCTCCATGAGCCATCCTTCTTGGGAATCAACAGAGCTGGAACCGCACACGGTCTAAGACTCTCACGAACATGACCCTTGTGTAAGAGATCTTCCACTTGACGACGAAGTTCTTCATGTTCAAGGGGACTCATACGGTAGTGAGGTCGATTGGGGAGCGATGCACCTGGCACTAAGTCAATCTGATGTTGTATTTCCCGTAGAGGAGGATGGTTGTTAGGCAAATCTGTAGGAAACACATCAGCAAATTCTGTTAAAATCGATGACAAAGCCGGTGACAACGAAGTAGACAAAACACGTGTAGAGCTAAACGGTAAAAGTAGCACTGCGTGCCCTTCAAGCTTAAGTTCTGCCAAGAAGGCCGAATAAGAGCAAAGAAGAGTAGTATGGCGCCGAGACGAGACTTGTGGTGGTAACGCGTGTTGTTGTGGTGGAGATGGAGGTGCTGGTAACGACGTGTCTTGAGATGGTGTGAGTACAATCTGGTGGGTCTCCCAAATAAAACTATACGTATTTCTGGCACCATCATGTATAATCTTGTGGTCAAACTCCCAAGGACGTCCAAGAAGTAGGTGACTAATATCCATTGGTGCGATATCACAATATGTGCGGTCGCGGTAATATTGTCCAATGGAGAAAGGAACTAGCGCATGTTGAGTAATACGCACACTAACGTCTTCTCGTAACCACCCTAGAGTGTACGGTACAAGGTGGTGCTCACGAACCAAACCTAACTTATCCACCGCTTCATCCGATATCACATTGCGACAACTGCCCGAGTCAATAATGAAGCTACAAATGCGTCCTTTGATGGTACACGTGGAGCGAAAGATGTTGGTACGTAACCACTGCTCATCTTGGCGACGTGGCGTGATACAAGAACGACTCACCACTAACATATGACCCTTGTCTCCGTCCGTGATCCGGACCTGTTCCTTGTCAATCACTTCGTCTTCCTCGTACGAGTCATAAACAGGTGTTTGTTCCTCTACTGCCTCATCCATGAATAACCCACGTCGATGTTGATGAGGGCAGGCCGTTTGCCGATGACCGGGCTCCCCACACGAGAAACATTTGAGCACATTAGGACGTGTGGAACGACGTGCTGCTTGTTGTTCTTCGGTTGGAGCAAAGATCTTAGAGGCTAATGGAGGAACATCACCATCTTTACCCGGTAATGGTTGTGAAACTTGTTCCTGGATATGGGTCCGAGTGGACTGGGAATTCCATCCCGAGGATCGGTATTGTTGTTCGAAGGTAATGGCTCGCCGTTGAGCTTCAGCGATCGATGATGGATCAAACTGTGAGAGAGCAGTTTGCAGCTGCGGACGAAGACCCCCGATAAAACGTGACACGAGTTGGGATTCGCTGTCATAGATCTCTGTTCGAGTCAACAAAAGCGAAAACTCCTCTGCGTACTCGTCAACAGACCGAGTACCTTGTCTGAGATTCTGCAACTTATTATACATGATACGCTCATAATTTTGTGGAAGGAAAGACTCACGCAAATACTTCTTAAGCTTCGACCAAGAAAGAATTGGCTCTCTGCCGGTACGATGTCGCGTAACTTTGAGTTGTTTCCACCAAGAGGCAGCATGACCGCGAAAACGCATTGCGATTAGAGGAACACAATGATTATCGGGTACCTGTTTAAATTCCAAAATCTCTTCCACCGCTACAATCCAATCGAGAAGAGCCTCTCCTCGTGGACCACCATGAAATTCCGGAATATCAATGCGAAAGCTTGATTCCCATCGATTGTCTGGGTTAACGAAACGGTCGCCTGCGAACGGACGCATCCGCCTCTGAGGTTCACGTCTTTCGTCTTGCTCAAAGTGAGCAAAAGGATTGTGCTTGTCCACCGTGTCATTGTCAGCAAACACAGTCTGATGGTCCGGTTCGTAACGATCATGAACGTGTCGATCTTGAACAATACGTTCCTGACCTTGTTGGACATGGACGCGACTCAAGGTCTCACCTAGCTCATGGATCGAACGTTGAATTGTGTGTTGAATATGCTCCTACATCGCCAACAAGGTGTTGCGTAATTCAATCCAACCCATCGCCATAGCATCAGCGTTCTTCTTAGGAGTCATGTTGATGGAAAGTGTGTGTTCCCAGAACATTCTAGACTGATACCAACTGATAGAGAAGCTGAAGCCAAGTAACAAAGAGTAAGGGACAACGGTGGTGTTCTCTAACTCGGAAGCTTGAGCTAGATTTCAAAGGAGGAACTAGATCAAATGGGGTTTCGAATACTCTTCGAAGTGCTTGAAAAGCTCTGTATAAGTTCTTATAAAATTCAAAGGTCTCCTTTACAATGTTGTCGATCAACTATAAATACTAGAATTCAAAGATAAGTGCAAATAAACCTAATCCTAATCACCAATAGATTTGGTGATATCTACTCTAACAAAATCCGGAATAACAAAATAAGAAAACCAAACACGTATTCTCCACGTCAAAGCCCAACAAGATGAAGAGCCCACGAATTGCAGTCTGCGCTGCATCACTGTCTCTATTGATTATTTCGTTAATGGTGGTTATTTTACTAATCGAATTTTTGTTTTCGTTTTCATAATGCAGATGTTATTATACCCCAATCTCTGATGATATCAGGTATGTTATTCCATTATTCTTTGTATATTCCGCTCTCCTTATTTGCCTTTTTTATTCTCAATTATAATAACTAGATCAGTGTTTATTTCTTTTCGATGTGATCAATGCATCGAACAAAGAAAATAAAGGAAGCTATCTTTGAATCGAGACGTGTTTTTCATAATTACTTTTAGGCTTTTAGCTGCTTTTAATGTTTTGGATTTGTTGAATAACTCCTACTGATTTTTTTGTTTTTTTTTTTGTTTTGCAGATTTGTCATGCTTTTAGTTATGCATATTTACGTATGATTACCACAAGTAATTGACTTTGCCATTAAGTTGTTGTAGTTTTGGTATAGAAATTGCATTCTCTATGTTGGTAGCCATAGAGATTCTTTTTTTCTATTTTTTTTTCTTCTACACGTTATTGTCTCTAATTCTTATGATTTTTTTCTTATTTATATGAATGGTTGTATTTTTCTACTTTGCCCAACCCCGGTTCCAACAGCTTTGATCATTTTTTTTTTTTTTGTTCAACTATTGATATGATTTTCATCTCATTCTTATTTTTTCTAGGTTTACCAAATTCGAATTTTTTCTACATTGCATGTTTTTCGCTTTTCACTTTAGTTCTTACGTTTTTATGATCGATTATTGACGTTCCTTCTGTTTGCGTGTTTTGTCTCTAGGTGGTACATGCTCTTCACGGAATGGACTATTTGTCATCAGCGAGGTATAGGTTTCTCTTTTGTTAAGGCTATTTATGATTTTAATGTCTATGAATTAGTTCATTCTTTGTTTATTCATAGTTTTGTAAATCAGGCATGGAAACAAAGCTATCAATGGAAGTATCAAAGGAGACTTGGGATTGCAGTACAAATTTTGTTAGATGTTTACCGGGAAGACCTCCGGCGAAGAAGATACCTGCAGCTACCGGAAATTCTCATAATCATAATCATCATCAACCAAAGAAGCGAATTGTTACCACCAGTGATTCCAATGCATCTTCTTGCCGACGTTCAATCGATAAACCACTAATTCACCAATCGCTTTTACATCCTCCACGTTTGTGACGCCCCGACCCCGTTCACTTTGAGCCCTAGGTCTCACGCTCTAACTTGCACAACAATAATTCACTGAAAAGGGAAAAAGGAGGGATGAGTAATTTAAATTACCCAGTAAGGAAGTTACCCGTAGGAACTCCAATACTCGAAAACAATAAATGGTCAAACACACTAAACCAGAAATAGACCAAACAACACCAAACTTATTTAACCAATATCTCATCCTCAAACATTTAACATTCTTTACTTATTCTTTCACATTCTTTACTTATATACTTTACTTATCTATACACGGCGGAGCCAACCCCTTTCTCACGTTTTGGGTCTGTCCTCCCCGTCACGGCGGAGCCAACCCCTTTCTCGCGTTTTGGGTCTGTCCTCCCCGTCAACATTGTGGCCCTCTATGACCAATGGCACTACAACGGGCTAACGTTTGCGATCGTCCGTAGTCCAAACAAACAAAGTTATAAGTTCTGCAACGGGCTAACGTTTGCTGATCGTCCGCAGAATTATTATAACTATCATATAATATCATATATAATATAATAATCTCAACAATACTTTTTATTCTTAACATCATTTATTTATCAAACAATTTCCACACATTAACAAGTAATCCTTACAAAAACAACAACAAGCATCAAACATACCTAGACTTAACATATAAAACCAATATCATCAAACATTCTATTCCTAAACTTAGCATGTATGAACACCTATTGGCAACTAGTACCGAAGTAACATAGATCCCATCCTCACCTTAGCCTTAACGTATCTGGAGTCTTTGAAATCAATCCACTAATCCTTTGAAAACATCTCTTTCTATTAGTCCATAGAATGCCTGCAAATATCCAGCTCATTCCAAGCTCATTTATCCAACCGAACGACACAACTCATTAAACTTGTCGTACCATAAAACTGAACCAAACATGCTTGAAAACACATGAATAAATAGCAAACTAACCGTCCATTTTAGAATCCCACCGTTGATTCTAGAGAAAGAAATGTAGTGAACATCTCCACCAAATTTCATCTCGATCAGACTTCATTGCCTCTGCGAATGGGTTCTCAAAGTAGCTGCGTCGGAACTGCCCAGCAGAATCAGGATACGTAGCTCAGAAGAAACAAGTCCACAAGGCGGCTCAGATCGAACCAGTGGTCCATCTTGGTACCTCTGGAAAGCTGAGAGACTCATGGTTCCAACGCCACCAACAACAAAGCCATCGGACACTCCAGTCGCCGCCGACGATGCTTCAAAGTCAGCCTCTCGAAACTGTCTATGTTTCTCTCAATGGATCTTCCTACACCATCTCCATCTATGATCTCTACCTCCACATTTTTGACATCAGACCTTCTCTCTGGTCAGTGTGGCACCAACACGAGACTCAAGAGCACCAATGGTGTCGTCGCAATGATTCTCCTCTTCCACCACCGTAGCCTCCTTCGGATCCACCGTGACATCTCCCATCGCATCCATCTCTGACTCGTCACTGCTTCTTCTTCTCTCTCTCCTCCTCTTTTCTTCCTCTACTCTCACGATCACTCTCTCACGATCACTCTCTGGCCTCTTTTCTCTTCTCCTCTTTTAATATGTTTCACGACAACAACACCACAAATAAAAAGCTGGGGTTTTACACTAATGATAGGTTAACTAAACTTTGGGCTTATGGACCCAAGAGAATAAGTGCTCGGTCCATACGCATATTTCCATTTTAGCCCAATATAATCTTCTCCTGATAACCCAACATTAGCTCCTTGAATAATAAGTTAGGTTTTTATTCGATCTCCGGGATAGGACCGTGACAATTTTCCCCCACTTAAATGGGATTCGTCCTCGAATCTGTGGCATGAGCTACCCGGGCTCTTCTCTTGAGGGTGCTTCTACACATTGCTAAACTGTCTCCACTTCCATGTCACACTATTCCAAAAATTACCACTACTTCTAGTAGATATTCCAGTCGCTTTCGACGCTTATTTTCCCCATGCGGCATTGCTTACTACAACTTTACATTTATGTGCAACATTCATACATAAGACATTTCCTTAGTATACAATCTCTCGGCTACAATCTCAACTCATTTCCAACTCCTTTCACCATCTATATGTTCCCTTATACAATCTATATACTCCATTGCAAAAGTTTTCATTTTTCCCAGTTACACTTCTCCTCTTTCAATTTAATCTCCACTTTTTCTCCGGGTAAAAATTTCATGACAATAATAAACCTCATTCTTTTTCATAAACAGCTCTACTTACTATAATTCCTGTCATAGCAACCATTCTCTTCATTCTTGAATTTTTGAATTTCTGATCTCCCTTACTTTGGATTAAATTATATCTCGAAGGGTTCAACTAGTTTCACTTCCTTATCCGGTCATCAAACTCAACCTCATTCCTGATGCAGTAAAAAATTCCTATAACCCATCACTTCGTCTTTGTTACGCCCGCCATTGCTTAATATCAAAAATCCGAAAACCACTTCAACAAGAGCATCCCATTTCCATTCTAGAAGCTAGTCAACTTTGACCGTCCACTAGTACTCTAGTTGGTCTTATTGTCTTAGTTCATAACCTTTTATTCTTATATATCATTCGTGACTAGGTTCCATTACTAAAACCTTCACGTGCAGAACAATTACGAAGCATGTCATTCTCCATAAACTCTGTCAATTATCCATTTATTTTATTATTTATCCTTTGAGAAATAATTCATAATCCTCGAAATTTGTACTCCTTTCCTTTTACTTACCTATACGAGAATGGATCCTTCATAGTTCGATTAGTAGCAACAATAACTAGCAAGCGGTCCTAGCTTGTTTTGCGGTAGAATATCCAAATGTGAGTAAAGCGTTACCATGTTCCCACCATGATCTAACCGCTTCACTCGGTTTCTTTCCAATGTTCTACTATGATCCCCTTTTTTTTTTCTTTTTTTTTTCCCACCACTTCTTCATCGTTGTATTCGCTTCGCAAAATTTTCAATATAACCTTTGCACCACAAAAGTTCTTAATCAACATCATGTTGTCATGTGATGATATCCCAACCGTTAGAGATTTCTATGAGTCATCTTATTTGCCCTTGTTCATTTCTTGTAAATTTTACCTCTTATCATTTCCATTAGATGAGTCGTATTTCCTTTACAATATTCTATTTGTAAACTTCCTTCTCTAGCAACATGTTAATGCACCAAGATTATATCCATATATGTCATGACTTCCTCTCACTACAAGAAAACACAGAATTTGTGACGCCAAGTTGTGACGATTTTTTCCGTCACATATTTTTGTGACGCTTTTGCAACGAGTTTGTAACACATTTGTGACGTCAGAAAACACCGTCACTAAATCGTCGCAAATGTGCGACGGAAAAAGGTTGTCGTTAAATCGTCACAGTTTTGTGACACGTTTGCAACGACAATTCCAGTGTCGCAAATTAGCAACGGATTTGTGACTCTTTCGGTGCGTCGCAAAAACTGTCGGCCAGAAAAAAGTGGTTGGCAACGTGTTTAATTTGATTTTTATAATCAACCTAACTGTCATCCAACACGTGCCCAACTCCCACCTAACTTTAAGCCGGCGTCGCAAATCCGTCACAAATTCGTCACAAATTTGTGACGAATTTTCTGGCGTCGCAAATCTGTGACAAAATATTCAGCCTATAAATAGAGGCAGTCCCTCTCTCAAATTTCTCACAATTCAGAAGGGAAAAAACGGGGGGAAAAAAAAAAAGAGGAAAAAAATTGGGGAGAAAAAAAATATATCCGGGAGGGGAAAAATATTTGAGAGCAAAAAGAGAAAAAAATACTCGGGAGGAAAAAAATTTGGAAAGAAAAAATAATGTGGCATTCGTCACGAGAATGGATGTACAACCGGATCGATCCACGCACCAACAATATATCAACGGACTATTTGGATGGAGTGCAACAATTCATCGATTTTGCGAGTAACCAGGACTTCGCCTTGAGGAATAATGGTAAGTTTATATGTCCTTGTTCTAAATGCAAAAACGCAAGTAGAATAAGACCCGCTCGACTTGTGTCGGACCATTTGCTTAGTAAAGGGTTTATGCCCGGATATTATGTATGGTCTGAACATGGAGAGGATTATAATGTTGGTGGGGCAGGATCTAGTAGCCATTATGAAAATGTAGATTTTAGTAATGAACAATATTTTAATACGGGTAATGAACAATTCGATTATGGTACCGAGGGGGATATTTATGCTGGTATGGTCAATGATGCATTTCATGGTACTACACCATTTAATGCTTATCATGATGATGATCAAGAACATGGTCAGAGTGGTAATGACCATGTTAATGAAGAACCTACCTATGAGGCGAAACAATTCTACGACTTGCTAGAAGCTGCAAATACCCCGCTGTATGATGGATGTCAGGAAGGTCATTCACAATTATCATTAGCCGCGCGGTTCATGAGCCACAAGACAGACCATAATCAGTCTGAAAATTGCATGGATGATTGGGCGCAAACGTTTTCTGAGTATTTACCACAGCCTAATCAGGCCACTGGTTCATATTACGAGACGGAAACGTTGATGCGAAAGTTAGGATTGCCGTATCATACATATGATGTATGTATAGATAACTGTATGCTCTTCTGGAAAGAAGATGAGGAGTTGGAGCATTGTAAATTTTGCGAAAAACCGAGATATAAAGAGAGTCAAGGACGAACAAAAATACCGTTCAGCAAGATGTGGTACCTACCCATTGGGGACAGATTGAAGAGGATGTACCAATCTGAGAAGACTGCATCATGGATGAGATGGCATGCTGAGCACGAGTCAGAAGACGGAGTTATGTGTCATCCATCTGACGGTGCGGAGTGGAAAAATTTCAATGAAATGTATCCGAGTTTTGCAGAGGAAAAGCGAAATGTTTACCTAGGATTGTGTACAGACGGGTTTAATCCATTTGGGATGTCAAAAAACCATTCGTTGTGGCCAGTGATCATGACACCTTACAACTTACCCCCTGATATGGCGATGAAGAGTGAGTATTTGTTTCTCACAATTTTGAATTCTGGTCCAAATCATCCACGTGCGAGTCTAGATGTGTTTCTCCAACCCCTGATCGAGGAGCTAAAAGATTTATGGATTAACGGAGTTGAGGCGTATGATATTTCTTTAAATCAAAATTTCAACCTTAAAGCTGTTCTGTTATGGACGATTAGCGATTTTCCAGCGTATGGTATGTTGTCTGGATGGACTACGCATGGAAAATTATCTTGTCCAATTTGTATGTGTGATACAAATGCTTTTCAGTTGCCGTCTGGTAGGAAGCCTTGTTGGTTCGACTGCCACAGATGTTTTTTGCCTACCGACCATCCTTTGCGGAAAAATAAAGTCAATTTCATAAAAGGAAAAAGCGCAGTAAACGACAACCCACCGGACTCGTTGAGTGGAGAAGAAGTTTTGCGGTACGTACGAAATGCCAAGGCACCTAAAACTTCTGATTGTGGTGGAAATGGACATAAAACAAAACCGGAGGGATATGGAGATTGGCATAACTGGCATAAAGAAAGCATTTTTTGGGAGCTACCGTATTGGATTCATTTGAATCTACGACATTGTCTTGACTTGATGCATATTGAGAAAAACTTTTTCGATAACATCATGTACACTATTATGAATATTAAGGACAAATCTAAAGATAACATCAAGTCAAGAATAGATGTTGCAAGATATTGCGCTCGAAAAGAATTGCATGTCGATGCTCGGGGGAACGCGCCATTTCCGATTTGGAGATTGACTGCGAAAGCAAAAGATGCGTTACTACATTGGGTGAAGAATGAAGTGAAATTCCCAGATGGCTATGTTGCAGATTTAGCTAGTACAGCAGACATCAATAACGGAAAGTTCTCAGGAATGAAAAGCCATGACTGTCACGTCTTTATGGAGAGATTACTTCCATTCGTATTTGCAGAACTTCTCCCCCGTAACGTGCACCAAGCAATATCAGGTATATACAATTCATGTTTATGTTCATATCTGAGCTTTTAAAGGTTATATAGATAACTAATTAAAAAATTATTTGTAGGGATTGGAGCATTCTTTCGTGACCTTAGCAGTCGCACATTGGATATAAGCCGCGTCCAACTTCTTAAGTCGAACATTGTGATGATTATCTGTAATTTGGAAAAAATATTTCCACCATCCTTCTTTGATGTGATGGAGCACCTTCCTATTCACTTGCCTTACGAAGCAGAGCTTGGTGGTCCTGTACAATATCGGTGGATGTATCCTTTCGAAAGGTTTTTTAAACATTTGAAAGGAAAAGCGAAAAACAAAAGATATCCAGCGGGATCAATTGTTCAATCATATATGAATGATGAGATATCCTACTTTTCACAATACTACTTTGGCTCACAGGTTCCTACATCTCTCAGACGAAGGTAATATAGAAAAATGTATGTTATTTAATATTGGTATTATGTTTTGGTTTAAATGATATTAAGAACAAATTTTGAAGGGCAAGTCGGTATGACGAAGGTGAAGCACCTACATATCCAATTGATGTACCGGATATATTCACGGCTATAGGTCGGCCAAGTGGGAAATGTGAAGAATTCTGGTTAAGCGCAGAGGAGTATCATCGCGCACATTCATATATTCTACGGAATTGTGATTTCTTTCGGCCCTACGAGAAGTAATTGAAACTAGATCTTACATAATATACGGTAATTTTCTTTACTAATTTATTCAATCATATATTATTATTGAATCACAGGTTGTTGGAAACCCAAATTCGAGATGAAGACCCTGACCTTACAGATGAGGAGGTGATGGCGAAAAGGGATACAGATTTCTGTACATGGATCCGGCAATACGTATGTATACTGTTCAGCTGTACATGATTGATTTGTAAATATCATTTTCTTAATTTACCCATAATTTTTATTGATAGGTACATTACATGAAGGACCAACAATATTTTCCTCCTTGGGTTTTTAATGTTGTTGAAGGTCCTGAAAATCAAGTTCGAACTTGGCCCATGTATTATACGAGAGGGTATTTGTTTCACACGGAAAGTCACGGAGAGAGGAAAAAAACTATGAATTATGGGGTTTTCGTGCGAGGGCAACAATATTCTGACGCAACTAAAGAAGATGATTTTCATGGGAAAGTGCAAAAGATCATGGAGTTTCAATTTCCTGGCATTTTTCAATTAAGGGTAATACTTTTTTATTGCAAATGGTTCGACCCTACGATCACAAAAGGCACCCGGAGAAGCAAGGGAGGTATTGTTGATGTGTTGGCTAAGGGTCGATATAAAAACAATATTAATGAGCCTTTTATTTTAGGTATGATCGATTTGTTCATTTACTAAATGTAGAATATATGTGAACATATATGTTTTACAAATATTTTCAAAATTCTAACCCAAACACTATACTAATGGCAGGGTCTCAAGCCGATCAAGTTTGTTATCTTCCATATCCAGCTACTAAACGTCTTCTGAAACCATGGCTTACAGTACTACAAGTTAATCCGAGGAATCGTGTACAAGGCAAATTTCGTACCAAAGACTTGGTTATTTTGCAACAAACAAACGATGATACTGTGACGGAAATTGTGGATGAAATAGACGTACCTACCTTGGTGGAAGGAAACAACCCAATTCAAACAATTGATTTTGAAATTGAAGACAATGAACAAGAAGATGAATTTCTCTGTAATTTATCGTCTTCGGAGGAAGATAACGATGAAGATAACGATGAACATCGTGATGGTGGCCAAGATGATGATGATTTTGAATAATTTGATTTCAATTTATATTATCAGTAATCTATAATGTTTTTTAAAGAATAAATTGCACTTAATAAGATTAATTAATTAATTAATATTGTCCATATTTATATTCAGCTCTAAGTATATATATTGTGATAGATCTGAACACTTGATGAATAATACAAACTATCCTACTGGCAAAGCATTGGCGATGATGTATGAGAGGTCATGGGTTCGAACCCTACCATGTGCATATAAACGTTTACAATTTTGCATTTATTACACTTGCAATATCAGTTTTTAATAACAATAAAACGAGAAGGATACACATAAATCACTTTGGCGTGGTGGCATAACACAATACATTTGACTTAGGCGACTCGGGTTCGACCTCCTCCTGCGGAAGTATTTTTATTTTTTTTTTAAACAGGTTTGCAACGACTTTGTGACGCCTTTGTGACGGTACACCTAACTTTGCGACGGAATTGTAACGAATTTCAAACTTTATTTCGAAAAATAAACCGTCGCTAAGACGTCACAAATTTTCGACGCTTGTGTTACGGATTAGTGACATCTCACCTAACTTTGTGACGGAATTGCAACGTATTTGTAACGCGTATAGTTTTCCAAAGTTACTAAAATAGTATTTAAGTGCAATGGCTGTATTTTTCGAAGGGAAACTTATAGAAACGACTATATACAGTGCAATTAGCACTTACAAATTTGAAAATGAAAAAGTTCTTACAATTTGGCCCAAATCATTAAATTTATCCATAAATGTATGTGATTACACATTATAATCCATTAAAATGAAATATTTTTTCTAAAATCAAAATTTTTAGTTCAAATAACTCTTTTTCTTAACCAATACAAGCGAAATATATCAAGTGTAGTTTAGCAAGGTGTATGTACTCCAATTTAGCGTTATAAAATTTGTGGTTTAGGGTATTGAGCAGTGACCAAAAAAGCGTCGCAAAACAGTCACAAATTTGCGTCTCCTTTGTGACGCATTTGTGACGCACCGACAAAATGTGTGACGATTTTGCAACTCCAATTTTGATTTTGTCATAATTATGTACCTATTCAAGTAGAAGAATGTATATATTGGAAGTTCCACTTTTGCAATATCACGAATTACATTGTAATTAACATTGTAACCTATAAAAGTTCAAAATTTTTGAATTTTAATTTAAACCCCAAACATTAACATAAAGTGTATGGAATTGTTAAAGTGTGTATATATAAGAATTAGTGTTACTTTTAAAGGAAATAACTTGAATTGTGTAATTGAAATAGAATTTTTGATAGAAAGGCATATGAAGGTTAGTTTGATCATCATATTGGCATACAATTTGCATCATAAGTTTTAGGGTATAGGGTTTGATGTTGTGACCCATATATTCGTGACAAAGTCGTTACAGAATTGTGACGCTTTCGTGACGGATATCATGTTTTGGGTTTAAAAATTGGTTGGGCCACATGCGATGAATCATTGGGCTTAACTTGGCCCATGTTTTTTGTGACGGAATTGTCACGAATTTGTGACGCCTGTGGAAACAAAAACCCAAAACTCGTAACCCTAATTCATTTCACGCTTAACCCTTATTTTTTCATTCTCTCTCACCGAAAAGGCGATTCGCGCCGTTCACCTCCGATCGATTCGATCTTCTCCGACCTTTAACTTCCTTCGATTCTCTCCTTCTTCAATCTCTCCTCTATAGTCCTTTCCTTTGATTTCTCTCTCTATTCTCCGTTGATTCAGTTTCGATCTTCTCTATCTCCTGCGAAACCTAATCGCTGTCTCTTCGTTTCTTTCCTCAGATTACATGCCTCCGAAATCGAAACCTAAACCTAGTGGTAAGGGTCCTGCGGCTACCAAGCCTAGTGTCGCCGCGAAGGCTACTGTCGCGGCGAACACAAGAGGCGGTAAATCAACCGCCGGTGGTCGCGGAAGACAAACCGTCAGAGGTGGTGGTGTTCGTGTTCGCGGAGGTCTATCCAAAACCGGTGGACGCGGTGGTGGACCGAAGGATTTACCCGGTTCAAACCCTAACACCACTCGCGGTGTCCCTTCGACTTCACGCCGTCGTGTTGTTCAAGGTGGAGGAAGTCCAAGCGTCCCTGGGGTCACAGGCGTTGCCTCTGGTGGAGGGAGTCAAAGCGTCACTGCAGGCTTCACAAACCCTCCGTCTGGTGGAGGAATTCCAGTAGTCCCTGGCCCCACAGGTGCTGACTCTGGTGGATCCTCCATCAGGTCTGATAGGTTTAGGACACCGGTTCGTGAACTCCAGCCTCGAACTGCTGAGAATTCGTCAGGCGGACGAAATTTCGAAATCGATGGTCTAAGCGGTCAACGTCGAAGCTTATCGGCGTCCTCTGAACGCACCGCTTCCGGTTCTGTTTCCAGAACAAGTCTTCCGGCTCAGTATCCTCAAGCGAGACAACAAAGGCAGTCCCTCAACCTCAACGATCTTCCTGTTTCTCGTCTGGAAGTTCCGGTGCACCGCCAAGGAAACCTTCGAGCCGTTGAGATAGTGGAAGAAGAACAAGATGAAGAAGAAGAAGAAGAAGAAGAACAACAACAACAACAACAACAACAAGAAGAAGACTACTACGCTGAATTTGCCGAGCAAGACCCTCCATCAGAGGAAGAGGACGAGGTTGATGCTCCGTTCGTTGAAGCTCAGGTTGTGGATGGCAACCTGAATGAAGCTCCCCAGCAGAATGTACAGTATGCCCAGAACCTGGTCTACCTCCTCGGACTGCCTGGGCGTGAAAACTTGCTCCGTTTGTCTCCGATCCCAATCCCAAACATCCAGACCATATGGTAACACTTCTGAACTCTATCTTCTTAATTTTAACACTTATGTTTGTTAACATATACATATGTGTATATGTTCATATTAGGATGTGTTATGACATGGACTGTGTTGGTTAGATAGGGTTTAGAGTCTTTTACAATGGATTTATGTAATATATACATTGCTTTATTATGATTCCTTACACAGTAAACTGATTTTGTTAAATTGTTATATGTTTCATCCTCTGATTTAGGTTTGATAGGGACAACGGTGTGTTGGCTAAGGTGATTTGCAACATTATGAGGCGGAAGTTCGATGGACCGTGGTATAATTGGTCCTCTACCCCTGTTGAAGCACGAGAACTCATGTTCGAAACCTTTGCGGTAATGTGTTAGATTAATGCTTTGTTTGTAATCAAGTTTCTTAGTCATTATACCATACTAACAACTTTGTTTAATGTAGGGGAAGTACAACTGGGAAATAGGCATTACTGGACTTGTGAGGGACAATTTCTTTGCGATTGCGTCAAGGAGAATGCGAGGAATCGTTAGCCAGGCTAGACGCGGTCCCGGCAGGCCCACATGGATCAAAGAGACTGTCTGGGATGAAATGCAACTGTTTTGGGCAACTCCTGAGGCGCAGGAAAAGAGTGAGACGGCTTCCAACTGCCGCAGATCCACTCGTGGAGGTCTAGGAATCGCAAAGCACAATTCTGGCCAGAAATCCTTCTTGCGACGTCAACAAGAAATGGTGAGTGATATCTTTGTTCTCTTACTTTAGCATTCTTCAAATGTTTAACATGATTCCTTTCTATTGCAGGAAGTGGAGTTAGGTCGTCCTGTCTCATGGGGAGAGGTGTTTCTGCGGACACACACGAACAAAGATGGAACATTTGTCGACTGCAAATCCAAACAAGTTGCAGACGCTTATGAGAAGGAGCTTGCAGAAGCTGTGTCTGACGCAGATGCCTCTGCCATTTCAGAGATTTCAACTCAGAGGACCCTCTCCATTGACGAAAAGAATGAAATATTCCTCAAGGTAATTTGCTTTCTCAATGCTTAATTACTTTTACCTTCTGTGTTAATCAATTTGGTTGCTTGACTAGGGAATTGCTAAGTACTAACATCTACTTTTTTGGCTTCTGCATCAGTGTACAGTCACTGATCACAAGGGCAGTCCTTTTGGACTTGGTGACCTGCCTCGGCTGCAAGGGAAAAGAAAGAGGCAAGAGTCCTATGCAAGCTCCTCTACGCCTGATCTCTCTGCCATGCAAGAGAAGCTTGATGCAGCTCACCGTCTGCTTGAGGCTCAGGAAGCTGCTAATGCGCGGTGGGATGAGGAACAACGCAAGCGAGATGAAGAGCAACGCATACGCGATGAGGAGCACCGCAAGGGTCAAGAGCAGCTCGCTGAAATGACGAAGCTCCTTACATACCTCAAGAAGTCTGATTCCCGCATTGCAGCTTTTATGGATGAAGAACAGCCAACCACCGAAGACCCACCTGCAGCCACTCCAACCACTGCTGATCAACCTCCTTCTAATCCCTAAGTGCTTCTACTCTAAGAACTTGTTAATTTTTTGTATTGCTAGTATTTTTGCAACTAAGCTTCCATAACTTTAACTTATTTCGGTTGTATTTAAGTATTTATGTTTTCAGAATGATTTCAATGACTTTTGTATAAAGCAAATCCAATTTCAATTTAGACCATAATAGGCTGATTAGGAAAAGTAGCAAAATATTCAACAGTTACATTTCCGTCACAGATTAGCAACGAATTTGCGACGATTTTGTTACGATTTTGCTACGATTTTGCTACGCTACGTAACATAAATACGAAATTACAAACGATTTTCGTAGTAGATTCGTCACTAATTTGCCACGACTTTGCTACTGTACATGGCGTCACACTTCTACGACACATATAGTTCGTCACAAATTCGTCACAAAATTACGATGACATCTACTGTCGCAGTTCCATCGCTAATTTACGACTCCAAACTTCGTCACTAATACGTCACTCATTTACGACTGTACAATAACGTTACACATTCGTCACAAATTTGCGACAAATCCAGTCGTTGCAACCGAGTCGTACAGTTACCACGAATTAAATAGTCACAAATCCGTTGCTAATTTACGACAACCTATTATCGTTACAAATACGTCACAAATTTACGACGCTACAAAAGCGTTGCACAAGCGTGACAAATTTGCAACGCTAATACTGTCGTCATACTGTCGTCACAAATTTGTGACGATTTTGCAACGCTTGAAATTTGCGACGATACTTTTGCGACGAATTAATTTCGTCGCATAGTCGTCGCAAATTCGACTTTTGCGACGGATTTGCGACGCTTTTGGGCGTAGCAAATCCTGTGTTTTCTTGTAGTGTCTAGGGAAAGAAAATTCTCAACTCCTTGGTTTTAAACCATTTCTCTATCTCATTCCTTGTCGTTAACCGACTCCATTGACTTTGAGTCTTCACCACATATCTTGTTAGAAATAACTAATTTCCACGAACATTAACATGAAGCTTCCCGAACACCACACAGCGGTCCCGTTCTATTTGTGTTTCACGCTTTCTTTCATCTTACTGTAAATACTTTCTAACGTCCAGAAGAAAATCCACAAGAAAATTCTTCTGATCCTTAGACGGAGCAACAAGTATACACGATATCCTTTACCGTCTTTACTAACTAGCTCAAAGTGGTAAGCCTCGCAATCTTTATTGAGCACAACTTTTTTTTCCACCATAAATCCATTGTCCTCGAAAATAGCCACGTTGCAATTGATTATGAACTTAGCTCTAACTTTCCATGTTATTTTGTAAGCATTAAGTCATTTCGTCACTGACTCTCACTTTGGCATCCTTATCATTCATACATCACTCTAGCTTTTAACAACATATCTCAAGCACTCCAAATACTCTCAACATGTCATCAAATTCCCTTGCTAGTGATCACCTCATTCTCCTTCATCTTCATTTCACTTTTTGATACTTGATTACAACATCTTGTAATTCTCCAATGATCCCACTCCTCGTGTGGCTCTAATCTTCTTGATCCTCGCGATGATTTGCGTCCAAAACTTTAACCTTTGTCATTGAACAGAGTGTTGAACTACACTCTAAGACCAGAATAGACCTCGACAAATTATTTAAATTCAACAAGCAAGCGCAAATAACCTAGACTTCTTCAATCACCCTAAGACTTACAAGCATACATGACAACTCTAGCGCGAGACCATAGATACCCAAAGATCATTCCCAAAAATCATTTTGTAAACATCATTTTAAAATTTCCGGAAATATTTTTAAAACATTTTTGAAAACATATGATACCCTAAGACAGCCTTCCGGGTCAGAACCGGCTTGGCTAACCTAGGCTCTGATACCAATTGTGACGCCCCGACCCCGTTCACTTTGAGCCCTAGGTCTCACGCCCTAACTTGCACAACAATAATTCACTGAAAAGGGAAAAAGGAGGGATGAGTAATTTAAATTACCCAGTGAGGAAGTTACCCGTAGGAACTTCAATACTCGAAAACAATAAATGGTCAAACACACTAAACCAGAAATAGACCAAACAACACCAAACTTATTTAACCAATATCTCATCCTCAAACATTTAACATTCTTTACTTATTCTTTCACATTCTTTACTTATATATTTTACTTATCTATACACGGCGGAGCCAACCCCTTTCTCACGTTTTGGGTCTGTCCTCCCTGTCACGGCGGAGCCAACCCCTTTCTCGCGTTTTGGGTCTGTCCTCCCCGTCAACATTGTGGCCCTCTATGACCAATGGCACTACAACGGGCTAACGTTTGCGATCGTCCGTAGTCCAAACAAACAAAGTTATAAGTTCTGCAACGGGCTAACGTTTGCTGATCGTCCGCAGAATTATTATAACTATCATATAATATCATATATAATATAATAATCTCAACAATACTTTTTATTCTTAACATCATTTCTTTATCAAACAATTTCCACACAAGTAATTCTTACAAAAACAACAACAAGCATCAAACATACCTAGACTTAACATATAAAACCAATATCATCAAACATTCTATTCCTAAACTTAGCATGTATGAACACCTATTGGCAACTAGTACCGAAGTAACATAGATCCCATCCTCACCTTAGCCTTAACGTATCTGGAGTCTTTGAAATCAATCCACTAATCCTTTGAAAACATCTCTTTCTATTAGTCCATATAATGCCTGCAAATATCCAGCTCATTCCAAGCTCATTTATCCAACCGAACGACACAACTCATTAAACTTGTCGTACCATAAAACTGAACCAAACATGCTTGAAAACACATGAATAAATAGCAAACTAACCGTCCATTTTAGAATCCCACCGTTGATTCTAGAGAAAGAAATGTAGTGAACATCTCCACCAAATTTCATCTCGATCAGACTTCATTGCCTCTGCGAATGGGTTCTCAAAGTAGCTGCGTCGGAACTGCCCAGCAGAATCAGGATACGTAGCTCAGAAGAAACAAGTCCACAAGGCGGCTCAGATCGAACCAGTGGTCCATCTTGGTACCTCTGGAAAGCTGAGAGACTCACGGTTCCAACGCCACCAACAACAAAGCCATCGGACGCTCCAGTCGCCTCCGACGATGCTTCAAAGTCAGCCTCTCGAAACTGTCTATGTTTCTCTCAATGGATCTTCCCACACCATCTCCATCTATGATCTCTACCTCCACATTTTTGACATCAGACCTTCTCTCTGGTCAGTGTGGCACCAACACGAGACTCAAGAGCACCAATGGTGTCGTCGCAATGATTCTCCTCTTCCACCACCGTAGCCTCCTTCGGATCCACCGTGACATCTCCCATCGCATCCATCTCTGACTCGTCACTGCTTCTTCTTCTCTCTCTCCTCCTCTTTTCTTCCTCTACTCTCACTATCACTCTCTCACGATCACTCTCTGGCCTCTTTTCTCTTCTCCTCTTTTAATATGTTTCACGACAACAACACCACAAATAAAAAGCTAGGGTTTTACACTAATGATAGGTTAACTAAACTTTGGGCTTATGGACCCAAGATAATAAGTGCTCGGTCCATACGCATATTTCCATTTTAGCCCAATATAATCTTCTCCTGATAACCCAACATTAGCTCCATTATACTTCCTTGAATAATAAGTTAGGTTTTTATTCGATCTCCGGGATAGGACCGTGACAACGTTCATCGTGTTCATACCCAGCAGCTCCGCCAATTATTACGGCGACTGCGGCGGAGAAGGTAGCCGAAGCTAATAAGGCGTATGAGCCACCAGTGTTGCCAGGTTGCAAATCGGAGCCGAGGAAGTCAGCTTCTAAGCTTGCCCACCACCATTATTCTTTCCTAACAATATTTGTTTGCGTCTTTGTTTGGATATATACCAATCTTAGAAAAAGAAAAAAGAAAAACAACTGCACCTCTTTTTGCCTATTCTCACAATACAATTTTCTTAGGTTTAATCATCAATACATTATGATTTTTGTGTGTTTTGATATTTGCGTAGCCACATCTATAACCGTCATGGTTCAGATATCATTCAAGTTTCAAATAATGGTGTTGGACTTGCTCTCTAATTTCTTCTTTGTGATATTCATTAGATATTACAAATATTTGGTCGTAATTTAACGTTTAATTTTCTCTAATTTATGAAAATATAATCAAAACTTTAGAACGGTACGTAGTTCGAGTTTTTTAATCATGATTATATTTTTTATTTTGTAGGATACGTAACAAAAGTGAGAATGAAGAAGAAGCGGATAGTTTGAGTACAAGATTAAGTAGTGGAGAAATTTGTTGATCTTGCAAGATTCATAATAGTTCTTGATGTTTTGAATCTACAGTTTGTATCACACCACTTGCAGACTCACTCATCAACTTTGGTCACGTGGCCCTTTCTGAGACTTTATGTACGTGATGTTTCTTCCCCATTATGACTAGACAAACCTTAAGAGTCCTGTTGCATAGGATGTTTCTCTGGATTGTATCAATGCAAATTTCTCTAAACACGTGTTTTTAAATATGCTACCTTGCTTCCTCTCCTAGCCAGGATTCCATCGTATTGTTTTTGACCACCTTTCATTATTTTGCATAAAAAGAACCATATTATATATACACGTGCACATGTGTTTTTCTTTATACTCTTCGCCATTCCCCTTTTTATACATAGTAATACAATTTTTATACATCGGCTATAATTATCCAATAGGGGAATCCTATATTCTGTTTTTATTTGCTTGATTAATCAATGAAAAATTATCAAAAGATTCAGTCCATTGTAGCAATCAAATTGATCTTTGAAAAGTTCGATGACAATGTTCTTAAGCCAGGTTGTCATTGTGTGCCTTGGTGTTCAACAAATATTTTTGCTATGGGACAAAAACTAATGTCTCTGAAACTTCCTCAATAGATGCTTTGTTCGTTTTGTGTCCTTATATCGATCTTGTGCCATGGTGCTCAAGATGCTTTTTACAAGCTCAGCCACACGAGAAATCAGATTCAAGCTTATGTATTTGACGGTTTTTGTTTGTCTAATAATTACGAATTCTCATTGATTTGTTTTTGAGCAAGTATGCATGTTGCATCTTGACAACCTTTGGACACAAGAACGACATCGCAAAACCGATGAGCTTGAGCTTGAAAAAGTAAACCAAGCCATCTCATTGATATAGTTCAAGACGCTTATTATGGATGTGAAGATGAATCTCTGCTGCTCAAATGTTGTTATACATGTTTTCGAGTTTTTACTTGCTGAGAATCGTTAACATGTTTTGTTTCTGGAGACAAACATCTTTAACAGTGGTAGAAACAATGGTAGAGGCGACCAGTGAGAAAATTGAGGTAGAAAAGATATTGTTCATAGCTTATATCATTGTATAGATGCATCATCGACAAATATATATATATATATCGAACCAAGCGATCACAAAAACCATGAATGCACCACGACAAATGTTAGAAAGGAAAGTAAGAAATGAATTAGCAAACCTAAAATAATAGAGGACACGTAAACACAATATGCAATTAGCAAACATGAAATAAAAATTTATCTTAAAATTTGTCTCGAACAAAATGGATTTAATGATTTTTTGAATATTTTTTTGTAGATTTTAAGATTGACTGTGTTACCTAAATGAATTATATAGATAGCTTTTGTGGTTCCTTTCCTTTTCTCGGTTGAATTACTGTCGTGTGATATAGGCTTTTCTGGGGTTGTTCTTTTTCTCAAATGTTACTCACCCGTTATAAAGTTTAATCTAATTTGAGTGCATGTACTCGAAGCAACAAAGAACTCTGGTAAGAATATAGGAGGCTACAGATCAACCTCCTCGACATTTATTAAGGTTAGCATGAATATTATTAATTAATTTTTATATTTTTAAATAATTTTATTTATTGCAAATATCACTACATAAATAGTTATTTACGTTTTTATTTATTTATATATATATATATATGCAACCGTTTAAGAATTAAAAAGGGATCATAAGAATCAAGTTAGTTTGTATTTTAAATCCAAAATTGATTGATTATGTACAAAAAAATTGCCTATTTGATTTGGTTTAGATTAGTTGTTTTACTTATTAGTGACAAGAGATGAAATATACCGATTGAATGATTTGGGATTTACTTTATCTAAAAATTTATAATTATACAAGAATATTTATACAAAAACATTTTCCGTCGAAAAAAAATACATGACAATTCCAACAAAAATAAGGAAATTTCTAAGGAAATCTAAGAGAAGGCAAATATACAAATAAGTTCATGATAATTAACATGAGTATCAATTTTTCCTTAATAACTCAAGTCTTAACTTTTAAATACGTGTAGTGCTTATCAAATCCAAATTCGCTTTTTTCGTCTACTTAAGTGTTAGATTTTTAATTTGATTTCTGTTTTTTTTCCGTCTTTTAGTTCTGGGGTTTGCTTAATCAAAACAAAAAAAATTGTTTGTCTTTTGCTTTGGTTGCATTTTGATGTTTTTCGGGATTTTTTTTATATTGATATCACTTTATGAGTCATGAAGTGTTTGAGATTCATGTGATGATGTGACATTATTTGTTTTCATATATTTATTTAAATATGATGATGGTCAATTAAGAAGTCTTTTGTTTATTGTTGTTAATAGTTTAGAAATAAAGCTAATAACTTCATTGGACAAAGCTAAAAAATCTAAAAAGAGAAAAAGAAGAATCAATATGAGATTAGGTAACGCCTGGTGAGGGTACACCAAATATTGACATTCAAACTCGATATTATATATGTCATACCAACCTAATAGATTACATTAAGAGGGTGTTATTCAATTATGGATTTTGATAGAGTTTAAATCTAACCAAAATCCATTGTTATTCAATTAATGATTTTAAATTCTACTTTAAAATTCGGTGTTATTGGATATGATATTTGTAAAATCATGTCTTAAGAATTTTAAAATCTTCTGTTATTCAATAGATGATTTCAAATCTATAATTAAAATCTACTGTTATTCAACTTTAAAAGATTTTGGAAGTATTTGTTTTTTAATGGATTTGAAATCACTTGAGGATGGAGTTTAGTGAACAAATATTTAAAAATCAAATCTCAAGGATACTGCAGAGATTTTTAGAATCCACCTAAATAAACTCCATCAGAGTTTAAAATTTCAAAGATTTCAAAGCTTACGGAATTGATTTCAAATCATTCATCCAATAACACCCTCTAAGTGTGATGTTTTGTTTTGGATATTGGATCATTTATTGATATGGGGTAAGCCGGTCCATGTGGTGTTTAATTTATCGGTTTGAAGTCCGGAGTTCAAGATTTAACCGAGAGAGTTTATATGGTCAAAAGAAAGAGGTGTACACAAAAAAATGATCCAAGAAGATGAAATGGGAGAACACGGTGAATGTAAAACCTCTTATGTGGTACAATGTAAACATTACTAACTCCATTTAAGTACATATTTTTAATTAATGTCTACGTGTTTGATAAAATGGATTTCCATAAATATTTAGAGACACCAACGAATATAATACGGCCGAGATTAAGATGAAAAGAAAGTGAATGGTGTGATTGAAGAGATACTAGATATTTTACTTCACCTACTTAGAGAATTGACTCAAACAAAGTGAATGGTTAGAACATAGATTTAGAAGGCAAGAAATACCTTGTCCGGGTAAAATTGGAAAAGAGAGAAGAATGGCCAAAGGTATGTTCCAAAAGCAAAGATATGATGCTACAAACAGTGATAAAATGACCATTGAAAAAATAGATGGTTGTTATAGAGTTTGGAACTTTTAGTGATCCAACGTGAAGTTGGGAAAACTTCAAAATGAGAAAGTGTTTTGTATCTAAGTCAAAGAGGAGGTAATGTGGTTAGTGAAGTGATTTTTAAGATGAGTTTTGTTTGGTTTAGTGATTGTGGTTTAGTATAGTTTTATTAGCTTCAGGTCAATCTTAATCCTCCTCATCACCATTCTCATTGCTTCGTCACTTTTACATATTCATTTTGTGTTTGCTTGGGTCATAAGCTAATCTATGTCTTTATTTTTTGGATTTTAACTTTGTTTGATTTCTATCGGACTCTATTAATTTTGATGATACTGTTGTCTAAGGTTTTGTTTACAGGATTTGTCTTGGTTGTTGAGGAATGATTTTTTTATTGTTCGATTTATAATTGGGTTATCTTATCCATCACATGTTTTTCTTATTGGACTATACTGTTGTTCAGTTTACTAATGATTTTGAATGCAGTAAATGGCGTGTTCTTTTCACCGTCTAATGATTTTGTCTTTGATAGCGTGAGCTTGAGAGATGTAACTGAATGATTGGCATAACATGTAAGGTATGCACCACAAAAAAATCGTTTTCATTATACATGTATTCCGATTGTTATAACATTGAGGTGTGGTTACTTTTTTGCTCAATTAATTGGCATCTGGTTATATGCATGTTTGAATTATATAGTGTTTATTATCAAATAGAGAAAACTTATTATAGGTCGTTAATCTTTTTGTGTTTGGATAAAAAATTGCAGGTGTTCTTCTATTGTATTGAGAATTTGGTTTGGTTATGAGGTGAGGTTTGTTCGGTTCTTCTATTGTATTGATTGTGAGTCATTCGTTCCAACTCATTATTTGGTTGAGTTACCGGTAAATATCATTTTTTGTATAATAATGGGTTTGAATGGTGGAGAATATATATTTTTGGTATAGATGATCTTGACAGGCAAACGTTCGCTCCGTATGTTGTTTCTCGAGTTGTCTTTACTTTTTTTTTTTCAATTCCTAAATTCTATTAACTTAGTTTTTAACCATTTATTGAAAATGGAGAGTTTTCTTTCTCGCTTACATTTTTAAGCATTTTTCTAATTCTGAACAGGTTTGAAGGTGATTGTTGTAAAGGTTGGACAACGTGATGTTCCTGATATTTCCTATTTTAAATTCATAAAAAAGTTTGTTCAATATTTTGTCTTTTGTCCCTCTTTGTGATATTATAATCTTGAAACGTTATGCTTACACAACGTAAACACGTTCTTACACTCTCTTCATGATCTTATCCCAACTGATCTAACCAGTTATTCGCTATAAAATATTTATTCAAATACATCACCTTCAAAGAATAGATTCGTTGTGTAATGTTTTGTTTTAAGTAATATTTCTTTGTGATTTTGATTCATAAAAACCATATTTCACGATTTTCGTTATACAATAATTATTTTTGTTTTATCTTAGTATTATAGTTTCATTTTTTGTTATCAATTATGTTGTTGTTCTTCTTCTTCACAATGTATTTTCATATAGCGCGTCCCGCGCATGGCGCGGGTAAATGCCTAGTAATATACATATATTAAAGTTGTTGTTGCATAGTGGTGGTGGTTGGATTGTGAGGGATAATAACAGTGAGGTTCTTTTACATGCAAGAGAAGCATTTACTTGTTTACCGAATCGGATTGTGGCTGAGTTACGTTGCATTGTATGGGCTATGCAAAGTTTACGTGACTTACGGTTCAAGGATGTTATCTTTAGTTTGGACTGTTTACCAGCAATTGAAGCTGTGGTTAAACCTGCAGATTGGCCACGATACCAAGCCTTGTTAGCTCAAATTCAAGAGCTTCGTGGATGTTTCGAGTCATGTTCTTTTGAAGCTGAAATCGTAGGGGCTAATTCTATTGCTTGAGCTATAGCACAAAGTGTTCTTCGAGATGGAAGATTTAATTCATATTTAGCTTTGGGAGGGCCAGCTTGGTTACATGATCGACTTGCTTGTGAAGCACGGTGTTAACATCTTTGACCCTTGTAATTGGGTGTCGATGTTAGCTTTTTATTTTTGGAGCTATGGTGTTTGCTCTGTTTTTGAGTTTGTAATTCCGATTTCATACTCTGTTTCTTTGATCTATAATAATATGAGACGTTAAATTTTTTTTTTGTTGCAAATAGATATAGACTTATTTCATCTGTAATATGCAATTATAAAACTATATATTATCCTAACCTTTGATTGCCAAGCTGCTTTTGATGCTGTGTTTAAACCATCAGTCTGCCGAGATATCGGGTCTTATTACACCAGATAGAAGAATTGAGAGTTCGGTTTACGAATTGTCTTTTCGAACAAGAATCCCTAAAATCTAATTCGGTGGCCAGGTCCATTGCGAAAAATGTCAACGGAGATAGCCAGTTTAATTTTTATTTGGCTTTGAGACGTCCGTCATGGTTACAAAATTGTCTTCCGCGAGAAACAAGTTTGTAGCATCTTCAAATCCTTAACATCATGATTATGATGCTGTTTTAAGCTTGTTTTCTTTTAAGAGACCATATTATTGTTTGATTTTTTTATCCACCACCATTTAATAAAAGTTTAGACGTTCAAAAAAAGAAAAAACTACATATTATTATCACAATATATAATTTGGTTTGGGGATGGTTGTATTCGGAACAAAGGATAAGGTTTTACCTTATATCGATCTCAAAGATCTCAGTTAGGTCTTCTCCAAATTTGGTTCCAACATTCGTTTTCAGGTGGAGCGACATATTCATTCATTCATTTTATTTAACTAAAACCAATTAATATATATATATATTTTAGTTACCAGATTTGTGATTTTTTATATTGGGCAATTATCAGAATTTTATTGGCTATATACATATTTGGATAACTTTAACTATGCTATGTATTGTTGATCAAAATGTCCGGACTCCTACTAACCGAACCACAAACACATTTCTCAATGTTCTCATATGATCAGAGTCTTGGTAAAAACTAAAAAGTGACAATATTTTGAGAGCTTCCTTGTATAGCCGTAATAATATATACGCGTTATAGACTCTCAACCTCAATCCATATTTATTGACCAATATGACTATGAGCATTGAGTTGCAGCAGTCTATACTTACATTGGACGACAAATACAATATTGGTCTTTCTGAAGGAACATATACGTGCCTTTGCATGAACCATGTTGAGAGGTGATAAACAAAGAACATATCTATGTGCAAAGAAACTCTATAAACCTGTATAACTTTGTTTCTTCATCATTCTGAACAAAATACAAATATCGATCCAAAAGAAGTAAAGAACAATCGAAAATTCCTTCATTTTTTTTCACAACAGTAAAGTAAACCAATATGAGATATTAACCAAAAACAGAGTAGAGAAAAAAATAAAACCAACGTCTCCCTCCAACCAAATGAAAGTACTTAAGCTTCTAGACCTCTAGTGTTACAGCTTCTAGAGATCTTTTTGAGAATACTCTTCAAAGGTGATTTTGATTCATGCAGGTGAGGTATCGAACGATGGTCCAAAGAATCTGAGTGTATAGAAGATGTATAACCTTTTTATTTATTTTCACGAATGCCATGCGATCGTGCTTGTGTAATTTGAGAAGAGATCCAACAGTTTATCGAGTGTATCCGGGTGAAATTTCCTTCCAAACAAGTAGCACGGTCTTTTGATTCCGTTCCACATACAAGGCATCCATATTTCTTCACCCTGTTGTTAAAACCAAAAGAAATGTGTTATTTCTTGTAAAATCCTGGAAAAGATCACTACGATGGTTTTGAATGCACGTACCATCCCAACACTTGTGACATGTACAACTGTGTCAGTAGACTGCAAATGGATTGATAAAAAAAATTTAAGTTTTAATAGTCTTAATCAAAGCAATGGAGGAAATTGAAGCAAAGATGATATAATCTTTGGTTATATACCGTGAGGTTGTTGAGTAACTCGTGTGTGATATCTTCAGGCATGTATGTTTTGGGATGCCACTTTCTCTCAGACCAATCAACTTGTGTTACAGTCCAGTTAGATATGCCAGTGGGATCGAGCATCTGAAACCGAAATTTATAAAGAGATGATAGGAGAAAAATAGGAGATTTTTCTTCTCTTTTTGAGTTGGAACCGAGTTCTTACATTAAAGAATGTTGGCAGATAGTGTTCATCAGCTATACAGTTCTTGTTGTTCTCTATACCTGGCTGAAGAAAAACAAAATGCAAAATGAGTGGTCAATTTCAAATATGCCATGACTCTGTGAAAGAAAGGTAAGAGAAACATTTGATACTCACCCCGCAGTAATCCCGGAATTTAGAGTAGTAAAGACTGTCTGCCATAATTGCTACAGCGTGTTGTCTCTTCATAGTGAACCACTGCAAAGTAGCACTAATTCATCACTAACAATGCATAACTACAGGTCCAGAAGTAGATTTCGTAAAAAATATGAATGCGGCTTTTGCAGACATATGTTTGTATTTTACTAACCCCTAAAGGATCTACTTGAGGCTTCTGCTATGTTAACAAATACAAGCATTGAAACAGAACAAATTCCTTATGTTCCCAAGTGTTTGTTATTTAATGCATCTGATGAGTATAATCACTGGATCAATGAAAACTGTTTTTACCTGTGCACCCTTTCGAAAATCCTTCTTTGGAATTTCGGGCAACATGTGATTCATATGCCTGCCTGATCCATGTTGACCTGGATCGTCAAAGCTGAAGTATAGAAAGAAATCACATATACAAGGAAAAGGAAGTTGCGAACAAGAGTAAAAGTTGAATTTGCCAATGTATTTAAAACTTTGAGTTTTGTACCAGTCAACATAGCTGACATTGCTGTACATGAGGTAATTGTAAATGTATTCAAAACTTCGAAGTGGTACACAACTGCAAAACCAGAAACATTCAAAAAGGGTTAGGAAAAGTCAGAGTGATCAATCACAAGGGAAGGAAAAAAAAATCACCTATCAGAGAGTAAAACAAATTGCTGGTTTGCAGGGTCTCTAAGAGCATTAGTCAACAACCTTCTCTCTGCATCAACCATTGATATTCTTCCCCACACAACCTGCAGATGAAAAATACACAATTATTTGGTAAAATCTACAAAGATAAGAAGCATCATCAGACAAGGATAAAAAGAGACAAACCTCATCACTACGAATTTCGCGGTTCACAAAGTAACGACTGTAATGAACTGGCCTTTCTTTTGATGCATGTATATAAACAGAGAATTTCCCTTCATGGCCCTGTAAAGAAATTAAAGAAAGAGTTAAGTTAACAAAACATCTGCATATTACATCCCAAAAGATAGCAAGTTTTGTACCTGGAAAAATCTGTCCCAAAGCCGCTCGAAAGGCAAAGTACCAGGAGTCAAAAACATGAAGGCAATCTTAGAATTCTTTCTAATAACAGGAGGTGAAGTCAATATTTCTCTAATAACTACACGAGCTGCAATCTCATCATCTGAATATTCCCTCAAAGAAGGTGGAAGCCAATCAGATAAAGCCTTACATCCTCTTGAAGAAATCATATAACAAGCTTTTTTACTGTGATGAGGATACATGTAAGCTATAATAAAGAAGATGCTTATAAATGAAAGCAGCATGATCATGATCCATACTCGTCTTCTCGCTGGACCAGCACGGTATCTAGCTCCTCCTGGCAAAGACCCCATATCCCCTAAATTCCCTAAACTCCACCTTTTAGCTCCTTTCATCTCATCACCTAAACTCACAAATCTCTTCACGTATTGCCTAAAATCTAACCTCTGGTGAAATTGGAATGAAGCAAAACCTGGAAAGTTACAGAAATAGAAACAATTTCAAATTAGTCCAACAACCAAAAGTTATACACGAAACAGAGGAAAAGTCAAACCAGCTTCAGAGTCAACGAAATGCTTCACGAGATTAATGTTTTCAGGAATTTAAATAAACTTTCTCGGGAAAATCAAAAAAAATTAAACGAAATCGAAACATTACAGTTCCGGTCAATTCCGGTTAAAATTTCACCATTCCGATCTCTTTGAAGCTAATCGCATAACCGAAACAAAACAAAACGAAATCGAAATCAAATACCATAAACAACACCCAACGCATCAACGAGAAACAATGTGAAGAAATAGAACCTGAGAATTTTAAACGGAAACCAGATCCGGTAACAAATCAAAAGTCTCCGTATCGATGTGGTAGATTTCTATTATCTTGTTCGTTTCTCCGATCTCGAGAAAATTCTAGCTCTATAGAGCTAGGTTACGCAAATCAAACGTTGATCGTATGATTTTGGACGCATGTAAACAAATGTCTCTCTCTACAGTTTCGAAATTCTCCTTCTTCGTTTTCTCTCTGATCTCTTGAAATGAAGAAAATGCCTGAGCTACAGAGAAAATGGTGACGAAGACGAATTTGGGTTGGAAACAGAGGAAGCAAATTTTTGAGGTAGAGATTATATATTTAAGAAGACTACTGTGTTTAATTACATCGAGAAAAATGCATTGGCGATAAATAATAGGGAATAATGAAATAATGTCATTATTAACATATGGTATGACGTGTAATTTTGCTAATGGCTAGATCAGAGCGCATGTCTTTTTCCATGATTTTTGGACGACTGAAGCTTAATTATTATAAGCTTAAATCATAATAATGTGATGTAAAAGCTATAAAAAATTTATTTTACATTTTTGGTAGTAATTTTCTGCATCTACCACTGGCACGTTTTATCACTTTCGCATCCCATGCAAAGTCATGGCCTACCTTGGATTTATTTGGTTGGATATAGAGTCTATAGTATCCGTTGAATCTAAGACCAGGCTTGAAAAGTCCATTTTACCCTTTCTTACACCATTAAAAAAATGCTCACTAAAAGTTTAGCAAAATTATATAATCACAAATATACAAGTATTCACATCATTCCCTACCATTTCATTCACAATATGAACTAATATTAATATAATGTAAGTCTCACATTCAAATTGTAATCGCATCTTACACATATTGCCATTCGCGACTTGGTCCACCAAGAAAAAAATGCTATCGATAGAAATTAAGGATCCATTTTAAAACTCATACAAAGAACACATATTTGACTGTTTCAAAATAATTCATGTTTTTTGTTTGAAAATTATTTCTGACTTTGCATAAGAAACCCAAATTGATTACCCTAGAATACATATATACATATAGTTTACAGAAATAATTCATCCACTTGGAGCATTGTTATTTTAATGTCACTAATTTGAAGGAACCTTCTCCACCAGACCGATTCAAAAACAATTATATGAAAATTGAGCAACTTGACATACAGTTCATGTGAGCTTAGCCCAGACATGCACGATGTCCACATTATTATTTTATTGTTCAAACAAATGATCAATGTTGTCTAAGTCCATGCATTGCATGCACCTTACTTCCTTTAATTTACACTGAATTATTAAATTACTATATACTTCTGGTAAACATAAACATTATGCTAAAACATAATTTTCTATCTTTCTCACTCACATATATGACATAAACATCTCTTTTGACTGAGAATGATATTACCTACACAAGTACTTAATTGCCCATACCTATTTTGGCAATAAATTGGTGGTGTATTTGAGAAGATCATAATAACTAATTTATGGATGGAAAACAAATGTCATTTTTTTTGTTAAGAAACTAATGTCATTATTTTGGATTGAATAACAGAGTTTCTATAAGTTAGAGTTTTCTTCTGTTTACCAAAAAAAAAAGTTGGAGTCTTCATCCTGTCTTTAAATAGATTAAAAAAATTTCCAACAACATACTAACAAATTTTCAGAGAAAGATAGGTTTCGCAGAAAACGTAAAACATGGAGAGAATAGCTTCACTTGTATTCCTTGCTAGCTTACTTATCATGTTTGCCTCAGGTATTATTATAGGCTATAGCTTTTATATATCTTTCAATTATTATGGTTATTTTATTTATTAAACACATTTTTAACAATTTCATATGTTTTAACATATAAACCAGTAAATCACAATAAACAAATTTTCATAAAGCCACCGCTCCTTACATCTTGATTATAGGGGTTCGATAGTTTGTTTCCAAAATGAAATATAATTATTGGGACTAAAATAAATTGAAAAAAACTTTTCATTTGATATTTTATTTTCTAATCAGTAAGTTCTACATCGATGAAACATTAAGACTTAATATGTCCAAATGTAACATATAAACAATCAAATTTTTAATATAAATTAAATTTAATGATACATACAATTTTATAGTTATGAATCAAACTAAAGGCAACATATGCGACGACGGTAGTCTCGGCGGTTGCGAAAATTGCGATCAGAAATGTAAAACCAAACACGGGCCATCAAGTGAAAGCAAATGTGACTTCATTCTTGGGATGCCTATGTGCCACTGTTACTATGAATGTCCGCCACCACCGCCCTCGCCGACTCGATCCAAGACTTGCGATGGGGGGGCTGGTTTGTGCAGTCAACGGTGTCCTGAAAAATGTTGTGATGCAAACTGTGCACAAAAGTATAGTGGTGGACATGGATTTTGTAACACCCTTGGTTATTATAGTTTCTGCCAGTGTGAATATCCTTGCTAAAAGACGATTAATGAAATTGTAAAACCGATCCTTTTTTAATAATTATTATAACTTCAAATAGAATTCATGATGAAAGTAATAAAATCACATCATTTTTGGTTTGTGGATGTCGTAGGTTCTATGAACTGAAATGAATAACTTATCTAAATTTTGAATACATGAAATTATAGTGTGCAATACTAAATTCGATCAAAGCAGCAAGAGAATGGCAGGAAATACAATCGGCTAAATCTGAGATCTCAAAAGGAAGAAGAATCAATTGGAGGATTGAAGACTCACCAAGTACCTTTAGATGCTTTACCGATGGGGTTAGAGAGAAGATACCATATCCACTTGGTTAGGATGGACTATCGAAACACCAGCAAAGGAGACGATAGCCGAAGGATCTGAAGGAATTAACTTTGTTGGCTCGCCCTTAGTCGCAGAGGCTTTAGCAATCTGGGCTGGAATCAAACACGTGATCAAGCAAGGTATTACCAGGCTCAAGATCCTCCCAGACTCGCAATAACTCGTCCAATCGATCACGATCAGACCACCTTTATCGGAAATCTTTGGAATTCTTTACAATATCTCCAAATTTTCCACTCAGTTGATAGTTATCTCTTACAATTATGTTCCAAGAGAGGCCAATCTTGTAGTTGATTCTCTTGCAAAATCTGCTCTTAGGAGCCTTAATGTAGCACAAGGTGCAAACAATCAGATCGCGATCTGGCTTTTCATTTGATTTTAATGAATTTCTAAACCAAAAAAAAAAATTATAGTTTTTGTTACCAAAATATTGCAGTCACCGGAAATTCAAAATTTTCGAAACATTGCTAATTGAAAAAACGGTAAAGAAAACATAATCATTGATTTCAAAATACAAAAATAAGTGCAAAACCATTATTTTCGGAAGTACATATTCTATTATTGTTCTTTTTTTTTTTATCGAAACATTGAAATTTTCATTAATTTAGAGTTGGACCATTAAGGCCTGATACATTGTTTAGGGTTGCCTTTGCCAAAGCATCAGCTTATGAGTTTTCGAATCTCAAAATGTGAACAAAAGTTACAGAGATTGAAAGAGTTTTTGAACGTCTTGGGTGATCCCATAGACTTCGATCTGGTTATTGTTGTTGTTGAGGAGTTGAATCAGTTGCAGTGAATCCGAGATCATGCTGAAATTGCAGATTTTCCGATGTGATGCTTGGATTAGGGCTTCGCGACAAGCCATGGCTTCCGCCATAAGTGGTGAGGCGACTTGATGGTCAATGCGTTTTCCTTGTCCCAAGGCTTGATCGTTGGTGTCTAGTATGATCTATCCCATGCCTGCCATACGAGAAATCGCGATCCAAGCCGCATCTGAGAAGACTCTTATTCGAGTTTGATCGATTGCACTTCCAATCTGGTAAGACCCTTTCTCTTTCGTTTGCGTTGATTGCCATTTCTTCGCCTCTTGCTTTATTGATGGTTTCTTCCTCTGTGTAGGTCCTGCTTTCGAAAATTTGGTAGTTCTGTGCTATCTAAATGTTCCAACAGATCCATGAGAAGAGTGGTCCAGCTCCCACTCTCGACGGTGGTAGACAAAGCTAATCATCTGCTTGTTCAATCCCTGCATGAAGAAATGGTATGGAATTTGAATCGATGGGCACTGTCAAAGGGGCTAGATCCCATACCTTGTTGGCAAACTCGCAATGGGATAGTATGTGAGCTATTTTTTCCTGCTCACCGCACCTTACACCTCTTGATTGAGTTGTGATTTCTCTTGAAGCGAGATGATCGCCAACTGGTAAGGCTCCGCTCATTACCTTCTGTGCGGGAATGGAACATAAGACGTGAGCAATCAATGATAGTTCAAATAATAATCGATAAATTTAAATCGCAAATGTACGGTGAAGTGCGTTGTAGTATATGCGTATTTGAATTCGCACATGATAAGTTGTGACACAAAGAGAATTCGATAGTAGACTTTACCTATGACAAAAAAGATTTAACATAAATCTGTAAATCATTGAGACTTAATATGTCCAAATGTACATATGTAACATATAAAACAGTTTGTATTTACTCATCCATTAACAAACCACTTCGGGTCCGATAACCCGGGAGCGGGGTGTTACATATACAAAGTTATATGTAAAAACGAATAGTCTGTTACAAATCATCTTATTTGATACAAATCATTGCCTTGTATTTGTATATTAATATTCGCTATGGTTTCCTAAAAATATTGGTCTTTTTTTTTTTGCAGCAAAGGCGTTCGTGAAAGTGATTAGGATAGTTGTATATGCTTTGCTTTATTTACCAAGACAATTGCATCACCTCAACACATGCATCAGAATGGATCCTTATGTTTGTTTTCATTAGAACATTGGATAATACATAGGGAATAATTGATGATTGCTTGTATTTTTATCTTACTCTATTTATCACTTGGATGTGATTTTTACTTTCAAATCGATTCATTGATCTTGTTTTTACTTAACAATATTATATAAAATGTCTTTGATTGCTATCAATGCATTTTTAAAAAGGATTTAAGTCAAAACTTCTCCAATAGATTTTAGTGCTGAAGTCCTAAAATCGTTCTTTAATTTTCACATCATCTCTTTTTTTGTTTTCAGTTCATCTTCTGCTTGTTTTTATTAAAACTTCTCTTTTGTGATTTTTGTTTGTTTTAAAATCTTACCTATCTAAAAGCTTAAGTTTTAAAAGTTTTTTTGTATAGTATATTGGATGGTTAGATAAATGTAAATAACACTGAATTATTAGTTTTAAAATTAAATTACATAAGAATTAACTATTAAATTGTTAGAATTAATTGCTCAAGTTATTAATTAAAAGACACTTAATTTTTTTTCTTCTTCAATAAATAAATTAAAAAGACAAAAAATAAAATAAATAGATAACACATAGCAGTGTCTCATGTTCAGTTTTGAGAAATCTTACAATATTATATAAAATGGAAATATCTTAATTGGGCATGCCTATTTTGGCATTATATTAGTGTATTGGAGAAGATCATAATAACTAATTTATGGATGGAAAACAAATGTCATTTTTTCTGTTAAGCAATTAATGTCATTATTTTGGATTGAATAAAAGAATCTATAAGTTCGAGTCTTCATCTTGCTTTTAAATAGATTAACAAATTTCCCAACAACATACTAACAAATATCCCAGAGAAAGATAGGTTTAACAAAAAAACGTAAAATATGGTATTCCTTGCTAGTTTACTTGTCATGTTTGCCTCCGGTATTACTCTAGGATATAGCTTTTATATATTTTTCAATTATTAGGGTTATTTTTTTCCATTTAAAACATTTTTCATACCGTTCATATGTTTTAACATATACATCAGTAAATCACAATAAACAAAATTTAATAGAGCCACTTCTGCTTAACATCTTGGTTATAGGGGTTCGATAGTTTGTTTCCAAAATGAAATATAATTGGGTATTCGGATACAAATAAATTCAAATCATAAGTTTGATATAATTCAAATTATATTGGGATTAAAGTATAATTTGGTATTTTATTTTCTAATCATTAAGTTTTACAGTGATGACACATTAAGACTTAATATATCCAAATGTAACATATAAACAATCATATTTTTTATATAAATAAATTTAATGATACATAAAATGTTATAGTTATGAATCAAACTAAAGCAAACATATGCGACGACAGCAGTCTTGGCGGTTGCGAAAACTGTGATCAAAGATGTAAAGCCAAACACGGACCATCGAGTCAAGGTAGCTGTGACCGCATTATTGGGGTGACTCTGTGCCATTGCTATTACGAATGTCCGCCGCCGACTTCAGCCAAGACTTGCAATCGCGGGGATGGTTTGTGTAGTCAACGGTGTTTTAAGAAATGTTGTGATGCAAACTGTGCACAAAAGTATAGTGGTGGATATGGATTTTGTAACACCCTTGGTTATTATAGTTTCTGCCAATGTGAATACGCTTGCTAAAAGGCGGTTAATGAAATTGTAAAATGATCCTTTTTTAATAATTATTATAACTTCAAATAAAACTGATGATGAAGATAATAAAATTACATTATTTTTGGTTTGTAGATGTAGTTTCTATGAACTGAAATGGATAACTTTAACTTATCTAAATTTTGAATACATGGAATTATAGTTTTGGTTACCAAAATATTGTAGTCACCGGAAATTCAGAATTTTCAAAACATTGCTAATTGGAAAAACAGTAAAGAAAGCATAATCATTCATTTCAAAATACAAAAATAAGTCCTAAACCATTATATGCATGGTAATTAAAACCGATATTTCAAAGGTTATGATCGGGTTGAATGAGATTTTTTGGAATCAACAATTAGGCTTTTGGCTCTTCGGATTACTTGGATTATGAGTATTGTCCGATCTATAAGTTACTATGTGCTTCTCAATGGGAAAGGGGATTGCATCAGGGAGATCCTTTGTCGCCTTACTTGTTTGTCCTTTGTGTTGATGTCTTAAGTCATCTTATACGACGAACAACTTAACAAGGAAAGGTTAGAGGGCTTAAAATCGGCAATGGAGTTCCAGCAATTACTCACTTGTTCTTCCATGATGATTCACTCTTCTTTTGTCAAACAAATAATATAAATTGAAGGGCTCTCAAAGAGATTTTCCAACTTTATGAGGGATGTTCAGGTCAGAAGACAAATTCAAGTAAGTCGATGATTATCTTCGGATCTAAAAATCGAGGTGGCCAACAATTGAGATTGAAAATGGTTCTTAGTATTCAACATCACGGTGGAGTTGGTAAATATTTGGGTCTTCCTGAGCAGTGTGGATGCAAAAAAAACAGAGATGTTTAACTATATTATTGAGAAGATTAAAAAAAAGACTTCATCCTGGACAGAAGATTCTTTTAAAGTCAATAGCAATCTCAATGCCGGTATATGCAATGTCATGTTTCAAACTTCCTGCACAAGTTGTAAACAAAATCAAAAGTTTGATATCTCGTTCCTAGTGGGAGAAGACACAAGATAAGAAGGGAATACCTTGGGTTTCGTGGAAGAAGATGTAACCAGGGGCGGATGCAGCTAATGGGCTTAGGGTGCACGTGCACCCATATTTTTTAAAAAAAATAATGTGTTTCTTTAATTAATTATTTATGTGCACCCACTAATATTTGGAATGTGCACCCATTAAATAATTAGATAAAAGCCTAAAGGAAAATAAATAACAAAACCCACTTAACAAAACAACAATAACCTAAACTTGAAGCCCACTTATGTTTTGCAGTGTTTTATTAAAAAACCCTAATTAGCTTCTACGTTTAGCGAACAAATTTTCAACTCCATTAGTATTTTCTTGTTGAACAACAAAAACAGTTTATTTCTTATTGTTTTCTTGAAGGGTTTCTTATTTGTTGGTTGCCAATCATCTCAAATTATCACAATACGGGTAATTTTTTATGAAGTTCTACATATTTTGATTTGTTCCAACATATATATTTAGAATTAAAAATCATCTAATAAGTTGTGATCATTCTTTTGTTAATTGACCTAATTATGAATATTTAGAGTTTATGTTTTTAAAGATCATCATCTTATTTGATTGAGTGTTTTATGTGTTGCAGATTATTCAATGGAACAATATTTTAAAAGAAAGTCTGATTCATCTGATAAAATAGATGATTTGCATTTGCCACTGGATCCGGCTAAAAGAAAAAGTATAATGGATTATCATCCAAATCAAAGAGACTAGGTACGACGCAAGTATCTTATTAGAGGTCCATCTCAACCACGTGATCATAACTATAAAAAAAGACTGATAGGAAACAAATTGAGACGATTCAATGTAGATTGGTTTGATGATTATGGGAATTGGCTAGAGTACAGTGAATCAGAAGAAAAGGCTTATTGTTTGTGTTGGTACTTGTTTAGAGATGATTGACATCCTGGATTTGTGAGAGAAGGATTTTCGAGCTGGAATAAGCCTGATAGATTAGCTTTACATGTAGGTGAACCCAATAGCTCTCACAATAATGCGGCCAAGAAATGTGATGATTTGTTGAATCAAGCCGAGTCCATCATACATGCTTTATATAAGAAGGATAATGTAGTGAAAAATGAGTATCGTATCCGGTTAAATGCTTCAATTGATGTTTCAAGGTATTTGTTGCGACAAGGATTAGCTTTTCGTGGTCATAGGGAAGGAGAAGAGTCTTCTAATAGAGGAAATTTTTTAGAACTCTTGAAATACACTGCAGATCACAATGATGTTATAGACAAAGTTGTTATGAAGAATGCTCCAGGAAATAACCAGATGGTTTCTCATGAAGTTCAGAAGGATATTGTAAACTCTTTTGCAGAAGAAATAGTGAAATCTATTATAGAAGAAATTGATCATGGTGTGTTTAGTCTCCTGGTAGATGAATCAGCTGATGTGGCTGACAAAGAACAAATGGCTGTTACTTTTCGATTTGTTGTTAAAAGTGGAGCAGTCAAAGAAAGATTTGTTGGAGTTGTCCATGTGAAAGAGACTTCCTCTTTGTCTTTGAAGAATGCTATTGACGAATTATTTGCAAAGTACGGGTTGAGCTTAAATAAAGTAAGAGGACAAGGTTATGATGGAGCGAGTAACATGAAAGGAAAGTTTAATGGATTACGATCATTAATTTCCAGGGAAAACAGCTCTGCATATTATGTTCATTGTTTTGCTCATCAGCTTCAGTTGGTTGTAGTGGGGGTTGCGAAAAGACATATTTCTGTTGGTGATTTTTTTGATTTCTACATTGTTGAATGTTGTTGGAGCTTCTTGCAAACGAAAAGATATGGTTCGGGAACATTATTGGAAGGAAATAGAGGATGGAATTGCTAGTGGTGAAATTAGCACTAGAAAAGGAAAAAATCAGGAAATTTCTTTCCAAAGGCCTGGACATACTCGGTGGGGTTCTCATTATAAAACACTATTGCGTTTGGTTGGGTTGTTTTCTCCTATAGTTAAAGTTCTTGAGCATGTCGAGGATGAAGGCATAGAAGATGTAAAGAGGCGCCAAGCACATGGTCTTCTCAGTTACATTCACACATTTGACTGTGTGTTTTATTTGCATCTGATGTTACTTATTCTGGGATTGACTGAGAATTTGTCGATGGCCTTGCAAAAGAAAGATCAAGACATTTTAAATGCTATGTCACTAGTAGAATCAACTAAGCGAGAATTACAAAAGGTTAGAGATGATGGATGGGATTCACTTATGCTCGAAGTTTCTTCCTTTTGTAAGAAACATGATGCTCATATGCTCATAATGGAAGAAGATTTTATCTTTTCACGAAGAGAAAGGAACAAAGACAAGATAACCAATCTACATCACTATAAGGTTAGGTGCTTTAATACAGTTTTGGATTTCCAGCTTCGAGAGCTTAACGATCGTTTTACTGAGGTAAACACCGAGCTACTTGTTTGCATGGCTTCTTTAAGTCCCATTGATGCTTTTCGTGGATTTGACAAGTCAAAGTTACTGAAATTAGCTAAGTTCTATCCCGATGACTTCAGTTTCATGGAATGTTTATCTCTTGAGCAACAATTCAGAATTTACATTGATAATGTACGACATGATAAGCGATTCAAAGATTTGAAAAATATTGGAGATCTTGCTCGTTTGATGGTAGAAACACAAAAGCACCTTGCTCATCCATTGGTTTATAGGCTTTTGAAGTTAGTTTTGACATTACCAGTTGCTACTGCAAGTGTTGAGAGATGTTTTTCTGCGATGAAGCTAGTAAAGACAAGCTTACGCAATCGAATGGGAGATGAATTTTTAAGTGACTATTTGGTTTGTTTTATAGAAAAAGAGTTGCTTGAAGATGTTACAAATGAAAAAGTGATGGACCGATTTCAAGCGATGAAAGAGCGTAGAGTGCGTTTGTAGAATGTTATTTTAATTTTAGTTTGACATCATAATTTTTTTCAGTATTTGATTTAATATTTGTGCCCCGTTTGAAAAAATTTCTGGATCCGCCCCTGGATGTAACTATCAAAAGCGGAAGGTGGTACGTGTTTTAGAGATCTTGAGACATTTAATGACGCTCTTTTAGCAAAACAGGCTTGGCGTTTGCTTAAACATCCTAATACTTTGTTTTCGAAGTTAAATAAGCGAAGTACTACAAGGATGGATGTGTGTTAGATGGGAAGTTTCAAAGAAAAAAAGTCATACGGATGGGCTTCAATTCTGGTTGGTTTGGAGATTATTAAAAAAGGAATACATTACACAATTGGAGATGGGAGGGATATCAAGGTTTATCAAGACAATTGGATCCCTACAACACCTCCACGACCAGCTAATGGAACACCAAACAACAATTCTCTTTATGTCAAAGATCTTATCTCTGTTGATGGAAATCATCACCATTGGAATGATTCACAATTGGATTTGTATCTCACTAAAGAAAACAAAGTCTTGGTTAAATCTCTGTTCCTTTCATAGACCGTTGAACAGGATACAATGTTTTGGGATTTCAACAATAATGGTGATTATTTAGTTCGCAGCGGTTACTGCTTATAAAGGAGATTGATTCCAGCACCAATTACAGCACCTCATGGTGACGTTGAGATGAAAAGACAAATCTGGAAAATTACCAATTCTACCGAAATTAAAGCATTTTCTATGGCAAATTATGTCTAAGGCGATTGGTACCTCTACTCGGTTAGCCACTAGAGGCATTCACATGGATTTAACATGTCAAGGTTCCTGTTTGGAAGATAAAACTATTACTCATTTGCTGTTTCGTTGTTCAGTTTCCCATCAAACTTGGCGTCTCTCAAATTTACCAATTCCACAGTTTTTGTCTCCGTTATAAGATGCCAAAGACATGATTCGAACAATGATGGAGCTTCAGAAATCAAAGACTTTGTGATCTTTGAGGGAGATTGTCAACATGTAATCTTACATTTGAATGGTGATGAGAGGAACGTCTTGATACATAATCTGGGTCTTGAAATTCAAAGATGGGCATCAAATTATCAATCTCACAAATATACAGCCACAAGCAAAAGATTCAATGAAGCTGCTCATGTTTTAGCACAAAAAGACCTGTTAATTCTCTTTTCTATTCTAGTTGTGTTTATCCTCCGGTTTGGTTGAGTCCTTATTTGCACAAGGATTATGTAATGTCACATTTAACTTAGTAATTTATATTAGCTTTCGTCGGTAAAAAAGAGTACTAAACCGTTATTTTCGGAAGTACACATTTTATTACTATTCTAACATCTAAAATTTGGGAATCAACGAAATAATGTTCAATACTCCAACTTCAATTTAGAATTTGTGTGGGGAACGTAACATATGACGTGAAGTGAACAATCAATGATAGTTCAAATAATAATCGATAAACCTAAATCGCAAATGTACGGTGAAGTGCGTTGTAGTATATGTGTATTTGAATCCGCAAGTGCTAAGTTGTCACACAAAGAAAACTCGAGAGTAGATTTTACCTATGACGAAATGATTGGGTTTGTTTTGTTTTGTTTGTAACACTTAACACAAAATTAAATAAAGTAAACGAAATGCAGGGAGCGTCATCAATGATGAAACACAATTACGCAATTGAATAAAAGCATTAGGTCTTAAGAATGCATGTCTTACGGGTTGGTGAGTAGTTGAATTCAAATAATCAAGGCCAATCTATTAAGAGCCGTTCTGAAACATAGATTATACTAAGATAGATGAATTACTAAACATGGACTAAAGAAACTAGCAGCGAAATGAACTGTTGCTAAACTCTCATATGTAATCATGGATAAAAATCAGCATGAAACTCAACCATCACATTCGCCGCCTTTGTTGCATCGGCCAAAATGTTGTGACATGAACTACGTAAAAACAAAAAGGTGAGCATGGAATTTGTAAGGGTTGGCTGTGTATTTTCCCAAGTGCCACTAAAACGATTTCCCCCAAAACTTTTTACCTCTTCGTTTTACTACATAAACTATGAAACCCAATAAAAAAACTACACAAATCAATTACCTCTTCGAAACTGACCATATGAAATTGATTTAACTAAATCGTAACTCCGGCTAAATAAACCAAATTCGCGTTTTAGAAATATGCATATTCTCCCCCTTAAAAGTGTAACTATAACGTTTTCCCCCATACTTTTCCCTCTTTGTTTTACCATACAAACAATTTTTTATCATAAGACTACATGAACTTCCTCATCTCTTCACTAAATAAAATTAATTTAGTTTATTTTAAAATTAAATTAAGTAAACCGTAATCGCGTTTTAGGAATCACAATTAGCCCTCTTCTGTAAATGTAGATTTAGGTTAGTGCAATGTACGAAACACTCACCGCCTAATTAAATCCTCTTTTGTGTAATGTCTTTACTTAAGAGTTAGGGTGTCACGAATTAAGTATATTTCGGAAATATTCTTCCGACTTGTCTTCCTCTTACTGGTCTTGCAACTATTGACTTCCGCATACGTGTTGGTATCCATCTCCGCAGGATCGATCTTTAGATCAGATCTCTGTGTAAGACGTAGTTAATTCTTTCCGTTCAACGACGCCAAATGTAGATGTTGAATTATGCAGTAATAATTTGTATGTGAATTCGAAGAAAGAACTTTGGTGCCAAGATATGCCTATACATTTGATAGAATATAGAGATGATAACAACGAAACTGGATTTATATTGATAATATATCGAATATAAAGTGAGAAATCGAGTTATTAGTGTATTGCAGCTAGTCTAGACGTTACCTAAGTATACGTGTGAAAAGTTATTAAATCATGCCCATCCTCCTTGTATTTTATAACGTGATCTAGCTCTGTGTACTCCAGGTTAGCTCTGCGTATCTCGATACATTATGATTAGATCTCCTAGAAATCTCAGGGCTGAAATGAGTCAAAGATCCTCGTTGACTCTTTCAAACTTTCAGCTTCCACTGCCGAAAATTATAATTCAATCTGCACGGGCCATTGTTTTTAGGCCCAATAGTCTATTTATTTGAGTCCTAAACATGCTTGTTTTTGTGACTGGTCAAAGGTCCATATGTTGATTATTTATGAAGAATAAATAATCTACTCAAACTTGATTTGATATGGGTCGAATTTATGGTGACAAATCTAATTCCAATAAATCTATAATCTAGCATATATAAATATGTAGTTGACTTAAAAAAATCATTTTCTATCTTTCTCACTCACATAAATGACGTAAAATCTCTTTTGACAGAGAATTTTTTTTTTATATAAAGATCGAGAAAAATATTACCTATGAAAGTAACTAAATTGGCAATACGCCAACACCTATATTGGCAATAAATTGGTGTATTTGATAAGATCACAATAACTAATTTATGGATGGAAAACTAATGTCTTTGAGTCAATTTTTTTGTTAATTAACTAATGACATTATTTTGGATTGAAAAAAATATATATATGTAAGTTGGAGTACTCCATCTTGCTTTTAAATAGATTAACAATTTTCCCAACAACATACAAACAAATACCCAAAGAAAGATAGGTTTAGCAGAAAACGTAAAATATGGAGAGAATAGCTTCATTTGTATTCTTTGCTAGCTTACTTATCATATTTGCCTCAGGCACTACTCTAGGTTATGGCTTTTATATATCTTTCAACTATTATGGTTATTTTGTTTATGTAACACATTTTTCTTACAGTTTCATACGTTTTAACATATAAATCAGTAAATCAAAATAAACAAATTTTGATAGAGCCACTTGTGGTTAACATCTTGACTATAGGAGTTAAATAGTTTGTTTCCAAAATGAAACATAATTGGCTATTGAAAAATTAAAAAAAACTTTAGATTTTGATATTTTATCTTCTAATCATGAAGTTCTACAATGATGACACATTAAGACTTAATATGTCAAAATGTACAAATGTAACATATAAACATATCATATTTTTAATGCAAATTTAAATTTATATATATATACACACAATGTAATAGTTATGGATAAAACTAAAGCAGAGATATGCAATGACGGGAGTCTTGAAGATTGTGACACCTGCGATCAGAGTTGCAAAGCTAAACAATTATAAACAATGTAATAGTTATGGCCATCGACTGAAAGCGACTGTGCCAACCCTATTGGGGTGCCTCTGTGCAATTGCTATTACAAATGTCTGCCGTCATCGCCCTCGCCGACTCCACCCAAAATGTTGTAATGCAGACTACGTACAAAAGTATAGTGGTGGACATGGATTTCGTAACACCCTTGGTTATTATAGTTTGTGCCACTGTGAGTATCTTTGCTAAAACCCGGTTGATGAAATTGTAAAACCGATCCTTTTTAATAATTAAGTATCCTTGCTATTCTCTCTTGGACCAGTAATGGCAAGTAGACCCATCCTAAGTTTTTTAACAGCGTAACGAAGAAAAAAGAGCAAACGCAAGAACCAAACAAATCTTACAACACAAAGTCACATAACCAAGAAACATAATCTTTAATACATAACATATCCAAGTAAAATCTCTAGAATGGATTCGTCTAGTAATGAACTGAAACTTACCATCCCAACACTAACAGCCCCAATTTGTAGTTAACACATATTACTACTATCTATTATCAATACAAGGCAATGCCCACCAAGTTATATTGCTAAAATCCCAAATACACTTGATAAAAGTTAATAGATAAACGCAATAAATCTTAGTCTTAATGAGTAGAACCTCTATAAATTAATACTCTATAAATTAATAATCACCATAAATTAATAAAATCTTCCGGTCCCGAGTCAGGCCAATGTAAAAATTAGCGAAATTCGATAAAATGATATGATAATATTTTTTTGAAACTCCTATGTAAAATATGGTCCCAATAATAGTATAAATTAATAATCATATATAATTATGCATAGTTATATATAATTATGATAATATAGTAAAACATGGCTTTAGTGATTTTTGTTTTGACTTAAAATTGAAAATCTCATTAGACCTTATCTTTAACTTTACTTATTTGCATAAAAAAATAGTATTGTTTTCTCGGTTTCTATCATAAACTTGTGAAAAATTATAAACAAAATAATTGACTTTTTATACATAAATCTTGCTAAATGTATCTATCGACATTAAAAATAATAACCATGATTTCTTCTAAATTTTATACATAGTATATTATTTTAATTTGATCGTCTATTATGATAATAACATTCATTCTATTGTGATAATAAAAAAATTAATCAAAATTTCATGTCATTTTTGCAAATGGATTCATTGAGTTTCATAATATAACCTCATTCGAAAAACAAATTAAGAAAATTATTACCTAAAAAGGATTTCTCTTTATAAATGAATAAATATTAATTTATCGATAAATTAATATCTTTCTAAATTAATAAATTTTTAAAGTCCCAACATTATTAATTTATAGAGGTTTTACTGAGTTGGATTCGTAGGCTAAATAGTCAATTTATAGACAAATGTGTCCCGGTTTCCTATCCATGGTTCTCCTTACAACCGCTTGGTACTCGACAAGCTTACCAGTAGGATCACCATTTCCCTTGAAACTCATGTAGAAGATGGCATTGTTGCCTTTCAGCTTCATACGAGGCGAATCTTCTCCACTTTCTTCAGTTTGTATAATAACCTTGTTGATATCCAGAGGTAGAAATGACTTCAATTTCTTCTGCGAAAATACATTCATTGGTATGTAATAAAGTCATGGAAAGGTACACAACAAACAAACAAAAAACAAAAAAACTCATCAGTGTTTACTATGAAGCCACTGGAATAAATAAAGAACTTACCATGGGTAGATGTGACGTCAATTTCTTCTGCGAAAACACATTTGAACATTCATTGGATTTGGATTGTAATAAGATCATGGAAAGGTACATAACTAACAAACAAAAAACCCATCAGTGTTTACCATGAAGCCACTGGAGTAAATAAAGAACTTACCATGGGTAGATGTGACGTCAATTTCTTCTGCGAAAACACATTTGAACATTCATTGGATTTGGATTGTAATAAGATCATGGAAAGGTACATAACTAACAAACAAAAAACCCATCAGTGTTTACCATGAAGCCACTGGAGTAAATAAAGAACTTACCCCACCATATGCAACCCAGTAAGAGCGAAAGGCAAACTCTGCATACAGTTGAAGCCACTCATTTTCTTGCAAGTCGGATTGTGGCAGTTGTGATTCAAACCATTAAAGAAATCAGATATCATAAACCAAAACCCAATAAATTAACCAGGTGAAGGAAATTGGAAAACAAAGATACCTCATAAAATTGTCCTTTACTGCTCGAAGCAGCCATTCTATCTATCGTCGACCAGCTGGGTAATCTACATTTGTAAAAATCATTGATTGCTTTGTCTTCCCATCCCCTCTCAAGCCCAACAGGAGTAGCACGAGGGCCAGTAGGAACTGATAAGAAGTTGCAATGGTTAGACAAAAGCATGTAACACAACATGGCAATAAAATCTCAGAACAGTCACCTTTTAATCTGGAAAGTTCGGTATAGACAATAAAAGATGCCTCTTCTAGAAATAAAGTTTTGCAAACAATGGTCTGGAAATCGCAAGGAGAGTTGTTGGAAGTGTCCATGGCCTCCAATGTTAAGTAATTCACGAAAGTCATATCTGTTGGAATTTGTGAGATTCCAACAATACCAAACATCTCTTGGTTGCATTTGTTTATACCAACGAGTATGAGGTTGGTTTCCTAAAAGACCAAAATGCAGATGTAAAACAAAAGCAAACAAAGAATCAAAACATAAAAGAAACCTCAGGTCCAAGTCCAACACAATCAATACTGTTACCTTCTGAAGATTGTAACAGTGAAGTCCCAATCTAGCAAAAAGGCCTAGGTCGGATGGATATTTATACTTATCTTTGAATATGTAGGGAAAATTCCACCAACCGGAATACGAAAGTAATCAACTTTGAAACCCTGTCACAATTGAAAACTAACCAATATGAGTGTCTAAGACACCAAATTCAGGACAAAAGAACACATATCGGTTTACCAAAGAAAAAGAGAAAAAGCATATAAGGTAAACGTGTATTGATCCAAAACGCTCTCAAGTGGTTCTGCAAAGTGCAAACGACTTGCAATCTTCAAGTGAGATATATGGAAAGCTATGTTTTGATAATAACATACAAAAACTATGTCTATGATGATCCAATTAGTTTTCTTTTTATGTAATTCAAAAACTATGTCTATGATGTGTTGTTCGATTTGGATGGTAATCATGATACATGGGTAAGATTCTCTGTTTTTCTTTACAAAAATTCCAAAAACACTCAAACAATGTTAAGTGCTAACATGATCTTGATTAACATTTTCCAAAGAAACTGGTTTTTTACAGGTCAAGTTTCAAAGCATAAATATAAAACTCTACTGATTTTGTTGTTGATATGTGATGTAGAAGCAGAACATAAAACAGACAACTTACCATGTACTAATGTTCGTGAGCTTTCACTTCACTAAACCCAATAAAACTCTATTTTCCCTCTCTTCTTCATAAGAGCCAAAGAGCCACTATCCTCTTTTACATCCTCTAAATTCACCATACATGACACTGCTGAAAGACCCATAACAGTCACCACTAGCTTTCCACTTTATCATCGTAAAGGAAGCCAAAGTGAATCTAACCTTCTTGATCAAAGACAGTGATGGGATGGGAGAGTGACGAATCCTCCATCTTATTTAATCGAGAGAATTATTGGTGGTAGCTCCAAGGTCTTGTGGATTTCATGGTGAAGGTATCGACATGAGTAGCTGCAAAAAAAAAAAAAAAAACAGCAAACAGAAGATGTCAATTTCAAACCAACAAGGAAACTTGGAAAATCTCTCTAAAGGAACCACCCAAATTCTTTATGGTGATGCTTAGGTAATAACAACTTACATTATCTAAAAGCTTGTCAGTATAATACACTTGTCTGACCATTTCTACTTATCTTGTTCCAAATTTGTAGATAAAGATTAGGCAAAATACGCTACTACTGGTAGTTTATAACCAACACCACCAAATAAGTGTGTTTTGATAATATTAAAAGATAAACAATAATGGTAACTTGATCAAACAAAACACACAGTTGGGAAAGCCAGCCAAGGATTGTAGATATAGATTAGGCAAAAGATGCTACTAGTGCTAGTTTATTACCCAACACCACATACATAGATTAAGGCTGCTTGATGATATCTCCGTTCAGCTGGATAGGTAGGCCCAAGACTGGACTTCTAAGCCAATGTGTCCCGGTTTCCCGTCCCTGGTTTTCCGTACCATTGCTTGGTACTCGACAGGCTTGCCGCTCGGATCACCACTACCCTTGAAACTCATGTAGAAGATTACGTTGTTGGCTTTGAGCTTCAGGTGGGGCTAGCTTTCACCGCTTTCCAGGGTCTGCACGATTACCTTGTAGATCTTCAGTGGTAGAAAAGACCTCAAGCTCCCACATCCTCTCCACCTCACGTAAAAGGCAAACTCAGCAAACAGATAATGCCACTCATTTTCTAGCAAGACTGATTCCTGCAGCTCATAGTAGCAACTCTTATCGCTGGCTGCAGCTAGTTCAGCCTTTGTCAACCAGTTGGGCATTTTACCTTTGAAGAATGGATCTATGGCTTCGTCTTCCCATCGCCTTTCAAGCCAGATATTAGTATCCCGAGGGCCACTAGGAACTTTTACTCTGGAAAGTTCCGTCTGCACCATAAAGTATCCCTCTATTGGAGTTCGATACTCAGTTATGCACGTTTGAAAAATGCAAGGAGTGTTGTTGGATGTGTCTACTGCATCCAAGGTAATGTTGTAACCGTAAGGGACACGCATCACAAGGTTGAATTGACGTACGCCGAGTAGTTGGAGGTTGGTTCCCTTGTCAAGATTGTAACAGTGACGCCCCAATCTAGCATAAAGGCCGAGGCGGACTTGATAAACATTCCTATCTTGAAAGATGTGTGGATGAGGAAAGTAGTCAACATCGAAACCCTGTACACATTTACAATTCCATTAGCATGTATGTCTCACTTAACCCAAATTGAAACATTAAACAAGAAAATATCAAACAACAAGAAAAGCTCTTCACAGTTCCAACATCACATAGGCTTCATCCAATCATAACTAAACCTAGAAGATGATGTTAGGTCCCAACTAAGGTTCCAATCCATTGTTGATCAAAGAACACAAAAACAAGAACTTTGGTTCTTTAAGTTACTTCAATTTCTATTCATTCCTTCATTTAACTCTTGGTGGCCTTTTAAATACAAAACTAGAAGACCTTAAATTAACTACTACGTGGGTAAAGAAACACAACTCCTCTAACTACCCAAGTATCTACCACTTCCACTACTTGTGTCTCATAGAAGATAGAGAGAAAGAAATGAAGAGAGATAGAGAGCTTACATCGGACTCTTCAACTTGCCGATTATACTTTGCCTCTTCGTCAGAGTTCACTCAAACATTCGTAGTCTGAAACTTGGAGACTTTTGGCTGAGCATATTGGAGTATCCAATTTCGGTTTGAGCTCCATCTCCGACTCCGACTCCGACATTCTCACCCCAACTCTATTCTCCTCTAGTTTTGTCCCCTTTTATTACTTTCCTTTTTCTTTTCTAGTTTTTCAGAAAATATCCTATTTCTTTTATTATTATTATGGGCTTGTTCGTTTGCCTGCCGCCTGCGGCTGCGGCTGCGGCTTGCTGCTGCATCATGCGCCCAGACGCTGTGATTGTTGTTCGTTTGATTTCCACATGCGGCTGCGGCTTGCGACTGCGTCATTCAACCAGACGCTGCGTCTAGTCGCTGTTCGTTTGTCTGCCGCGGCTGCGGTTGAAATTTTAGCCGTCACGTTAATTTTTATAAGCATACACTAATTCTTGACGCAAGACGCAGAGTCTAGCCGCATGACGCAGCCACAGGTACCTGCGGCAGGCAAACGAACAATATTTTACCGTATGACGCAGCCGCAAGCCGCTGCGACTGCCAAACGAACATACCTTATATTGTGGCCCCATCATTTTAATTTCAAGATTTAGATACAGTTTAGAGATTTGTTAAAATTTGTATAAGAATTTTAAAAAAGTTTTGTGTATTTAATTAATATGGTTTTAAAGTATTTATGCGAGCTAGTTTTAATACATGTGAAGCACCAACAACCATGGTTCGTCAGCAAATCGACACATCAATAGTATTGTAAATCCATGAAATTTACGATTAACCAATCTTCTTCTTTTTCATTTGGACGTGTTGCTGGTGTAGTAACAAATCCATCAATAAAGCCATTTTTCTCTTTGTTCGAAGAGAAGTTTGCATTCGGCGAGACCATTTATCATAATCCTTTTATGTCAACACCACTTTGGTTGATGACATTCTCGAGATCATATTTTTCAGAGAGACTATACACGGAAGAAAGATTCGTCATCTTCATTGTTTCATCAACCATTGCTAAAACGGTTCTAAAGATCGATGTCGCTCCGATACAATGTAAAAATTAACTTGAAAAGATAATTATTTGTCATTCCATTGTAAAAAAGAAGATACACCTTATTTATACAAACATAATAAAAACTTAATCTAAAACGCTAGTTACTTATGAGGCTTTATATACAATAGCCTAATATGAGCCAATATACATCCATAAATTATTTTGATCAAGCACTGAATGTTTGGTATCAATATTATCGAAAATTAAGAATCATTTTGCAAGCATATGATTTTATCAAGTAATGAGAAATTTGGAGGTTATCCAAGACTAGCCATACACAAACTTATTAGAACAAAAAGAATATATATATAGAAAAAAATAACAGACTTAATGATTTATTAGCGGTAAAGTTTATCTACATAAATCATCATCAGCCTCATTTCTTTTCATGTATTTTCTTACTATATGACACATAAATCTGTTTACGTAATAAAATTTTCCGAAATCTCTATTTTCTAACTTTGTAATCTCGATTTAAGATCAGTTGAATTATTAGCCTAAAAGAATATACACATTATTCTATACAAAAAAGAAGTAGTACATCTAGCTAGCGACTAAATTTTTTTTTTTTTTGGTCGAAAGATATATTACAACGATTGTTTAGCGATTGCATCTGCATCGCCATTACAGTTTCGAGAGATGAGCGAGAAATTACAAAGAGAGATCATGGGAGAGCTTATCAATGTCTTGCAAGATCCCAAATATCTCAAGGTGATAGCCTCTTGAATTGATGAGGTTGATCAATTGTTTGGAATCGGAAACGATTCTGTAACTTCGGAGATTCTGGATCCTAATCTGCACCAGGGCTTCACGGATTGCTAATGCTTTGGCCATCAACTAAATTTTATCTTTATTCTATACAATACACATTTGTCAATTCATTTTTGTGCGTTGTCAAAATATGTGTTCACGTTACACACAACATCTAGCTAGCGACTAAATTTTTATCTTTGCTTGATTTTTCCAAGCATCATCACACGATATAAACCATGAACACGTAAAAGTGTAGCTTTGGAAAATAATAAATTTTTATTTATTACCACCATCCACGTAGAAATGTATAGAATAGAACTGATTTGGTTTTACTAATTCCAAAAACATTAAAATAAAATTTAACAAGGATATTGGCACTGACACAATAAAGTAAAACCAAGGCTGGTACAAAATCCAACTCCACCAGGATATTTTTGCGCACAGTCTCGTTCGCAACATTGATTCCCACAAGTACGGTTGCACAGTCCTGTCCCGCCGTTGCATTGTTTGCGTGCTGGAGGTGATGGAGGAGGTCCACAAGTGTAGTTGCAAGTGCATAGTTGAAATTTTATATCGCAACTGCCTTGGCTTGTTGGCCCGTGCTTCGCCTTGCATCTTTGATCACATTGGCTACAATTACCTAGACCATCTTGGCATATATTTGCATTCACCACATTTTCAACTATAGAAGAATATATATGTGTAATTAGTTTATTTTAGTACATTAAAAAAATCATTAAAAGGAACATATTAATCTATGACAATTAGCAGAAAAAAAATCTTACCACCAAAAGAATAATTATTTTAGTTATAGTTAAAGTATATTCTTTATAAAGTCACATTATTGTATTAGTTGAGTTAAAAACTCAAGATTCAAGTTTAACACAAAAACATAGAATACTAAAACTTTAGATAAATATAATTTTTGTTTTTCTTAATGTTTTCATAATAATTTATGAGCAAGTGAAAAACATTTCCTATAAGCCGAGAAAGAATTTAGGTTAGTATAAATAATATAGTTCTTAGATAGATAATTTGATGTAAAAAAAATGGTTCGATAACTCTATAAAAATATTATTATTGTAATTAATTGAACAAAAAACTATAAATAGTACCGGAAGCAAATATGATAGAGAAGATGATGAAACCCGCAAAGGAAATTGTTTTCTCCATATTTTTTAGATTTATATCTTTGGCAATTGGTTGAGACAATTGTTAGTATATCATTCAAACATTTAGTTGGTCTATATATATAGTGTAATGTCCCAATATAGAAAAGGAATTATTCATATATCGTCAAAAAAGGATCATTACACTATGCAGAGTATATCATTTGAACATAAACCCATTTAATATAGTCAAAGTTTATTTTTAGCCAAAGATCATTTCAGAATTGTATCTCAATCTTTAAAACAGTAACGGTAACATTTTAGAATTTTAAAAGGCATATTTACGGTATGTTGACATCAAATACCATATTAAAAAAAAGTTTAGAACATTTGAACTTTGAAGTCAAACTTATGAATGAATCATATAGAAATGATTAAATGGATTTTAACATTAGGTTTAATTTTATTTTGTATGAGCATTTAGTTAATCTTTACTGTGATTAAGTGATCTATATAGAATAATTTTTTTTATTTTCTTAATGCATAAGCTAGATGTTAAATTTCTTATATTTTCGAAATATGAGGTAATTTGTATCTCACATGGTTTGTTAAAATTATATCTAATGTTCTACATATAAAGAAAATTAAATGCCCTTCAAAGATTAGGCATTTCCTTTGGCAACCGCTAACAGAATTTATGGCGGTACTAGAGAGGATAAAACATCATGGTGTCACATGTTCTATTCTATGCCTGAGATGTGGCTTAAAGGAAGAAACGGTTAATCATGCGTTATTTGAGAGTTCAATAGCCCAAGATATTTGAGCATGGTTTTTAGCGTCGAATGGAAGAGCAATTCTACTATATTCCTCGGTTTATGCAAATATGGACTATCTTTTCTGGAGGATCACGAGTGCAAATACCAATAATGTGGATTATAATATATACCCATGGTTATTGTGGTATAGTTGGAAATCAAGAAATAAGAGAGTGTTTACATGGATAGAGGCAGAAACACAAGTTGTTTTCAATTTGGCAGAGAGTGAATTCCAAAAGTGGATGGCTGCACAAGCAAGGGAGAGGGATGTAGAGGATAGCATAACTGAGGTAACACATACGGTGTCTTTGGATACACATCGAATGCGATGTCAAGTGGATGGTTCGTGGAAGGACACAGAGAACAATTCGGGTTTGGGATGGGTATGTCTCCATGGAGATAATATGACGTGGTGGATATCGTCAATCACCCAGAGGAGTGGCCGACATTTCCGATTCTCTCAGTCAAGCTCAAGAGCTTACAAGATCGTCTACCCAATTTCTCATTATCACACATTCCACGTTCAATGAATCTGAAGGCGGACTGTCTGACCCATTCTGCAAGATCACGAGCTTTTAATTTTTCTTATGTAAGCAAAAATATATTCATTTGAATTTTCAACTTGGGTGGTGTTTTCTGATTACTAGTTAGGTTGAAAAAAAACAAAAAAACAAAAAATTGGTAAGCCAATTAGGGGAATAATATATGATTTTTTGTTTTTCTTAAAATAAATTTTATTTAGTAGCTTGAATATACAGTCGTTGGTAACACTCACAAAGTTTCAGAATAAGATTTGTTTATAGTGTGCTTAAGGAATATTTTCTCCATGTTATAGTTGGAATCTTGATTGAATTTTTATTATTTTTAAAAATTGTGCTATAGTGTTTAGTATTTGGGGTTTAGGATTTAATATTTGAGATTTAGGGTTTAATATTTAGGATTTAGACTTAGTATTCAGGCTTTATTATTTCGGGTTTTGAGTTTATTATTTGGAGTTTAAGATTTAGTTTTTAGGATTTAATAATTTAATTATTTGTTTATTATATTAATTATTTGAATTTTAGTTACAAATTCACGTGAAAGAAACAGAGAAAAATATTATGGGGACCACAATTGATTTACGGAGTGTTGTTGAATGAATGATTTAAAATCAATTTTATAAGCTTTAAAATCTTTGAAATTTTAAACTTTAATGGAGTTTATTTGGGTGGATTCTAAAAATCTCTACAGTATCCTTGAGATTTGATTTTTAAGTATTTGTTCATTAAACTCCATCCTCAAGTGATTTCAAATCCATTAAAAAACAAATACTTCTAAAATCTTTTAAAGTTGAATAACAATGGATTTTAATTATAGATTTGAAATCTTCTATTGAATAACAAAAGATTTTAAAATCCTTAAGACATGATTTTACAAATATTATATTCAGTAACACCAGATTTTAAAATAAGATTTAAAATTATTGATTGAATAACAGTGAATTTTGGTTAGATTTAAACTCTTTCAAAATCCATCATTGAATAACACCCTCTTAGTTTTTTGATTTTTTTAATTTAATTTAATCTGTTTTTTTTATCTCATTTCTAATTAATTTTTAAAAAAGAAGTGGATGAAAGTGGTCCATCCTATAAGTGGATGAAAGTGGTCCACCCTAAGAGTGGATCTAAGAATTATTCTTTTTAAAATTGTGGATACTTTCTCAAAATACCAATTTTAGGATTTAGGAGGGTGTATTCAACATGGAATTTGAGGTGATTTGATTTTAGTTGAGTTTTTAGATGATTTTGGATGATTTAGTGAAATTGTTGTGATTTTAATTGAAATTCCATAGAATCCCATCTAAAACAATGTGATTTGCTTTACCATATTTTTAACTAAAGAATCCCACCAAAACACTTTAAAAACACATCAAATCTCCTAAAATCCATTGTTTAAAACATTTCCAATAACAATGGATTTTAAAGTAGATTTTAAAATCACAAGTTTAATAACACTGGATTTGAAGAGAGTTTTTAAAAGTCATGTTTGAATAACAGATGATTTGTCACTTAAATACAAATCACTCCAAATTTTATGTTGAATACACCCCCCTTATACTAATACCAATGTGAATGATATATACCCATAAAATTGAGATTTTCTCATTACAGTCAAATATCTTTTTCAAATATAGTCCATAATTATATTTCTAAACTTGGTCACCTTGTCAATCTATAAATCTCAGTTGAGTTCTCTGAATTTTTCAGATCTATATCAATATACAATATAATACTACTTTTAAAATAAAGAAAAAAAATATGGCGGAGGCATCTTCCTCTCTTGTTTTCCTCCCCATTATCTTCCTTATTGTTATGTTTTCCTTAGGTACACATATTTTTTTTCTTTAGACCAAATACATTTTATAGGTATACATGTATTTGTTTTGTTTATAAAAAAATATTTCATTTTGATGTCAATCTTAGGTATTAATCTTAATGGTTTACTCGTACCAATATTTTCTTTTAAATTAAAATATCATTAGCAATATATTGAGTTTTGGTTCTATTTATTAGCATATATCATTTTTACTGTCGTTCAATATATTAACTTTTCAATTTTAATATATTCTCAGAAAATAAATTGTTACAAAATATGTGTCGTTTTACGATTGAATGCGAATTTTCTTCGAGATCTATCCTTTTTGCTCTTAATAAATTGATAAAAACATTAAATATTTGAGAATTCTAACAGCCAAATAAAGACAAAACTAAAAAATTTAACTATTTTCTTATTTCATGTAAAACTATAAAAAGAACATTTAATTTAAAGTGGAAAGAGTAATACTTTTTTATTATCTGACCACAAAATATGGTTTTGTTTTATGTAGTTGAGCAAAATATGGGATGCATGGCAGTTATTGGTTCATGTCAATACATTCCCGACTGTAGTGGAGCATGCAGGGTTAGATTTGGGATAAATGCGCGTGGCTACTGTGACCGAGATGGTGGTTATGGAAGATGTATTTGCACTTATCCGTGTCCGACCGCTAAGCTTCATATGTGACTATTTTAGTATTTAAAAATCTCAAATGTTTCAAAATATATAAGTGGAAATCTTCCAAATAATGTCAAAATAGTACATGTTTCAGTAACATTTTAAAATTAACTCAATGTTACTCCAAAATTAATTGTTTTAAGAGCTACGGTTGTAAAACATTAATTAAACATCATACTTATAAATAAGGATGGACAAACGAGAATTTGGGATGGAATTTTACGGGAACTGGAATGAGACAGGACTGTGGGAACCAAAATAATTGTCTCATATGTGTTTCATTTAAAATATGGGACGGAACAAGAATGGGACGGCACGGAGAATGGAACGAGAATTCCCAAAAACATTTATACATAATAATCATAAGAATTAAAATATATTTATTTATCATTCACCTCTAAATAGCATATTTAAATATGTTAATATATTGAGAAATCTATGAAAAACATTTGGTCTTATAAAATAGTACTTAATAATTATAATATTTAGAGTTTAAAAGACATTCATATTACATTTAACATAAGTTACCTATGCCACAATCATAATATATAAAATTTAAATAACATCTAACACTTTCAAATTTTCAAATCAAAAAACTTAATCTCTATTTTTTATATTTTATATTATTATTATATATATTCAATTATACATAATGTTATATAGTATTGTATTATTCGTCCCAAATAGAACTTCGAAAATTTCCATTCCCGTCCCGTCCAGTCTCATTCCCAAATAAGAATCAATAACTTGTCCCATTAGGGAATATATTTTTATATGGACAAGAATTTGGAGCCGGGAATTGGACGGTTCGGGACGGTACGGAACGGGAATTATGCCCACCCTCATAAGTGCGAAGTGAGTTTTCCTACGTGGCGATTTTATAGAGATTTGAGGCCTCTAATTTTTAAAAATGCCTTTAATAAAATCAAGTTATTTATCTCTTATACCATAAATTTATTTGTTTCTATAATAACCTTATTACGTGATAAAATTGTATATTTTTTTGTCAATATTCTGTTTTGAAATTAATATATCTGGATATCTTCCTATTCATATATACATTGTTATATACAGATTTTCTATATTTGTGTTGTATAGATTTATAAATAAGTTAGGTAGATGTAATTAGTAAAATGTTATCTTTTCGTATAGATGATATACATTACTACTCCATAATTATATATGTAAATATGATAGAATTAATATGTTACCTTTCCAATTTTGATTGTTTGACTTCAAGATGTTGATCTGAGAGGTGAAGCATTACCATAGTTGGGATTTGCGACTCTTTCATCGGAAGAACAAGCAGTTTGAGCAGGCTTTTTACTATGATGGAAGTTGAACGGGCTATACGTAACATGGGGAGCTTTGAAGCCCCAAGACCGGATGGTTTTCAACCAATCTTTTATCAAAAATGTTGGGATATTGTTGGGGACTCGGTGCTCAGATTTGCTTTGGAATTCTTTGAATCTGGGAAATTACCGCAGGACACGAATGATGTTTTGGTGGTGCTTATTGCGAAGGTAGCGAGTCCGGAGAAGATCACATAATTCCGGCTTATTAGTCTTTGTAACGTTTTGTTTAAGATTATTACAAAGACCATGATGCGGAGATTGAGAGGAGTAGTGATAAAACTAATAGGACCAGCGTAATCTAGCTTTATTCCAGGGAGATTGAGTTCTGATAACATTGTGGTGGTGCAAGAAACAGTGCATTCAATGAGGAATAAGAAAGGAAAAAGAGGTTGGATGCTCCTGAAACTTGATCTAGAGAAAGCCTATGATCGAGTTAGGTGGGATTTTTTGGAGGATACTTTGCACGCGGCAAGATTTTTGAATACTTGGGTAAGCTGGATAATGCAGTATGTGACAGGGCCTTCCATGAGTGTGCTTTGGAATGGAGAGAAGATGAAAGAGTTTAAACCATCAAGGGGTCTGAGAGAAGGAGACCCGCTATCTCCATATTTATTTTTCCTGTGCATGGAGAGGTTATGCCATTTGATTGAGCGGGCTGTCAAGAACAAGCAGTGGAAACTGATTTCTTTGTCTCGCGGAGGACCCAAGTAGTCCCATATCTGTTTTGCGGATGATCTAATACTCTTTGCGGAAGCATCAGTTTCTCAGATTAGGGTGATCAGGAAGGTGTTGGAGCGGTTTTGTAATGCTTCAGGGCAAAAAGTCAGCTTAGAGTAGTCAAAGATTTTCTTTTCTAAGAACGTATCTCGAGAACTTGGTGAGTTGATTACGAATGTGAGTGGAATTCAATCTACAGATGACCTAGGAAAATACTTGGGAATGCCAATTCTGCAGAAAGGATCAATGAGGAGACATTTGGAGCAGTTCTTGAGCGAGTTTCGTCTCGTCTATCAGGTTGGAAGGGGAGGATGCTAAGTCTGGCTGGCCGCATAACGCTAACAAAATTGGTGTTAGCTTCAATACCGGTTCATTCCATGAGCACGATTAAGCTCCTCGAGGCTACACTTGCAACGTTGGATAAGGTTTCGAGGAGCTTTGCATGGGGAAATTCTCAACACCTAGTCGCTTGCGACAGGGTATGCTTACCTAAGGAGGAAGGTGGTTTGGGAATCAGGAAGGTGAGTGATATGAATAAGGCACTTGTTGCAAAGGTGGGTTGGAGATTGCTTCAGGATAAAAAGAGTTTATAGGCTCGGGTATTACGAAGTAAGTACAAAGTGGGTGAGATTAAGGATCGTTCTTGGTTGGAAGTTAAAAGAAATAAGTCATCTACATGGCGTAGTATTGGTATTGGGTTAAGAGAAGTGGTACATCAAGGACAAGTTGGGTGCTTGGAAATGGGAGATGTGTGAGATTTTGGAAAGATAAGTGGTTGTTGAATAAGCCTCTGGAGGAGATGGTCGTGGGCCAGGAACTTGAGAAGATGGGCAATGTCACGGCTAGTGAATTATGGATAGACGACAGGGGCTGGGATATTGAAAAGATTGGGCAATACGTACCAGAAAATCTGAGATTAGAGCTCGCATCAGTGGCTGTAGACCCTATGACAAGGGGTAATGATCGACCTTCGTGGGGTGAAACGCATGATGGTAATTCGTTGTTCGATCGGCCTATGCTTTATTGACAACAAATGGGAGTCCCATGCAGAATATGGACATGTTTTATCAACGGGTATGGCATGTGAAGGTTCCCAAGAGAGTAAAGTTTTTCTTTGGTTGGTTGTGCATTAGGTGGTTATGACAAATTCCGAGAGATACCAACAACATATAAGTTGAACGGACCTTTGTGAAGTGTGTAAAGGTGGTGTGGAGACACTATTACATGTTTTAAGGACTGTCCAGCGATGGAGAGAATATGGAGGAGATTAGTGCCAACAAGTAAGAGACAACATTTCTTTGCTCAATCCTTGCTTGAATGGATGCAGGAGAATTTCCGTGAAGGAAAACAGAATGGGGAGATCCCCTGGGCCGTGTGTTTCTGCATACGTGTTGGTATCCATCTCCGCATGATCGATCTTTAGATCAGATCTCTGTGTAAGACGTAGTAATTTCTTTCCGTTCAACGACGCCAAATGTAGATGTTGAATTCTGTAGTAGTAATTTGTATGTGAATTCGAAGAAAGAACTTTGGTTCCAAGATATGCATATACATTTGATCAAATATAGAGATGATAACAACGAAACTGGATTTATATTGATAATATATGGAATATAAATATACAATGAGAAATCGAGTTATTAGTGTATTACAGCTAGTCTAGACGTTACCTAAGTGTACGTGTGAAAAGTTATTAAATCATGCTCATCCTCCTTGTATTATAACGTGATCTAGCTCTGTGTACTC